>OZ020607.1:105323857-106523857 GCA_963971545.1 Philophylla caesio | reverse complement strand
GAGGTCAGCAGTGAAACGAACGACTATTTTGAGAGCCTTAAAAAAACATAAATATTCAGGCCTGTTTTGCATTCCGATTTTGACAAATTTGGTCGGAATCGGAATGTACAAATCCTTTATCCTCGATTTGTTGTTAGTTTTTTAAGTTCTGTGAGAATCAGAATTTATGCTTTGCATTTCGGTGAATCAGAGGCAATACTTTAAAACCAAAAAGAAATGCTCCCTTTCGTTTTAAGGCAATGCCGACGAAATTTGTCGAAATCGAAATGCAGAACAGTTATGATTATTAATTTGGATGAGCTTAAAACAGTTGGAAAAAACAAGAATACACTTTATTGTCAAATGGCCCACCTCGTGATCAGTGTTTTTTTTATATAGCAATGCGTCATTTACTGCATTAAATTGCAAATTTTCAGTATATGTACATATGTATGTACATAAATATGTATTTTATAAATACTTATGTACGTCAATAACTTCAACATTACAAACCTGATTGAGTAATTGCTGCTTTTAGTAGGCCTTCCGGAGTAGATTGTGTCAGCGGTGTCTTTGTTTTAATTTATTAATTTTCTTTTTTATTTGATGACGTTGGTGTTGTATTTAATTTTAATCCCTCTACCGTAATTAACTAAACTTTTTGGAGTGATTCAACGTCTTTCTTCTTTATTAGCTAATTTTTTCACGGATGAGTTTATTACCTTAATCCAAGAAAATCTTTATAACATACTTCCAGCCCTTAGCGAGTTGATTGGCTAACCTTTGATTTTTGCTAATGATAACTCACTATAAGAGCGCGTTCAGGTACGAGTCTTAACTGAGACACTGAAGATATCGTATAGGCTTATTTTGAGTAAGCAAAACTTTTCATTAAATCTGTCTGACTAAATAGGAATGAATCGATAGAAGTAAATCCAAGTACATACTCGATAATTTTCTGAATTTTCAAGCATTTTTGTACTCGATAGAAAAGTACTTGTATCGGAATCTGAAGTAGAATGCAGTGCTGTAAAACGATTTGATTTTAAGCAACACCATCGAGAATTGGTTATAGGGCAGAAAATAAAAGATTTCACAAACAAATAAAAAATAAGTCTTGTCTAAAAAGATAACAAATCTAATACAGGATTGCGTATTTTTGTGAAACAAAATACAATAACTTTGAAAAATATGCAAAATCTTATTTCTATGTACAAGTATTCGATACATTGCCGATACGGAAGAGATATCGATATATTGATTGATAGAAGTACAAATACTGATTTAAGTAATACCTTGATGTTATCGATTTATACTTGGCGTTGACTGAACGGTACTTTACTATCGAATGCCTTACGCAACACAAACTTAAAATTCAATTTCGGGATTTTTTTTAAATTTGCCCACAATCTCAGTCGTATGCGAGAAGTATTTGAAACCAAAGACTAAATTTCTGCAATTTTTAAAGTTTATCAAAATTCAAGATTTACTTAAATGTTTGCTTAAAATTTTGCAACAATTAAAGTCTAACCATCATCAGGCGTAAGAATGTAGTTTTCCACGCCACATTTTCAAGTAACTTTCATCTTTCGAATAACTTTTTTTGCGAGCCAGCATGGCGACAAAGGCACTGGCGGCAAATTTTATACATTCAATTATATTCGTACATTCATAGTTTTGTGACAAAGAGAGAGCCAACAGCATGCACTTCGCTTCTATATCATACTTTTGTTGTCTGCTTTGATTGTCGAAACGATAGCTGTCACTCAAGCAGCGCCGAGCGCTGTGTTGCTAAGTTGAATTGTTGCTGCAAACTTCCGGACAGTTTTCATTTCCTGTTTTCGCCCGCACATTCGCCTTTCTTTTTCTCCGACTACTATGTACATACATATTTCATTTATCTTGTATTTTTATGCGCTTACTTGACAAGTTTTTATATTAATATTTTTCGCCATCCTTCCACTCGTTTCCTTTAATACCGAAAACTAAGTAATGGAGCAACTTTTACAATTCATTTCAGAGATAACAAAAACAAAAAAGCAACGCCGTTGGCGTCTGAAGGGAGCTGAATGAAAAACTAGTAACAATGTACATATGTATGTTTGCATGTGTGTCACTTGCCGTGGTGTGGCGGGGAGGGGAAGTGATAGGCTGCAAGAGCGACATATTCCAGTTATTTTCTTACTTCGTCTGCACTTGGAAGAAATTTTGCAGCACTTTGGCTTGGCTGGCGGCTGCGACGGAAGGAAGTCGAATTCGACAAAATTTATGCTTTGCTGCACAGAAAATTTTGCCAGCAGCAGTCAAAGTAAAAAAGTTAAGAGTGAATAGCAGTAATATTAGTAAAAGAAATATGAGATAAGGAAAGTGCAAAAACCTGCAATATAAAAATTAAAAATAAAGTATGATGAAAAAGCAAAGAATATGGCGCAGACACTTGCCGACTGCGCCGGAGTGCTGTTGTCGAAAAACGTTAGCGCATCCGAAGCATGGATTTCATATTGGCTCTTGGGAGTTCTTGGCAGGGAGGCAGTCACCTAGAAGACTGCAGACAATTTTAAATTGGTCACAGTAACTCGCTTTCACATTTTTTGTAATAAGCAAAAGTGGTGGCGGTGCGGCGCAAAAGTGCAAAAAAAAAATAACTTCTATATAAAAATGCCGGCAAAAGTGTCGAAGTCTGTCTGCCACTGCGTCTTTATGCGTCCAATCGGCACAATGTGCTATTCAGTTTGCTAGCAGGATGCAGCATCAAAGGTAGCGAAAAAAAAATTTTAGTTGATACACACGGAAAATAGAAAAAACAAAAATAAAAATTTTTGCAGTTTTTCAACACTTTTTCAATTTTGTTTGTCATTTTCATTTCATTTGATTTATGCGACAGAAATTTATTACTTTAAAGCTGTTGTGTAAAAAAAAACTTTGTTTCATGTAAAATTTTTTACAAGACTCGCATTTTATTATGTCGGGCGTCATTTCAAAGACAAATTTGGGTCACACAGCGTTTGCAAACAGCATAATTTACATGGAAAGGCGATGGATGAATACTTAAGATTACGTGGAAACGTGCTATTATTATTTATTAAAATCAAAAGCCCGTTCTGACTATCAAACAGATATTTTTTATGTCCACAGCTTAATGCTACAAAATACATTTTTTTGATTGAATTAAGTAATTTTTATGCTCACAGATGTATGTATATACATATGTAAATTTAAATTAAAAACATTTCTAAAATTATTATTTTACCTAATTCTGATGATTTTGCTTTTTTCTTGTTTTTTACTTTTATGTAAGCGTAAGCTTCACTAGAAAGAATATCACCGAATTTTTAAATTTCGTTCGAAATTAATTTTTAATTGATTTTTATTTTAACTTTTTATTCTGTATAAATTATCACGAAACTTTTTTTATTCACTTTTTTTTTTATAAATATTTTTTTCTCATTTTTCGTTTAAGTTTTTAATTTTTTTCCTTCTAATTTACTTTTTGTTTTAATTTTTTTTAATAATTGTTAATGTGTTGTTTTTTAAGTTATCGGCTTTTAGATTTTATATTATGAAAAGTTTAAATACCATTATTAATGCGTTTTATGAATATTATATTGAAAGAATTTCGAACTCAACTGTTGCTCATTCTCAGCATTGGTACTAGATCGTGTTCAATTTAATTTTCAGAATCATTTTTCGTAATAAGATAATTTAATTTTTTTTTCAGTTATTTTTTATATTTGGCAATTTTTTTTAACAAAACCTAAAACATTTTTTAAGATTTTTAAGATTTTTGTTAAGATGTTTCATTTTTTTTTTTTTATTTATTTATTTTTATGTTATTTTTTTTTTCCATTTACCATACATATGTACATACATACATATACATATTATTTTTTTTTATATGATGTAGATACATACATACATACATATGTATATATTATTTTTTTTTTAATAAAAGTAGGAGTAAATATTTTTTATTTGATTAACATTTTTGTTATTTAATTTCTTCATATATGTACATTCATATGTCATATGTATGTATGTATGTATATACAACATATGCACTAATTTTAAGATATATTATTTTTTTTTCTAATTTTTTCGACTTATTTCCTTTTAAATTTTTTATTTTATTGGTATTTTTTTATTGATTTGCTCCATTTTAGTTTTAATTTAATTTATTACATACATTTTATACATATTCTCTTTTTTATTGTATTGATTTTCTTTATTTTTGTTTCCTTTATTTTTTTTTTAATTCTGCTATTTCTCTTTTTTTATTTTTGATTTATTTTTTCCAGTTTTTTATTTTCCATTTTAAAATTCATTATTTTTTGTAATTTTTATTTTATTTTTTTTTTAATTTTAAAATTCACAAATTAGTTGACGCTCATTTCCCTATAAAGCAAGAAGTTTTTCGATTTATATTTTCTTTATTTATTAAGCCGGCTTTACATTTCAATCACAACAAAAAAACAAATTTTCTCATAATCACTTTTGATTAGTTGTAATGGAAAAAGTAGTGCAGAAAACAGTCATTCAAAATACGATTGCATAAATATATTTATTTTCTTTTCTGAAGTTATTTTTGAAATAAACACTCAGTTTTCTATGCGATTTCATGAAGTTTATATGAATTTATTCTTTCTCATTCAATTTATATTTAGCAATTACTTGAATTCATTCATTTTTTGCATTTCATTTTACGGCAATCCAATTTTATTTTACTATGTGCTCTACACTCTCGCCGCCAACCGCATTTTCGCAAAAACATTTTCCTAAATTGCTTTCCCCCCTCCCGATACTTCAAAAGTTGTTTTATTTAACTGAAGTGTTCCGTTTATGCAATGAAAAGGCTCAGGTGCGGCAGCGAACCTCCTCACACACACATACACACACAGACACACACACACACACACACCTACAATCCAAGCTTTCCAAGCGAGAACATCTTTAAGCCGCTGTGACATCACTTTAAATTTGTTTGAAAGTCAGCCGCAATGCAGTTTTGCCACAAAAGGCGTACACATACGAGCGAGCGAGCGAGCGAGGGAATAGCAACAAAAACAGGCTCAGCAGGCAGTTTGAGGCAGCTTTAGCTGGCTTCCATTAAAATACTTAAGTTTCCTACACTGCATTATATTTATTTTATTTTTTATTTTTGTTGCAATTTCGCTTTGCACTTCTACCTTTTGCAAAATTTTCGTTCGCCCGTTCGCCCGTTCGCCCCTACTCGGTCACTCGCTCACTCTCTCTCCCCTTCGTACAGCGCTGCTGTTCACTCACTCCTACTTTTACACATTCACTACCGTTATGTCAGCAAAATTATGTCGTTACCGAGTTTCTACTTTGTGCAAAAACATTTGAGAAATTACCATAAGCGCCAGTCATCGCATAGAAAGCCCCCGACACATACAGGCACAACCCAACCACCAACAACAACAGCATCGCACCACAATCGAAATGCGACACCCAACACCCAACACCCAACTCGTAGCAGTCGTTGGAATACTCGTAGCTGCTGCTGCTGTTGCTGCGTCATAGCAAACAATTTTCAACTTTGCCATCATCCATTTACATAATTTCTTGAGATTCATAGTGGGCTTATCTTCTTCGTTGACTATGCCGCAGCGTCGCAGCTGCCTTTGGCTGGCATGTCGTCGTTGGATAATAAATGAATGTGGTATCTATATAAATAAATGCGTATATGATGTGTATGAATGTATGTGAGACAGATAGTATTATAAATGTAGTATATACAGTAGCGGGCATTGAAATAGAAATTGCGTCGTGACTCAACGACAACATTCTGAGAGGCGGGAATCCCTTTTAAGGCAAAGGAGTCGCTTCTACTCGAGCTGGATTTCATTCGCGCTAAGATCATTCGATAATTTCCGACAGGTGAAGAGCAGCGCTCTCCAACGTTTAGTCGTGTTCCAAGAGATTACTTTCCTACCCTTTTTTGTTCTAAGAAGGCAAGGTTCATTTGTTTACGGATAAATCAAAGTTGTATGATAAGCTTGTGAACGTTGTGTTTTGTCAGTATCTGTCCGGCGGAGGTGATTGTCATCAAAGAAACAGTGGATTGAATGATTTCGAATGTAATATGTTCTAGGAGGGATGTATTCAGTAAACTACTCCACTTTCTATTCAGACAGGTATCTACTACGCAAGCTATTTCAACTGGATGCATATCTTTGAGTTGGTCTCTTCGAGCTAAAGAAAGATCTGTTCTTGGATGGGTAAAACAGTTCAGCGAGTGCTATGCAGTCTGTTAGGACTGGGTCCGTTGGTCACTAGTCGGCTCGCGAATGAGCTTTTTAGACCTATCAAGTCGCAAATCTCTGCATAGTCTCTAGTCCCCTTCGAAGAAGCATGCTTTAGGAGATGGCGAAAGAAAGATCACAACGTCTGCTGCATGACCAAGAATCAAACCAGTTGGTTCGAGCTTGTTTTGCTGGTCGCATTGACTCTTGTGGTATTGCGTTTCTTAACCGCAAGATTTTCGTCGTCATACTTACTTCGAGACCAGCAATATTTGCCTGGTGAAAACATTGATTTTTCACTTGACCGTGTTTTAATGCTCCAAACTGTACTTAGCAAAGGCACACAAAACATTTGTATGAACAATATCTAGTATTTAGTTATTACTTAAGATGCAAGGAAACGAAGTTACGGATTAGCTTATACATTTTATTCAATGGCCTGAAGAAAATTGAAGGCACAAAAAAAATATTTGTGCTAGAAGTGAAATTCTTGAATCGCTGTGATTTTATCACGCTTTTTCATAAATTGCTACAATTCTGAGTTGTTTTGCTTGTTCGTCGACTTTAATGGCGGATGAAGTAATAAAATCTGAAGCTTTTGTATTTTGCCAGCTTGCTTTGCCATTATCTTTACTTTTATTTATGCGCCTTTCAAAATTTCCTTTTTTTCTTCGTTTTTAGGCGAACAATTTGATTTTCGACGTCAATGCGAAGAGAATTGATGTACTCGTATGTACATATATATGGTATATTTATAACACATACATATGTATGTATGTATGTATGAACTTATGTATATAAGCGCGTGCAGAAAAATCGACTATGTCGTCTCCAGCAGCGACGACTTCAATGTTCGACGTCAGAACACAAATTGGTTTGATTTAAATTTAAGCCGCTCTAGGGTTAATGGAATGTAAAGACGCAATACATATGCGAGAGTGTGCAGAAATATACAAAATTAAATAAAAAGAAAAACAAAAACAAGCTCTAAAGCAGCCTACAAAGGCAGACAGCAGAAGACACGCCAAAGCCAGCACCATCATCAAAGGCAACCGAAAAAGAAATGCGAACAAAAAAAAAATAAAAAATGTGAGGGATCCCAAATGCTTATTCCCGTGAAGATTCCGTTGATTAGTTAGGTAGCTGAAATTGAGTTTGTTGCTTTATGAATAAATGAAAATGAAGCTGCATGAACGACGATTTTCCTTTCATTAGCTTGTTTGCGCAACATGAGAATATGCACGGCAATCAGTGAAATTGGATTAAATTACCCAAATCGATTTGATTGTTTAAATAAAAAAATATAAAAAAATATGAGTAACACACGTGTGGCAACAAAGAAATCCAAAATTTTTTTGAAATTATAAATCCAATATCTACATTAGCACATCATGACAAGCAAAATTTTAGCCGGACGATTCTTGGTCTTGCGAAAGCTTTGCTTGATAGGGACTTTAAACTTGTTCCCCTAATAATTATAGAAAATTGTCCTATCGACGAAACCCTTCATCACTGCGCAAAAAGTTGATTGTCTGTCAGAAGGTTAAACATGGTTGTGAACCAGAGGAAACATAATTAGATCCCTCATGTAGCCCGTTGAGATGTTAAAGCGAGATATTTCGTTGTGCCTGAGTGCAATAAAGCACTTCAATTTGCCAATAGTTGAGTCTATGGTAATGTCTAAGCTTTTTCGCCATCTTGGTTTTCTCACGCGATTAAAAAGAAAATAGCTTCAGAGCTCATACTCAGCCTCTAACAGTTTTGTTGTTGATTAACAAATAAGGAAGCATTTCTGTCACAGTTGATTTTCGCCAATGGAACGTATCTTCTAAACAGTTCTATATTTCTTTTCAAATATTTGATAGAAAGTCTTCGAAGGGTACAGGCAATATTGGATCCAAGTAAAGCGATATTGGCATCCGTTTTGTTTGGCATCGCTCCAAGTTGCTTCAAGAGAGTCTTTGGCTTTTCAACCAAACTTGTAGCTGTTTTGTACGAGTCTGTGGTTCTCAGTATTGCCATTTTCCGGTGCATTATATTTCCTTGTACTTTTACGAAGTCAATCAACGACACAGATTCCAATTTCGAAATATTGGTTGCTGAAAATTTGCACAGAATACATACTCTTGATTTTCGATACAACCCTATACAGATAAAAGTAAACACTTCACTCAAAGATAGTAGTCCAAATCGTTAATAATTTTTATTTTTATGTTTTCTAAATTTCATATTTGCGTTTTTTTAGAATATTTAAAGAAATATTCCCACACTTTTTATTGTAAACTTAAGCGGCTAAATTTGAAACTCTCAAACAATGTTTTGTTAAAAAAATAAAATAGAGTATAAAGCGTGAGGTAAAAGTCCAAAGCCACTACAATAGCGCATACAATTTCAATGCTTTGGCAATATTCGAATTTCGAAATGAGCAATACAAAACCAATGCCAGCCAGTGCAGGCGCTGCTATTCACCGCAATAAAGCCGGCAGTAGTTTCAACAATTTCAGTTACTCGTATTTATTTTATTTATTTATTTATTTACACAAAACAGAAAGCAATAGCTGGCGGTAAACGAAAACTTCAACAATAAGCAAAAAAAAAAGAGAAACAACCACAGCCAAATCACAAAAAAAGTATGTGAGGAAAATGAGAGCGCCATGTTATCGACACCTGCAGCAAAAGGCCATATTATTTTTATTTTTTCTATTTTTTATTTTGTAATTTATTTCGCTGCCTTTATTTGCGTAATTCAAACGGCAGCGCATTACTTGAATTTCCTGCAATAAGTGAAAATTCATGGCAATGTTTAATTTTCCAGCAAAAATAATAACAGTGTAATCGCGCTATAGTCGAGTGCATATGCAATCGAGTAACGATGACTTACGACGATTGCTATGGTGTGAATTTTAATAGGAAAAAAGTAAACGTGATTAAGGTAAAATGGAAAATTGATATACATACTTACATACATACATATTCGTACAAACACAAACAAATAACAAATATTTATACTCGTAGTTAATAAAAATAGTCACTAAATCAAATTTTTTTTCGTGTTGTAAAATATAGAGCGATGTTGGGCAAGACAATAATGACAGGAAAACGACAAATAATTTCCTCTTATAATGATACCTAAAACTAATAGTATAAACAATAGATTTGTAAGCCACTAATGAGCACAAAATATGTTATTGCTACACGAATAAATAAATTCACTTTCAGTACATACTCGTACATACACACATACATATGTATGTATGTACATATAAATGTAAATATATTCTGGAAAAAAGGGTAAGTAAATAAAAGGCTCATTACTAAAGCCACTAATGGACAGAAGCTATTTGTACTTAATCGAAAAATATTTTCATGATAGCGTATTTATCGACGAAATACGTCATTTATGCTAGAATTGCCATAACGCCACTTTTAAAGTCATCGAAAATCGATTTCTATCCGATTTGTCAATTGCGATCCGTTTTTTTTCAATGGATAAAGAAAACGAAGAAACGAGAAAAAAAACATGCAACATGCGCACAGTGGTTGGAGAGGCCAGGTTTTATGCGAAAAATTTAAAGGCTTTTTCACATTTTCGTAGAACTTTAGAAAATTATTTTTGTCACTTTTAACACGAAAACATATCGATAAATTTACGATTTGACAATCGACATTGACAGCATTCAATTGTCAATTTTCTTCACAATAAGATATTTTTGAATGAAAATTCAACTGAACTTTCTTTTTGGATCTCTAATCACAAATTTGATATCAAATTAAAAATTGTACGGTTGGCAGCTGTCAAATGAACTTATCACGCTTGAAATAAAAGATGCCACTTACGAGTAGAAGGTTCTGAGACTTGCTAATCGCAAATTCACTAAACTTAAACTTTGACAGTTAACAGCTGTCAAATAAAATGCCAAATTCTTTGAAGTTATTAAAAATGTATTTATTTTTATTTATTTATTTATATTTAACTGCAAGTCGCAAATTTTAGTTTTCTAGGTATACATAGTTTGAATTTAAATTTCTAGCTTCCAACATATGTTACCATAAGAAGTTTAATTTAATTCAATATAATAAAAAAAAAATCGATCTAACGTCGGGATTTTGTATTTTGTTGTAATCTCAAATCTTTTTTAAATTAGACGATTATTACTTTTCTTCGCTTTCTTCTTATGCTTTTTTGTATTTATTTATATTCGTTTGTGACCAGCTTTGTCACTTCATGACAATTCAGAGACTTTGTTTTGCGCCTATAACTTGATTTTGATACTATTGAATGCCAACAGATCTAAAAATTAGCTCTTCTCTCTATTAAAATCTTGAGACAAGCATTGAATTTCAGCATAAATAAAAGTCCTTGTTAATTTTGATTTTCTTGTTCGACAGGGTGGACTAATGATGTAAATTGGAAACGATTTTTCGTAACCCCCGTTATCTATTGTCAAGTTTGCTTTGGAGACAAACCGGTTTCGGCTTTGTGTCATCTTCAGTGTCGAACGAAACTTGACAAGGGATCTTTCCAATATACACTAATAGTAGCTCTCGTCTATTACGTTTATTTATATACGCCGATTTCATATAAATATGTATGTACATATGTATGTATGTATGTATATGAAATGAACGAATATTTTGAAAACTATTTTAAACAAATTACATATGTGGCAGATGATTGCATTATTCGTTTAGAATAGAAAGTGACTTATAGAGCCACCCACATAAAAATAAAATAAAAACTCTAAAAATCAGTGAACGCGGAAATTTACCACATTTCTATGTTTAACTATACATATAGTACATATTTGTATATACTTATACCTGAATTTGTATAATCGCGGTTTATGGCCGCATTTCGCTGAAAAAAACCCAATTATCATAATTTCTATATTTCATCATCAGCCATTTTGTCATTTGTCACGAACATGTTTTTCATATGTACGTGTTTGCGCGGCGTAAAAGAGGTTATTAAAAGCAAATATTTTCAGGCCGCTAACGATAAATTATCAAAGTACAACATAAAAAAAAAATAAAATAATACTACAACAAAATGCATTATTATATCAGCATTTTTTTTAATGATTTTTACACACGTGCATACACACAGTTATATGTATGTTTATACGTTTTTACTTAAATATGTATGCATGTACATATGTATGTACATATTATTGTCCATATGTCACCCCAAAAATGCGCCACACATTCGCAATATAGACACGCGATAGCAATTCATAATTACCTACGGCTCCAGGCACAAAAATTATTAATTCATTGACATACATAAATATAAATTAGAGTTCATATTAATGTGTATAGGTGCCTGACGAGTTTATGTGTAAATAAATATTTTATGTATGTACATATATATGTGAAATTTTATTTGCACCGGCGTTAAAGACCAAATTCTGTATTTCACTTTAAACACTACATACAGTGGGAGATTTTTTATAATAAAAATACTAAATTATTAACGATAGCAACGTCAAAATAGCTGCAGAGTCATTAAAAATTATTTTAGTAATGAATCTGCATTCAACTTTCGACCAGCTGATACACATAAGTATCGAAACTCGATAACAAATATATTCGACTAACACCGTGTCAGCATGCATGATTGATTATAGTGTGTTCAGACTAGGAATGCCAATACCGGGATCCTAGTCTATTTTAACTCCCGAATATCGCGGGAATAGTCGATTCAAATCCCGGGTTTAAGAGAAATTTAAATTTATACAATTTTTATCATAAGTATCTTCCTTTCAAGGGCGGAACCAAGTATTATTTGTAACACTATTTAATAAAACAGCTCCGCCTAGTCAAAGTTACTCTTGAATATTAACATGGACTTTTTTAAATGTAATATCGCTTTCATGCTGAGGAAGTAAAAATTAAGAAATCTACATACTTTGAGTAATAAATTTTTTAATAGACTCGTTTCATGAATCGAACAAATATGACTTTCTGAAGCTTCTAATTTTACTGCCATTATAAATAAACTGGAGAATATCATCCTGGAATAGAAAATGAGCCTTACTATGAAAGCGATGTTGAAAACACTTATGAGGGATGGTTGATATGGATAAGGCAAACCGGATCAAACAAAGCACCGCTTTTCAGAATATATACGAGTATATAAAAGGTTATTGTTCCAGGACGTATCAAATAAACATTTATCAAAAGTGTCCACGCATTTATTCGAGATAAAGCCATATAGAATTAATTAAGCAAAATAATTTTATCAGCTGTGCTCCCAGTTTCACATTTACAAATTTCCCTGTGGATTCGGTTTGAAATAACATGTTTGGTACTCCCAATTGAAAATTAAATGACAAAAAGTGTGTGAATGTTTAATTATTTTCGATTGGAATAATTTTTAAAATATTCTTTGATATTTGTAGAAGCCATTTATGACATTTATGTATTAGTTATTCATTGAAATATGCGTATTTTTAAGTGTTTTGCTGATGACTCCTCAAAAAAGCATACAGCCATAAGTAAGCTGAATCCGGAAGGGAAATTTCAACAACAGCTGTTTGTGAATTGCCACAACGATAACCGATATGTGTGACAGAGTTGACCTGATATGTGAACCTCTCTGAAGTTGGCAAGCCAACTTTTACTTAAGGAAAAATTATCTATGGGATAATTTGCCGTAAATTATCCGTAAATTATCCGTGAAAATAAAAATTTTGCCGCGGTCATATTCCAAGAACAGGGGCATGCACTGCTAACTTCAGCTGAAGTTAGCAGTGCATGCGACAGTTCTTGGAATATGACCGCGGCAAAATTTTTATTTTCACGGATAATTTACGGATAATTTACGGCAAATTATCCAATAGATAATTTTTCCTTAAGTAAAAGTTGGCTTGCCAACTTCAGAGAGGTGATATGTGAAGAAATTGTGAAATTGGGAGCACACTAATTCACTTTCACAGAAAAATCACAATGTGGAATTGAAATGTTATACTGGGCTGTACATATAAGTAATTTTTTGCAAAAACACTTAACCACAAAAAATTACCTTAAAGTATAAAACAACCTCTATTATGTTTTTTAATATTTTCAGGTAGGTACATCCCTGGCAAAAGAAATATAAAGGCGTCGCCGGGACAAGTTTCAACACTCATTATTAAATTGTGTTGATTTTTTACAGAAATATAATTAATTTTATAAATAGGAAGTATCGAGGAATTGTATAACTTCATGCTACTCGTAATTTGAATAAAAAAAATTTGCAAAATTTCATATGCTCAAAAATATTCTCAAGCGTTTTGACTAAAAGCTAGAAATTTTGTTGACAATTTTAAAATTTGAAAATTTTTTAGTGAATGCTGTTTAAAGTTTGAAACTTGTTGTGGAATTTTATTAAAAAAAATTATCAAACCTGTATAACTAAACTGATTATTTAAATAATTAGCTGTTAGGTGCTTCAGAAATAAGTTAATATTAATTTTTGAACCATTTGTGGGCAGATTTGACAAAAAATCCTATTATTTGGCATTTTTACTGAACTACAGAAAGAAAAAATAATAATATTTGGACGATTTTACGTATTTTCTTAGTTGCGAACCCCTTTTTTCTTTTTCCCTATCAGCTAGCTTTATTGATGTAATACCCGAGCTTAGGCACAAATATCGAATGCAATCTTACCAGCATGATTAGTGTTTAAAAACGTTTAAACTGAACATTTACACTTAAATCCCCTTAGAGAAATGTCACCGTTCGTCGGGGACTTGTACAAAAAATACTAATATTCGCCCACTCACCTGTGAATTTGCGACGGTCCAGTCGCCATGCGCTGCTGATAGGCCGACATATTAGCCTGCTGCTGCTGCTGTTGTTGTTGTTGGTGCTGTTGCGCGCTATTACTGCCGCTATTATTATTTTGCTGTTGCTGAGCAGCTGATTGCTGCGTTTGCGGTGGTGGGTGGTGTGGATGAAGATGCGTGGGTAGGTTGCTGAGTTGTTGGTGATACTGTTGTTGTTGTTGTTGTTGTTGTTGTTGCTGCTGCTGTTGTTGCTGTTGATGTTGATGCTGCTGTTGCTGCTGCTGCTGAGGCGATGGTCCATTATCATGCAAATGCGACTGTGGCTGCTGATTGCCACCGCGCTGCTGCTGCTGTTGTTGTTGCTGTTGGTGGTGGTGTTGCTGCTGCTGCTGCTGCTGTTGACCACCTGATGTGGGTGGTGGACCACCGACCTGCACTGATGAGCGTATAGCCGCTTCCATTTCATGCCGAACTACTGCTCCCGCTGCTGCTGCTGCTGCTGCTGCTGCTGCCGGTGCCGGTGCTGCTGCTTGTGCTCACGCAACCAAAGACACAACACATTACGGCGACAGCGAGAATTTGAAAACAATTTTAAATTCGTTGGCAGTTGCAGTACAACAGCTGACGTTTGCAGTGATTTAAGAGGCAACAAATACGCAAATACGCACAAAAACACAAACAAATATATGACAGAGTGGGGGAGATAGATGGAGAGAACGACAAGTAGTAAGGTGGCAGCACTTAAACGGCGCTCTCAACTTTGCACCAATTTGAATGGACTGGATTTTGCCAGAATCGACGCGAGAAATTTAACGCGATTAGGCGGTTGGCAACTCTGGCCAAATACACTGGCGCTCACGCACTCAAACACACATAAACGCGCACGTACGCACGAACGCGCGATGGCAACACAGCCTCTGGCCACACTGGCCTAAGCCACAAAAGGAGGAAGCAAATTCTTCCCCGCTTCAATGGGCTAATGCAACCCTGCGCCACCTTTTTTGTTAACTGCTCTACTGTATGATGGCAAATTAATTGCTTATCGGCATTCTCAAATTTTATTTTCGTACATTATAAATGCCATATTAGAAGAAGCCTTTTTTCTTTTAACACTTTCTTGAGATATTTTTTTTTTACTGAAACTGCAAATTTGTATCGATGCGATATTTGCACTTTTTTCAATTGATGTTGCTGCTGAAGATAATTATTGGTATTTTATTATGTATTTTTTCAATAATTATTTAATAATTTTAATAGCTTTTAGCATAGCCACTAATTTTTATTTATTATTTTTTATTTATTAATGAATTTTTACATTCATCTTTAAATATTTTTTACATAAAAACTCTTGCGCTTAAACTGGAAATTATTAATTTTTCATATATATTATAATAGAATAAATTACTTTTTATGCTTATTTTTTATTAAAATAACGAAAAAAAAAAACATTTTTTTTTTGTGTATTTATTATTATTGAAGTTTTACCTCTAAAAGATTGATTTGATTTTTTATGATTTTTAAGAACACAAGTTTTCTCCAGAAATATTATTATAACATATTTCTTTTTTAATATTTTTCAAGCGGAGAAAAACATTTCATTTTATTTCCTCACATCCTGTAGAGAAAAGAAAAAAAAAAGAACAAAAATTAAAATTATGATCATAAATATTAAAACAATACAAAATGACTGGAATGAACATGATTTTTAATTTCATTTCATTTAATTAAACGGAAACGGAAATTGCGTAGTGAAAAAGCGGAAACATGGACAAGTGCGTAAATTTCCGCACTTCGTGGCGGCTGCATGCGCTGAATCGTGTCGGCGGCGGTGGCAAACGCGTTAGCGGGTCGATGGTTGCTGTGACAGTAACGCGTAGTGTCGAAGTGATTTTCATTTTTGAGTGTGGGGTTTAACGGTTTAAATATTTTCACATACACCTCAATAAATTTAAATTTTTCATTTTATATTAACGCTTTTTTTCTGCGTAATTCGCGCACGGTTGCATTAGCTATTAGATCTTTCCCAAATCTTCGATACAAAAACCTGAAAGAAGAAAAAAAAAACGTATATGATTACTCTGTCTCCACGTATGTATATTAAAATAAATGTAGTTATTTTAGTTCTAATAAATTCTTAAATAATATTTAATTTATATAAAGATTAAAAGCATGACTTGCGGATATTAGCAATTTAGCATACTTCAAGCTTTCACATTTTAAAAGCTACTGGAAATCAGAAAAAATAAATTAATAACTATTTTCGGTCACAAACACAAAGAATCAAGGCAAATTAATAGACGGTGGCATATTCCCATCAGCTGATTGCTTGTTCTTTCTTCGCCTTGCAAGGTGAACATGTCAAAATTAGGGATGGGTAACTCAACAAATTTACAGGAGTTGACTCAATGACTCCAACTCAGTTTAAGGAGTCAGCTCATTCCACTACTTAACTCATTTGACTCTTTGTATGCTACACTCATTCGAGAAATATACACTTTTTGAATGCGACTCATATTTTGAAACTTGATGACAGGGTTGTAATTTTTGTCGAAAATTAAAGGAAATTGTTTAATAATCTTATTGTTTTTGGAGGAGAAGGAGAAAAATAATTATATGAATGGTAAAAAAAAACGAAAAGGGAATAAATAAATATCATCATAGTTATATATTTTTTAAATTTAATATACAAGACATCTTGGATTTTCTGTTCGTTGAATAAAATTGTATCTAAAAATTATTTTTATTAATTTAATTAAACCACAGAAACTTTAAAAAACATATATATTTCATCGACACTAACAATGATTTACATTATCGTATTTAAAACTATCGAGGGGTGACACGACATAAAATGTCTATGCAAATTGAGTTACATTGAGTTACGATGTCGCATTGAAGCAGCTGGTATGAGAGAGTTATACGGAGAAAAATGAGCCACCGTTATTCAAATGAATCATGAGAGTGGTGTGACATAACATAGTTAATGAGTTACATTTTTTTGGAGATGGGAGTCTGAGTTACCGATTCACTGACGGGAATCAACTCAATAACTCAACTCTGAGTTGAGTTACCCACCTCTAGTCAAAATGGTTATTTTGTTAACATTTTCAATTTCTCTTTACGTACGTGATCATAAATTCCATGCGTTGCTCATATTGGCATAATATTACAAAGGCATTAAATTGATTATTTTTACTATAAAATTCGTAGTGCGTTAGCTTTTTGTGCCAAACTTTCGTTTATGTTCTGATATTTTCACCACAAAATACACAAAATATTTGAAATATTTATGTGGAGTATATCACCTTGAATGAATTCGCCGGCAAAAAATAATAAATAAACAGGCGATACAAAAATCAGCGCACATGGCGCTGGACGAAATTTTTCGAGTACAATATTTTTTTTTTATATTTTCTGACAGTTCGGGAAAAATTTTTGCTTGCTCAGGCGCTTTATTTTACTTGACTTTTTCTCGTGGAACGTAACATTTTTATTATATTTATACAACCAAAAAAGATTTTAACTAAAAAGTTTATTATATTGAAGAAGTTTCAGAAATTTGTATATAGTTTGAAACTTTGTTCAACGTGTTTTTTGTGAAATTTTAAATTATATTTTATAAAAAATTATCTAAAAAATATGTGAATCGAAAAATTGTATAAAGTTTGAAACTTGAATTGGGTAGGGTTTAGTATAGTGCCGCATAAATTTGGTTTACTGTGGCGAAACGCGTATATCAAATTGAAAAATTCAAATGCACATAGATGAACAACAAAATAAACAGTTTTTTGTTGTTTTTTTACTCCGACAAGGTTGAAAGTTGATGTATTTTGGAACGATTTTCCGTCGATCCTTGTCAAATTTGGTTTTGAAACAAACCGGTTTCGGCGTTGTGCCATCTTCAGTGTTATTTTTCGTTCGAAGAACGTTCGAGAACGAAAAATAACACTGAAGATGGCACAACGCCGAAACCGGTTTGTTTCAAAACCAAATTTGACAAGGATCGACGGAAAATCGTTCCAAAATACATCAACAAAATAAACTTTTGTTTAACTATCAATTTGCAAAAATCCGTCCACAAATTTTATCAGAATTTAACTTTGAAAATGCTCTTCTTTTGGCATTTTTCACATATAGAGTGTTTGATTTGCATTCACTGCACTTAATATAGAGCCACTAATGCATTCATTTTGGCACATACATATTATTAATACATTGTGCTATCAATTTTCAACGTTTTTAGAATCAACAAATGCTTAAATACTTCGCAATTATTAAATAAAAAGTTGCATATTTAAGCCCCGCACAAAAAACTTAATATAATGCCAAATGCATCTGTCAAACTACTGAAAACAACGAGCGAAAGAGAAAACAGAGCAAATTGATATAACCCAGTAACCTAAAAGTACGCGGAAAAGAGTTCTGCAATACACAATTAAGGCATGTGGCGGTTTTCTTAACTATGTAAATCAATACCTTGTAATAAATTAAAAATTTGTAATAAAAAATCGCGCGCTTTTCACAAATAAATAAATATTTCGTAATATATTCAAAATTTGTAATTAAAAATCGCGCGATTTTTTATTACATATTTTCGCCTGCGGCGCTTTTTACAAATAAATAAATACATCATTTATAACATATGTCATGAACCCACATATCGTCCAGAGTTTAACAAAAAAATGTTTGCTGGGTAACTTTGTGTCGATTTTGAATGCAAAATGTTGAATTTTTGCCCATTTTTAAAGGTTTCCCTAGGGCCTCACCTAGGGTCTAGAGGAACCAGTGAGGGCTTATTAAAAAGTTTATTCTTTCCCCTTTCTAACGGTGTGCTTGGAGGGGTGCCACGCCCCTCCTTCACCGCCAACCACCCCATTTTTATGCGGCACTATACTAAACATTTCCCCTTGAATTTATAGTAAATGGATTTTGTGAGGGGAGGGAATGAAAAGTATTTTACTGGAAAAAATTTGTAAAGCATGCAAAATGAACAATTTCTATTAAAATGGCTTAAATTCAAGTCAGTGCAAAAAAAAAGTCAATTGATTGAATACGAGTATTTTATGCTTATGACGGTAGATAGCCCATTAAATTTTTATAATGAAATGCAAGTTTAAAATGGTAAAAAAAAAAATTACCATCTTAATAAATGACAACTGTCATTGTGGTGAGTTTAAACGTCCAATCATTGCAACCATCTACCTACATGCATACATTTTTATATTGTATTCGAACAATGGGAACAAGAGTTAAAAAGAACACTGCACTTAGGCTTAAAGTTAATTTGTAAGTAAAGAGGAAATTATATAAGAGAGCATAGCATACAGTCAACTCTTAACAAAGTACATAAAAGTAAAACAACACATCGTCTACAATTTAAATGCAATTTCCTAGCAAATTTTCAATATCCGCTTGCGGACCAAGAAGCATGAAGAAAATGTTACAAAAAAAAAAAAAAAATAGCAAAAAAACAACAACAGGAAACTGCATTTGACATGTGCCGAGATACGCGCAAGACTTTGAACGATGGAGCGCCATATTTCCATTTCACCACACAAACAACAAATAAGTAGATATTCTTATCACCACTCGCAACTCTCTTATGCCTCTTCTTTTGTTTTGACGCAGTGGGTGGTTTGACAGTATTTGCATTTGCCAAGGTTAGTGGGCGGAAAAGTTTCAAACAAAAAATAATAAAAAAAAAAGTTTAAAACAAAACGAAGAAAACATACATATATGTATGCATATATAAATGTCAAAGAAATATGCGACTGCTGATGGCTGTTGGAAAAGTGTTGCGAAATCCGTGCATACAACGGACTTGGCACGTTCACTCAGTTTAAAAAAAAAAACAAATAGTAAAAAAACGGCAAATGTAACAAACGGGAAAATTAAAAAAAAAATTGACAATTGACGCACTTTAACCTAAAATATCAGGCAACAAATGTTGCAAGCAATATTGTATAACATAAGAATTTCAATACTTGCGAGGAAAAAAACGTAAATAAAAAATGCTCATTTAAGAACTTGTTCCATTTCGGGATATTTTACATTTATTTTTTTATCAGTCACGATTTTTGATAATTTTTTATTTTTATTTTTTTAAATAAATTCCAAGGCGAATTCATTAAAGGTGGTGGCAATCAATCAGCTGATTGGTGGTTGGTTGTCAAGATCAATTGTTTAGTTGCAAATAATCAATTGTTCCCTTTAACTACAGGAAATTTTAACATATGGTTCACTATAACTTTTCGCGGTGACTCTAATAGTTTAAAAATTATTTCGCGAAAGTTAAATAAAAAGGAGATAAAGTTTGACAATAACCCACCAAAGGGTTGCATTTTTCGTGCACTTTTAGCGCAGCGATTTTCTTTGTGAATTTAAATAAGCTCATAATTAATAATCTTTATTCATTAATTTTTAATCTTCTTTTTTGTACTAATTCTAATATATTTATTAAATACAGTCTAGCATAAAATTTTTGTTTCTTAAATGTGCTTTTTTTTGCAGGAGAAAGCTGGTTGGTTGGTTGACATGGCGAGTTAAAATAACTCCAACTCGCGGTTGAAACCTATAACTGAAAAACAGCAAGATAAATAAAAATATGGTGGTTGTTTTAAACCCAGCCCGTCGAGTTTAAATACTTTAGAAGTTGCAGTGGGTGAATGCCATTTCTTTGAGTTAATTCATCGAAGAAAGGCTTGTCTAAAAACCTCATTCTCGTCCTAGGCAGGGCCGGGCAATTGCACAGAAGATGTTCCACCGCTTATTCTGCGCCTGATAAATTGCAGCTGCGGCACGAAGTTTAGTGTTTAAATCCCAGCCTTGCCGCATGAGTACCCAGTGTCCAGTTACCTATGAATACGGCGGTTAGCCACGACAGATCTTTCCTGTCTAGTTTGATGTTGATTGAAGTCCGTTTAGCGTAATAGGTAAGTCACATACTTCTGCATACCCTGCAGGATTTGAGGCTCTTTGACCCGATGTTAGCCACCTTTTGCCAGTGCTGGGAGATGAGGCTTTTGACATAACTCAGCGGCAAAAAAAACGTGTTCCGCCCGCGAGATATTCATAGCCGACCTGTTGCGGGCTAGCTCGTCAACCATGGCGTTGCCATGAATACTGCTGTGCCCCGGCACCCAGACAAATATCACAACATGCCTAAAAGCCAGAGCCATAACGCGTTCTCTGCACTGCTTTATGAGGCTGAAAGTTATGCGTGTAGAGTCCAGCCGCCTGGCTTTCCGAGCAAATCGCAACACTCCCAGTCCCAACAGTCCCAAGGAAAGGACGATATTGCACGACTCTCGGACAGCAAAGACTACAGCCTGAAAAACACTAGAAGAGTCCGGTAGACGGAACGATTTTTCAACTTGGAGGTCGGTCAAGTAGACCCCCGCTCCTACATCGCAACACATCTTTGTGCCGTCTGTATAAGTACATATGTAATTCGAACCGTTCGGTGAAAGCCACCTTCTTCCAATCTTGCCTTGAGGGGAACAGTGTGGCGAAGTTCTTTCCGAATAGATGTAATCGGATCTTTCGCGTATACTCGGTTCACTGAATAAGTGCAAAATACGTTCATGACCATATGAACGCTTCGTCCACAGGGACCACTCTTTTAGCCGTGTGGCACCGTGCGATGCGCTTTGTTTGATAAAAATATCAATCGGCGGTAAATGACATATGACATTCAGGGCTTCCGTTGGGCATCTTCAGATAGCCCCGGCAATTGCAATACATGCAGCCCTTGGTACCCTGCCAAGCATAGTGGGATATAGCTCGTCGCCACGGCCTTGTACAACCATAACATGAGGTTAGGATGAAGACCCCTATTTTGACCTAGAATTTTTATCCCATGCTCTGTATTCATTTTCTAATTTAATTTCGGTGTAGGAATGACACCCAAATATTTAACACTGGAGAAAAAAGAGAGAGACATTGCCCATTTAGAGAAGGAAGGATGAACGTTGGAATATTTCTCCTTCTGGTAAAAATAAGTAACTCGGTCTTCGAGGGATTCACAATTTTCTGCCCAAGAACCCAACTCCGTTAGTGCTCCTTGGAGCATTTCGCTTACCACATCTATACACATGCCGGATACTATAATCACGATATCGTCCGCATACGCAACAACTTTGGCTCCGTCTTTATTGATTGAAGCTAATGCGTTGACAAAAAAAATTATAGCAAATCACTAGCACTTTATTGTACAAAAATTTAGTGGGCTATAAAACTGCATTCTTAAAAATATGTTTGCACTTGTGAGAAATAAGTTTTAAATTGCTTTTTATTAGATAATGATATATATGTATGTATGTCTGTTTATTATTATAAAAGTATTATAAAATAAATAAATAAAAGTAAAACAGACCACATTTCTTTAAAACGTCGCAAACCTATTAATTTGTCCGGCAACTATTGTACGATCGTAAATATTTATATTTTTTATTATTTAATTTATTAACATTCGATATTTCAAACCTTAAGCGGCGTACAGACAGAGTCGTTGTTGAGACAATTAGTAAAATCGTGTATTATGAGTGGACATAATTTATAATTGATCAATTAAGCGGCTGTCTGAACGCCGCATTAGTAACAAAGGAGCTAAATTTAAGTGAACAATGTCTGAATTTCAAAGAAAAATTCCCAGCGAAACAGTACAAAAACTGAAATTCCATTAATCAGTACTGTTCGAAACAACTTGAACGATTCAGTTTAAACTGTGACATAAAGGTTTGGTAAAAATTTTATTTTAAAAAAAATTTCAAAATTTAAAGTAGGTAAGTTTTAGGTTATACATTACATATGTACTATATGTTTATGTTTTATGTGTACACTATTATTATCATTTTACAATTTATATTAAAAAAAAAATTAGCATAATTAGCATTAAATACATACGAGTATATAAGGCATCGCATTTCAATGGCATAATCTGAAGATTTTCAACGTTTTTGCATTAAACAAATTCAAATATACATTTATTTGTGTGTATTTTCAATATCCAGCAGCTTATTAAAGTGTGCTTATTTATTATATAAATTAATACCTCTTCTTGTATGTACATTTTTATAGCAAATAAATATTTACACTAACTTTTAATACATTTTTTTTTCATATATTTTTCGTCTTAATTTACTGACTCATTCACTGTTTTTATTTCTCTTATCGATTTTTTCTGAAAAAAAAAACTACTTGCTTGCATTACTCGTTGGAAAAGCCACGAAATTTAAAGCGTTGAATGACTATGAAACGTAAATAATTGCAATGCAGCATCATAAATACGATAAGCGCATAACCAACAAAAATTTAAATAAAATGGCCACTTTTATTGCGCAGTTCTTAAGCTTTTGAAAAATATACTTACATAAATAGGTATCTTAGCATACAAAAACAAACCATAGAAGAACCAAAATATAGACGCATTTCGAATAGTTTGAAAGCGAACCAAAACTTTGGGGACGATTCCGTGAAAAACCAAATGAGAACAAAACTCTTGAGAACCTTCTTAAAAAGAGAACAAAATGAGACCAAACTCTCAGCAAGGTACGCTAAAGGCACAGTTTTAAACGAAATTATCGAAGAACAAAGGTCAGAGAACAATAAACACTTTTAAGAACGTAACGTTAAGAATAAAAAAGGACGTCTGCGACGATGGAAATGAAAATTGTTTCAGTGAGAAGTACGATTGTTAAGCCATAGAGAAGCTGAGTCATTTCAAATTTTCGGATTATTTAGCACACATTTTGTAATATTTATATAAACAATACATAGAGAAATTCTCTTTGTTTCATCTATAATTAACCATTCACTATTTTTTTTTTTAATAAATACGCAAAAACAAGGCTGGCTGACTTGAAACGAAGGAATAAAATAAAATTTTAAATTAAATAATTTCATTGCACATTTTACGACAGTTTCGATCGCTTCCCTTCAGCCCAGAACTTTTTTTTAACATAAATACTAATTTGCATGGGGATTTTGTTGAAATGAGAAGAATTATTGTTGACAATTCAACAGAGTAGATAGTTTTTTTGCAGTCTCTAAAAACTGTAATAATTTGTCGTTTGTTCATATGTGTAATTTTTTAGCAAGATCTTGGTTGATTTCGGAGATAATTTATTCCCGATTCGTTGCCTTTCGGTACGGTCCTGACGCTTTTGTTTGCAATTTCTTCTTCGAGAGTACGTTTCAGAGACCTTTGTTACCAATTTGTTATCTTTAAAATATTCCGCAAAGTATTGTTTGCATTTTGTTTGCATTGTGAATTGTTTTCTAGCGTTTTGTTTTTATAAAATTCGTTTTGGGCATTTTTTAGACAGTTCAGTACTCACTTTCGTTCATGTGCGAACAGTTGCGAAAGTTTAGTTCTCAGTTCGTTTTGAGGTTTTAAGCGTTCTTGTGAACATAACCACGAGAATTACATTCAATATTGAACATAACTTTTGTTATCGATTTCTAGAAAAAAGTACATTTACATATATTTGCGATATTAAAATGTTGTTCAAATAAATTTAAAGAAACGACTTCAAGGACACAGTTTAGACCTTTTGTGTGTGTGTGTGTGTGTGTGTGTTTGGCACCAAGGCGCTGCAACCAATTATAAATAAATCCACTGTCTGTTTACAATCAAGTGCTAACTCTGCTTACTGTAGTATCTAAGCTAAGGCGGTCTTGCTACTCGCATTACACAAACACGGCAGTCTGACCGGATTAGAGACGAGGTTGGTTGCCGATTTGGTTTGGTTGATTGGACAAAGGAATGGGTGACAAAATCTATTATGCGCATATGTATGTATGTATTGTATGTATGTATACATATAAATTTATGCAACAGCCAAAGAAGGGGGCGCTGCTGGTGTGTGTCGCCGCCTATGGTCGCATGAGGATGCTTTAGCAAACACTTGACGACAAATTTCGAATCAGCAACAATAGTAACAATTAAATATGTACATATGTATGTATGTAAAGCGCCAAGTGAGTGTTGAATTAAAATCAACTCAAGTCAACTGAACAACATCGAATTGAATGTGAAATTAAATTGGATTGAATTGAAGCGAAACCGAAACTGTAATTGTAGACGAAACGACGTAGCGCTACGTTGACAATTTTCACTCTGGCAGTAAAATCAAGCAAAAAGTTAACAAAAAAAAACAACCGAGAAATGCTGAGGCAAATTAATTTAATTGTCAAGCGCCCGTTTATTTTTTCTTTGCTTATTTCTCTTTTTTCGCAAATATTTTGTACGTTTCAGCTGCTTTCTGTTTGTTTTTTTTTTGTTTCTTTTTTTTTTTTTGTTTTGTAATGGCGTCTCTAATTAGCCAGCGCCGAGTGTCAGCAAAGTTTTTTTCAATTAACTTGCCTATGTAAATTGAACTTGTGAACTTCAAATTACAAAAAAAAAAAAATATTACAGCTTTTATTATGCAAAAAAAAACTACTAGAAATAAAAAGGGAACGTAGCTCAATTAAATATGTTAAGTAATTTGAGTAAGCTCAGAAGAAAATAATGAAAAAAAAACATTTATTTATGAGCGATGTATGTATGTGTACACTTGACTGTATTGTGAACATGTATGGTATTTTATTTGCAACGTCGCCAAGAGCAAAACGTACTGATAAAGCTATCGATGATATAAACAAATTTTAACCGCTTTTGATGAAAAAGGCTCCGCGATGGCTCAAATTTCATTTTTTTCTATGTGGCTTAATAACTTTTTGCGGTTCACAAATCTGTCAAGGGAGAACCCAAATTCTGCTTATTTAAGATGGCTTCTACAGTAATACCCCAAATATTGTATTGTAATGGCCTCTCAGAACCTCCTTCAAAGATGAATATGAAGGTTCATGGGAGCGCAAAGATGGAAAGTGGCACCATTCGATGGAATAGAACTTTTGTAAAAGCATATCACCATACAAGAATTATTAAATGTAGAAAAGTGTTAAAAACACAAAACCGGAAAGAGGCACAAAAATTGAGAAAAAAGAGAAGGTACAACGAGTAACAGAAGCATATAAGAAAAAAAAAATTGCTTCTGCCCAATTCAGATAAGGATTGTTGGGCCGAAACTCCACCCAGCAAGAATACTGTGAGCTCGTTTTGTAAAATTTAACATAAACGCAAAGCGATATTCGTTCGCGAGTCTTGTGAAAAGCTTTGTAACTATGAATAAACTCGTTTCGTTTTTTTTTTTAATTTTTGTACTCTTTTTCGTTAATTTCGCTTGCGTTATTTTTTGTGTAGTCTATTAAAATAATGAACTTTTTCTTGTGTTTAGTAATAAATTAAATTACTAGCAATTTAAAAAAAATGTTTTATTAATTTAAATATGTATAAGACATTATTCTTAAAAGAGAAGTTATAGGCAATGTAGAAAGGTGTATCACTTTGCCCGACATCGTATATCACATTACATTACCATCAATTTTAACAACACGGCTTTTTTTTACTATTTCTGGTTTTAATGGAATATCTGCTGAACTACTTAATATAATGGAATCTCGTTTTAGAAAACATGCAGCACAATACATCAATTCATAAAATTGAACGGTCTTTTTTTTTGTTTAACTTAAAACAATTACAGAAACTGTCGAAAGAGTTATACTTACAAACATATATCCAAATACCCAAACTTACTCTATTCTATAGTCTATAACGGAAAGTGTATACCAATGGGGCGTCTTTAATTTATTGCAGCAAATCGGACAGATATTAATGGCGTCTATTATTGTTATTATTAAGAGCTTAACTGATGAATCGCCTAACTACAATAAGTAGCAAGTAACATTGACCTTCGGCTCGACTGTCTAATTTCTTATGGCGTCTAATGCTTCGAGAATGCTCATAACTTCTCTTTCAGTTGTTACTTCAGGCGATTCTGGCCTGTCATGAATTTAGGAATTTCTGCGTGAGATTTTCTCCAATATTGGGCTAATCTTCAATAGTGAGTTTCTAAATCTTTCACATTTTTAACTAAATCATAACCACAAAATGATAAAATGTGATAACAAACTAATATAAAAGCAACAAATATTACTTCCAATTTATGTTGATTGAAGTTGTGAGAATGCATTACATATAATTGCATATATCGAATGCCATTTGATATCTTTCTTTAAGTAAAATTTTTGGCACTGGTAAATTACTTTATCTCCTTTTTTTAATAGACTGACTGAAATCTCCTGTTAGAGAATTTACTCTCATTGTATTAATTGTGAAAGAACGCAAACATATCGAGTTCGATATTAATTTATTGAAAATTATGTAATTAAAAAAATAATAATACTGCATGGCAAAAAATATGGATATTTTGATATATGTATAGATTTTTTTACCTCAAGGCGCAACTACTTACATAAGTACTTAATGATCGATCATGAAAAAAATTATACTTATTTAACAGTTTTATTAGTTTTTATTTGTTATTAAAATACCTATTTAAGTAACAATAAGGGAGTAAAGCTAAGTTAAGTTATTATTAGAATCAAAATGTTTTATACAATGCACTTTGGACCGCTTTTTATGGCAAAAATCAATTTTTTTTGCATCGTTCAAAAAAGGAAATTAATACATATAATTTATACCACTATATTTATCTTAAAAAAAAAAAAACAAATTTGTATATGGAGAGATGGCAATCCTATTCATTTACCGTACGTTCAAAGATGACATTTCAATCATATGGTTTTTCGTGATTCGTATGAAGAATAATAACTCAAAACGCAAGTGTTCCTAATAGTTACGGGTGAACAATTTCTTTTTTTTTTCTAAAAATGGAAAATAGTTGTCAAGGTATCTTATATAAAATGGTATAGCTAGCATTTGTTTAATTATTGTTGTGAGTGAGTTTTAATTACGTGTAAGTTTGTGGTTTTTTTGAGTAAATTTATCAATCGTGTTTGTGTTCTGTGGATGTAAGCGTTACTTCATTTTGGTCCATTTTGTATAAACAATATATCAGATTAAAGGTGATAATGTGTACTTTCATGTGCTAATTAAAATGTTTGCGAATATTTGCGAATGATGGAAATAATGTATATTTTCAGAATCGATTAACCTCAAAAATAAGGATATGTTTAATGTATGGCTACAAAATAAGAAAAATAAAGATGCAGTTGAGAACTGGATTATCCATGAAATAAATAAAAATATAAATGAAAAAGAATTGGAAGCGTTTAAAAAGAAAATTAAGAATATTTGTTCATTCATAAATCGAAAATTGATCAAATACCAAAGGTCATTAACTCGTTTTAAGCAATATAATAATGAATGGCTAGAGGGTGAGACAAATTTCATAATTGGTCGCAAATGTAAAAGAGGAAGACCACAACTTAGTTATAGTGAGGCAAGTGATCGTTTGAAGAGAAAACTTGCCTTAAAGGGCTGACAGACGGGCAAGGTTATCTAGATAAGTAGCCTTGATCTGCATTAACTCATGGATAATCCTCTTCCAAATGCGCATAAGCACTCATATAAATGCACGAAAATTATGTGCATAAGTACTGAATATAGTGATTTCAATATGGCAATGCTGCCACTTTTGACAGATAAATACTATTGTGAACTAGCAAAATGTATACAGAAGCTGTCAAAAGTGTTTGTTATTAAAGAAAAGAGCTGCAAAATTATCAAAGGTTCGTTTTTTAATTAATTTTAAAGAAAACTAAACCCTATTATAAATTAAAATGCGATTTTTTTTAGATTTCTGGTGGGTTTGTAGGATAGGAATTTATGCAGTAAGCAAACTGCTTGGCAAAAATACACAACAATTTCACCAACAGTACTGCGTCCATCTCCGAATAGACTTGCAGCAGTTCTATATTCCGCAGCAGATCCTAAAGCGAACAATGAGATAGCCACTCTTTTATGAAGTGGAATACATGTCTTCATATTGCTGTCCACAATTTCTCCGAAAAGCAGTTCCACTGACACGAAAGTTTTCTTTGAATCGATTTTCGTCCATTGAAGGCACGTCTCGTTCCCAAAAGCATTCATAGCGATCCTTCATGGAATAGCAAACATGTGTATACATTATTTGTATCTTTCATAGCAAATAAAAAAATACTCACAAATTTCCACACCTGCCTTTCTCTAACGTCGGCGGGAAGTGTAACCATACAAGACAGAGGCATCCTGCTAAGAATTATGCTTGCCAATGCATTGGTTATTTTAATATTATTTAGCAACTTCAAGAGAATAATTTTAAGCTTTCTTTTAAATGCGAGATGATTTTTTGCCAATAAAATAGCTGCCAATCGTATTTTTTCCCTTCTTTCCATTTTCAGCTTAATTTCGTTTGTCAAATCAGCTGATGTCTAAATGCAGATAAGTGTCGTCTGTCAGGCCTAAAATATTATGCAGATATATGAGCTCGTTAATTTGCATAAGTGCCCCCGTCTGTCAGCCGTTTTAGATGTGTCTTCGGAGCAACAAAATGATTATATGCTACAAGTTCACGCTGCCTCTAATGTAGCGCGATCTGCAAATGAACCTGATTTCAGATTTGTGTTGAAAGAGTCACTTAAATCTCCGACGAGGCCATCGAAAATTAAGAAAAAAATGCATAAAATAAATTGATTTTTATAAACTATTGAAATGTTTGCATATTACAGAATTTTTAATATTTTATATCTACGAGGGGTAGGAGTGGCAGTACTCCGACTACCCTCAGTTTTACAAAAGTCTATGAAATATGTACATATGTATGTACATATATGAAAAGCATTTCAGCGAAGATTTAGCGATCTAGGACTTTTCTCAGATTTTATGCCAAAAATAATGGTTCTCTGGCCCATAGTGCAATGGCTTCATTTTTTAAATCAAACTAGTATTCATTTGGATATAAACATCAGAAGTACACTTTCTTTGATTCGATCCCCTGTTAACCTGCTTATATTATCCGGTACAGCTAAATTGACAGCAGAAGCAAGCCTTTCGGACGATACTGAGGAAGCTTGAATAATTTAATTAAGTTTAGTTAAATATTTTAAAGAAATTGCAGAGAGAACCGAAACTCTATTGGCTTCTTTTTTTTTGTGCTAAAATAAAATCAAATTTAGCTTTTAGAGAACTTAAAAAATATAGAATTTGATATTCGGAAATAAATGTCAAATATTGATAAATCGAGATTAAAAAAATCGACGTAAATATCCATTAATTTATTAGAAAAAATATCAATAATTCAATATATCCATATTTTTTGCCCAAGCCTAGCGCAAAGTGCAAATCTGTATAGGGGGAAAACAAACGGAATTTAATTGAATTACGATTAGAAACAACAGCAATGAAATTCAAAAAAATGAAAGGCGACCAATTAAATTGTTTATAGACAACAAAACTAAACTGAAACACTGACGAAATAAAAAAGAGAAACTATTTTAAGCAGAGAACATTGCATAATGCGTTAAAAATTGCCTTAAATGTGTTAAAAAAATCATTAAAAAAATGTTTGTTGCCACAACCTCCACCAATGGCGCGCTGACTTTGTGCGGGGGCAACATTTGCTGCAAGACAAAAAATAAATAAATAAACTAAAAAGAAAACAACAATAGCAAATATGCGCCAAAAAAAGCAATCTGTGTCGAACGCAAAGATCACTACTATAAAACAAGTGAGTAAATACCAAAAAAAAAAAGATTAAATTAAATAAGTAGTGTAGTCTAAATACAGAATAAGAAATGCGAACAAAAATTTAATTTTATCGAAAAAAAAAGTAGTACAAAACTCATACGCATCACAAAAACAAGCAGCGCGCTGGCGAAACAAGGCAAGAGCAACAAGAAATTCAATGAAATCAAAATATCAAGCGCAACGTTGCCAAGTTTTCGGCCACCACAGCCACACACACACACATTACTAGTCGTGCTGATAAAGTGGTTAAGACGAAGGGTGATGTAAGAGGTTGAATTGAACGTAAACGAGCACAGCATAAACTTGCATACATACATACATATGTACTATGTACGTATAGATGTGTGTACAAAAGCATATACATACGTGAATACATATGTATGTGTGTATGCATATGAAAAGACTACGGCCCATGCTGGCAGGCAGTCAGGCAAACGACGTCAAGCCTCCGACGTTGCCACATTTCATAGCATGACTACCAACAACAGACCCAGACAACGGCAGCAGAGTGAAGTACATATGTAGGCGCATAAACTTTCAGAACAACGAGTGTGCTTGTACGTCGATGAACCGACATACGAGATAGATACAGACGAACAAACAAACATACAGATGTATAAATATGTAGATATGTATGTATATACATACATACATATATATATGCTTGGTAGATAATCATACATTTATATGCACGTACGTATGTATGTATGTATGTATGTACGGACATGCCTGAGTATACAGACGTAGTATATGGCGGCAAAGCATACAATTTAATGATAGCACATAGCAGGCACAACAGCAGCAAAAGAAGTCTGTATGTGTGTACAATAAAAAAGCAAATAATACACGTTTCCAAAGAACAAATGTAAAGAAATAAAATAAGAGTAAAGAAAAGAGAAAAATGTTGCCGGGCCACATGTTTAAATAATGACATGTTGCGATGACGATAAAGCCGGACGGGACTGATGTGGAGACGCGATGGGACGAGTAGGTACGGCGTGCTGCATGCGATGTACGAGTATACAAAAGCGCCATAAACTGGTTGAGCGAGCTGACCGGGAACGTATAATTGTATGTACAAACATACATACATACATATACATACAAATGTCGAAGGCAAAGTCGACTAAAGTTAAAAACAAAAAACCAAGGCAACAGACAAATTGGCAAAAGGAACAGGGTGCAAGAGGAAAGCAGCGACAACGACAAAAGCAACTTTAATACAACTGTGACGCCGACGACGGCTATTGTGACGATGAATGCCAATGGACGGACAATGGAGCAAAGGCGCGAAATGTGGCAACATTGCTGCGGACATACGAATGGAAAATGACGGCAGGAATGCACCGACCGACAGGCAAAACAGGCTCGCACTGGCAGCCTATCAGCAGGCAGGAATGACTGGGAAGACGGCAGAGACAACAATCAACAGCAGGCGGCAGTGTGTAGCAAGTGTATGTACAAGTATATGTATGTACAAGTACGAGTATAAGCGCAGAGCATGCGAAAATGCATGTGATGCACATGCACCATCAGCGAGAAAACAAGTAGGTACAAAAATTCGCATTAAAAACAAATATATTCTACTTCTATACAATACGTAGTAAATAAATAGAAAGACTTGAAAGGGGTAAGTAAGACTTGTGTACACATAAATGTGAAATGCTTGGAAAAATAACAAAACAAACTGGCTGGCAGGCAGGCAGGCACAATCAGACAGCCGCAGATGGCGGATGGAGTTAATGCTGTGACAGAACGCACGACCAGTAATGGGGAATGTGTAGCAAAGTAAATACTTATATATGTTCGAATACGAGTACGTATAGAGCTTCAACTTTGCTCGTATGTATGTATGTACATATGTAAGTATATAGAAAGATGTCTGACAGACACGACCTCAATGTCCGAGAAAGGGGGCAACACAAGTCATAGCCGCAATGTGCGAACTAACATCCAAACATTTGCAAACCAGCAAAGCTAATTCACATCGCATGATGGATGGCTGCATGAGGCAAGCCGGTAGATTTTGTAAAACCACTAAGAATGGCCTCCCACAAGCGAAAGCGAAACAAAGAACAAGCATGTTGTTTTAAAAATGTGCAGATGTTTTTATACATACACATGCGCAAATTATCGAATGTGGCATGGGTTACTGGAACTAAATATAATCCACGTCCATGTCTTCAGTTCCGGTCACAAGCAATCGTTTAATATACCACTGTAGCGCTGACCGTTTTCAGCATACTTTTTTATGAAATATGGGCCAATAATTCTACCGCTCCAAAGTCCGTAATTTTTGAGAATTCACGCTACAAGTTTGCTAGTTAACATCATCTTGCCCAGTATCGTTAAAGCTACATATGTATATATGTATATACTGTATTGTTTTCTTCATTTTCTTGTTCGACCGGGTGGAAAGTTGATATTTATGGGAACGATTTTTCGTCATGCCTTGTCAAGTTCGGTTTACAGACAAACCGGTTTCGGCGTTATGCTATCTTGAGTGTCAATTTCCGTTCTCAAAACGGCGTAATTTGTTACTTTATGGTTTTTTTTTTATAAAAATTTGTTTTTTAAATAATCTTTGAACAAAGGGTGGACAAACGAAAATTTTCGTTGGACAAACGATTTAGCTCAAAAAAGGCGCAAGTTATATGTACCTTAATTAGGGTGCTTAAGATTTTTTTTACTTCAAACAAACACAATTTTTTGCTAGGGAATACTTTACCAAAGCTGGATCAGCGATTTAAGGCGAATAAAATTCGCAAAAGGTGATGTCAACTACACATACATATACGTAACTCTATAACTCGACATGCCTCTGAGTTCGAGGTTCGAATCTCAGCCAGGGCAAGCAATATCTAAATCGTAGAAACATTTTTTTTTCTAAAAATGGTCAATCCCCGACAGGTAAAAGCAAACCCCCGAGGGTATTCCTACCATGAAAAAGGTTATCATAAAATACATCTGCCGTTGGGAGTCGTCACAAAATTGTTGCTCTCTCCAATTGTGGTATAATATAAAGACGCACATCATAAATGGCAAGAGAAGCTCGGCCAAACACTGAGCTATATAGTGTAAGCGCCAAATTCTTTTTTTTTTTTAATTTGTCCTCCATCCGACAAGAAAAACGATTTTGACAAATAATCAACCAGTTTTATAAGAACAAATCACGGATTATAACGAATAATTTATTTACTTTCTAAAGAAGCTCAAGAGGAATTTAGGATTCAGGTTCTTCAGGACATTCATAGAATATAATCAATGAAATTTAAATCTTACATAAAATATTAAATGCCCTTCGAATACATTTATGTTTTTGTAAAACTAATAATTTTTTTACTTAATATGTATGTACATAAGTATCAAAAAGATATTTTTTAACCTGCATTACATACGTAGCTCGCCTTAAATTAGCGCAAGTGGAAATTTTGTTTAACTCAAATACCAAGGATATCCTACCATCTGTTGTCACGTCAGAGCATTTGCGTATGCGCTAGATAAATCTAGAAGCGCCATTAATGTTGTGGCAGCGGACGACACTAACAGGGCTGTGATTTTTATTTTGAAAAGGCGGCGTGTGAGAATCGATGAAGGCCGTTATTAAGGGCAAGCAGCTACAAACAACTTTAGGCTTTTCAATAGATATACTTACATACATATGTACATAGGTATAAACATGTGTATGTATATGTAAGTATGTATATATCTTTATATTTACATATATATTAGGCGCGTATGTACATATACTTACTATATTTTGTCATTAATTCCCCCTGTACTAGACGCATATGCACTTACATGTCTCTAAACGGACGCAGTTTAATTACATACATACATACATTCATGTGTATGTATGTACATGTGGATGTGTGTAGGTATGCATATCGATTAATTCATATCACACGTTTGTACTAGTACAAAATGAACTAACAAATGTAACCGATAAGGCTAGCAAGTAAAAAAATAATGGTATAATGGACAGCAAGTAGGTATTGAAGTATTGGTAAATGAATGAATTGAATGAATGACATGGCATGGCATTTTAATAATAGTGGTGGTGAAATAATAATAAAAATATATATAAAAATAAAAACGAAATCAGTAAACATTGAAGGGCAAAATGTTGAACGACAGTGCAAATGTCAAGTTTTCTAAAATGTTCGAAATTACAGATTGGAAATAAAAACGCTTTTAGTGTTGAGCATAACTTATATCTATGTAAATAGATAATGGAGAGAAATGGAACCATTAACGGACATTTACAAATGTAGAACGGAAAATTGAGAGCGCAAAATGACATTTCATTTTGAGGGGAAGTTGCAAATTCTTGCTGGACAAATTTTACCCAGCACAAATTTGAAACAAGAAAACAGCTGATCAAAAGCAGCTGAACGCAATTTGGATAAATACGAAACTTTTGTGTAACAGTTTTAAAGGCGTAAATTATAAAATATGTATTTAACATGCAAGAAGCAAGTAAAAGTTCTTTTGGTTAAGTTTCGTTTGTGGAATGTTTCAAGAAAACAATAATGCAACGTTTTCCATTTTCCATATTTGGATGCGGACAAGAGTTCAATCGTTAAACTTGCAAGTTTCTGCAAATTTTGCGTTCGCGTAAAAATTTGCAAGCATCTCTCTTTGAGAGAGAATACTCCACAATTCTAAGAAATTACGTTGCTGGATAATTCTTGCTGGACTTTTACACGAACAGACTTATTATTTTAATTATTTCAACTGCAATTCGTAGCGAATTTCATTCGACATCGAATTAAAAATGTATGACTTTTTTTGGGGTACATATGTATACATATATGTATGTACACATGTATTTAAGTTATGAAGGTATATTTGTATGAATTTATTAAAAGTGTCAAAGGTTGGCGGTCTATGGTTGCATATTCCACTGACATTTTAATGGCAATTTTATGTTCGCCAAACAACGGTATCGCGGAAAATAAGAAAAGCGGCTAATAATCTTTGCAAAATCACCAAGTAAAAGGCATTAAAAATGTACGAATTATATTTGGTCTTGTATTTTTATTTTTCCAGTAGGTAATATGAACTTAAAAGCGCTATCGCCGGCAGACCGTTTGCCACTTGACTCAGTTTTTGTCAGTCATTTGGACTGCTGAAACGACTTGTCAAGCCGAATGAGTGATTCAAAAGCAATGGCTAATGATGATGCATGACAATTGTTTTGTTTGCAGCTGCCTTCGGTGCTGCCACTTGGCGGGCACGTCATGCGGGAGACATTAATTATAATTGACGCTCTTAATGGAGGCGTCAAAACGAATAAACGGGGAAATAAAATAAAAATATAAACGTGCAAAAGCGATGAAGTGGGAATAAAAATTACAAAATGTAATGATAAAAATGTGAAATAATAATAAAAAAAAACGTTACAAAGTCCGAAACTTTTCACATAAGCACAAATTTAATATTCCACAAATGTATCTAAGTACTGCGGCAATTATAGTCATGCAAAAATTGTGACCGTTGTAGTGACCCTTCACACTGTTAAAAGCGAATAAAGCAGAATGCTAAAATTTTAATAGAATGGAACATTAAAAGCTTAAATTTTTAACAATAATAGATTTTAATAAAAGCATTTCAGAAATAAGGCAATTTTAAAGTAACAAAAGTTGTGCGACACATCGTTGAGGATTAGTGTCGAAGTTGAAAAGAAAATAAAAATCTTTGAAAATGTACATACATATGTACATATGTATGTATGTACATATATAACGTGGTAAAACATATTTATTTCTTTTTTTTTGCAACTTTTGTATTTTTTGAAAGGAAACATACTAATTTAACTCATAATCCAAGATAGATTGGTTTTAAAATGGGAATTGGATAATAACCACGACCACCTTCCTTACGGCGGTATTTCTGAAATACATACATACAAATCTATGTATGTATGTACATCCAAAAATTTTGTTAATTCAGCTATATTGAAGGGCTATTGACAAAAATTTATTTTCAGATCAATTTTATGAAAAAAAAATAGGAATCGGAAATTGGATTAGCCACGGAATTGGAAATTTGAGTAACTACTTATTACATAATGTTTGCATCTCAAATACTGTACTTGGTGTCGGTAAACAAAGTGTTGAGATATTTTGAAATGTGTCAATAACCACGCCCAACGGCCATATAACGGTGCTATGGAACAATGCAAAAACAACGCTATAACCACAATTTCTACACCTTTTCCAACAATATTTCAGAAAAGACCAATTGTATTTCTGAAAAACACAAATGAAATTCAGAAAAGCACAATTGATACATTTTCTGAAATACATTTGTGTTGTTCTGAAATACATTTGCGTTTTTCTAAAATACAATCGGGTTTTCTGAAATACTGTTGGAAAAGTAGATCTAAATCGATAAAAAAAAACCTCGTATGTGAAGTTTTATTTGAGCATAAAAGTCTATAAGACATTTTTGGAAAATTGGTAACGGTATTTAAAAATAATCTGTTGGCAAAGAATTGAGTGAAAATAGTCATTTCAATCTTCTGTAGTTGTATCCCCAAAACTACTTTATAAGTGTTTACTAATTAAAATAAATAAGTTTTGTGTAAAAAAATTTTCTTTGGCAGCGTATTTCGTCTTTGGTTAACAACATAATTTTTACGGAGTAACTATGAATCACCAAGCACTGTGTGATCCTTTAAGATTGACATTTACCGTAAACGCATTTTAAATTTTTTCCTAAGTCTATTGGAAAATGTTAATTTTTTACCGTAGAAAACCATACGAGTATATTATTTGCCAAAGGTCCACGGTTAACAGTAAGTTTCTGACTATAACGAAAAAATTATATTTTCAGTACCTAGTAAATTTACGGAAAGAATACATTTGATTCATTTTAATTTTTTATTTTAACAATTTTATTTATTTATTTTATACGTGGGTACCTAGTTAGTTATTATTAATTATTGAAATTTCACGTCCACTGTATTTTTGCACAAAACTATTTCGATGAACAGTGATATTTTAACGTGGATTTACGATATACATATGTACATATAATAAATGCAGTGATACATTTAATATATACTAAGCAATTGTTTTTTCGATAACTGTAAAATAAACACAAAAATATGGTTGCAATTAAAAAATGTATAATATATGTATGTACATATGTATGTATGTACATATGTATGTATATTCAGCACATTTGTAACTAATTATTCTTTTGTTTTAACACTTTTTATATTCTTTAATTCTCTTATTTATATGAGTCACATTATTAATTATCCGTTATAACAAATTACAAACAAAAAAAACTATGGTTAAAATCATAGCATTTTTTGTCCAAATATCCACAATTTCATACTTTTTCTTCATTTGATATCATGTTTTTCCCTTTGCGGTGTCCACTCGAGTTTAATTTATTCTAAAATTTATTAAGCTGCGGCGGCGTTACTTAGCGAGTTATTAAAATTATTTGCATATGATTTACATAATACTCGTATTTTAAACTTTATTCGCTTTCAAAAAAAATTCCAAACGAGTTTAATTTATACAAAAATTCCCGTTTGCTACACGGGAGACACATCAGCGTTTAATCTGTTAGGAAAAACGTGTATCTAATAAACCTCAAGTCGTAAAGTTAAAAACAAAATATAATAACATAAATTATGAGGACTACGTGAATAAATATGATAATTATATATTTGTATCTGCAAACGTACCTGCATGCATATTTATGTAATTTAGAACACAGATTTGGAGTCTATTGAATGTAAGTATTGAAGTAAGTTAAGCGTGTTTTATCAATAAAAGAAGATCAAGTTGTGACGCTAACTTGGATTAGTAATTGTTTATATGTATGAAAACTTCTATAATATCAATCTCCAATACTTTTTATCGATAGTTTTTTCTTTGAGTAACCTGAAAATCATACGCAGTGCGAAAAATTGCAACGCTGCACGTCATTCAACTTGTACGTCATTCATACTTCGTCCGCTGCATACAATCGACATTTTAACGTGATTTTATGTGGTAAAAGCTTTCACAGAGATTTGTGTGGGTATAAATTTTAACTTAAAGTCAAATATGTACCTATATATGTATATCGGTACGATTCGCGCATGCATTAAACTCGAATAGTACATGTTAAATTTTTGTTAGGTCGAAAGTGAACATTTTTAAAACGTAGAATTTTTAGTTGTTTTTTCTTGAAGTATTTTATGAACACAATTTTTTTAAAAACGAATATTAATATTGACAAGAATTTATTTATTTAAAATTGTCATTCATAAATTTGTTACGAATACAATCAGCTGTTTGTGGTCTGCTCCTTTTTTTCAATAAAAATTTACCTACTACTATTCAATATTTTGCCAGCGATTCGATGTTTTTTTAACCGTAGATTGACGAAAAATTATTTTATATTCAATAATTGTTTTTTTTTTTTCATTTTAACACGTCTTCTTTTTTGCCACAAAAAGAAAAGTCGCATTTTTAGCAAACATTTTATGCGCCCAAAATAATCCATCACACATTTTAATCCCATTAAATCCTTTGCAATTTTGATCAAAAATATGGGGTTAATGTTAAAATTTTTATGTAGACCTACGACAACGTGAACAATTTCGCTTGGAATTGTGGTAAAAATATTATGAATCGCGTTTCAGAAGACATTTACCCCCGAATTCAGTAAGCATTCTCAGTCTCTAAAAGAGACAAAAGTCACAATTTTAGACTAGTTGGCATTCATTAGATTCAAAATAAAGAATCCAATCTCAAAATAAAGTCTCAAAGTTGTGACCTGGTGATGAGCAGGCCACAAAAAATTAAAATGAATGCCAAAGAAAAAAACGTGGATGCGAGGAAAAGCAATAATCTAGCTAATTTTGAGACTTGAGATAATACCAAGTTACTGAATTCGGCCATTAGACAATTTAACCTCGTCACACAATATATCTATTGTTTTAATAAAAGTTCATACCTACTATGTACATATGCATAACTTTTAAGGGAAAATCTTAACGCTAATGACAAACGTAGTAAGTTTAGCTTACCTAAAAATTTTTAATACAGCAGTGTTTGATGACTTCACAGTCCTTTGATGACTTTTTTTATTACTGCATCACTTTTTCACAGAATAAAGCGCGTAAGTTTTACTGATTATTCATCAAACTATTTAAGTTTTAAAATTTGAAGCGAAAATCATAAAAGTATTTTTGGAAAAAGCTGTCCACTATATTCACTATATACACTTAAAGACGAGTTTTAACAAAATCGAAACAAAAAAACTATCAAATTTCATTTCTCTAAAGTATAATTTAAATTTGTTCCTATTAAAATTCTTGTTCAATTTAATTTCATTGTGGCCAATAAAGGTGAAAATATTTTCAACTAAGAAGTTATGAGCATACTATGTTGTCGATTAAATGTTGCTTTAAAAAGCAATTAAAAACTTTAGAAAGTTCCTAAATAATTATATTGTATATAGTAATTCTTATTTAAGGAACCTTTTCAATGTCACTTTAAAAATTTCCAATGCTTCATGAGTTGGCCCAGTCATGATTATTGTCATAAACGTATAAAGTACAAAAAAAAACACTTAGACCCGGAAAAGGTCATTGTTTTAATCAGAATCGATATCAAGGCATTTTAATTCATTAATTAGTAATTTACATATTAGCACGGACTATTATTTCTTTTGGCTTTTGCCTTCTTTTTGCGCTTTACTTTTTTCGATACAATCGTTATACAACAGATAATTTAGCTTTTGATTTGACTTTGTCGTACATACTATGTACTATATTTTATTTTAATTTTTCCACTAAGCACTTTCACAATTTTTCACTAAGCACAGTAATGTAGCAAAAATACCAACAGCAAATGCAATTGCTTTACATACTTGTGTAGGTACATAAATATGTATTTTTAAGGAATAACTTCATGATTTTTTACATTTGAACTAAAGCGAAAAGCTTCAATTTGCACGAACTTGGGCTTAGTTCTCAAATTTCACAGCACCATCGACCTCACATTTAATTTAAGCCAAATTCTTTAATCTTTATCGACGTACCGTGTGTGTGCATAAGTATTGATGTGTTAATTTTAGAAAAAATTATGGATTTTCTACATATGTATGTATGTAACTCGTTCAGCTGTAGTTCTTTCTTCCCATGGAAAAACCAGCTATAAAAGAGTTCAGTGTGGGGGGCGTGCCACAGACGACGTATTAGTGAATATCAGAAAAAACGCTTTAATTCGCCAACGAGACGTGCCAGCCAAATGCAACCACCACTCATTTATTCACATGCACTTTAGATTACTTAATTATTACCTTTTTACAATAAATTCTGCGATTTTTTACGAAATTTTCGCAATTTCTTCACCCGGATCACAAAACGCACCGCCGACGAAGAAACTTGCTAAAAAATTTTATTCCACATCTTCTATGTTGCTGCTGCTTCTTCTTCCACTAAAACGTATCTCTCTCACTCAAGTTGGCCAACAACACGAGAACTAACCAACCGAACTGATTTAACGAACCAATGTTTCGAACATGTCGTGTGTTCGTTATCGCGCGCAAGGTTTCTTATGCGTAATTTAAGTAGAAATTTCTTTCGGCAAGAAGAAAGGATTTAATTTCGTGGTAGCAGCAAACTGCTTGCCACCTCTACAGAAGAATCTTCGAATTTGTAGTTTATTGGAGAAAAGTGTTAATTTCTCATCAGCGGCAAAAGGCAGATGTCAACTGATATTTCTATTGTCGGCCAACATGTTGGCTCAAAAGCAAAACACGAAATTGCTCATTCGTTTTTCACCACGCTGCACCACAACCAATTATGTGGCTGTCCAACTTTTGTCTTATTAATGTTAAAAAATTTCTTCTAGAAATCTTTACGAACCGTACATATAGACATACATAGTTACAATGAGTGTTATTTTTATTGATTTCAATATGCAAACACTCCCTCCAGAATAACGTTCGACACAACAAGACAACCAGAATCACATACATACATGCTGTCTTCGAACCAATAACAAAACGTTGAAATAAAGGCCAAACATGCGAAACGGGCCATACTTTTAATGCTCGTCGTTTGTTTCCCAGCCCAGCTCAAGTTTCCAACATACACTGCACACTTTCCCCTTTAAACTTTAAAAGCATTGTTATTGTTGTGTACCTACATATCTCATATTCACACACACCAACATGCATACATTAGTTGGCAATTCACCACAGCAAGCATGTGTTAAATGCGACATCGACAACCATTTGTGGTGTTGCCATTCATGCCCGTTTCTATATTTTGTTTGAGTTGATTTTTGCATTTTCTTCTCATTCGTCGTGTTTTTCACTTTGCTTTGATTCATCATCCGCAGCCAAGGGTTTATCACCGCTGCTGCCTTCGTTCGACCCGCCTTATATTTATGTATGTGCGAATGTTTAATTTCGTCTGTATGTACTTGCATAAAACTTTGGCCTCCTTCTCGCACACCCCTTCGCATTCTTCTTCCACTTTGTACAGTACTTCAGTTGTTGGCATTAGTGTTGCTGCTAGTGGCACCGCTGCTGCTGCTGCTGCTGCGGCCGCTGCCTGCGCACGATGAGTTTTCAGTTTTCATTTCCTTTGGCTCTGCCGATTATGTCGGCTCTTCTCCATCGCCATCGTCGTCTCCTTCTTCATATACGCACACATGCATACATAGTATATGTACTCGATGTTCTTTCGCTAGCACTGGGGTGTTTGTGTGCCGTATATAAATATTTATGTAGATATGTATGTATGTATGTTTTACTCTATCGTCTGTATATGCGTATGCATATAGTATGTATGTGTGTATAGTATGTATGTACATACATATGTATGTACATATTTACGTTTTATTTTAGCTTAGCTGCTTGTTTTTGTTTTATTTATTTTGGCCTTTTTAATGGATGTGAAATAAATTTCGCTAATGCTGCTTTTGCAACTTTTTATTTTTCCATTCGCATTCGGCTGCTCCGCTCGCACCACCACTGTCGTCAGCCACAATATCAGCTGGCTGGTTGTGTGCGACGTTGCCGCGTTTCTCATGAAAAGTGGAGATGAAATTTAAGTTATATACATATGTACATACATACATACATATGTACATATGTACATGTTCTCTGAATATTCTGTACTTTTGCATTTAATGATTTAAACGCGTAGTTCCATTGTAAAATTTGATTCGGAGTACTTCGATCTAAATCCCACAACCCTACAATGTATTTGGAAGGTATGTACATTCATATATACATACACATACCACCAACTGTAAAAGAGGTGTAGTATTTTGAATTGCTACCCAGCTCAAATACAGTTCGTCTATAAAATGGATTCTTTCCTTCACAAACAAACAGGTCGTTCCCTGGACGAATCTTTCTGGGAACGTCTTTAATTTCGACGAACAGCATATCTTACGTACATATGTACATACATACATAAATATATATATGTACATACTTACATATATGGTATGTACATATGTACATATGTACATATTTTTTTTACGAGAATGAAGTATGGATAGCCTGTACACGGTCAGTGTAGGACTTTAATCCGAACTAAACCTCCAAATACCGATCCCCATCCGGCACCACCGTCAAGTATTAAGCTCACTCGTACGTTATAGGCCTATTGTGATCAGTCATGGTCCGCAGACTCGTCCCCATTTGTAACATTTATTTATTGAGATTTATACTTTTGTCCGTGAATAGTTTTAATATAAGTATGTACATATGTATGTATGTATGTATGTATATTCTTTGTTACAATACTCATCATGAGTCGCCATGAGGGCCAACGTTCCAAGTCGTCTTTTTTCCCTAGGCCACATACATATTTCCGATCTGCAATTTTTGGCGGTTGGAACGGCCTAGGTTACAATTCACTCCGAAGCTTTAATTACATGATTTCCTTACTGTTATTTTATCTAAAACTGATCTTAATATAATCATAGCGCTCGTGCACCCTACCAAAAAAAAATTAGTAACACAGGAGCGCCCGTAAATGTCGAAATTCCGACCTGTCCCTTGCTAAGTCTCATACTAGGCCTTTGGGTGTCGTTTTCTAGTGGAATGTTACTCATTTGATTGCGTGACGTTGATGCTTCTTTGTCTTACTCTTTCTTCTCTTCAAAGACACTTACATACATAATTGTTGACGAAATAACGCCTTTGACTATGTTCCCTTCATTTTTTGCCTTTTAACATGTACCAGTTGCGCAGAAATCACAATGAGCGTCAATCTCGTGTTTGAACCTGCGGAGATATGACATAAAGCATCTATGACCGCTTAGAAATTGGGCTGTGTAGATATTACGAGTAACTTCGCTGTGGCATCTTTGAATGCAGCGCTCAATTTTTACTTTGCCACTCCATGAAGCTAGTTTGTTAATTGCTTCCTTACGGACGGCTTCATTAATTACCTCTGTGTTTGTAAAGAGATGAGCAAACTTTTTCGCTGATGGGTACATTCCAGAAATATTATAGGTAGCTTTGAAAATAAAGTTTATGTTAATAAATACTTGTGTTTGTAATTACATAAAAAATGGAAAGGTCGCCAAAAACCTTCATCATCACCTGATACCTAAGTAAATATGTATGTTTGTATGTACTTCCTATGTACGTACTTAATTATGTACATATTTATTAATACTTTAGTCAATGTAACATTGCCAAAAGATACGTAGTAACTGCACCATAAGAGACGTACTAAGTGGTAGATCGGAATATAGACCTTTCCGACTGCACTTAGCTTACTAAACAGGTCCTATGCATCTCAGCGGTTTGGAACTTAGGGCTTTCCAACCGCCCAATAGTGCTCTTAGATCGCTCATCTGGCGCAACAAAATGGGCAGATCGGAATCTCGGACTTTCCGGCTGCTTATACGAAATTAGAGCTGATTTTCTAGGCTTATTAGCGGTGCCAAAACATACAAACTCAGCAGTCAACGCGGATTGGAACCTAAAACGTTCCAACCGCAAAATTACGCAGCGAGAAGCTATAGTAATATAAAAGCTTAATATTTTTCAGATATAGATGCGGTCAAGGAATCAAGATTCTAAAACGTCAACGCTGATTGGAACCTAGGTCGTTCCAACCGCCAAGAGCTAAAGAAGTGAAACTGGCCTCGTTCACCCGTTTGGTGCAGCGAGATAAGGACGTCTTGAATTTCTTCCACTCCCTGCTGGTGACGCATAAGTAATAAATGTATATTTCTATGCAATTATTCATCGTGCATGTAAGTACATTGTATACGAATAGTATAGAAGGGACGAGGCTGCGGCCCACGACAGATTACAGTAGACCTAAAACGAACGATAGAACTTAGTGCTCAAACCACCTTCAGACGGAATACCTGACGGTGGTACCGGGGAGATCGGTACATTACAGTAGGAGGTTTAGTGCTGGCTAAAGTCCCACACTGACGGGGTATAGGCTTTCAACGCTTCCTCCTCGTAAACAAAAAAAAATATCCTGATGATTCAATTATTAAAGGTTAGGTAAGTAATGACATTTGAATTTTGACATTTCCTTACAAAGGGTAGAATTTGTCTCCCTTTCTTAAAAAGTAAATAATTAGTAATAAAATTTTGATTTTTTTTAATTTGAAATTTAGCAGACATTTCATTTTAATTAACAAATACAAACGCGCTTACAAAATATAATTATAATTTTTAACCAGCGAATAAATTTTCAAATATTAGCGATTGATCATGAAACATTCGGCCCTGTCGCACAATCCGACATTGAATTATCCGATAAAAAAATTATCACTGAAAAAGAAAATGTTCTTTTACATAAATTCATTGTCATTCGTATGTAAGTATGTACATACTTAAATGCATATGTGAATATATACTAAATTAATTTATTTAAATACTTCATTCATATATAACAAATTAGCAATCTTCATTTAATTCTAATATGCACACAAACTTTGGTAATTTTTTTTTATAAAAATAAACATTTAAATGGCTACAAAACTGCATACGAAGAAAGTTCTAAATATTCTGAATAAAATCATCAAAATTTATATGAAAATTTTTGGGATATCGTTGAATTTTCGTGTATGGAATTAATCATATATATTTATTTTAATATTAAGATATGAATTGCAATTTGTACAAAATATACTTACATTTCATAAAAAATACGAGGATGTAAATAACGCACAAATAAACATAATAATATAAATAATAACGCTACCGATCGTCTGGCCGTTTTCTTTCCGATAAAAAAACCTACAAACTCGGATTTTGCGACACCTAAAACCGATAGAAATGTGTTTCGAACATGAAAATCGATAAGATCGGATACCGAACGAAAAAAGTTAGCTGATTCAAATTCGATACCGAGAAAATCGGATTTTACGACAGGGCCGATTATCTTGAAATATTTAAGATATTTATTTAAAAGTAGTTCGCAACAAATCCGCTTATTTGTACACATCTATTCGGTTTATTGCATTTATTTATTACCATTGATATCAGGATTATTCTTAGTATAATGATGAATCCCTGGGCGGTGCAAGGACCAAATGTTTTATTCCGATAAATAGTAAGCGACTTTATGGAATTGACCTTTGGCTGTTCCAGATTATACCAAGATCTAGCGAACTAAGAAAACCACAATAATTCGAAATTGAAGAAAGATAATCTTTACATAAAACACAACAGTTTAGTTCCTGCAAATTCATGTTTTTGACATTTGGATGATTATTATGTCGCATTATTTCTAATTTATTTAAATCTATTCCTTTTAGAAATGACAAAACTTTCCACTCTGTCAAATCGAATTTTTATGCGTGTGTTAAGCATTCATAGAAAAATGTAGTCATTTATACACATTTACATGGAATATTTACGAGACGGGGTTAATCTTGTAATTAGAAAACATGTTGCCATTCAAAACCGGATTTGAATTTACCGTCTACGCGCCCATAACAAAAAGTGTTGCCTGCGAGTTTTTGGTATTAAAAAGTTTTTATTATTATATTTTATATTTATTTTTTGCACATCAAGTCGTGATATTCATAAAATTCGCTTTTTGGCAAGAATAGATCAGTCATCAATTTTCTTTTGCTCTTTTATATCCATTAACATTGAAAAAATGTCTCTCGCGCCGAAGCTAGGGTTTCCCTCATTTTGGTTGGATATAGCGTAAAGGGGCCGTTCATAAAATACATCACGCTAAAATTCACTTTTTTTAACCCCCTCCCCCCTATTGTCCCGTTATGTCACACTTTCTGTGACCCCCCTACATATAAATATTTCTTCAAAAAACTAAAAATATAAAAAAATTAAAATATCTTTCAACACAAATAAGTATCTCAGAAACTAACAGACTGATTTTCAATTTGATTTTTGTGCAAATGTATATCTATTGAGTATTGATATATATTTCATCTCTATTGCTATTATAGTTTCCTCAAGCTAATTACATATAATCTATGTATATTATTATCCTTGAGTAACAATTTATGGTTTTTTAAAGAAAATAAATAAAAAAAAAAAAAGGTAGTCGGAGAAATTTGTTATCTGATGAATATACCATCGACTTTGCTTTACTGGCTTCTTCTATTGCATTGGTTTACTAACAAAGGGCTCTCTCTACGAGTGCAACCGTTCATTTTCAATCATAACGGTTCTCTTTATTTCGAGTAATTTAGTGTGCGTGGTACGAATTCAAGCGGTAAAAATAATAGCACTGCCAGTGCATTGTGTCGAAAAAAATAGATTTCCTTTATATATATTAACCCTTTCGCCCCTACTGGGACAGCACGTCCCAGTAAACTTCAAATATGTGTATAACTTTTATTTTTGATCCAATTGCGCATTAAAAAGGTCCCAATAAAAACTTGTAATATTCTCTGATGACCAGTAAACGCATCCCCTTATTATTGAAATAAAATTTCCGTTAACCAAGTGTTTTGCACAGACAAGTCGCGAAATTTCATCAGTCGCGCGTTGCATTTCAGTGTGAAACATCTAACTTTTCGCATTTTTTTTTGTAATATCACGCGTGTTTTGAAGAAAAAGTGTGAATATAGATTACTGCTCCGAATTGGAAATAAATTGAAGTAAAAATGTAAGTTTTATACATTTGTAATTGCATTGGGATATATAATCCCAATAATACTTTTTATTGGGATAATTATATCCCAATATATGGTTTTGGGTTTAGATGTCTGGAAGGAAGACGAAAGCGACGATATGGGCGATGACTTCAGTGCATCGGAATCTATGTAGCAATGAACCATCGGATGATGATGAAGAAGATACGGAAGATCCTGTATCAAAATCAGGTGATATGCATGAATCTTCTTCTGAATCAGAGCTGGACGATGATGGGCAAGTAGTAGGCGGTCGACATTTTTCTAAAATTGTTTCCAAAGAGTTTGTACATACGTTTTGCAGAATGACCAAACCAAAGGATTCAAAAACAAAACAGAGAAAAATCTGCAAAGCGTGCTCTTACCGATGACTACGAAATTATTCTTGTCTTAGAAGTCACTTTGGTAATGCACTATAACCACTATAACCAAAATGTATCTATGGGGAACGATATGATAAAAAAGAGTATTTCTCGCGATTGTTTCACTTTGCTGATGTCAAAGATGTACTTCAATGACTGCAATATACCCGATGATGCTGGTAAAGATTATTATATATCAAAAATTGTGTCATGCGTGAAAAAAACATTCCCATCAGGACGAAGTGAAAGTAGTCTGCAATTCATAGACGAATGTGTGGCAATGTGGTGGAAGACCAGCAAAGCGATCGCGAACAGAACGTCTAAATATTGGCGGTCATCTTCCTATTGAACAGCCTTCTCGTCGTCGATGCGTACATTGCACTTCACAAAATAAGGAAACCAGGACCAAATACGTCTGCTCTGGATGCAACAACGCATTATGCTTTAAATGTTTCGCTTCCTTTCACAAATGAATCCAATTTGTAAAGGAAAAAATCAATAAACAGTGAAATTTATCGTTTTTAATTAAAATGTCTTGTTAAATTTTTTGGGTCTTTTGGCATTATTGGGACACATAAGTCCCACCTTAAAATATTATTGGGATTATATGTCCCAGGATAAGGAAAAGGATAAAGGAATTTTAGGATATGACGAACATGTTTTTTTCATAATTTGTATAAAAAATTTTATAATCTAAGTTAGTTTCTGAGTAAAAACTCAGGGTTGAAAGGGTTAAAGAAATACTTTAGGTTGATGTAGTTTAATATGTTTTAAATAGTTCAAAAAAAAGAAAAATTAATAATTTTCTAAGTAGCTATGGGCCGTGGAAAGCATTGCAATGCCGAAAAGCGAGAAATTATAAGGAATCTAATTTCTCTGGGCTAAACTTATGCAGTAGTACTACTTGCAGTTAGCAGTTCTAATAAAATGATCAGTAAAGTAATAAAATTTGTTTCAAAGCCCGAAACTCGTGGACGAAAGCGCGCAATGTCATCGTTACTCGTCAAACGACTTGTACGGGAGGTCAAGAAGGATCCGTTTAAACCGGCAAATGTACTGAAAAAAGAACTTAATATCACCACATGTGTTGAGACAGTTCGCAGTCAGCTTAGGAAGAATAATTTAAAGTCACACTCTCCCAGAAAGGTACCGCTTTTGACCCGCAGACATATAGACATATTTGCAAAAGATTATTTGTAATGGTCGGTAGAGAGGGGGGGGAATATTTTTTTATTTTTTTTTTTATTTATTTAAGTCAATGAAAAACATTTTAATACAGACTATTTAGAATATTTTTAAAGGCTTGCTTCGACAACGCAAAGTCAAATGCTACATCCTGAGATATAATATTAAATTCCCGCATAGATTTTATGGACAGACGAAGCAAAATCATTTTGTATGGTGGCAAAGGAGGTCGGTCTCAAGTTAGGAGCAAACCAAATACTGAGTACAATCCTCGATTTACAACAAAAAACCCTTAAACATTTAAGGTCCAGTATAATGGTGTGGGCTCACTGTGACCCCAAGCATACGAGCAAGAAGGCAAACAAATTGTTTGGGGATCATTTGATCAATGTGATCGAGTGGCCTGCGCAGTCGCCTGATCTCAGGAGAATCTTTGGACTAAGATCAAAAAGGCGATTCATGATGCAAGACCCACTAACAATGCAGCGCTGTAGATGGTAGTAAAATATTCCTGAGGCAAAATACCACAAAAAAAAATGCCTGGACCTTGTTGACTGCATGCCAAGGCGCTGTGCCGCCGTTGTGTTTAATAAAGGACATGCTACTAAATAGTAATTGGGCACCCATGTCAGGTTTTTATTGTTGTAATCTCTATTTCTTTAATTATAAGAAAACGGCACGGTAACTTTTTTTAAAAAATTTTTTGTAGTCAAATGAAGATGTTAGCTTTCGTTTGACATACATTTCATGTTGGTTGATATCTTCCTAATATTTAAATTTCGCAAATGAAAATTGTATAAACACATGCACACAAATATGTGTGTGGTGTTTGGTTGAGTGTTTGCTGTTGGGCGATTTAAATGTACTCGTGCAGCCCTTTCTTTGTATTGCATAATTTTAGGCGGGCAAGTTAAAGTAGAGTAAAGGCAGAGAAAGCACTGCCAACTACTGCTTATTGGTGGTGATTTTAACACAGAAATCACTTCAAATACTAGATTGGCGAAATTTATGAGCGATACGTTTAATTTGGATTATATTCGAAATGATGCTCCCACAACTATTGATAACACAACCATTGACTTAGTTTTTGCGAGAAATTTAAATGTTAATTTAAAAACATATTTATCCTATTTTTCCCATCATAAGCCTATATTCTCAAAAGTAACTTTCAAACAATCAAATAGATTTGGGTCTGTTATTTATCATTTATCTTTACTATTGATAACTACCATTGACTTCGTTTTTGCGAGAAATTTAATTGATAATTTAAAAACATTTTTATCCTATTTTCCTATCATAAGCTTATGTATATCATCAAAAGTAACTATCAAATAAAGAAATTCATTTGCTTGCATTATTTATCATTATAAATTATCATTATATGTACATATGTTTTCTGTCTTATCGGATGGCGTATTCTACGTTAAACTTAATGGCCGTGTCTCTGACACAGCCTCCTTCTTTTTATTTTATTTTAGTTTTTAAGAGCATAATACTCGTATTATTAGTGCTATTTTTTTTACCGCCTCATTTTAAAAGTTTCCATTGAACTTTTTTAAACATGTTGTGAATCATTGAATAAAATTCAAATCTTTATTTTTTAACTATTGCTTTAAATTATAATAAGTAAATGTTAAAAATTAAAATTCAAAGGTTTTTAAACTTTTTCTTTGCTCATCGAATTGCTATTTCTTTTCCTTTTTTTAAGGTTTCTAATTAATTAAAGGAAAGGTGCGAGCCTGAGCGTACTTGAAAACGCATTCTGGCCATTCCAGCCAAACTGGGTCCACTTTAGAAGTTGTGGAGGACGTAAGGGAAAAGGAGACGATGTATCACCTCCTCTGTCGCTGAATTGCAGATTTTCAAAAGGTTGGCTTGATTCGCAAGAGGTCAGCGCTCTAATAAGTAAAATATGTGCTCTGCTTACATACATACATACATATGTCCATATGTATGTACATTACATAGAAATAATTCTCCAAAATTCGAGTCGTGTTCAGAACAACCAGAGTATCAAGCGACGGACAACGTTTACAAACCTACTACACTCACCGGTAACAGCCAAATAACTTGCGAATTCCACGCCTTAATAGTACATTTGTTGTTTTTATTTATCTCATTTGCATACTAAGTTGCAAGGCACATATTTCTATCTAAAAATAAACTTTAATTAAACACCTCGCCCATCGATCACTGGCAATTCCAACTTTGTGTCATATTTCATCCTAACGCAAGCAAATTCGCTGAACTTCTATGTTGGAAGACAAGTTCTTGACACGCGCGCACATTTTGCTCAAAACCAGCGAATTTCACTGCCAAGTGGTGAATTGAAAAATTTTCTAACAAAAATTTAATTTAATTCAAGTACAAAAATGAATTTCGGCTACTTAAACTAGAAGAAGAAATAAATCAAAAAAGCGACAACAACAACATAAAAAAATGAAGTTAAAGTAAGAAAGTTTGCCAACTACACATATGTATGTATGTTCATATGTATGTATGCATGTATGTACGGGCTCCATCATATTGTGCATACCTACATAAGTCAATATGTTATACATATGTATGTATGTATGTATGTATGTATGTATGTATAAACACTATGTATTTTTGCATAAAAAAAAGTTGCGACGACCACTTTCCGTACTACCTCCCTTGGCTGGCTGCCTACGGCGCGGACCATGTGCTCCAGCTAGCCGAGTGGGCCAGCAACTCGAGTCAGCAGGCAAGTCGGTATGTACATATGTATGTATGTATGTAGCTCGCGCGACGGTGGAGCGACGACGGAAACGTGGCGTGAGAGCTAAACGTAAGCAATTGTGGCGGTGTTGGCTACAGCAACAACACAATTCACTGTTGAAATTTGGCAACATGGCGCAATTTATTTTATTCACCTCATCTGCAATTTATATCAAATAAAACTAAAAGCCGACATTCACAACAACAACAGCAGCAGCAGCAGCAGCCAGCGGCAGCAGTTGTGTTATAATGGCGTGGTTGGGACGAAGTCAACGCGACCGCCCGCCCACCCGTCGCAACAACACGACAATCCAACGCTAACTTGTTTCACCGGCAAAACGACCCACACATAGACGGGCGAATGTATGTATGTATGTATGAATACGTATGTATGTAAGTATTCAAGCCCACATGCACCCATTAAAAGTAACAGAGTGTCGTTCAGTGAAACGGACTGACAGACCGACGCATAATTGAAATAAAAGAAGCTTGTAATAAAAAAAAATATAAATAAAAAACCAACTTATCAACAAAGCGTATCGTTGCTATGTTAAAGCTGCTGCTGCTGTTGGTTTTGTTGTCGGCGTATCACATACATACATGCACACATACATATTTACATACTTTTCTTATTTTTAACAATTTCGTTTCATGCGCTACAACATTTTCCCAACTTGTTTTTTGTTGCTTAGTTTTTATTCCTTCTCTGTTGGGTTTTTCTCCTTTTTCATTTATTTAACCAACGGCAATGTTGTTTGTAGTTGTTGCTATAGCTGCTGCACGGCATTGTTGTTGTAGCACTTCATCATTCGTACAGCGCTGGATTGGGGCAATAACAGCAAAGTCACAGCGCAGCCGACGTTGACTGCGGCTTTAGGACCGACAGTGGAGCAAATGAGATTCAAGTAAAGTGATATGTATGTATGCGCTATTTGTGTATGTATGTATGTACGTATAGAGCAGCAACAGCAATGAACGAAGCAGTGGAGCTGATAAGCTTGCGAGTCGCGCAGCAGAGAATGAGGCTCTCGAACGGCGCTGCTGAAGAAGAAGTGAAGTGGAATATTTTGCTGTTCTACAGCTTTCAGCTCCGCAATTGCTTACGCAAAACAACAAGCAAACAACCACTCATCCAGCCGGTTTGTGTATATATTCATACATACATACATACATATGTATATATGTGTATGTATAAGTACGTCTGCGCCCGACCGCGAACAGCTCTTAACAACTCTACACCGTAATGGCTTTGCTGAATTTGAGACGTTACTTTGTGTTATTGAATGTGCAATCATAAATGATTGTATACTACTTGGGCAGCAACGTATGTATGTATGTACATATATATACATATCTATAGATATATACATATATTATTTACTAAGTAGATGTGTTTATACGTACGTAAATATGTTGTATATACAGAGGCGGCCACTTAAATAGGTTCCTACAACAATAGAAAATTATAGAAATTGATAGGCCTATCATAAATTCCATCGGAGCTCCCGACGTGACAACGTCGTGAAAATGCTATCATCAATTCCGACGTGATCACGGAATTCTTACGAAATTTCGACATTCGGGAGATTGCCATCACGGTTTCCGAGTGACATTTATTCGTGGGAATAATCTACGAACGCTTTCCTTTATCGGGAGAAGTGAAAATAATAATTAAAAAGAACAAAAAAATACAACTGAATTAGAAACTAGATCATCCACTAATCGAAGTTAGTATGAGACTATTGAATATGATGAACGAGCAGACATTGCGCAAGGTTTTCCAAAAACCCCGTGCAAGTATAAAGTGCCAATGTAGATTCAACTAAAATAGTATAACATAAAACTTCAACAGGAATCACCTGGGAAAAAAGTAAATAGGCATAAATGTTTGCAAATTTGTTGAATTATTATAAAATGTAGTAGGATATTTTGTTTCTGTTATTCTTTTTATTTTAGAGCTTTGGTTGGACCAAAAAAGTTATGTACAACGGAAGCCATATCTAAATAAAATTGAACCAAGAGCAACAAGAAAAGAAAGCAGCTGCATATAAAAACATTTAATATTTTAGAGAAAACGATAAAAAGGATTTGCTGATAGCATTTTTTTCCGAATTCGTGACAGTAGACTTTGTCACGACGGGAGTTCATTCGGAATCAGTGATTGGGCTGTGAAGTAAATATATGGTAAGGGGCTATAAAACTTGCTAAAAATGATGTGAAGGTGTAGCTGCACACTTGGTTAAAAGTTAAGCGTCCTGTGTTTCCCAATGTTACTCTTTAGTGTTTTTTAAAGGTATCCAATTAAAGACAGAGCAGAAATGAAGTTATTTAAATATAAATATGCATAAATGAAGTTATTTAAATATAAATATGTTGCATAAAGTGCCGAAATTTTTTTGCAATTTCTTCCGATTTTCAGTCAACTCATGTTCGTGACGTTGCACGCGTTTTGCTTCATATTTTTTTTCGTCGGGAAGGCGTAATCTTGTAATCTATCGTTCTTGGGAGAAGGCGAATTCATAAAAGGTAATGTTAAACAGTCAGCTGATTGTTGGTTGGTTGTCAAGTTCAATATTTTTGTTGCAAGTAACTAATTAACTACAAATAATAACTGCGACTATGGCGCCATATTTTACAATTCATCGGTATGCATCCATAAGACGTGCTTTTATTTTAATCTCCAGTTTTTCCTAAAGATCTTCTACCGTGTTTAATAGGAGCCGTACGCCATCTCTAAACGTCTTTTGTCTTCTTTCTCTAACTCTTCAAATCGACGCCGAAATATTTTGTCAGTGTGAAAGGTGTACCATTGAAGGTTTGGAAGTTTAGATGGCCGAATAATCGTTTTATAAGAGAACACTGTTACCACCACACTTTTCACGTTTCGGTTTGGTGTAACTGAACCACTGGTTGTCTAAAGAGTCGTTTTTCTTATTAGCATTGCGTCAATCCAGTTGCAAATATGGCTTCTTGATCGATTGAGTAAATGTTTCGATTCTTATTTTGTCAAAGGCTCTTTCTACATACATACATACATGCATGTATTCAGGAAGGCAAATCGTGTGCTTCCTAAGGGGTTCGTATTTCAGCCTTGCGGAAGAGTACAACTCTGATCATAGGAGCAGATACTGGCTTTGACGATTCAGCACATCCAGGATATCATTGGTTGCTCAAGTTAGTTGTTGTTCCGTCTGGATTTGAAGATTTGTAGGGCGCAAAACTGTATTTTCCAAAATTATACGTTTTGATTTTATTTGTGAAACGACTGGGCTCATATTGGTCCGAAGCCACGAGGAAAGTGAGTATTGATGAGGGTCTTTGGTGAATCAGCCGCTCTCTCTGTTCATGCGCCGCGCTCTTTTCTAACTATCGATTGGTTCGCGTGTTATTTGGAGAGTTTATTACTATGTAAGTCTGGCTTCGTCCCTATGACAGAAAGTTTGCCAAGATTCAGATTTGACTTTCCTTACTGCCTTTTTATGTATTTTGTCGCTTGTTCGCTGATTTACAGACAGATTTACTAGAATTTATCATCAAACATTTTTCGGACTTACCTTATTTTCTCTTCCAAAAATGTTCATTGTTTACTAGTTTTTCAGGTACGAATCAACGAATCGCTTTCAAGTAAAATTTGTTAAAATCTGATTTACATATGTTCGTTTTTAACGGTACATGCTTAATAAACAAAATTTCGAAGCAACTCAATTGTATTTAATTATTTGCATAGTAGCTTACTCAACTCGTCAATTTCATAACTAGTCCTATTTGGTGGTCAGTTACTGTAAATTTATAAGTGGAAGTATGTACGTATGTACTTACATATGTATGTACATAATTTTAGCTCTTTGCTCTTGGCCTATTCGTCTCTTGTATCTTTCCACTGTGATATACTGCGCTGTTTGTTGTTTGTCAAGACGACTAGTTGTTTTGTTGCTTTTGTATTTGTTCTCAACGTGTTTACTCGTTTATATGTATGTACATATATATACACATACATACATACATATATATATTATCTATCCGAGAATTTCTTATCAAGCGTTGCCAGATTTTTATTACTCAATTTGTATTTATTATAACATTGAGTAGGTATTAAAAAATATTATTAATTTTAGCGTAATCCATACTACGTTCCTGAACTTTTAAGTATCTAAAGATTTGTTGGTTTAAAAAAAGTCGCGATTTCGAATTTGCAGATATCAGCTGATTTTAGTGTAGTGAGAATGTAGTAAATATCACGAATTGTGTGATGACGTCAGCCCATCGTGCCATCGCAAAGGCGTGAAAGCCCATAAATCTTCCGAAGAATCTTTCCTTCCAACACTCCAAGAGTCCGCTCATCTGATGTCTTCATCGCCATGCTTCTGCGCCGTACAAAAGGTCGGGCATAATGAGAGATTTATTGAATGTGGTTCGGCTCAATGGTCTACTCATTTATAGCAGAACTTGTTGGCAATATATATTCTCCGCTGGTTTTCCGGCTGACATTATTTTAGATGTCAATGCTAGTTCCTAAGAAAATTAAGTTCTTTACTATTTCAAAGTTATTACTGATGTGGGGACTGTCTATTGATGGCAGGAGATACAACGTTTTGCACTCGTTCACCTCCGGACCCATACACCGCCATAATTGGCGCGAAGTAAAGGATTACCCTTCTTGTGGATTGGGCAAAGCCCACTTAAATTGAAATCAGTAGTCATACATTCGTCCGACCATATTCTGCATATAAGCTGATGCATGCGCTTTACCAACTCTTCGACATCGTATTTCAATAGCTCAGCTGACAACCCACCAGCTCCGCATTTCTTTAGGTCGACTCCGTTGTCATAAGCCAACGAAAGTAGGGCATGCTATTCAGGCAGTTCCCGACTTCCGAGTGGATTCATCGAACCGTCCTCTGGGTAGCTCCATAACATGCGTTTGAGAATGACCTACACTGCGAAGCCAAATTTTAATTTTAGAAAAAATGATTTAAATTATAATTCATAGATTTTTAATTTCCCAGCTTTGTACATTTTGTGTACATTATTTCCAGCTCAGCTGGCATCATACCGCCAGGTGTATGATCGTTTGTTTGAATGGTTCGTTTTTTTTGTGTAGCCCCTTTCAGCTCACTCCTTCATTTCAAGCATAAGCTCGTTTATTGCTATATCGGTACCTGTATACACGTATACTAATATTATACATACGTACATAAGTATATATGTATGTATATGTATATGTATATATGTACATACAGAATGTGTCAAGTATTCAGCTGTCTGTCGCTCTTATCTGTCTACCCATACATCGCACGTTGTTATTATAACAATTTATACGTACATACATAGTATGTATGACTGGCAGTTCGAGAGTCTGTCTGTCAGTTCGCTTGTCTGTCTGGCTGTATGCATGACTATTACCGTCATTGTGGTGGGCAAACGGGTAAACTTGCATACATCTGTACATACATACTTAGGCAGTTTAATACGAGTATGTACGGTGGTGGCCAAACAATTTGCATCCAAATTTAAAATTATATTTCCTTAAATTTCTTCCCAAAAATCAATCGGCTTTAAAGCTTATAAACAATTAAAATAACAAATGATATTGTTTGCCACTTATGTAAATATTTATTTTTAAATGTATGTACATACATACATATATAAACCCTAATTTCAAACTTTTTGAAAAACTAATAATATAATTTCACAAATTTTCATTTAAATTTCAAACCATTTTTTTAATTGTTGGAAATTTCTTGAGTAAGCAGGTTTACAGTCTATTAAATTCTTGTAACAATGTGCAAGTTTGAAGTGGCTGGTAATGACAGTGATTTCAAAGGTTTTCATTTTGTCAAGAGTGTCGTAGTTTCCTTCCATCTAAAAATAAATTTAGTTTAAAAGTTATATCGTGGAACTTGCACATTGTTATATTAAAATTTAATGGACTATAAAACTACTTAAAAGTTTGAAATTTGAAAGAAAATTTTTTTAATTCCTTTAAAAAGTCAACAATAATTTTTGAATTGAATGGAATAAATAACGACTTACATTCTTTATTTTGTTAAGGTTTTAATGGCTTTTTAAATGACAAACGATTAATCATTGACAATTATTACACAAAAATTGAATGGACTATAAAACTACTTACTCAAAAAATTTTTATGATTCTGAGTATGTATTTGAAAAGATTGAATGAACATTTGTTGAATTTTTTTTTAAATTTTCTATTTCGGTTTTTATTTTTTTTTTTAATAATTTACAATTTTATTAAGCTCAAGGCCAATTTTATGGAAGATTTTTGTGAAAAAACAACAATGGTAGAAGTTATAGTACTATTTCATCACCACATTTCTTCATACGACTTCTTTTTTTTATTAAATTAACTAAATTTATTTTTCATAACCACTTCTACTTTTTTTTTAGTTAAAAGTAATAAATCGGCCTTAAAGCTCAAAAACATTTCATAAGTAAATAGCCAAACAATAACAAATACGAACTGCATTTTTATTGAAAATAATAAATAATAAACAAATTAACAAAAGGGTTTGTGCACATTTGTCATCCAACCAGTGTTTCCAGATTTTTTTATATTGTATATTTAAAAAAAAAAACATTTAAAAAAAAACTGTAACATCCGAAAGGAAAAGTTTGTTGTAGAAAACAAAAACAAAAAAAATTAAATAAATTAACATTACTAGCTAAATTCTACTTATCTCAACAAAAACAGCATTTACTGGAATATTTAAATCACATACTGTTTTAATAAAATTCAGTCTTATAACTTTTTGTAAATTGCTTTGTTAATATTATTTGATATCTCAAATTTAATGCAATCTGAAGAATTTTTTTAAAGAAATCAATTGTTCTTAAAATACCAGAAAGTGCTGGAATTTTTAATTTATTTCTTATTTTTGTTTTATTTAAATTGATTGGGGAAATATTATTCCCACATTTTCTGTCATTAATTATTATTATTGTGAAATTTGATCGTTCAAATCAGAAAGGAGGTAATTTAATAAAAATACGAGTTTGCCTAGAAAACGGTATATTACAGTTAAAACTGCGAATCTGGCGACATTGCATTCAACCGAAGATCAAGGTGGTGGTAAGCGTATATAAGTAAAAGGCCTCCATGTATTTTGTTTTTGCTTTGCGAAGCTCTTTGACATTCAGTCCAGCAAAGCGAAAAAACCATGTGACTCCTTAACACCACCTTGTTAAATTCGCCTTGCAAAGATGCGTTTTCGGTCCGTTTTAAAATTTTTAGCCAAATATTCTAAATAGCGGTCTTTACACATGACTTTATCGACTAATTGAATAATAAGAAAAGCCGCAAAAGCGGGTGTTTCGGACAGTGTCATTCGGTGCACAGGCTTTTTTTCCGTTTTTTTTGGGGGATATAATTATGTAGAATGAATGTTTTAATTTAAAAGTAATTTCATTCCGTTAAAAGGTGAGTAAAAACGATAAAATAAAATAAAATTGAGTGCTTTAAATAGCGAAAGACTTTTTTATATTTGAGTATTATTTATGTTTTACAAATATTTACCTCTTTACTCTTTACCAGGGCCGGCGCAAGCCTATGGTAGTATAGGTAGTCCTACCCACTCGGAAAACTTCTGATAATTTCAGAATGGAGGAAAGCAAAGTCTACCTTTTCGCACTACCCACTCGGGCTGAAAGTGTTTCGTCGGTCCTGCTCTTTACTAAATTTCGTAAAACAATTTGAAGGCCGAGTGTGTAGAGGTAAATGGTTCGATTGTATGATGCGTTTAACTGTGATGTGGAATCATTTTGAATTTTGTTCCAAACCGTATAGCCACCACTGTAATAACATGAAATTGTAGTAGACATCTGCACATATATATGTATGTTATCTGTATGAAAATAAATACGTATACATAGATGTAAGTATGTACATATGTGCACTGTAGTGCAAAAACAACTGATTTGATATGATAGGTATTTATATTTGTCTGCTGCTACGAACGACTCAGCTGTGCTATGAACGGTGTCGCATTTTATTTTCTTTCTTATATACATGTGTATGTACATATCTACGCTGTTGTACGAGTATGTGCATATGAAAATATGTATGTAGGTACATATTGGTACATATCTACTTACTTACATACTACAGTTAATCACAAAAGTGTTCAATAATAAAGTTTGTGTATTTTTTCTTCTTTTTGGGGTTTTCATACATATGTACATACATATGTACATAGGTATATATTTTTGGGTTCATGCTAGGTAGTGACACACTTATGTACATACATACATACATGAAGAATAAAGATATTAATTTAATAAAAAGAAGTCTGATGGGGAAATGTGGTGATTCCGAAATAGTACTTTAACTTCTACCATTTAAAAACTGCTGTTGTTTTTTCCAAATAAAATCTTCAATAAACTGGCCTCGAGCCAAGGCACATTAAAAAGGTAACAGCATTAAAGAAAATGCAGCAATGGCCTATATTTTATGAATTGTTATGGTCCATCACCCGTCAAAATAAATATGTCGAATTTGACGAGTATGACAATTTAAAATGTAAAAAATGTGTAAAAAACATTTTATTTTCTTCAGCTTTAAAGTATGCGACTCTAGTTAAAGTCAATGTGAACATACAACCAAACAACAGAAGGTTTCAGAAAGCAATGCTACAGGTAACAATATTCCTGTAGAAGGGAAGACAAATTTCAAACTAATGTATTGTGAAAGTATCGATTGTTTGACGAGGAGCAGAGGTGTGAGTATATGAATGGAACCTCAAAAGATTACGAAACACAACTTCGTTTGTGGATTGGTACAAGAATCCTAGATTGCCGTTTAGTATTATATTTTGGATTGCCATAATAACCTGAAATGACTGCGCCAACATTCTGAATTATTAATCTCCCCTTTCTTCACAGTTCTTGCGAAACTTTAAAAAAAGATCTTTCCTTTCCCCTTCTCCGGAAACACAATGCACGTATGAAACTTAAATTTCAGCTTAAAAGCCAAATTCATATAAATATACATATATAATTGTTTTGAAAAACAAAAAATTTTGTTTTGTAAACAAAGTTTGACTTGTTATGGACCACATATAAGAAAAGCCTCCAATCAGCTGCTGACATTATACTACCTGTTTAATGTGCCTTGCCTCGAACTCAATAAAACTATCAATTATAATAATTAATAATTATTAAACAGTGTATAAGGCCTATAGAAATAAAAAAATTTATATATTTTTTTACTGTATTTATATGCTGTTCCAAATAAGTATGTACTCGTATACATATTTGTACTTGAAGAATAAATTACTTTGTATGTTAAAAAATACATGAATTACAACAATGTCTTCTTCTTTGTTATACTCGTATTAATGATATTTTGAATAATACTATGTTTGCAAATTAAAAATTACCAATTAAAATTTCCTGAAATTCGGTATCCCGGGATTTTGTTTACAGATCTCGAAAATCCCGGTATCAATAAAATGCCAAAAATTTACATCCCTAGTACATATGTACTACATATGTATGTATGCGGGCCATCAGTTAAAAGTCCCCTTCTGATAGCATAATTGGCTTGTCCCTTCCCCTTACTGAAAAATTCTTAGCGCTTGACATGTTTCCTCGGGCCTTTAGGTTTATATTCACCCTTTCGCAGAGGTAAACAAAGAAAGACAACCCGTCAAACGTTACTTGCACCTTAATAATTCAGAGGAGCTGCATAGAACCCGTCTCTTTCTCGTCATATGTTTTGCAGCTTCAGTTGAAATGCACACCGAGACGCTCTCCGTGGTCTCCTATAAGGCAATAACCGGATGGGGCACCAATTTTTTACTGACGAAAATAAACTAAAGGAGACCCTTTTCTATCTCACCTACAACAAGTTTGTCTGAGATCCGGAAAGATTGTTCTAGAGCTGAAACTCTAGAATGACACTACAATAATCTGGTATACAAAATGAGCAGGTGAAGCCAGAGTTTCTCGATGGTGATGTCATCCGAATAGGCGACAACCACTTTTGGTTTTATTTAAATTTTTTGTGACCTGCTCATCACCAGGAGACTTTGAAACTAATGAATGCCAACTGTCCTTAAGTTGTGACTTTAGTCTCTATTAGAGACTGAGAGTGCTTACTAAATTCGCGGGTAAGTCTCTCAATTGTGACCAGCAGATCACAAAAATTTAACTAAAAGGACGTATTGTCCTACGATATTTGTCGAAATACATATGAACATACATACATATATCTAAAATACATTTGTTGCGTTTTTTATGCAAATTATTTGGATTTCGATTACATCGTCTTATCTTATCTGGTATGAGAAAACCGAGTCAAACGCCCTAACCATAAACTTAGAATCAACTGTGGTGAAAAGAAAACAAAAATCAAGGAATGTCTTACAAAATCTATTCTACATACCCGTTCTTCTATGAGTAGCTACATAAGTGATTTGAATCACGCCATTTAAAAAATAACCATTTCATGCAAATTTCTTGCTTCTGATCACTTTGTGAAGATTTATAAAAACACCATCTCCATCAAGACCCTGTTTATAAATCATAATAGAATAATTAACCGCGCTCTTGTTATTAAAAAAAAAATGCTGTGTGCTTTGTTGTTGGTAACTGTAAAAAATTATAACCCGATAACCTGAACGGCATAAATAAGCGAATAAATATGTGTGATGAAAACATTCGTGGTGCACTGTAAGAAGTGATTGTTGGTCTTGTTTTTGTTATAATATTTAACTGCAGTTGTATTGATATGATCCACGCTGGAATTTAGAAACAAATCTACATACATTGTATATACATACATACATACCTTTTGTACATATAGAGATGTGTGTATGCATGTAAAGAATATAAACACTTGCAAATATCTACATACATTCATACATATACTTATGTATATACTCGTCTGTACCCTTATTAAGTAATTATGTGTGCAAAAAAATAAACGTTTCGCCGTTTCTGGAAATGAAATAATACAAAGCAGATTTTTAAAGCTTATTTATTGATTTTACTCACACGTATTTACGTTTATGCACACATCCATTTGTACATATGTACGAATATATCTATGTACGTATCTGCTGTTTATTTTTTGGCAAACAAGGGAGAGTTATTTAGAACGAAGACATAGTGCCGTTACAAACAAAAGTAGGTACATACATACATACATAAATATCTTAACCCTCCGATGTTCATACGGGTCTGGCCAGACCCATTCGATCTTTAAATGTATGTAGATCTTTTATTTTTAATATCTGAGGCTTCTTAGTCCATGACTTCCTAAAATGTAGTGTGCTAAACACAATGAAGTAGCAAAATTAAGATTTTTGCTATATTTGTTGTAAAAATAATAATTTTAAACTAATTTCGTTTATTAAGCTCACATGGGTCTGTGCAGACCCATATAAGCTTCTCATGTAAATTGGTTGACCGTTATGTGTAAACAACTAAACTGTTAGCGGAGGCAGCGGCAGAGATAATTTTTTAGTTGACATTTGACAATTGAAGTGAACACGTGTTTTTTAATTAGTGGGAAGTGTTTTTTTTAAATAAAATGGAACAAGTAAATATGGATGAAGTTGATGTGTTGACGCGTTTGCTTCGTAAGCTAAACGCAGCAAATGTGAGTCCGGAAGAACGTCAGCGACTTCAGGCACAAATTGAAGAAATTATGGGACAGGAGTCCGATCCATTTGAAACAAGTGGCGACGTAGAAGATGATGAATATTTTCCAGATGAAGATGACTTCGGTGAAGCATCAGATATAGAACAGGAAATCGAGTTAGAGGCTGTTCTGGATGAAAACCATGATGATATTGAGGATTTGTATAGAGAAGCTATCGCCCTTGAGGCTTCAACTACAATGGAATCATGCAGCACATCTATTACCCAGGGCCTTATATACAGGTCGAAAGATGGTAGAATGTGGAATTCAAATCCTCCACCACCTGGAAGGCCTCGTTGTCACAATGTTACAACTTTTACTCGTAAAGGGCCACTACGAGGAGCGTCACCGAGTCATAAAGCTGTTTTCAAGCTATTGCTGTCTCCTGAAATCGTAAGTATCATTGTGCGGGAAACCAACAGAAAAGCCGTTGAAGCGTTTCGTCTATGGAATGAAAAGCATCCCAGTAATAAACAGCGTTCTTGGGTAATGACTGACGAAGACGAAATGTATGCTTTTTTTGGGATGCTACTTATTGCTGGTGTATTCCACTCGAATTCTCAGCCAGCGAAAGAATTGTGGGCCAGCTACAATATGCCAATTTATAAGGCCACTATGTCATTGAATCGGTTCAAGAGCTTAACTACTTTCATCCGTTTCGATAACAGTGGTACTCGTGCTGAGAGGTTGAAGCAAAGCAAATCTGCTGCCCTGGACGATGTATGGCTCATGCTGATGGCCAATTTAGAGAAAGCATACACTCCGGATTGTCATGTAACCGTCGATGAACAGTTATTTCCATATCGTGGGCGCACTCGATTCACCCAATATATTCCGAGTAAGCCGGCAAAATATGGCATGAAAGTGTGGTGGATTTGTGACTCTGTTTCAAATTACCCTTTGAAAGGTATAATGTATACTGGAAAACCACCAGGTGGCCAGCGAGAAACGAATCAAGGTGAACGGGTCGTCATGAAATTGATGCAAAATTATATGGACAGCGGTAGGACTGTTTTTGCTGACAATTTTTTTTCAACATACAACTTGGCAGAAATGTTGATGGATCGTAGAGTGGCTTTTGTCGGTACCGTAAGAAAAAATAAGACCTTGACTGGCTATTCGTGCAAACGCTCGACAAACCGTTGGCCACTGGCAATGTTTTATAACATGCTGGATATTGGCACGGCAGCTAGTTATTCCACATATGACGAAACGGGCGACTAGCCCATTAGTATCGAGGTTTGCTCATATAAGACAAGCAATGAATCTTTTCAATATCAATGTGAGTATGAATTATATACACACCTACATATATCTCCGCGTATAAAGATATGTGTATGCATGTATTCATATTTACTAATTTAAAATAAATTATTTCGCTACTTTTAGGTACCGGAATCTTGTCCATCGACATCAGATGCAACACAGCAACAATCATATGCTGAAGTTGCTTCAAAACGGTCATCGTGCTACCATTGTGCTGCCTCTTCTTCGAAAAAGCGACGTAAAACTCGTTATAACTGCAGCAAATGTAATCGTCCCATATGTCTTAATGAACATTCCATGCAACTATATAGTTGTAAACCCAATTGCTCTTCATAATTAATACTAATCCGTTCAAATAAATAAATAAAATTATTTTTAAACCCGTATTTCTTACATTATTTTTATGGGTCTGGGCAGACCCTTATGATGCACTTACCGCATCATAAGGCACCGAACATCGGAGGGTTAAATAAACGATGCGAGTCTCAAATTCTTATTGAACAAACTTGTGAGTAAATTTATTTATTTCATTGTTTAACTGCTTTAAATACGGTGGTGGCCATATGATTTGCGATCAAATTCAAAAAGATTTTGTTTGCCTTTAATTTTTAATTTGAATTTTTTTTTAGCCATTTTTATTTAGGTTCAGTTCATTCATTAACAATGGTGTTTGTTCAAGTTTAAAGCTTTGCAGGAATTAAAATAAATTTTCATCCAAATATCAAACTTTCATCTGAGAAGTTTTAAAATTTTTTTTGATTACATAGTTTTGGAGCCCATTAAATTGATATTGGTTGGTTCAAGTGGATTGCCACCCTGTTGACAAGCAATTAGCAAATTTGCCATTCGCCATTCCACATCTCGTGTACGATCCTATATTGCTCCACCTTTGCCTGACTTTCTGGTGGTAAATATCGGCAGTTTTGCACTCTATTTTTCTAAACGAGGCGCCAATATCCACCCCGTAGGACGTAATCAGTGCAAATCCGCACCTCGCTAGTTCATCCGCTGTTTCGTTTTCGTAAATGTCCCTATAACCCGCGAGCCATATTAGTGTAATTTCGTATTGATTGGGTAATTGAAGCTATCTCTCTCCTACATTTATCAACCAGTTGAGAGCTCACCGAGGTAGAAGAGAGTGTCTGAATAGCAGCTTGTCTATTTGTGAAAATGTTTACCCGCGTGCTTGCGCTTGCATTCCGTTTCGGCCTGAAAAAACGTTTGCATAGTCTGGTAGACGGAAGGATAGCTTCATGTTATGTTGTTCAATCAAAATACCTACACCACCTACACCACATTCCATCTTTTATCCGTCGGTATAGACTGCCAAGCTATCCAATGACCGGACTCTGCCACGAGACTAGACTTTACGGCTTGGAAATCTCGTACAGATCGTGTGGTTACGGTTTGCCTTTGGCATGATGTAGTCAATGGGTAGCGCCTTAATCTCAGTTGGGATAACGCGAACGATGGAGCTGTGTTAGGACGGTATTTCATTCGAGGACCGCAGTGCTTGTAGCCTAATAACGCTGTTGCAACTGTGTTTTCGATAAAAAGATCTATCGATAATAAATCGAGCAGTACGTTGAAGACACCGGTTGGGCAAGATCTCATTGCACCCGTTACACCAATGACTACTGATCATTGAATTCCAACCCAGTTTCTTGACGACGTAATCTTTGGTGAGAGCTGGCTATCATACCAGCGTCTCGTATGTGACTATAGGTCGGACTATAGCTGTGTACATTCAGTGCACAATCTTTGGTTTTAGTCCCCGTTTATTGCGTAACATATTTTTAGCAGCATAGAGAGCCACCGAGGTCTTCTTTGCACGCGCCTCCGCGCCGATGTTCAGCCTCCAATTAAGTTTAGGGTCCAGAATGACTCCAAGGTATTTCACCCTGTTTGACAGATTAAGTTCCGTTCTTCGGAGCCATATTATAGTGAAATAAGGTAGTTTTGTTATCTTTGTAAAGAGCAGTTTATGGCCCAGGAATCCACCGCCTGTAGAGCCCTCTTCATAATTTCGCTAATGACCGAAAGAAAATAGGAAATTTTAGTTTCTCCTTGTCCAAGAGCTCACTGGAGGTCGCGTTGGTGAAGGGTATGGGTTCTCGGCTTCTAATTCGTTGGCCCTGCACCCTGGAATGTGCGTACTAATTAGAATATCTAACGACTCCCCAGCTGACTCTGTCCAGGACCCATCTGGTCTTTTTTTTTATATGTTGACAGGGAGTGTTTTTTAGCAAGGATTCTCCTCAATCTGGCGGTTTCCGTGGTGTTTTCAATGAATTCGCAGAATTCTTTCTCGAATCGCTTTATACTTCTTTCAAGTCTCAAAGTCTCTAAAATTATTTAACAAAAAGTTAATAGGCTTCACTAAGAAAAAGTTTGAAATTTCTATTGAAAATTTTATGATTTTTTTTAACTTTCTATGTTGATGAAGAATATGGAATGATGAGCTGTAAAATTCAACGACTGCGATGTTTGGGAATCTCGTTCGTATGCTCCCGTGAAAAACTCCTTCAAGTCGACATCCATGGGTGGGCAAAGAGCACACCCATGGGAGGACCAAATTCAGAAGGATCAAATGCAGAAGGACCTATCTTCACTTGGTGTAAGTCATTGGTGTAACCTAACGAAGAAGAGAGGGAACTGGCGAAGCTTTTTGGTCTCAGTGCAAACCTACACACGGCTGAAGTGACATATAAAAGGAGAAGAAGAGTGTCTGTTGTGGGAAAATCTTGTAACATGCTAAAGTTTACTGAAAAGGTTGCCACAATTTCAAAGATTCATATCTGCTCTCCATCCGTTGCTCCAGTTTTTGTAGTAATTAGGCAAAATTTCTTTCCCCAACCTGTATGTTTTGATGGCTGACCATATGTTTCTAGCTAGTTCGTCTTACTTAGTATTAATGGATATCTTTCCGAAGTGCTCCTATATCGCTTCTCAAGGCCACCGGAACGGATTCGTTTAAATGGTGTCCTAACTGGGCTAGCTGCATTCACTAAGATCAATCTATTGCTTAACAAAGGTCGTATCCATCTACTGTCCTTGTCATCAACTTAAATATTTTTCTGTGGTTTCATGATTGAGTTAACATTTTGAAAGCAGCTTCTATTTATAGAAAAGCCTGCGAGGTTGAACTACTTGGATTAAAGCAGCCTCGGTTAATTTGTCTTTGATTTATGCAACTTGCGCTGAAGAGAGAGAGCACTTTTTCCCGCAAACAACCTAACATGTATGTATTTACTTACATATGTAGGCCTATTCGACTCTCTTAATTCGTAAGTAAAAATGGTGTAAGGTTGGGAGGTCTGAAGTCTTTAACTGTTTCATGATTTATTTTCCAGCTCCTTGAAACCAAGGTCAATTTAACACTAGCATTAAAAATATCACTCAGAAATAGGACTAAGTTCCTGTAGCATTGTGAAGATTAAGCCGACAGGACCTGATGATTTGAAGGCAGTACAACTATTAATAGCTATAATAATCCTTTACCCGTTTAATCTAAAATCATTGGGCTTATTGAGCACCGTAGAAAATTAAATTTTGCTAGTGACTCCAGAGATTCATCAGCTGATCATGTCCACATAAAGAATAAATTAGTGTGTTCCTTTGTCGGGGTACGTGAGGCGTAATGTCAGGAAGAGCAGAAATAGCACAAAATATAAACAAAATAAATCGAACGGTAGCAGAAGAAATCGATTGATCTATGAACTCCATCATATATCAATTCGCCGCGTGAGTAGAACCGTAACCAAGGCAAATTAAATAAAGCAAGGCGAATTTAACAAGCGAGTGGTGAGCGTATATACATAAGTTAAACGCGTCCATGTATTTTGTTTTTGTTTTGCTGGACTGAATGTCAAATTTTTGTAGGTGTTTTACATAGCCAGCCAATCAGAACGAAGCCCTATGACATTAAAAAAAAACAGCGGGCACCTCAACACCATCTTGTTAAATTCGCCGTGGAATAAAGAAGTGGCATCTCTACAACAACAAAAAACTCTACGTCTCTTCACGATGACGCATTCCGGGGTACCGTTACTTTGGTTTTGCCGAACTTGACAGATGTGACGTCAGTATTCTTGAAATTGTAATTTCTTTTTTTTGTTTTTTGTTTGCATATGCATGCTTGCATTTTAATTTTAGTTTTGCTCTCTTATGTTGACAAATATTAAGAAAATATAGAGAAATATCGGTAAAATGTGATTTAACTCTCTGTTTTCTCATTCTCTACTTTTTCGCTCCGCCATCTTCTCTATTTGGTGTTGCACTGACGTCAGTATTTTTGTGACTGCGTAATCTTGTTATCTATCATTCTTGACGTCTCTTTCGTTTTTCTTTCAGCGCAAGGATTGTCAAAATCAGTTGAAGCGAACAGAGGAATAATAAGCGCGAATAAGCTGGTTTATCGCGTTTAAATTTTTACATAACCGAATCTGTTTATTAGCAGACGCTTCCCCTATATGAATTCAACTTGACGGTTGGACTTTTCACAGATTATTATGTACAATTTTTCTCAATTGAATAATGACACAATCTCCCTCTCTCTCTCTCTCTCTTTCATTACAAAGCCATAAATATTGAATTCGATTAAAATGACATAATAAAAACTAACGTAAAGGCGAGACTAGCATATATTACGTAGTATTTGATTGAAAGCATAGAGAAAAATTTCACTTGTGCATTGAAGGTGGCGCGATAGAAAAAGATGCTCAAATTAATAGTACATAATAAAATTTATAACATCAGCAATGAAAGTAACCTTACATAGATTCGTAAAAGTAAAAAAAAAAGAAAATTCCAAGCAGCATATGAAGCACTAAAAAGCTATCAAGCAAGGCAGCAGCTATCGTAGTTATGAAAACAAATACACAACGCGACGAAACCAGTGACTATGACGCACTTAACTTGCAATTTCAGCTTTCAATGGATTTTATTACATACTTTATTTCAGAAGTTTGTATGAACATACGTGGCAGGATAATGCACGGGGTAGGGTTTGGACAAGCTGGAGTGCATTTGCGAACTTACAGTGTTGAACATAATAATTGCACCATTGAAGAAGTTCGATAAATATCACATTTTGAGTTTACAAAAGGCAGTATGTTCCACTTGTTTAACTCATTCGACATTGCGGAAGATCGTAAGAAAAAAATTGTCAAAAATTAAGGGTAACTTATAAATTTGTTGTGCGACAAAACTAAATGCTCATTAAATTAAAAACATGACTTTTTAAGGTTCGAAATTTTACTGAAAACATACTTTTCGATTCAAATCGGAATAAAAAGAGGAAACGGCCAAGGTAAATTCATGCCAGATGGTGGCATTAAATAAGGCGAATGCTTCTTCTTCTATTCGCTTTAAGTTTAAAGATGCCAGTAAAACGAAATAACGAAATTCAATTCCTTGATTTTATGTATTTTGGTCAATAATTGTGAAAACTTATTGTAAAAGTGGAAACTTTAAGAAAGTGAAGAAAATTTTACTGTTTTTAATAAAAAAAGCGCTTACTAAGTGAGTTTCTATTTTTCAATTCTCTATAGTCATGAAATGCTAACTTACAAAAATGCTTTGTTGGCTATGTGTCACCACCTTTTATGAATTTGCCTTGGAAGGATCATAAAGGTAATAGTTTTTATACCACTTTTGAGTTCTTTTTGAGATAGTTTGTGCGTATGTAAGTTTTTAAAGCAATTGTCACACCTTATATGACCACTGAGGTCCAAGAATGTTAAAATACAAGATTGCGACTATCGAGCTGAGAGCAAAAATCAGTGACGCAATATTATCCTAACCCCCGACATCAGCAAGCAGTCTCAGTCTCTAATAGAGACAAAAGTCACAACTTTAGACCAGTTGGCATTCATTACTTTCAAAATAAAAACTCTAGTCTCAAAATAAAGTCTCTAAATAGTGACCTGGTGATGAGCAGGTCACAAAAAATTTAAATAAAAACAAAAGAAATAAAGGTGATTATCACTTTCACTTTCAAAGGAATAACCTCTAGGTAATTTTGAGACTTGAGATGGTACCAAGTTACTGAATTCAGGCATAAGAAAATATTTCAAAAAAGAAGAGGAAGATGCACACGGTCGATTAGCTAACGTCACGAGGTAATATTTGTATGCAACCAATGGATGACGCAACCTTTGTTTAACTCGACCGTGACTGTGGTTGAGTGTGCGGTGTGTGCTTTAACTTGAATGTGACGTTGAATTCTGGGATCAAATCCCAGCTATGACAAGTAAGATCTCAAACTTAGGAAACGTTTTTTATAATAGCGAACACCCCTTGGCAGGCAATGGCATTCCTTCGAGAGTATTTCTGCCATGAAAAGGCTTCTCAAAACTGTAGTTCCCTCCATTTGTGGTGGATAATAAAGACGAACACCTAAAATGGTAGCCAAAACACTGAGCTTTATAGTGTAAGTGCCAAATTATTATTATTATTATGTTGTAAAGATTTTTTGCAACATAGCTCGTTAAAGTTGGAGTTCGAAAATAGTTAAAGAAAAAGTTTTTGTATTGCATTTAATTGTTTGTTTATTTTTCTGTTGGCCTAGTAAATGTTAATAATTTTACAATTTTATTGAGCTCAAGGCCAGTTTATGGAAGATTTTTGTGAAAACCTCGGCTAGCGTAGCACAATATGTAGCGTATTGGCTCTGCAACTCCGAGCTCCCGGGTTCAAAGCCTGGGAGAAGTGGTTATGAAAAATAAATTTAAAAAGAAGTCTGATGAGGAAATGTGGTGATTTCCGAAAAAGTACTATAACTTCTACCATTTAAAAACCGGTGATTGTTTTTTCACAAAAATCTTCCATAAAACTGGCCTTGAGCTCAATAAAATTGTATAATTATTGAACTTAATTTTTAAACATTCTAAGGGAAATTACTCAAATTTATTATATTTTATCGATAGCGGAATAATTTAAAAAAAAAATTTTTTAAATTTTGTATTTAGTATAGATTGATAGAGAAAAAAACATACTAAAAAAATTTAAAAAAAAAATTAAAAATCGCAACACTTCCTGGAATTTTATCTTCTTATCTGTTGAACTATAATTTCTTTCACCGGCGGTTGAATCAATATCCATGATTTCCTGGACACTGTCTATATTGCATGTATGTATATATGTGTGTACATACATTTCTTCTTACTTTCTTTTTATAGCCTTACGTCTTGGCCATTTAATCTTTGGGTTCCACACGTTGTCTAATGGCTGCCAAACCGTTCCTGCTGCACGCAAATGGATGTTGTATGTACATCAGCGTTGTCCACGGCCTATGCGCACAATAGCGCACGGACAGTTGTACAGCAAGCCAGACACCTCACACCGACAAGTGTCTGTGAAAGCACGATTGTGCTACTGTATTCAACTTCGTAGGCAAGCAAAGCAGAATTTTGCGATCAGTTGACGCTAGAATTTCAAGCAAGCAACACTATTCACGTTTTACGCTTTAAAAACAGAACGCACTAAAAATGTTCCAACAAATTTGGGAAATATGTTATTTTTTTATTGAGAACAATGAAAAGCATGCAGAATGCTTAATTTGTTATAAAAAAATAAAGCGTTGTAGCAAACATGATAATTACAAAAGAAAATTTTATTTACAATTAAATTCTCAGCCTATGGCAAACAAAAAAGTATGCCCACGTGAAAAGGCATCTTTTGTAGTTGCACTTGCATTAGCAAAGCAAGGCAGACCTTTCACTGATGGCGAGTTTTTCAGAAACTTATGTTTTGCAATGCTTTGATGAAGGTAAAGAAATGCAGGAAATTTTGAATTTAATAAGTATGCCAAACCTATCATCACTTGCAGAGGAATTTTCAATCACAAATAAATTAGAATACTATAGCCAAATTATATCCCGCATTTTAGAAAATTACAACAAAAGATTTAAAGATCTAGCTCAAATACAACCAATTATAAACCTATATGATAATCCATTGACGTGTGATGTTGTTACCTTTGATCCGTTACTTCAAAAAGAAATCAGAGAAATGCGATCAGATTTTTCGTTACTTATTGACTCCGGTATTGATTTTTGGAAAATGATTGATGAAAAAAAGTATCCACTAGCGAAAGATGAAATTTTAAAAATATTTTCAATGTTCGGATCAACATACAGTTGCGAAGTGGCATTTTCCACTTTAAAGCATATTCAAAGCAAATATAGAAATCTACTATCAAACAATCACATTTCTGATCTCATTAGAATTAAGCAATATAATAAAGAAATAAATATAGATAATTTAGTTGACCGTAATTTAAAAAGTAAGTTTACTTATTTGTACGCACTGTTCCGTATTCGTGTTGTCTGCTTGTAGCTTTCCGAATGTACGCTAATAACCAACACAAGCATAACGTGCACACAGTCACGTTGGACAACACTGATGTACATACATACATATGTTTAGTACATACATACTCGTACAATCTTTTTGCTCCAGCTGGTTTTTGTTTTCTTGCAGCTACCTTTCTGCCATCCATCTATCCACAACTTTCGCCTACCTCTCGAAATGCTTTCATATCATAAATATTTATTTCTTTTGTGTATTTTTTATGTTTCCGCACATTGTCTTGTTATTTATTTATAACGAACTTTTTTTTCTTTTTATTTCATTTTATTTTTGCCAACCGAGTGCATTTTGCCGTTTCCAAAATGGCAATCGCATAAAAAAAATCTCCACTCTACTCACTACTCGTTAATATGTTTGCCTGGAAGCATAAATGAAAAAGAAAAAGGAAAATGTTGTGTTAGGCGTCCAGTGCCAACATAAATGATGGTTGTTGGATCAAGTGTATTGTGGAGACCGACGACTGTCTACTGGAAAGTCTGATTTTTACTCAGATGTACTACCTACTCACTTACATTCATATTATATATGAAAAATGATAGATCGCTGCAAAATATTTATGTTTGTATATATAAATACATTTATTAAGTAAATATGTTCTTAGCAGATCTCGCAAAATTCTGTTGACACTTGCAAAGTGTCCGAAAAAACAGTTTTTTCCCCCAAAACTTATAAAATTAGAGATTCAGGCAATCGAGCGGAAAGCAACAAACCGTAACTTAATAGTATGCGGCAAAAAGGAAGAGCAAAGAAGATATTGTAAAGAAGAATAGAAAGAAGTGAACGATTGGTAAACGGCTTTTACACGATTACACTTCTATGCAAACTTCGTGTCTTGCCAGAAGGAAAAGTACACTTTTTTTTAAACGATCGATTACGAACTTCTAGGTTCAATCCAGTATTCCTCAAACTAAATATACAGCCCTGCTCCCAGTTTCATATTCACAAATTTCCCTTTGGATTCGGTTCGAAATCACATTTTTGTGAATTGAATCCGAATGCTTGGTTGTATGTAAAATGAAAAGTAAATGACAAAAAGTGTGAATATTTAATTATTTTCGATTGGAATAATTTTTAAAATATTCTTTGATATTTGTAGAAGCCATTTATGACATTTCTGTATTAGTTATTGATTGAAATATGCGTATTTTTAAGTGTTTTGCTGATGACTCCTCAAAAAAGCATACATGCATAAGTAGCTGAATCCGAAAGGGAAATTTCAACAACAGCTGTTTGTGAATTGCCACATCGATAACCGATATGTGTGAAATTGGGAGCACACTAATTCACTTTCACCGGACATTTTTGAAATCACATTGTGGAATTGAAATGTGATACTGGGAGCACGGCTGATAGTAAAACTTAAAAAAAAAAAGAAAAATATTCTCTTAGCGTGAGTAACACTTAAAAGTATAAAAGTACGAGTTTATTTACAAAACGCGCGATATTAATGTACACTCCCATGGCATAAAAAAGATAAGAAATTAAAAGACAATTTAAAACACAAAATATGTTTATTAGAAATATACAGGCCTATCATTAATTCCGTCGGACCTCCCGACTTGATCACGAAATTCTTACGAAATTTCGAAATTCGGGAGATTGCCATCACGGATTCCGGGTGAAACGCAATTTTAACATTTATTCGTGAGAATAATCTACCAATGCTTTCCTTTATCGGGATACGTGAAAATAATAATTAAAAAAGGAACAAAAATATACAAGCGAACTCGAAACTAAGTGTATATTTTTCACGAAAGTAATAAAAATGTAAGAAGTGTTTATTAATGGCTGTAGTGCATAAATTAAAATCTAATTTTCAACAGGTCAAGACTATCCACTAACCGGAGCTAGTATGAATATGATGGAGGAGGGCAGACATTGCGCAAGGTTTTCCAAAAACCCCGTGCAGCTGAAAAGCCTTGGTATAATATAAAATTAAACTTTTCCAGCGACCATCTGGAAAAAAGGTAAATAAGCAAAAAAGTTTTCTAATTTGTTGAATTATTATAAAAAGTAGAAGGATATTTTGTTTCTGTTATTCTTCTTTATTTTAGAAGTTTAGTTGGACCAGAAAAACAAGGCACAACGGAAGCCATATCTAAACAAAATTGAACCCAGAGCAACGAGAAAAGAAAGAAACCACATAAACACATTCAATAATGTAGAGGAAACGGTAAAAAGGGTTTACGAGTTGGAAACATCTATTTCGGGCTTCGTGCTTGCTCTAATAAAACAGCTTCCACAATGGAACTAACTTAATTAATTTTTGTATTTAAAAAATTATTGTAAACTTTAGCTGTGAAAATATATGCATTTTCTTTCAACTGCTGTCAAAAAAGTAAACGAAAACTCGCTGAATTTCGTGTAAAGAGTTGGTAACACTCATTCGAACTTAGCGTAACAGTTGACAACGCAAACTACGAAAACGTCGAAATTGCTGATAGCATTTATCCCGGATCATGACGGTAGATTTTGTCACGACGGGAGTTCATTCGGAATTAGTGATTGGGCTGATAGTTTTTTTTTTTTGTTTACAATTGTTTTGTCAAATGCACTACAGTTTGACACATTTACCAGAATTTACCAGCTAAAAATCTTCGGACTAAAACCAGTAACTTCTGACTGGGAGAGGATCTTATTTAAATACTCTCTTATTTGTCATTTCATTGGCCAGAGATCCAAATACGTGAAGAATTTCCAGTAAAATCTGACTAACCCAGATTATTTCGGACAAGTTCGAACTCGTACGGAATCGCAACCACTAACATCCAAATCATCCAACGCTCGCTTTTTTTGTCTTGTTATACAAGAATGTTCGTGTGAAGGCGGCTTAATACCAGAAAATGCTCAATCGAATGGGTAGATGTTGTCAAATCGACAAAGCGGTTGCGATAAATATATACATATGTACATACATACATATGTACATAAGCAGTGCCGGAAATTGATTGATGACACTTGCAAAGTGTACAAAAACCAATAAGAAAAGCTAAATTCGAACGAAATCTTATTTTATATAGACACGCGAATTATTTTTGTATGGGACGTGCTATGCCCATTTCCAAATTTACTTCCCGATTACAAAATTTACATTTTATCATATACATACATACATACATACATATGTATAAGTAGGCGTGACAACGCCAATTTTTCTAAATTACACTTATGAAAAATTTGCTGTATCTCAATAACGGTATTAGTTATCGTCACAAAATTTGGTGAAATCTGATCATAACCACGCCCACCTCCCATATAACGGAAATTTTGAAAAATGCAAAAAACTTCGGTTTTCAGTATTTTTTGGAACAAATTGAGTAAAGTTTAATACTAGCAGCGATTTGAAATAAAGAAACGGGGTTTTTATGAAATTATGGGCACCGCCCATGCAAAAATAAATAGCGAGGGTATATAAAAATCGGTTTCGCCCGAATTTAGCTTTTCTTACTTGTTTCCTAACAATTTTCCCAATAAACCGATCGGCCTTAAGCTCAAAAATATTAAAAAATAAATAGTTATATGGCCAAACAAATAAAAAAAAAGGTTGTAAAAAATTTTTTAAATCTTTAATTTAACCATTTCGCACATTGTCGTTAACACATATTTTTAAGAATCAGAACCGGTTAAAATGCCCTGAGCCGGTTCTTTGAACACACGGAATCTCGCTAGTTGACGCTTATTTGCGAGCTTTAATACTAAGTATGTTAATACCTAGTACATACGAGTATGTACATACATACAAACATACCTAGTTCAAGTCCTGCTATGTATGTACATATGTATGTATGTCCATACCTCCTTTGTCCGGCGATTTGTCTGCTCATGTGCCTGAAGCTAGTATGTAAGTACTTCCAATTAAAATGGACAAAAAAATATTAAACCTGCAGCACTACAAACAGTTGGAGGCTAACCTGAAATGGAAAACAAACAAAGTCGAAAAAAACAAAAAAAAAAAAAACAAAAAACCGTGTATAAAACAAAAACACAAATAAAGAAAGAGTTCTTAGTTTAAAGAGTTGAAATAGAAAATAACAAAGTTTTTTTTGTTGTCGGCCGGGTATGGCGTTTATGGGCGCTTAGTTCTTGTTTCTTCTCCTTCGTTGTTGGTATAAATTTAGCAATTATAAGTAGGTATATACATATGTATGTACTTACAAACATACCTACACGCTTACGTGTTATTTACGCAACGCTACGTGTTGTGTTTGTATGAGCATATGTATGTAAGCTAACCCAGCAGTATTTTAGCAGCTAGAGAACTACTCTTATTTGCTATTGAATTTTCATTAATCTGAATATTCTCATTTGTTTTTATTAGAGGTGTCGCTAAAAATGTTCTATCTAAAAACTGTAGTACAAACAATTCCTGTACGAAAAAAAAACTGAAACAGGCAGTGAGCTTTACAAAAAAAAAAAGGAAAGGGAGCGCACGTCTTCACAAATAATAATTATTAAAATTCCGGCAGTATTAACAAAGCAAATTTCATTTCAAAGGCTGTGTAAATTTCCTATACTTTCCCCAATTATTTCTTTTTACTTTGCTCATGAGACAAGAAACTTCACTGACTCATCACTCACTGACAATCAATATTTCAATTAGAGCTTAATAAATTTTATAATTTGTGTTTGAGCAAATAGCAATTGCTTAATATCAAAAATTTTAACTTCTTTGCTTCTTTGCGTATTCTAAAATTTTTTAGATATTGATTTCTGAACTCGATTTCAGGGCATTTTTCGTACTGAATTTTGTACAAATATACCTTAACTCGAATACTGCTGGGTACATACATATACATATACATATGTGTGTGTATGTAAGTAACCTCTGTCAGTAGACTAACCACCACCCACTACATCGCAAAACAGCTGAGCTGTGCACATGTGTACTGACATAAGTACATAGATAGGAAGATACACACTGGCGGGGGAAAAAAATTGCCAACGGAGGCTTATTTTCAAATTGAGTATTCTTTATATCGTCCCCGAGTCGAGAGTACTATGAAATTAGGATAAAAGCGATTTGGCAAACCTATATACTTTTAATCTTTATTTTTCTTTTCCCCAAACACCATACAATCACACCTCGTTCCACCCTTTATTAAAAATTCCTATAAAGAGTATGACCTTAAATTTGTTCTCTCCAAAATTCTAACTCGGTGAAGTTTTTGTTTTGTGTATACAATGCCGATGGCGCTGAAATCCATTGGTTGCCTTAAACTGCTGCAGAGGATCTATTGATAAAAAATTGGCTCTTTTATCGATGATGTCGCATGACTCTATGCTTCCAAAACTATCCTTTACCAAGCCCCACAAGGTTATAATACCTGAAGGTACTGCTGTAAGGCGATGCTGAAAGTAATCATTATAGAATCTCAAGTATGGTAGACTGACGGATCCCTAGATTTCAAAAAAGTGTTCCGATGGGTATATACCCAACTATCTTCCAGGCAGAAGCCTATGCAATCGAGTTGTGCGCTCACGAATGTCTTCGCAGAAGGACTAATGGGACCGCAATTAACATCATGTCAGACAGTCAGGCAGCCTTTTGGCTACTAGATTACTTCAAGACGTAGTCAAAGCTGGTAGACAGTTGCAAAACGGTACTGGACTTATTAGGATCCAACAACAGAGTTACTCTGTGGCTCAGCCGTTCTGTGCTCCTTTCAAGGGATACAAACAAGGCAGTACTTCTTAGAAAGTGGGAGAAATCAAAAATCCCAGCTCATTCTCGCAGCAAGACCGAACCTATTGTCCAATGCCTTCTGTCCAGCAGTCTTGAAGATGTTTATTTTATACTAAGCTGCACACCTTTTGCGTGTGTAAGATGGAAATGATGTGGTTCGCATCTACATAATAATCCTTAGAAGCTCTCAAGGGTGCAAAAAAAGAAACCAGGCTCGCGGCTATTTGTCGATTGTTTAAGGTTCACGCGTCTAAGTGACTCCTTCCAGACATTCATTCTTACCTAACTAAGTAAGAGGATAGAGGAATGTACTTACTAATTTTTTTACCAAAAGGATCGCTGGAAATAAACCTCGATTGGTTCTCTCCTTTTAAAATGTAAAGCAAAGCGAACCTGTGTTTGATAACTTATCAAGACAACGTGAAGGTAAGCTTAAACGACGGAAAAGGTTCTACTTATCACGTTGCCATCCTCGTACCGGGACACGTGCTGGTTTCTGATCGTTAATTAGCACTTTATAAAACTTGCTTGCTCCCTTTTAAGATCTTCTGCTGTGTGATCCGCATTACTGCATTGCTGATTACAGACATTGATTTATAAAGTTTTTTTCTAATCTCAAGACAAGAAAAGTTGTAAAAAACTTTAGTTCACAACCAGAACGTGCGGGGATTTGGAACCCCCATCCAAGCGCCTCCAGGAAAAATGTATTTTCGCAAATAACCCACACATACATATATACATACAAACGTAGAGAAGTATCACACGTATGTATATACTTATGTATGTATGTACATACATACGAAAGCAAATGGCTGACTGACTCAAAACAAATAAAAATTATATTGCTAGCAGCATAAGAAGTAGCAGCATTAGCACTCTGCGGTGGCGTGGGTAAAAATAATTACATACTATGTATTGTTGTAACTGTATATGTTTCGTCAGTGGCAACGGCAACGACAACGACAATGGCATCGACTGTATGCCAAAGAGTGGCGACTGAGTCAAGACGTTTATGTTTACATATTGACGAATGTATGTAGCTTTAAATGTAGATATGTATGTATGTATGTATGTTTGTACGTATGCCGGTCAACGGTGTGGGAGACACGTGCGTGTAATAGCAGCAGAACGTAGCGTCGACTGTGACGCGACCGACAGAGCGACAACAAATTATAACGCTCCATTATTCCGTACCTCCAAAGAAATAGCAACAAAAACAATCAACGATAACAACAAACTAAGTTACGTATATATACACATATGTATGTATGTATGTACATATGTAGCATCTGCGTTGTTATGCGCTTGATTGGTCGTTCGGTCGGTCGGTCGGTCGGTCGGACAGTCAGTCGAACGACGTCACCAACACCGGCCGAGTTTTGAACTTTACTGGTTTTTTGCTTCTCCGCGCTTTCCTTTTCCCTAGCAGCAGCAAACGAGTGCATCATTTGTTTTCCGCTGTTGTTGCTGTGAATTGTTTAATAGCGATGGCGAATGGCGTCTCTACGAGCTTAGATACCACGCTGTTTTGGCGGAGACGACGTACACAACAACTCCCACTAGTCGCCGGTTTTACAATATGTACCTAAGTATGTACATACATATGTATGTACATTTGTTTTTTTCTTTTGCTATTTTAAGCGCTCGAAATGATGTTGTTATTGTTGTGCTTGGTTGTTTTAATTGTTTTCACTTGGCATGTTTTGATATTTTTTCCTGGTCGTAGTTTGTTGCTGCTTCGCTTTAGTTATTCATTGTCGCGCCTTTTTGTTGGTTAGGTCGGGTTTTTGTGTTTTATTGTTAATTTTTGTTGCAAATGGGGCAGACATACATATGTACATACATACATACAATACATATTTATACAGTTGTGTGTATGTTTTTGTATTTGTTTTAGCCATACACCTACTGAAGTTCTATTTCTGCAGACTTTCGTGTTTATCTTCCTTATGTAAGTACATATTCATATGTATGTATGTAGGTACATACATATGTATGTACTGTATATAAAATTTAATCCAGTAAATTCGATTTGGGGTCAAAACGTGAGTTTTCTAAGAAGCCTTGACGGTTATTAAGATTTGCTTTTAAGATAAGATTTCAAGTTTGAAATGGAGAAAGCGCCATTACAGTTAAAGAATAATCCTTGCTGGCATCGCAACGCTTAGTAGAAGTGCCTATATACAAACGTGTAGGTATGTACATACTATATGTATACATACATATGTATATGTAGTCAAAAATCTCGCATAACCAAATGTCGAAAGGAGCAGCGTCACGGAGTAGTTTATTATTTTCTGACGCAATGTTTGTGTGCCCATGGCTGCTTCATGGCTTATCGCTACAGATTTATGCCGCTCTGCTGATTTCTTCGTCGCCGTACAAGAGGAGGGCATAATGAGAGATCTATAAAATGTGGCTTTTGTCCGTTGAGCAAGGACTTTAATGCTCAATTGCCTACTCTGTCCGAAGTAGCACTTGTTGACAAGAGAGATTCTCTGTTGGATTTCGAGGCTGACATTATTATGTTTGAAACCTCGTTTGGTATCAAACGGCTCGGAGACCTCCTGCCCAATTCTGATGGAGCTGGTGGTGTTGTTCAAAGTCATTTTACGTAGCCGTATGAGTTTTGTGGCGATGCCAAATTAAGACATTGCGGCATACAAGCAACTTCTTCTTACTGTCAAAAGCGGCTTTGTAGCCGACAAAAATATGGTGCGTGCCGATTCTTCTTTTTCGGGACACTTCCTTGATCTGGCGTACTGTGAATTTCTGTTGAAGGTAGATTTACCAGGTCTAAAGCTACACTGATTAGACCCAATAAGTTCATTGACGTTCTGCTTTAGTCTCTCACACAATACGTTCGACAGAACCTTCAGAACTTCAGTCATTGTGACTACATACAGTGTGCAGTTGTATGTTAAGTATACCAGAAAACGTGGATGACCCAAGTCAATGTCGAATATAATGGGCTTTTCTCTTGAAGTTAGCGAATATACCCGAATTCTGTGACGAAAGGAAAGTCCAGCTCTGTGTAGCCGAAGAGAATTGAGACTTAGAAAGGCGCCGCATCTTAATACTAAATATTGAAAAATGGTTAATTTATAAGCATTGCGAAGTAAACTTCCAGCTGACACTGTTTCTGACAGGCCCGCCATTTATCAGTTACCTGTACTTATACGGATATGTTCACCCGCCGTTTTGCCTTGTCTTTAAATAATTGGAGTTGTTTGCCACATAACATTTATGTGTCCACTTTTTAATGGCCTTAGAACAGAAATAGCTTCCTTTTTTAGCTCGACGCAGTCTAAGCAAAATATTTTCGTCATCATACTGACCTCTGACCTAACTTTCAATAAAATGCTTAGCATTGAAGACAACATTACCGCAAGGTACAATTCTAGGTTACAATCCTATGACCACTACTGTCTTTATATACTTGATTTTATATACATATGTATGTGCGTACATAAATTTCCATTAATACTTATCCCTGTACATAAATGCATCCATCTCCACCAATTATCTTTTTATTGGTTTCTCTGATTCATTCCTTGCAAAGCGTAGTCTATTCAAAGAAAGCAATTAGTATTTACTCACTTGGAAGTCAATGGCTTCTTCTATTGTTTTTGTTATTGCTAATTACATACACACATTTGGACGAACATATTTTTTTTTTGTACATATGTATGTACATATAGTAAAGTCCATATGGTATGTAACGCGGTGTTGCTTTGTATCCAGAAGTTCTGTGCGGAAAATCTTGCACAAACTAGTGAGAGTGATGCCTTAACTTATATTTATTTCTATTATTGTCGGTTTTTGCATTGCTTTCCACATACTTGTATTTTGAATGTATTCTTTGGTTAGTGGTTGGCCTTGTTGGTCTTCCTGTATATATTTTCTATTATTTTCTTTTTACAATATAATAATATAAATATGTATGCAAGTGTATTAAGGTGAGTCAATAATTGATATCGGCCATTGCTACTTAAGGTCCAACAAACTTTCCAGACGATTTGATTAGTCTTTGTAGCTTATCGACGGAACAATAATGCAGCTTGTTCGTTCTCTGTTTATCTGATATAAATATATGATCGAAATTCCTTGATGTTCATGACAGTTCCCTATAATAGGCTCCGGTCCCATTAGGCTATACTTAGAGCACCAGTACGTTCGATTGCCAATATTGCCAATGCCCTTTGGTAAAAATAAAACAGTTTAGATACATTTATTTAAAAAAAAATTAAATTTTTAAAGCAAAATTTAAAAGTTTAATGGAGATTAGATTTTGTAATGCTTGGTAGAGCTTCCATTCTCTCTAAGCATTTTGTCAATTGTGTTGGTCCATACTAATTTTTTCGATGCTGCTTGTTCCTTTTTATTTTATTTATGTATTTTTTTTCAATTTTTACACTAGTGGGTATGTATGTAAGTGTTGTTGTTTCACATAAACACATACATATAAACTTTCCGCGGCGATTTTACTTCAATTTTATGTCCACCTATTCCCACTCATCTTTCTTATTTGCTGAGCAATCCACGTTAAAATTTGTATAGCATTAACTTGTTTGTTATTCCCTTTTATGTAGAACTCATTTCTTTCTCGCCATATTGCTTTTGTTTATTTAAACAATATTTGTATAAGAAGTGCGAAAAATTGTGAAACGAACAACGTTGGCTTTTGGAATTTTATGATTTTTGAGTATCACCTTAAACGGTTATTAACCTTAGCTCTTGAAAAAAAACGAGGTCTGCGAATACAAATTCTTGAAATAGTGCAGATATGTCAATATAAATATAATCATACATATACACATTTAAATAATGTACAAATACATATGTATGTATGTATGTACAGATGTATGCATAAGCGCGTGTGTATATTTATGGTTATGTTAATAAAACTGTATATTTTATTTGAATTATTTCGAGTATGAGATACAAACTTTTCATTAAAGCATAATAAAGTGCACATTTTATGACGAATTTCACGTTGATTTTTAACAAGCAACAAAAAAAAAACTAAAATTAACAGGAATTTTAAACCACTTTAAATTTTAGTTTTTTCTAACAAATCTTATTGAAAAGGTTCTTTACTTATAATAAATTATAAACTAATTAACCTTTCTACGCACTTGCAAATTTTTCTTAAAATAGATTTCTCAAGAAAATCAAAATATCTACATTTTAAGTGAAATAACTAAATTATGTTAATTAAAAAAAAAAATTAAAATGCAGATGGTTTTTAAAATTAGAAACCAGTTTTTATTTCATGTTCGTTTTTGCAATTTTAAGGCTTTAAGAAAACTGTAAATATAATATATAAGTCTATTAGAAAAAAATTTAAGAGTTCATTTTATTCATTTTCAAATCTAAATTGTAACTTAGGAACTTAAATCCATTCAATCACTTGAAACAAAACAAAAAATAAATTCTATTCGAAGACTGTAAAGTAAATATCAGCCCTACTAAAGCAACGGTTTATTTTAAATTCAAATTAAATTAAAATTGTAAATTCGGTGTCCGTACCCTCTACATTCATTTCTAATTGATTCTCGTAGCCACTGTCATATTCTGAATCAAAGCCAATTTCCATCAGGAGGCCTTTAATAAGGCCTACTTCACGCTCCATTGTTGAAGTTTTAACTCTTTCAATTAAAATAACACTAGGATGAGTTATACTTTTTATAAAGAAAAACACTATTGTATTTCAGAAAAGACTTAAATAATATTTTTGTGTTTTTCCGAAATACATTTGCGTTATTCTGAAATACATTTGAGTTTTTCTGAAATACATTTGGCCCATTCCGCAATACATTTGTGTTTTTTTGAAATGCATTTGCGTTGTTCTGAAATGCATTTGCGTTTTTCTGAAATATATTTGCGTTATTCTGAAATACATTTGTGTTTTTCTAAAATGTGTTTTTCTGAAATAAAATTTAACCTTTTCTGAAATACATTTGTCTTTTTCTGAAATACTGTTAGAACAGGTTTAGTTTACCTACACAAATAGTTGCACTTTTACACAAACCCGTCGTTATGATATTTCAAATCATAAAGCTACTGTGATAACGATTTTTATCCATCATGAAGATTCTTTTGAGCTCGCACTCAAAATTTCTTTTCGTGTAAGTTTCCACCATTGTGTATAATAACAAGTGAGATATCTTTTCGATAAACGTCAAAATCACCTGTTTTTGCAAAGTAAATTCGCAACCCTGGCGTTCCTCGTATATTTTACCCGAATGCAGGGACGGGTACAGGGGAGGGGTTCTGGGTATCTGGATTCCCCCCAAAAAATCGGTAGTCTCAGAAAATTTTAACCGTGTTTTCAAATTCGTAGCACACACAAAAACTCACTCTAGACAAAAAAATTTAAAATTATTACCCAGTAACTGGAATACAAAGAATGCTTTTTTGCCGAAAAGTATATTTTATTCTAAAAGTTTATGACTTATAAAACCGCCTTCGTAGTATTACAAACACAATTACTGAATTTTTCAAATCAGTGTTACGTTGCCAGTCACGTTGGCTCCGAGTGAACGGTCCTTTTCTATTTTACAGAGATTGAATACGTATCTCGAGATTTTGAGGTTACTAGTGACCTAGATATTTTGGCAAAGAAAAAGAGGAGAATCGATGAAGCACTTTAAACCCCTGACGTTTTATGATTCTACTGATTCAAATGATATCATAGCCTATCGATGGCTTTATAAAAATGCATTCAACATTTTACCCAATATTATTATATCTATGTTTATAAAGGATATTAATCGAATATCTCAAAATATGTAAAATATCCTAAAAAATTGAAACCCCCACAAAATATTTTCAGATCAGCTTTTTCCAACTTCGGGCCATTCGTAATTGTCGACATATTGGCGGCCAGCTTAGGTACCCTGTCAAACGCCATCTTAGGTATACTGTCAAATCCAATTGTCAAATAAGATATCTCACTTGTTATTATACACAATTGCAAATTATCACTGCAAATTTGTTTTGATCCCTTTTATAACTCCAATAGGTCCAATGATGTTTTTATAATAGAAATCTTGTAATGCAATTTAAATGTTAATAAAATTTTTTATATTAGTGTGACTTTAGATTTACGTATGTATGTATGTATTTTTATCATTAGAAACATCGCCTTCAAATTCTATGACGTGCAATATGTCGCAAACTGGGAATCTTTTTTCTACTCCACTTTATTAATCACTTGCTTCATCAGCACATTTTTATATGCCTGGCTGCTTATTATGGCTGTAATCAATTTTGCTTGCTCTGGAATATAAGTAATTAATAATATAAACTAATAAATTATTAATGTGGATTCTTATCATACATAAGTATGTAAGTATGTACTCGCAACCTATTATCAACTCACATCAGCTGGGAAAGTACAAACGCGAGAGGATATGGCCACAACTCTTTGTCAGATGGTGCCACTTTAAGCTCAAATATTCTTCTTCTTTCATTGGCTCGATAACCGCCTATGCGATTTTAGCCGAGCTTAGCACAGCACGCCAGTTATTTCTCTCTTTCTCCAACTGGCGCCAGTTGGAAATACCAAGCGTACACAAGTCCCTTACCGCCTGGTCTTTCCAACGCAGAGGAGGCCTCCCTTTTCCTCTGCTACCACCAGCGGGTACCGCGTCGAATACTTTTAGGGCTGGAGCGCTTTCATCCATTCGAACGACATGACCAAGCCAGCGAAGCCGCTGGATCTTAATTCGCTGCACTATATCAATGTCGTTATAAAGCTCGTACAGCTCATCGTTCCATCTTCTACGGTATTCGCCATCGCAAAGGCGTAAACGCCCATAAATCTTTCGGAGAATCTTTCTCTCAAACACTCCCAGAGCCTTCTCATCAGATATATTCATCGTCCATGCTTCTGCGCCATACATTAGGACGGGCATAATGAGAGACTTTTAGAGCGTGATTTTTGTCCGTCGAGAGAGGACTTTACTGCTCAGTTGCCTACTCAGTCCAAAGTAGCAATTGTTGGCAAGAGTGATCCTCCTTTGGATTTCGAGACTGACATTATTATTGCTGTTAATGCTGGTTCCTAAGTAAACGAAGTCTTCTACTTTTTCAAAGTTATAACTGTCAACAGTGATGTTTGATCCCAGTCGAGAATGTGCCGACTTCCTATTTGATGACAGGAGATACTTCGTCTTGCCCTCGTTCACCTCCAGACCCATTCGCTTTGCTTCTCTATCCAGTTTGGAGAAGGCAGAACTAACTGCGCGGTTGTTCAGACCGATGATGTCAATGTCATCGGCGTACGCCAGCAGCTGCACACTCTTATAAAAGATAGTGCCTGACCGATTTAGTTCTGCGGCTCGAATTATTTTCTCCAGCATCAGGTTAAAGAAATCGCACGACAGAGAGTCACCTTGTCTGAAACCTCGTTTGGTATCAAAAGGCTCGGAGAGGTCCTTCCCAATCCTGACGGAGCTGGTGGTGTTGCTCAACGTCATTTTACAAAGCCGTATAAGTTTTGCGGGGATACCAAATTCAGACATTGCGGCATAATGGCAACTTCTTTTTGTGCTGTCGAAAGCGGCTTTGAAGTCGACAAAAAGGTGGTGCGTGTCGATTCTTCTTTCTTAGGTCTTTTCCAAGATCTGGCGCACTGTGAATATCTGGTCGATGGTAGATTCACCAGGTCTAAAGGCACACTGATAAGGTCCAATCAGTTCATTGACGGTGGGCTTTAGTCTCTCACACAATACGCTCGACAGAACCTTATATGCGATGTTAAGAAGGCTGATACCACGATAGTTGGCGCGTATTGCAGTATCACCCTTCTTATGGATTGGGCAAAGTACACTTAGATTCCAATCAGTAGGCATGCATTCGTCCGACCATACTCTACAGATAAGCTGGTGCATGCGCTTTACAAACTCTTCTCCACCGTATTTAAATAACTCAGCTGGCAGCCCGTCAACTCCGGGCGCTTTGTTGTTCTTTAGCCGTGCTATTGCTATACGGATTTCATCGCAGTCGGGTAACGGAACATGAATTCCGTCGTCATTGATTGGGGTTTCGGGATCATCATCTTCTCCAAGGTGGTCTCTGTCACTACCACTAAGTAGTGTGGAGAAGTGCTCCCTCCATAAACTAAGTATATTCTGAACGTCAGTCACCAGGTCGCCGTTGTCGTTCTTACAGGAATTCGCCCCGGTCTTAAAACCTTCTGTTAGCCGTCGTACTTTCTGAAAGAATTTTCGGGCGCTTTTCCTGTCGGCCAGCATTTCAAGCTCTTCGCACTCACGCATTTCGGCCTTTCTCTTCTTCTCTCGAAAAATGCGTCTCGCTTCCTTCTTCAACTCACGATATCTCTCCCGCAAGGCTCGCGTTGCGCCCGATCGCAGTGTGGCCCTGTAGGCAGCATCTTTCCGTTCCGTGGCAACGCGACATTCCTCATCGTACCAGTCGTTTTTCCGGGCTCGCTGAAAACCAATAGATTGTTCAGCGGCGGTACGTAAAGAGCAAGAGATGTGGTTCCATTGCTCTGAAATATCGCTGTGTTGATTAGAGCTCTCAGAGAGCAAGAGTGCGAGTCGAGTAGCGAAATGCGTGGCTGTCTGTTGTGATTGCAACTTTTCGACGTCGAGCTTTCCTTGTGTGCCTTTCCGCACACTTTTTGACGCACAGAGGCGCGTGCGTATCTTGGCTGCGACAAGATAGTGGTTCGAGTCGATGTTAGCTCCTCGCATCGGGCGCACATCTAGGACACTGGAAGCGTGCCTTCCGTCTATCACAACATGGTCGATTTGGTTTCGTGTCTTACCATCTGGAGACAGCCACGTAGCCTGATGTATGCTCCTATGCTGGAACCTGGTACTACAGACTACCATGTTTCGGGCCCCGGCGAAGTCGATCAGTCTCAATCCGTTATCAGACGTTTCCTCGTGGAGACTGCATTTTCCGACTATGGAACCAAAGATGCCCTCCTTGCCCACCTTGGCATTAAAATCGCCTAGCACAATTTTTATATCCTGTTGGGGGCAGCGTTCGAACGTGCGCTCCAGGAGTTCGTAGAAGCAATCTTTGGTCCCATCGTCCTTCTCTTCCGTCGGGGCATGGGCCCAAATCAGGGAGATGTTGAAGAATCTCGCCTTTATGCGGATTGTGGCGAGACGTTCGTCCACCGGAGTGAACGACAGTACTTTACGGCGAAGTCTCTCTCTCTGTAGTATACGTCGCAAGGGCCTACCGTTTTCCTCCCGTGCCCCGTCCATCGCATTTCTTGGATGGCGGTGATGTCAGCCTTCGCTCTGCCGAGGACATCTACTAGCCGGGCAGAGGCACCTTCCCAATTAAGGGTTCGGACATTCCAGGTGCATGCCCTGAAATCATGGTCCTTAAAACGTTTGCAGTGGTCGTCATCTAAAAAGGAGGGTCCTGTCCGAGGCTTTGCTTAACTTTTCATTGGAAGTTGTTTTTTTACGTGGCGGGTTCCAAGCTTTGCGCACAACCCATTTCTCAAAGATTATCGGCTCTTAAAAATGGATTGAGTGAGAGAGAGAGAGAAAAAGAAATCACAAAAAAAGTAAGGAAGTAAAGGTAAGCACAATTAAAGGTTACCGATCCAGAACGCACTACGAGGCCTACCAAGTTGTTAGCAAGCCGACAGTATCATACACCAGCCCATAGAAAACATCAAAGGACAACTTTAACTCACTCCGTCGCTCGAGATGCGGGATTGACTGGAGCTATATGCGTCGCATTTTCGCCTCCAATTGCTCGCCACAGCTGCAGGTCATCAAGCTTTAGGAAGTGTGCACCAGACAGAGGCAGCCTGCTTCATTACTCAGACTGTAGATTTTTGTCGTTTCTTAATAAAGACATGCCTTACCACCACAGGTAAATTCTAAGTCCCCCAGGCGCATAGAAAGATACACTCGTTACTCATCGATTAGTCAGATAGCGCAGTCCGCCATAGCTTTTCAAAAGCTGGGTAGCATATTAAATGATTATAAGTTAGCTATACAAGAATATCAAACCCAAAACAGCTACCACAAATCTACAAAGATTTTGCAATCGTTCATGGCTTGGTTTAAGCTTGACGCCTTCTGAGCTGATGAGAGTTCTATTTGCCTCAAAAATATCTTTTATCTTTCTTATTTCTGGTAATTTCTCGAGGGTGTCCTCTTAGTCAGTCCGTAGTTTTTAAAGCTTCCTGCAATTTTATTGTAATCTTCTTCCTTTATTAATTTGAAAAGAAAGTATTCCGAAGCCACTATAAATCATTGTGATATCACTTGCCCTGAGATCATTGTTACCCCACAAATACATAGATTGGGATAGTTGTTCATGGAAGATCTTACATAGGTTAAGGGTATTTTGTGATACTCCAACAAATAACTAGTCTCCCACCTAGTTCACAAAGACCCTGCATAATCAGTGCCATTGCAATTACACAGGAGATATTGTATCCTCGTCTTCCCCATCTTGCCAGCTTCTTCAAAAAACTTGCTGACCCTAGTTACATGCTGACTTATCGGTCATGTCCACTGAAAAGAAAATGCAAGTATGTGCTGTCCAATTGGTCACGGGCCAAAGTTCCCGAGAGGTCTGTCGGATAGATGCTAAATTTCTACTTTGCCAAGCTATTTTAGAAAAATTTTCATCTTTTAAAAATATGAAGAATCTAAAACGTATGTCTTATGAGTCCAGGATGTCTAAATCAACAAGGATCATACTATTTATGACGAAAAGGAACTGCAAAGCTGGCGGGCTAGCAGCTTCTTTTCAACTACAGAGAGACCGGTGGAATTACTGTCACTTGGCTGTCAAGGAAAATGTAGATGATATCAAAAAATCGTATCACAACGTATCTGTGAAGCATCCTGAGAATAAACGTTAGCTCGGCCTCAGATACCCTAAAGCAGACGGGTAGGTATATAGAAACTCGCCACTATCGAAAATGCGTACTAAAAGGTTAACGGCCATCTCGTTCATTGACTGCTATTGCGTTTATTGGCATTTTTAGGTCGGCGCAGTTAAAACGTGCCGAACAAGACTGAAATGGTTGCAGACGGCAACAAAAGCTTCTTCTTCTCAGACCAAAATTCATATACATTTACCACACCTAAACTCACGAAATTTATTAACTACACTTGTACTTACCACCTCAGCTTAACTTACATCACCTCATCAAAAAAACGGAAGCAAATCAAAATTGATTAGTTTAACATTACGAATCACTGCGATTAAATAATGAATGTAGAGAATTTTAATTTTCTTCTGATTTTCCGACAGGGTAGAAATTTGATGTATATTAGAACGATTTTCCGTCATCCCAGTGAGGCCTATAGTGAACTAAACATCGGCAGCTGGCTTCAAGCTCTCAAAATTCCTAAATGCCATACTAAAAGAGACGTTGAAACTTAATAACCAATATGCAATAACCAACACGACAGAACTCTTAGAGAAACTTGGGACAGTAAAGATCACAAAAAACACAAAATTAGTATAATTTGATATTAAAAGATTATATCCTTCGATATACCTTTCGTACTATAAAGACTTTACTTGAAAAAACTAATGTACAAATTAAAACGACACAGATAACTAACACCCTAAGGACCACGCTCAGCCAACACTACATTAAATTCAACCACAAAAATATACAAGCAAACAAACGGACTGGGAATGGGAAACAAAACTTCGGCCATCCTCATGGAGGTTTTCATGCAAAACTTAGAACAGACATACATGAAAGAATTAACTAATAAACTTGGGGTAACATGTTATGCCAGATAGGTTGTTGATATTATCTGCGTAAACGAGAACGACAATGAGGAATAAATATTAGAATATCTAAACAAACAATATGGATACATAAAATATACGATGAAAAAATTAACTATCTGGATCTAGCATTTAAGATACATACATAGATAAAATCTTCAATACCTCAAACGATCCTCAACAGCATAAAATGGCCGCACTAAGACATTTAACTAATATAGTGGAAAAAATTACCTTATCAAAGGAAGGATACATGAAGGAACTAAGAACAATATACAATATAGCTGAGAATAACGGATACAAAAAGAATGTAGTGGATAAAATCCGACAAAATAAAGACGGACCGAGAAAAAACGACGAAGAGAAAGACAAAAGAAAATGGGCAGTACTAACTAATACTGGGACACGTAAATACAAATTGACAAACTTTTTAAAAAAAACAAAATATCAGGGCAGCATTTAAAACAACTAATAACCTAGGAAAAATCCGTCGAACCAGCATGAATACCGAAGACCCATTTAACAAACAAGGCGTATACACGCTTACCTGCCAATGCCATTACAGCTACATAGGACAAACAGTTTGAAAAATAAGAACAAAATTTCGCGAACATATAGCGAACTACAACAAAAAGGTACGAAAGGCGACCACTGTACTTTAGTCGAACTTCGCTAACCACACGTTCAGCAAGAAATGTACACCAGCAAATATTAAGAAGACAGCCAAACTTGTTTATGTGCAACAGAAGGGACGCCGCCTGAACGTACTCGAAAACATGGAGCAAAAAACCTTTGATGGAAGAGTAATAAACGAACAGACACATATGTATGTACCTATTCCGACGCAATATTCAAACCGCTAAAGTTGGTATACAAAGGACAGAACAATAGCATAGGTAAAAGGACAGACGACAACACACAGAACCAAAACAAAATGTTGCACAAAACTAAATTTACCGACTTCTACCTGTATAAAGGAAACCCGAAGAGAACCGAAGAATAAAAAACTCACTCAACAGAATTTTATACAGTCGAGAATTCAGGTACCAAAAGCATAAAACACCAAAATTGCAAACATTTCGCAAAACTGAATCCAATACCTGTAAATCAATGGACAGCAATAAATACTGCACAACCAACACTAATTACTCAGAGCGAAAACGACACTGAAGATGGCACAACGCCGAAACCGGTATGTCACAAAACCAAATTTGACAAGGGATGACGGGAAAATCGTTCCAATATACATACATCGAATGTAGAGAAGTTTAACTTAGGATTAGATAATTGAACCTATGAAAAATACCATGAGGCTATAAGTCCAATAGATAACATACATTAACGAAAACATTTAAAGTGAAAGCTGGTACTACATATTCACCGGAACTGTAGCTGTGCGAACTAACAATTAGAGAATTAATTGTGTGGACTTCATTGAAATCTGAGCATATACCAGAGATCTACATTGTAGTGTGATCGAGCCTGTTTGATCACCCGCCACAGAATTTGAGCACAAACCAACGCCACACTTTGTAAACGAATGTTCGTTCGAGTGGCACACCCGAGAGTTATTTTAAGCATACTCGAGTCTGTAGGATCACCCTCGCTTAGAGTTGTGTACAAGCGAGTGCCACACTCAAAAACTACTTATGTGCGCGATCGGGTTGCGCATTAGGACATCCGCCGCTATCCCGAAAATTTATGCAGCCAATTAACAGGCACGAGATGCATTTTCTCTGAGCAAAAGTGTATAAACGGTGAAATGTACATAAGTGCGGGATACACTAAAACGAAAGCTAATATTGAAATAAAGAATTTCTACCATACGTACTGAAGTATTTTAAAATGATAATATTTGTATAAGCGTAAGCGACCTTGATAGAAAATCCAGTTGCTAATCTTTTTATAATGCGTGTAAATTAGGGTGACAATTAGATGTATGGAGTATTTTTTTTTCTTTATTGTTTTGGTCTCAGTGTTTTTTTGTGTGTAGTTTTATTTAAAAAAAAATTCTAGTAAAATATTAAGGTCGTAGGAAGAGGATTAGGGGGCGCGTCGGCCCCCCAAAGTTACACAAAATACGTTTTTTGACGCAAATTCTTACTTTGACTGCTTGTAACTTTCTCTGTGTTTTTTTTTTGTAAACATTACTGGCGAAAGATGTTCATTAATATGTCTACAATAACATCTGTCAATAACATTTTTGTCTAATGTTAATATTTAATGAAAAAACTTAAATATAGGAGAAAAAGTACGCCTCAATGTCGATTTATTATACTTAAATAAAATTACTTATATGATTCAAATTTTGGATTTTGTTCAGATTTATTTAATTAAAGATTCATATAGAAAATTCCTTATGATTTACGTAAGCGTAGCTTCAACAATTATATACAGTAAGACCTCGCTAGTCCGAACTTCAGACTTTTTTTGTTTACTTTTGTTTTCAAGTGTAAGAATTGTCCTTAAAAGTTTGCTTCAAATTTTTTTTGCCTGTATGCTGAAGCGATCTATAATATTGACAATTGTGACCGAGAATATTCCCGTTACAACCTCAACAATATTATTCTCAATGCTTGCGTAAGCTACCGACAAAAAATCAGCACCAATGTTTCTCGGAAAATAGATTCTTATTTTACAGTTATATGCAGCAGCCGCAAACATTTTTTAATAGCATTAAATTTGCAAAAAAATCATTCGAAGTGAATATTTGAATGTGAAAAGTCGAAAATGTCTGCTAGAAATTTACGTGAACGCATATATTTAATTGGTTATTGTACCAACTCATTAACGGGAAGTAAACTACCCTCCAATATAGAAGTGTTGAAAGTTTTGTTTTTCAATTTACGTGTAGTAAAAAAAAAATTTACGGGAAAGTTCAGATTTAGTTGTAAAAGAACTATTCGTGTTCTGGGAAAAAGCCCGCATTCCGGTCAAGGATAAACAACACTGCATTACAAATGTAGAGAAATTGTATAAAGAATGGCAAAGCTTTCAAAAAGATTCAAAGAAGACTTCTAATTTCCACAAGAGCAAAGTTAACACGTGGAAAGAAAAATTGGATATGCTTTTTGACGTGGCGCATGCAAGTGCATTAAAAATAATGTCGAATCAAGAAGATATTGATTTCTTGATAAGTCAACGAAAAACGGGGCGCCCAGGCTTTATGTATGGTATCGATTACGAAGAAGTACGCCGAGAGTGCCGACTTGAAGAACGCAACAACAATTTATTACAACAAGTGGAGCGGAATAATCGTGAAATTGCATTAATTGGTTCGTTGTATGTTATTGTTTATTTTTTATTTTCTTTAAATTAAGTCGTTTTTATTAGATGAAACTGCAGAGTTACTGTCATCTGAATCTTCAGAGAATGATAACAGTTTTCCAGATATGGAATGTGACCCACGTTGTAGTCAACCTCCAGCCAAAAAATGTAGCGGAACAAATAAAATACTAACACCAAAACTGGCGGCCGCACTCGATGTCTGTAAAATCAGTGACAGACATGCGGTTCATCTAATAAGCGCAGTCGTTGAAGCTCTGGGTAATAATGTTGAAGATTATATTTTAAACCGAACGTCTGTACACCAGGAAAGGGAACAAATCCGTGAAGAAAGAATTTCAGCATTAAAAAATAAATTAAAATTAAATGAGCTCGACGCTATCTGCCTTCATTGGGATGGTAAACTTTTGCCGGCGCTGACGGGAAATGATAAAGTTGATAGGTTGCCTATAATAATATCGAGCGGTAAAGTTGAACAGCTTCTTGAAATACCTGCACTTGATTCCGGTACTGGAAAAGAACAGGCATCCGCTGTATGCGATGCTATTTATGAATATGGTCTGCAAAATCACAAAGCTTTAGTGTTTGATACAACAGCGGTCAATACTGGGCGTTTCAATGGTACCTGTACGTTAATTGAAAATAATTTACAAAGACAACTTTTATGGTTACCATGCCGTCATCATATATACGAGATTGTTTTAAGATGCGTTTTCGAAGAAAAAATAAGCTGTTATGGAAGTCCAAACGTTAAAATGTTTGAGAAATTTAAAAATGCTTGGGCTAAGATTGATGCTAAAATCTATGAGTATGGCATCAACGATCCAACTGTCAAGACGTACATGAAAGAGTGGATTGCAAAAGCGATTTACTGTCTAAAAATATTTTTATTCCGTAACGAGTTCCAGCTTTCAGCAACTGAATTAAATGGGCTTCGTCAAATTTGTGTTTTTATTGCTGAAGTCTATGTCGAAGCGTGGTTTTCTGCTCCTTTGGCCATTAAAGCGCCATATCAAGATTTTTTATTTTTACAAAAACTTGAAAACTTCAAAAAAATTGATGCTGCTATATCTTATGTTGCTCTTAAAAAGTTCAGGAACCACTTGTGGTATTTAAGCCCTGAGGCGGTTGGTCTTGCATTTTTTGACAGCAACGTATCCCTTTTTTCAAAACAAAAAATGGTGGCGGCTTTGGAAAATGATTTTGAACAAGAGCAAAACACAAAGCGAGCTACAATAAATGATAGAGAAATCGTTGAAATATTCCATGACGGAATTGCCGAAACAAAAGCATTATTTGAAAGATTTCAAATAAATACTGATTTTTTTAAATTAAACCCAGACAAATGGGAGCAGGACCAATCTTATTGTAAAGCGGCTGAACTGATGAAAAAATTAAATGTTACAAATGACACTGCCGAAAGGGGGGTTAAATTGATGGAAGAGTATAATAAACTATTTACCAAAAATGAACGCCAAAAACAATTTGTTTTAAAAATTGTTAGCGATTACCGCCATCGGTTTCCGGACTGTAATAAAAAGACATTGTCTCAAGTGCTTTAAACAATATTAATAAAAAGAGAAATCATATATGTACATAAGTAGTTTTATTTAAATATAATAAATCGACATTGAGGCGTACTTTTTCTCCTATATTTAAGTTTTTTTCATTAAATATTAACATTAGACAAAAATGTTATTGACAGATGTTATTGTAGACATATTAATGAACATCTTTCGCCAGTAATGTTTAAAAAAAAAAAACACAGAGAAAGTTACAAGCAGTCAAAGTAAGAATTTGCGTGAAAAAACGTATTTTGTGTAACTTTGGGGGGCCGACGCGCCCCCTAATCCTCTTCCTACGACCTTGAAATTTTACTAGAATTTTTTTTAAATAAAACTACACAAAAAAATACTGAGACCAAAGAAAATATCACTTTCGAAATTAACTGTCACCCTAGTGTAAATACTTACCTACATACATGTGTCGAAAATGAAGACATACATTTTTTCAATTTCGGTTTTTATTCATAAATAAATATATTAGACTTAGTATAAAAAGAATATTTCAATTTAACTATCTATGTATGTACATAAAAAAGCTATTAAAAAAGCATTCCCATTAAAACAAAAAGAAACTTATTTTACACATAGCACGTACAGCCTTCTAACCTGCAAGCCTTAAATATAGTTTTTATAAAAATTTTTTAAGAACAGCAAGCTGTCTACAGGTGCTGGCGCAAGTCTATTTCTTTTTTCAGTAATTAAGTTGCCAGCCAAAGAAAACGATCGCTCAGCCGCTGCACTGCTTGCTGGCATTGAATGAATCTGTAATGCTAGCTTTGATAAATTCGGATATTTTTCCCGATTATTTTGCCACCACTCCATCAAATTAAAATGCTCAGTCATATCTACTACTTCCCTGCTATATCTCTCTATTTCGTCTTCAGGCTTTTCTATGGTTTCAGTTTTTTTAATCAAATTAGAGAAAAAAAATGTGTCGCTGTTAATTTTTGAACTTGTAGTGATACTTGAATGATTAGGATCTATTTCATAATGCGATATCGAAGCAGATGAAGTGGTGGTTGGGCTTAAAGAGTCATCATCCACATCCACAGATGTTGGTACTGATATTTTATTATATATTTGAGAGATGCAAAAACTCTTTATAACATCCAAATCATCTCGCTGCACATTTATAGCAGGAGGATATAAAAAGCAAGCAGCTTTATGCCACAAACTTAAATTTATAACCCATATTTCGTCTACTTTTTTTCTTATGTTCTCTTTTAATACTAAAATTGCTGCTATATCTTCACTTTTCGGTTCACAAATGCTTTTTAATTTCAAAATAGCCGGGAAAACATAGCATAGTGATGGAGAATTACAAAGTTGCAATTTATTAAATATAATGTCAAAATCTTTACATATTGAAACCAGGACTTTAAGTATGGATACATTAACATGTAACAATCGTTGGCTTTGTTTATTTTCTGTCAAAACATTGTTTATTTCAAACCAATGGTCAATTATTGATTTTAGCATTCTGTAATTAGAGTTCCAGCGAGTTGGACATTGGGATTTCAATGAAGTGGGTAGAAGGTGCTGCAAATTAGCCTTTTTAAAATACTTCACAATTTTTTTACAAGAGTCTAATAAATCTGTAAGCTCTTTTGTCTCTTCAAATGATTTGTCCAAAATATTGGAAAACAAATGGCTACTGCAGTTTAAACGTATATTTTGTTTTAAAGCATTTTTTACTATGTTACTTTCCCTATCTGTTATGAATTTAATTTGGTCCATATTATGAACTCCATATTCTTTAAACAAACTGCTAAGTTTATTAAAAACATTTTCACCCGTAGAACTTTCAAAATTCATTGATTTCATACCAAGTACCAGATCGTAAAACTTTAAGGCCTTTTGGTAGTGGAAGGTAACTCCTAAAAAATTCCGCTTCAAACAGTTGTCCGTCCACATATCGATTGTTGCTGAAGCTCCACCGCTACACACAATATTTTTTATTTCATCTTTTAGTTCTTCTTTTTTTTCATTTGCACATTTTTGAACATTACGGGAAACTGTAGTTGGATTGGGTAACAAATTCTCAACATCGACATGCTCGCCATACGTTGCACCAATTTTTATAAAAAATTTTACAAGTTTGATAAAGCCAGAACCCTGCACTGCCGTAAATGGTCGGTAATCTTCAATAACCCATGATGTACATTTTTCGATTAATTCATTCTTCTCTGACAGCGTGACAGTTTTTAATTCTTGCGAAGTTTTAATTTTTCTGCAACACGGATGACGAACTAGGTTAGACGTCTGACCATTGGAGTACTTTAATATTTTTAAGCAGACTCGACAGTAAACAAAACCTTCCAGTGCGGTTCCATCCGGCTTTAAGATTTCTGACAAAATATTCCATACGAAACTTTGGCCTTTTCGTTTACCAGACAAGGTGTAACTGCCATTCGCAATACTATCATAAACAAAATATTCTCTTTCAGTCATTTTTTTTTATTTACTTTATTAAATTTTATATGCATGTATGTACATACATACATATGTATATAATCAGCAAAGCAATCACAAAAAAAAATCTAACTATTACCGCGTTGCGATCGCACACTGCACTAAAGCAAACTAAAAACTTTTGTGTACACTCGAGTTGAAACTCAATCACTCGACAATATTGTCTTGCAAGGTACCCGAACCCAATACAGCACGTATGAAAAGTCTGCGTTCAGACAGGGAAACTTGTCGCGGCAACTCGTTACTTGTGGAAGAGGGAGTGACGAGGAAAGGGGAAGGGCACCGAGTTGCTCGTGCTCGGGCGACACGCTTTGTGTTCTTATTCGTCTCAGTCGGCGGCCATGAAATTTGACATTCCTTTTCATTTATAAATTCTTTCAGTGGTTGCACTTTTGTTGAGTTTTAAATGAATACATGCGGTAAGTTGAGAAATGAAATTTTGGTTCTTATTTTTTTGTAAGTAAATATACACATATGTATGCATCAGAGAACGGCATTGAGTGCGCTCGAGTGTGCATATTCATCATCCCTAAAATTTGATACAAGCAAGCACAGCCGTCTGCTGCTGTGCGCTCATTCATGCTCACTCATAAACATAAGGCTGACATGTGCGGGATACATATATCATTACATTTTCGAGTGTGGTAGTTCACATGATTGGCCGTGCATGTGAAGGCGCAAACTTGCGCATGTACACGCTCGAGTGCACTCGGGCATCTACTAAGACCGCGTTCAGACAGGGAAACTTTTGTTGCTTATTATCGGCGATTTCCCTTTTGGTGTTGCTTGTCGCGTTCACACAGAGCAACTCTGTTCAGGCAATTTTCTGACATTTTATTTTATATTATTTTCGCAAATTTCTGTACGCTTTGCTTACGCTGCATTTCCATTTTATCTTGATACTCCATATTCTGAAATATTCATGTTAATATGTAATTCGTTCATGGTTAATATGTATGTATATGCATACATATGTGTATATTTACTTACAAAAAAATAAGAACCAAATTTCATTTCTCAACTTACCGCATGTATTCATTTAAAACTCAACAAAACTGCAACCACTGAAAGAATTTATAAATGAAAAGGAATGTCAAACTTCTTGGCCGCCGACTGAGACGAATAAGAACACAAATCGTATCGCCCGAGGACGAGCAACTCGGTGCCCTTCCCCTTTCCTCGTCACTCCCTCTTCCACAAGTAACGAGTTGCCGCGACAAAAGTTTCCCTGTCTGAACGCAGACTAAGTAAATATACATACACATATGTATGCATCAGAGAACGGCATTGAGTGCGCTCGAGTGTGCATATTCATCATCCCTAAAATTTGATACAAGCAAGCACAGCCGTCTGCTGCTGTGCGCTCATTCATGCTCACTCATAAACATAAAGGGCCGTACACATAAGACTTTCGCTTTGCTTTGCTTCAGAGTTTCGCTTTGACAGATAAGTTGAAGACCTGTTGTTATATGAGTGCTGCTAAATACGAAGCAAAATCATGGCGAACTCTCAACATTTGTACACTTTGACAACCAACTGTTTGCATTTCCATTATATTTCTGCGTGCATATACACACGATTTAGAAAAGTTACTAGTATTTCATAGTTTTTGCGTGTATAATTACTTTTAAAAAGATAAAAGAAGATAAATATTAATAAATAGCAAATAAAACACCTCTTTGATCGGTTTTTATTTATGTTGTCGAAATATGCTCGGCCTCAATATAGTTTATTACACTCGCGACTTTGAAACATACATAAGTAGCATAACTACCACTTAATTATATAAGTAAAACTCATTTCTTAATATTTTATTAAAAAAAATATTTGGAATAGACACAAATAACAATTGAAAACAAACCACTTACGTAGAAACTGTCAAAGCGTTCTATGTAGCAATCCTTCTACACCTCATGCTTTGTTGTTAAATTTCGAATTGTCAAGTAAAGCGAGGAAAGTTGTATGTGTACATCAGGTCTTCAACTTATCTGTCAAAGCGAAACTCTGAAGCAAAGCAAAGCGAAAGTCTTATGTGTACGGCCCTTTATAAGTTCTCTGCTCGAGTGCACTCGGGCATCTACTAATGGCGATTTCTTTTCTACAAAAATTGTTGCACTTCATTGCCCCGCTCATGTGTGTACGTGCGCAGAGGGCAATGTTAACCCTTTCGCTACAAGTTTTTAAAGGGTGGCTTTAAAAATCCAATTCTTTCAATTCTTAGTCTTATTGACCCTAGAAATAACGATCACTTTTCGATTTAAAAAAAATTTTACTCTAAATGTGTTTTTTGGAATGTATCCATATGGATACAAATTTGGTGTAAGGTAAAGAAAATTGCCAGAATTAAATTTTTTTTATTTCAATTTTTATTTGTCTCGGTGGTTAAAATACTTACAAATTCATATTTTTCAATAAATAAAAAGTAAATATATATGTATAAAATAAAAATTATACAATTCATATTCTTATAAACTAAAATAAATAAAAACAAAAATGATACTTAGAATATAAAGTGAAGTAAATACTACAAGAAATTGACTTATCAAATTGTATTCTTTTGATATATAATGAAAGTCCCTGAAGCAATTTCTTGATCCATTGGGAATGCACAAGAAAACATCGCATTTAGAGCACTTGTATCTGGTTTGTCCCTTACATCCTTGAATTTTGCATCTACCTTTATCCTTCACGTGTTCCGGCCAATGTTGCTTTCCGTCATATCGAATAGAAGTCGATGGTGTAGCTTTACGTCTTATCCCATAAGTCGTTGGACTGATTGGGATGCCCTCATTTAAAAATGATGTGGGGCGTCCCCGTTTACGAGAACATGCCTGTTGATTTGACCGATCTATTAGCCCGTTCGCAATATCCTTACGAAAGCTCAACAAATCCATATATTTATTTTTGTGTCCATTGTTTTCGTGGCCCATTCTGTATTCTAACCACGAATTGCACACAGCTATGTAAATCAATAAAGTGGTCAAATATCTTCAGAGTCCACTTTTTAGATCTTATTGAAATTCTGTACAAAGAGAGCAGAAAATCCAATTTATCTACTCTCCCCATATTTTTATTGTACTCTGCTACTATGTTTGGTTGTGCTATTTGAATTTTTTTGTTTTTTTCAGCAGAAAATCGGGGTACTGCATTTAGGGGTTCATGACCATGAATTGATGACACGAGTTGCACAATTCCTCCGTCGAGCCATCTTAGCAAAAAAATATTGTCTGCTCTCTCTACACGGTAGTCAAAACTTCCACGGCCCTCTTTTGCAACTGCTTTTCAGTTTTGAAATCAAGTTTACCAAATCTATTTCCTCTGATAGTACCAGTAGCCCAAATGCATTTTTGGCGTAAATACGATATTAAATTTAGAGTCGAGAAATAATTATCGAAATAAATTTTATGGTTTCTGTTTTGGGGAAGAGTTTTTGAAAGTTGAATGACAATATCAGAGCAAAGCCCTAACTTTGATTCAGTTAATGTTGTGCCTTTTCCTTGATAGATTTCATTCCCCATTTGATGGGTTTCTTGGGCATATATTGCCTCAAAGCAGTTCTCCCTTTAAAAGGAACCATCATCTCATCCACGCAAAGGTTTTCATCTTTCGGAAGAGTGTACGATTTTCGTGTAAACATATTAATAAGTGGACGAATTAGGTACAGTTTGTCGCTTTGAGTTGAATTTGTATTTAAAAGTTGCTCAATTTCATGATCTAACTTTCTAGGCATTTTTTCAATTATGTTGCTGTCAGTAGAGCTAGTAACAAACGTCTGCACGGTAGAAGCATCAAACGCAAGATGATTTTATTTGTCTTGTGCGTACACCGTTTACAACCAAAACTTGCGTTTGTATCTATATGGATACAAGGTATGTTTTAAAAATCGGCAAGGCTTTTATAGATATTAAATCAAAAAATTAATAACGCAAAATTTTAAAATGAACGTTTTTCTACATATTTGATATGTTTAAAATAATATATATGGTCACATTTACATATAATTGTTATATAGCAAAGCCTCTTTTTCAGCAAGAATTCAAAATAAAATAGGGCTCTTTTTTTAAATTGTTATATTTTTCTCAGTTCAAAGAAAACCTTCAATATTTTAATTGTAGGTGTTTTCTAAGACCTTAAGAAACCAAAATCAGATGAAAACTAAGTGGTTTTTGTGACAGGGAGTTTGCCAGCCGCCCACAAAGTTGAGTGTATCCATATGGATACTATGTAGCGAAAGGGTTAAGGCAACATTTTCTGTAGAAAAGAAAACGCCTTAAGTATTTATCCTATTATTTACAGATAAAAGAAACGACTTAGTTAATTTTAATTAATATGTATTGTATACATTTATTTAACAAAAACATTTCATGAGATCCAACATGTAGGGTTAGTATTTAAAAAAATTTTAAATAGTAGGAGTTTAATTTAAAATAAAAATAAACATTTCATAAGGCTTAATTTAATTTCAAAGTTCGTAATCTGCTAGATAGAAAATTAAAGTTATAGGAACAAAAATCACATTTCAAAAACTCTCTTACACTATGTAGACTTATGTAGGTCATAAAAATGCCAAATACCAAACAATGAATGCAAGTTTGAAGTTGTTTATCGCTAATCAACTACTGCTTGCAAAGAAAAATATTGTTACGGGTAACCAGAGTGGCTAGCAAACAACACTAGAGTGTCGCGAGCGTTTGTCGCCGGCGAGTGTGTTACATACATACATGCAACTTTGTATGCTGACGCAAATTTGTCCGACGGATAATGTAGCGAGCATGTATGCATCGTCATGATCGTATTGATCTATGAGCAAACAGACAAGCGACGGTTTGTACACGAAAACAACAAAGCATGCAAAATACGGCTACATGCGGAAGTATACACACAATTTCTGCACTCGTTGCAGTTCTCTGGTATGCATATACTTACATACATATTAACCATAAACGAATTACATATTAACATGAATATTTCAGAATATGGAATTTTGTCAGAAGTTGTAAATGCAGCGTAAGCGAAGCGTACAGAAATTTGCAAAAATAATATAAAATAAAATGTCAGAAAATTGCCTGAACAGAGTTGCTCTGTGTGAACGCGACGAGCAACACCAAAAGGGAAATCGCCGATAATAAGCAACAAAAGTTTCCCTGTTTGAACGCGGTCTTAGATGCTCGAGTATACACGAAAATGTTGTATCCGTTGCAGATCTCTGGCATATACATATGTATGTACTTATGTACATATCTATACATATGTATGTATGTATGTACATACATACATATGTATGTATGTATAAATGTAAAGTATTTTAGCGTAGACATTCTAGGCTACACATGAGAAACTACACATTCTATTTAGAAAGTACATGCGTTTGTAAATATCCATGTATTTACATAAGTAAGTACGAGAATGTACATACATACATATGTTATATGTACAGTGGCGTGCAAAGAAAAAAGAATTTCGTGGACAAATTTATAATAAGATATTCATTGTTTTCAGACATTACTAACTCTGGAATAATTTTGTACGAGATGTACATTTTTGATTACATAATGGTACTCGTAATAATAAATAATGAAATTTTTCAAAGAATATTTTTTAGATTGGTAGTATCTTTAATGACTAACTGATTTCAGGAATAGTGCATGTTAAAAACCCAGTGGTAGGCACTTACTTGACAAAAATACGTTCCTTTATAAGTGAACCGCGTTAAATTATTAAACATAATTTTTCGAAATAATGACTTATCCCCAAAAAAGGCGTGCAATTACTTACTATTAAAAATCAATTGACATTTAATTGACATGATGGTACCAAATGAATCGCTTGTCTTTGAAATGAAGACGATTCAACGGCCACTGTATTATCGAAGATTTGAAAATTCGATTTTCTCAGAAGGTTCTGGATGACTTCCAACTGAGTTCATTGCTCCCTAAGAATGAGAATAACATGACATTGAACGAATTTACAGAACTAGTCGACTGTTTGATACTTCCATTTTGCAATCTTTTGAAGAACTTAAAGACACTCCTGTATCTTAGACTCAAGGGAGAAATGACCAATTGGCATTGGAAACGCAAGGCAACCCAGATTACTCAGAATAAATCTACATAACCAGCTAGCGAATTGAAAACCTTGGAAAGTTGTGACAAAAATGTTTATCCAACCACTCACACTTTTACTACAATTTGTGTCACAAATGCTAGCGCCGAGTGGTATTTCTCCTACACTGCGTTGTTTGAAAGCTTGGCTCAGAACGACCATGCAAAAAAAATTACTGGTCGGTCTTGCACTACTCCATATTCGTCATGATATTGTAGTGAAACCAGAAGATATCGTCGTACGTTTTGCAAATATTGGAGCACACCGAATGGTTTTGTAATTCATGTTTCAGTAGTCAGCTATTTTTTATAGTGAATTAATAAGAGTATATTTTTTACAAGATGGTGAGGTTCTGTCATGTTCATCTGTTCATGCAATAAGATATACCAAAAGTAAAGTTCGAAAAATTGTATCTTATATACATACATATATGAAAGATGATTTTAAAAAATATGAAATATGTGTAAAAGGTGTTTGAACTAAAATAAAATATGATAACTATCATATCTATACCCGAACATTTTTTGACACAGGGTTTCTCCCCCAAAATCAATCCGCCCCTGTGCTTATTATTATTATATGTAGATTTAAATATCGACAGAGGGATAAGTCTACCTTAAATCTCATCATCGAGACATAGCATAAGTTTTAGGTCGCTAAAATTTACGTTGATTTATTCAAATTTTTTTTTTTTTCTGAGGGTGTTAAAGGGCTGACAAACGAGCAATGTTGTCTAGATAAGTAGCCTTGATTTGAATTAACTCATGCATAATCCTCTTCCAAATGCGCATAAGCACTCGTGTAAATGCACGAAAATTATGTGCATAATTATTGAATATTGTGATTTCAATATGGCAATGCTGCCCCTTTCGACAGAAAAATACTATTGTGAACTAGCAAAATGTCTACAGCTGCTGTCAAAAGTGTTTATTATTAAAATTAGCTGCTCATATTTTCAAATTAAACCTAATTATAAATTAAAATGCGATTTCTTTTGGGTTTAGAGGATAGGAATTCATGCAATCCGAAAGATTTTCGCAAACTGTTTGGCAAAAATCCACAACAATTTCACCAACAGTACTGCATCCTACAGACTTGCAAAAGTTCTATATACCAAAGTGAACAATGAGATAGCCACTATTTTATGAAGTGGAAAACATTGCCTCATATTGCTGTTCACCCTTTCAATGCCCACAACTTTTCCACAAATTTTGCGAAATGCATTTGTCTTGAAATTAAAATTTTCTTAAAAACGATTTTCGTCCTTTGAAGGCAGGAGCGGAGCGGCAACATGGGCAGCTGCCCAGGGCGCTAAATTTTTTTTTTTTCATTTATTCGAAAAAAAATTTTTGAATATTTTAACATGAATGAAAAACGTATTAAATTTTCTATGGAGACAAAATGAATTAAATAAAGTACATTTTAATTTAAAAACATTAGTACGGTTCTTAGTTCTATACAATGTACTGCCCATATGTATGTATGTATGTATGTACATTCAATAGTGTATAAGCGCGACAAACAAAAAACGTACAGCCGAGAAATTGCAGAAGGACAAAGATTTATTGTCGAAAATCCCTAAACTTGATTTTTTTTTTCAAACCCCTCGAAAAGAAAATGACTCCGTCGTTGACCCTATCGAAAAAGGTAAATAAAATGCATACATACATCAATCGATCGGCAGCTAGGTTAGGCCACCTACTGTCAGAAATTGTGAGTTCAATTTGAATTCGAAACATTTTCACTACAAGTTTTTTTTTTTCAGATTCGTTTGATGAACAAATAATGATATCGCGAAATCTGTGCCACCTAATAATGAGGGTTCAAATCAGAATATTTTGTGTCACCTCATTATGAGTGTTGAAGATCAAAGCATTTTGAAGGTTAGAAAACAGAAAACAATGTGAGATATGAGGGTTTTAATTGTATTTTCATTCATTTTTGGGTCAAGGTCTTAAAAGTAGTAAAGTCACATCAGATCATCCTACGGGTGACATACCTATTCAGAAAAATAAAGACTTGGATTTCGCACATGTCCCTATTGAAGTGGATCAATTGATTTTGAGTGATGATCCCGCCAAATGGAGAATTAATGATGCAATTCGTGATCATGTAGCAAGACATGGATGCAAACAAAATTATGAAGCTCATTTCAGTCTTTCCAAACGAATTTATCCAGATAGCAGCGTCAAATACCTGTCGAAAAATCTCTTTTATCGAAATCTTCAAATTGGAGAAAGAAGCCTTCGCACATGGCTAATTTATTCTGCCAGCAATGGAAGTGTCTTCTGTTTACCATGCCTTTTATTCGATCCTGCAGTATTCCCGAAATCATTTAACATTACAAGGGGCTGCAAAAGATTGTCTCTGACTGTCGGACTGAATTTGATGAATATGACAATACAAGTCCTCAAGTTATCAGAAGAACAAGAGTACCATTCCAGTAAGACACGACAACAGAAACGTAAATTGAGAGCAGATGAATCGGTTCATGGAGAAGTGACACTGTCTGACAGAGAAAAATTCAGAGTAAATATCTTCAATGTTATTCTAGATAATTTGGCTGTGGAATTAGAAGAGAGATGCAGTGCATACAACATTATCGACGAAAAATTCACGATCATCCTCAAGGCGAATGGGTTGTTTTTTTTTTAACCAAGAAATCAGGATGGCATCGAAGTCTCTGATATCTACGTTCCCTTCTGATTTGGAACCAACAACTAATGATGAATTCGTCCATTTTTTTGCTTATTGCAGAGAAAATAATATTCAGATAAAATCTCCACTGAAGGTTATGAAGCTTCTTCGATCAGATGATTTGTACACAATTTTTCCGAACGTGGACATCGCATATCGAATGTTTGCTACCATGGCTGTGACTAATTGCAGTGCCGAAAGGTCTTTTTTTTGTTTGAAAATGATAAAATATTACCTCCGTTCCAAAATGACTGAAAATCGGCTCAACAGTTTGGTACTGCTTTGTATCGAGTCTGATACTTTTCTCTCCTTGAACTTTGAACATTTGATCACAGATTTTGTCATAAGCTTGATTATACATATGTATGTATATGTATGTATGTACATACATACATAAAAATTATATAAATATTATTTCTCAGAAAATTCGAATCAGATTTTCTAAATGTGTAAAACGTACATATCAGTAATGAAATGTCACCCTACGAAGGCAAGTAAGGTTTTTCTTTTAGAAATATTAAGGGGCGCTTTGATTTGTTTGCCCAGGGCGCTTCTGAAGGTAAATCCGCCACTGTTTGAAGGTTCGTCTCGTTCCCAAAAGTGTATAAATTATTTATGTATATCGTTACAGCAAATACAACATACTCACACATTTGCACAACTTCCTTTCTCTAATGTCGAGAAGTATAACAACACAAGGCTTTAGCATCCTGCTAAGAATTACGTACATAAGTATGTGCCAATGTATTGCATATTTTGATTTTATTAAGCAACTTTAAGATAATAATTTTAAGCTTTTTTTTTATTTCGTACTGATTTTTTGCCATTTAATTAGCTGTCAATCTTATTTTCCTTAATTTTCATTTTCAGCTCAATTTCGTTTGTCAAATCATCTGATGTCGAAATGCTGATAAGTGTCGTCTGTCAGGCCTAAAATATTATGCAGATATACATATAAGCTCGTTTATTTGCATAAGTGCCCCCGTCTGAGGGTCCTTTTACTCATTTTCTTTCAAACAATGCAAGCAACTAATTTTATTTTATATGGAAGAAAATTTTTATTAGTATGCATGATGCTTACAAATTTTCAAAAAATTCGAATTAATATAAAAAAAATGTTTCTCAGTTTTTTATTTTTCTAAATTTTTATTTCTAAAATGTTTAATTTCTGTGTACTAGTTTTACGAAGTAACATTCAAAAAATGTATGTATGTTGTAATTACACGAAATAATTTTAATAAAATAAATAAATTTAAGTTGCAAACAAAATTATTTTAAATTTTGTTTTCAAATAATGTGCACACCACTGTATGTTAACAATTCTATGTGCATACATATGTATGTTATTGACATTAATGGATATGTTTATGAATATGCATTAGAGATTGTTTTTGCTGTCTGCAGAGTAAACAACACGATATTTGTGACCCCATGCAGTGGCGCCATTATTAGTTTACTTATTTACTCGTGTTTTGTTATTGTTTTCACAGCAGCTATTTTGTCAAATTTGTTATGGAAATAAATCTCTGGCAATATTCCCACACACGATTACTTACGCGCTCAAATGAAAGAAAGGAAAAAAGCAGCCCCAATAGCACTCTCAAGCAGATAATTATACGATTCTTAATATAAAAAAAAAATATAAAATAATAAATGAACGCATGACGCATAATAGATTTGCGAAAATTATATTTGTTTTTGTTATGCGGCTCAAAAAAAATTTGCTAATTTGAGACTTGAGTAGATAATCTCGTGAGAGCTTCTTTTTTTTTGGGATATTTTAACCCTTTGAGTTAGTATTTTTATATTTATAAGAACTGTTAAGCTACAGAAAAAAACTTTCATCAGCCGATTTTAAATTTAAATTCTTTTGGATAGTAAAAGTTGTATTAAAGCGTAATTGTACAAAGTATAGTATTTAGATAATATTTATGTGAAAAAATATCAAAAGAACCAGACGCTCGTTTAAATCAAATTTTTTTTTGCAAATTCTTTTCCGAATTAATTCAACAGACGTACTCACTCGTACAAATAAGTCAGAAAAAATATTAGTTTACAACTAGAATTTCCTGATTAAAATCGAGCTAGTCCGAAAAAGACCAGACTTTAACCAAATACAAAACGATTTGTTATTACTTGTACGCACAATTAATATTTACCCTTATTGTGAGTTTCGTTTTCGTCCGAACTAGTTGACTTTTTACTCTTCGCTTATTATACATTTCGGGCGGAAATTTTCCGCTTTAGAATATTGTTTCCCCTTATCGGCTACACTAATTTCGGGCGGATATGGTTGGCAGATAAGATAAATTTGTTCACTATTTTTTTAGAGGAGAAAAATTTCGTGGATTCGCCTTTTTCAAGAACAAAACAGTAAACAAAGTTCAAAGAGAGATAATATTAGGTGGAATGCAGGAAAAGTCGGATATTGCAAGAGGATTTGTCAAAGAAAACGAGGAAAATAATGAGGAAAAGGGGAACCAATTTATATTTTAATGTGCGCAGAAATAAAATTTGTTATTCAAAATAGGCTTGGACTGGCCAAAAGCGGTATGTCTTCCAGCGTAGGCCGTTTTTCGCACTGCGGGAATAATATGAACTCGTTGATTTTGAAAATTTCTTACATCATCTGACTAAAAGACAATTGCGCCAGCTATATTTCAAAACTGTTAGCTACACATTTATAGTATCCACCTTCAGCGAAAAAGCGCAGGCACGCGCTAAGCTTCCCAACTGGCGCAATAGCATGTTGTAATCGTCAAAAATCTGGAAAATTGCTAAGCGCAATGCAATGCAATGCACGTTTTTTTTTTTATTCAAAAACGCAAGTTCTCTTTTTTTTTACTTAATATACTTTTCTTGCAAATTTAAATTTAAAATTTGTTTACACTTTTGCCCTTAAAATAAATTTCAAATGTGCACGAAACAGCTGATTCGAAGTTCGAAATTGCTCCTCTCGAATTCTCAGGGAAAAACTTTCTCCCGAAGGATTTATAATTATAGGATTTCTTTCTAGGGAAAAACAATTCAGAATCGGGCTGTATTTCATTTCAATTATTTGATGATTTCACACTTCAAGTATACACATTTCAGAGTTGTAATTTCCACGTTCGAAGTTTCGTAGCGAAATTTTTTTTTGGGTGAAACTCGTAATAGGCGTATTCAATCCGGGCGAATGAGAAAGTGTCGGATAAATTTTTTTCGAGCGAAAACTTTTCATATAATCTCAAATATTTGAGTAACATGAAAAATTCTTCACGATATTTATGTACGAGTCCACAATTGGTCTATATTTTTGTCTATTTTGTGCTAATTAAAACTACCAATTGCTTAAATCGAAATAAAGACAGTTGACTGAATGGCTGACTAGTTGGGCTTGCGTGCCATCTAGTTGTGAAGTAGTTTACAACTTGTATATTTCACTACTGGGTATGTATGCCTTGTCGGTATCGGTTTTGATCTATTTTTAGATTGTTCATAACATTTCTTTTCATGACATCGAAACAGCTCCCAGTTGGGCATTGGACTTTCCTGATTATCGAAATTCAGCTTTTAACTTATCGTTTTTACAAATTAATTTTTTTGGAACAAAAAGCGGGCATTTCGTCAGTCGATTCGGTAAAGTTCAAACCAACACCGACAATGACAATCGTGCATTTACGATGGATTACAAATCTTATTTTTATTTGCAATATCGGCCATGTGTACATACGACGGCGGTTTGAGAAGTCTGTGACTTTAAATTCATCGCTGCTGCCCTTAACAGCCATCTATTAATAGACAACTGTCAAATTTTGGGCATGCTGAGTCAATAAGTTTATGTTTGACAGCCATTAAAAGCCAGAAATGAAAAAAAATTATTTTTTTATTTTTTGCGTAAAAAAACCATCACCGAAGCTAAGGCAAGGCTTGATAAATACTGTTGCGACACTGCACCATTAATTTCAAAGGTTAAGAAGTGGTTTACTATGTTATGTTGTGGTCGTATCGGCACAAGTAGCGCCGAACGTTCTTGGGCGAGCTAAGAGAAGTCGTTACACCAGTAATCGTCGATAAAATCACTGGAATAATATTTAGTGACCGGAGAATGAAATTGCGTGAAGTGGCTGAGTCTGCAGGCATCTCAACTGAGCACAAGAATACAGGAAATATTTTTTGTGTAAGGACAAATTTTGGAAACGATACAATGCGAGAAATACAGGAAATGTTTTATTTTGTTGGGAAAAAACTTTTGAAACGATAAAAATTTATAAAAGCCGTTAAAAAATGTTCAAAAATAAACAAAACAACATGATCCGTATAATTTTTAGAACTAACAGCTTAAGTGATTACTATATTCCATAAAAAATTATTAAAACAATTCAAATAATAAATCGAAATATTTTGAAAGAAAAAAAAATGTTCTCGATTAGAAATATGGAAACCAGTCCCAAAATAAAGTTGACGGGTATTGACGTTTGTTTTTTGTTTTGTAATCGATACTTTTTTATGTATATTTTTTATAATCTGTCATCATTAGTTTGAACACGAGCTGGCGATTGCACGTTGCGGGTGGTAATTTTTAATTTTTTAAATTATTCACTTTCGAAAGCGCTAAGCCGTTAAATAACTATTGCTAAGTGTTACTCATTAGAAGTTTGGAAGTGGAATTTTTTTATACTTAAAATGTTTTTTATGTCTCGCATATGTATGAAGTTACATATGTACATATGTACACATGTATGTCCATCTTATGTGTATAGAATGTGTCAAGTAGGCTAGCGCGAAGACGTCTAAATGAAAATAATTTGTATGGGCGTGTCAGCAGACAAAAACCGCTTCTGTCGAGAAAAAACATTAAAGACCGTTTGTCTTTCGCACGTACCCATAGCTCAAAAGACCTAAAATTTTGGAAAAGGATACTTTTTACGGACGAAACCAAAATAAATCGTATTGGTCCTGATGGTAAAACGTATGTGCATCGCGAAAAAAATCAAGAAATTAATCCAAGGTACACAAAAAAGTCTGTAAAGCATGGAGGGGGAAATTTAAAAGTTTGGGGGTCGTTTTCATGGCGCGGTGTTGGACCACTGGTTAAGATAGAAGGCAATATGGATAAATTTGCTTATCTTGATATATTAAGGAATAAAATGGAGCCATATTCCTTCGAAGTTATGCCAGTAAACTGGATCTTTATGCACGATAACGATCCCAAACATACAGCAAAATTAGTGAAAAACTGGCTCTCACAAGAAAAAATTCCAGTTCTCGATTGGCCAGCGCAAAGTCCAGATTTGAACCCAATCGAGAACTTGTGGAATGACGTAAAATCAAAAGTTGGACAAAGAAAATTTAAAAATTTCACCGAACTTTGGAAAGGATTACAGGAGGAATGGAACTCTATTCCTTTGGACAGGTGTCAAAGGTTAATAGAGAGTTTACCACGCTGTATATATGTAGATAAAACTTGGTTTTTTATTAAGGTGTGAGGCTTTATTCGTTGACTCAAGAATTTATTTTACTTTCTTGAGAATAACTATGATGGGCTAATATAAATCATTTGCATCAAAACAAAACAAAAATTAAGAGTAGTAATTTCTTTTTATTTACAGCCAATTTCATGAAAATTAATATACAATGATTTTCATTTATGAAATTTTATATGAACCCTGAAACTAAGTTTAATTTAAAAAGGAAGTGAAAGTGGTTTCTAGCAGAAAGCTTTCATGAAAGCTTTTTTTATTAAATATTATCTTTGCAAACATTTCTTTTCTGAAGCATCAGCAAAGCATTTATGGATGTCTGTTTGTAAAAAAAATTATATACCTACATACATACATACATACAAATGATTGTGGTAATTTTTTTTCTCATTTTCATAATAATACAATACATACATATATTTATTTTATTTTAATGAAAGTACATATGTACATATATAAGACATTCTTGAAGTTGCTTTTATTCAGACTACTGCGAATGTGCATTGGAATAGAGTTCCACGTACGAATGGCATTGACAAAGAATAGCCGTGCGGATGATAGATAATTATAACTCGGTACTATCAATTCATTAAATCGAGCTGACTTAGGAAAAATAAGCTTGTCGTAAAGATAGCTCGGTTCCTTTTTTACATAATAAGTCGACAGAGATAAATACAATTTCTGGCTTTCAAATATTTGGTAATTTCACAGCCTAATAAACGCGATCTCCAGCCGGATATGTGATAAAATTTTGCTAACCCGAACACATAGCGTGTTACATGGTTGAATACTACATTAATTTTATGAGCGGAGTGATAATTTAATTTACTGTAAACTAGTTCAGGGTAGCAGATGATCGGCATTATTAATTGTAAAGCGCAAGTTTTCTACGAACAGGGACCGGCGTAAAAGTTGCAAACATTCGTAAATTTTCATAAAATATTGTACACTTTGCTAACTATCGAGTTAACATGATCATCACACGATAAGCTTGTGTTAATAACGAACCCGAGATTAGTCACTTTTGACACAAGTTTAAGACACTTGTCGGCAATATATAGAGGCGGTATATTTAAAAAACTTATTCGACATGTACATGCTGGCATGCATAAAATATGTCATTTATAAAGAGATCGAATAATAACGGTCCCAAGATAGATCCTTGGGGTACACCAGCTAACAATGGTTTTAGACCAGAGGTCTGAGAGCCAACCCTGACACATTGGGTTCTACCCGCTAAGTAGCTCCGCATAAAACGCGTTGCGAAATCCCTGAATCCAAAGTAGTTGTTTAGCTTTATGCAGAGTAAGTCATGATTCACAGAGTCAAAAGCTTTTGAAAAGTCAAGTAGGCTTAGCAAAGTCTGTTGGGTTTTGTCAAAAGAAGTTCTAGTGTCATCTATAATTTTTAAGATAGCCGTGGAACAGTTATGCTTTGCTCTGAATCCCGACTGATACGGAGACAGCAGTTTAAATTTGTCAATGTGGTCATAAATTTGTTCAGACATCAGCATCTCAAAGACTCTGGAGAGTGCGGGTAAAATGCTGATCGGCCGAAAATCACCGGGACTTATTTTTGGCAATTGGTTGCACCGTGGCAACTTTCCACGCATCAGGAAAGCAAGAGGTTGTTATACTATGATTGATGACATGAGTGAGAGTGGGCAATTTTGTAACGAATTATTTTTCATTCCTTGTCAAATTTGATTTGGTGACAAACCGGTTTTAGCGTTGTACCCGACCATCTTCAGTTTCAATGAGCCTCCAGTTTTTGAAGACGTTTAAAAACATACCAAAATTTTGTTTAAAATTAATTGATAAAGCGCCTTAATAAACATTCCTATTAGTATATTTACTGTACATATATGTATATACAGGAGGATACGTACAAAAATACATATGTACATGATAAGTTGGCCTCTTTGTATAGCTATTTATAGTAGTTTTTTATTACTTTTTTGAAGTTTTTTTTAAATTTTTTTTGAATTTTCGTCTTCTCTGCTTTGGTATTCCAGTTGCGTCAGCTATTTTTGTAGACATAATTTTTTATGTTCTTTGTAAGTATTATTTTTTTTGTTGTGTTTTTTGATTCGTTCCGCAAACAAAGAAGCTTTGTACTATATTTCAAAAGCTATTTTATTACTCTTTTTGCCTCATTCTTATTGTTTCCTCATGCGCTCATTAAGAATGTTGAATACAGGGTGTTTAAAAAAACATAATTACATACACACTTTCAAACTATACTACGGAGTAAAAGTGAATTTTTTACAATATTGTGTACATCATTTTTGTATATTTTTTTTTAGAATAATCGATCTTTTTCGCTTTGCTGATTTTTTTTTACTGCCTTCTGAGACGATAAATGTGGCGTGGCCGAACTGAATATTGTATTAATTATAGATATTGAAGATATAGTAAAAATGCAGTTTCTAAAGACCAAAATTATTAAAAGATAAAACTAGAAACTTTTGGCAATAACTCGAAATGCGAATTCAACGGCAGCAGTTATGTTTGTATGTATAATAATAGCTACATTTGTTCATATGTGTGCACAAAAATAGCAACACTTTACAATAAAAATTTCAAAAATTGTTTTTTTCTTCTTTTTTTTGCTACATATTTCCCAATTAAGTTTATTTTATGCTCTAATCTTAGTTAAAAGATAAACAAATTTTCACCAAATTTTTTTTAATTATCATATTTTAGTAATGTTAAAGTTTCAAGCGACTAGGAATTACTGTTGATTTTCTAGAATTTTTTGCAGGCGCTTTTGAACATTTCCGTTTTTTTCTGAGAGTAAAATTTTTTTATTTGCGACAGTTTGAAAATAAGTTTTGGAGAAAAACGATTTTAAAATTAAGAACGGGATTTTGAAGCGGCCTTAAAACACTTACTCGGAGTTTTTGGGTATCGCTGATTGCTGATTACGAATCTGGTATCCAATTCACCAAATTGAAAATGGCGATATGAATAATCAGAATAAATAAATCATCTGCTAATTTGAAATTTAAATTGAAATGGGCGACTCTAAAAACCCACTGAGTAATAAGCGAATTTTATCAATTTTAGAAAAATTTGTTACTTAAAACCAAACTTGACATGGGATGACGAAAATTCGTTCCAAAACGAATCACTTCACACTCTGTCGGAAGCAACAACAACAACATATCAGAATATATTATCTTACTTTATTTATCGAAAATCAGATTAAGTAAAGTACAGAATAATACTAAAGCTATAATATTAAAAGCGAATGCCTATGTTTTTTACGACTACCACTATATTTTGATTAAAAAAATATATTTTTTCCAATAAAAATAAAACAATAATAAATAAAGAAAAATAATTATGTTAAATTTTCAATACGGAGCGCAACTATTGCTTTGCACTCTAGTATAGAAACATACGTACTCACATACATACATATGTACATAATTACACATAACGTTTTATCTCCATGGCTTCATGTACATACATACACTAGTCAGAAAAAGTTTGCGTACACAGTCATCTGTGCCTTTGTAATGTAAATTCTTCATATTAAAATTCACTGATTAAATTTTTTTTTATATAGAATCTTAAATGCAATATTCAAGAGCTTTATTAAATCATTTATCGTTAAAAAAATCATATGGCAACATCATGTTATCGATTAAACATTCAAAATTGGCCTTCGCTAGCGCAGAAAAAGTTTGCGTACAACATCTTAAAAGGGGAATCCCACATTTCAAATTCAAGCCAAACAGTGCAAAAAGTGTTTATTTAAGCGTAATTAGTGTTCTTACGATAGTTGTGATAAAAATTCGAAGTTTTGGATAGATGGCTGGTAAAAGGAAAGTAACTAGTTCCGGTGAAAGGGACATAATAGTTAAGCTTTGGAAAGAAGGCAAAACATTGCATGAAATCGGGATCTTCTATTCAAAGAGTGATTTCTAAATTTCAATCACGAGGTTCTACTGTTGCTTAGCATCGTTCTGGACGCCCTTCTAAGCTGAGTGACCGTGAAAAGAGGTACATTATTAAAGAAGTTCAGCAAAATCCTCGAGTTAAATCTTCCCAACTAGCAAAAGATGTGCAGGAAAGGTTTAATAAATCTATCTCAAAAAAAGCGGATATCATAGTCGAGTTGCACGCAAGAAGCCTTATATCTCGTTTGTAAATAGGCAGAAGCGAATTACTTTTGCCAATGAGCACATAAATAAGCCACCAGAGTTTTGGGAAAAGGTGATATTTTCTGATGAAAGCAAATTTTGCATATTTGGGATCAAAGGACGTAAATTGGTTTGGAGAAAACAAGGTACAGGCTTAAATAAGGAAAACTTAGTGCCTACAGTGAAGCACGGTGGTGGTGGGGTTATGGTATGGGGGTGTATGGCGAGTGGTGGCGTGGGTTACCTCGAATTTATTGACGGTATTATGGATAAGAGATTGTATCTTGATATTCTGAAAGCAAATATAAAGCAAAGCGCTCAAAAACTTGGCTTGGAAAATGTGTTTCACTTTCAACAGGATAATGACCCGAAACACACCGCAGAGATAATCAAGCTATGGCTGTTATATAATGTGCCAAAGCAATTACGTACACCACCACAATCTCCAGATCTCAATCCTATTGAGCACTTGTGGGACGTATTGGAGCGCAGGCTACGGGAACACAACATTTCATCCAAACCCGAATTAAAAAGGGTCATTCTCGAAGAATGGAATAAAATTTCTTCAGAAGAGACGGCAAAACTGGTAAGATCAATGCCAAAGCGGTTAACAGAGTTTTGAAACGTAAAGGATACCCGACAAGTTATTAACCATAAGTTTTATTAATTTTGTGGCATTAGAAAAGCTGTTGACTATTTTGTACGCAAACTTTTTCTGAGCTATTTTCTGCTGGTCATGGACTCTTTTACTAATTTTGTTTTTGTTTTTGTATTTTTGTTTTCAAAACTTGAGTTATATTACACCTGAATTACAGTATGTTAATAAAACCTGAATTTATGTTCGAAATACTTTATTTTTAATCTGTTTTTTTTTAATAGTTTAATGCCCAGTCTTAGGTTGACGACAGAGTACACGCTATAAGCGGAGCAAAGCAGTAAAGCTATATCGTGCTATAAATAGCATTTAGTATTTTCTTATGTGTTTGCTTGACGCATGTCAGAGTGTAAGCGAAGAGCAAAGTGTATTCATGCTATAAATGAAGCGTGAAGCTACAAAGTATGTATGTTGTAAACTGCTTTATAGCATGAACTCGCTTGAATTCTATTCTATTCTTTTTGTTTTCTCTCATTTTAACAGCTGTTTCGCGCTTAAATTATTATGTGTTTATGAAAAGTGAAAAGTAAAAAATTGACATTTATATTAAGCAAACTAGCATGCACTCTGACATGTGATAGCTTTGATTATAGCAAGAAATATTATCGCTTCAATCTTCGCTCCGCTTATAGCGTGTACTCTGTCGTCAACCTTATTGTACGCAAACTTTTTCTGACTAGTGTACATATCTACGTATGTACATACAGTGCCTTACAAAAGTATTCGGAAATTTTATTTTTTTCAAATAAAGTCATATAAAAGTTAATTCATCTTAGTTTCATGTTCTAAAACACAATTTTTAAAGAAAAAATACAAAACATCCAAAGCAAAATTATGAGCGTACACCGTTCTAAACATGAACTGACTTGAATTCAGTTTGGCAGTTTTAACTTTGAGCGAAATAAAATATTTTGAATTGTCTAAAATATGGGTAAAAAGTCAAAGGAGGAAAGAAAAATAATAAATATTTAATTTACGAAATAAAAGAGAAACATTGAAAGAGATATCTAGTGCCACAAAATGAATCACTTCCAACATCCACAGTATTTTGCAGAGGAATTCATTAAACTTAAGACAGCGATCAAGAAGGCCTGAGAAATTTAAGTCTTGCGATAAAGGAGTTATTATTAGGAATATCAAGAAACAGCCACGTTCCAGAAATTAATAAGAGTCTCGCTGCGATAAGTGATGATACTGTGCGAAGAATTCTTAGAGCAGCTGGGTATACTGGACGACTTACACGCACTAAGCCGCACATAAGTGAAAGGAACCGATTAAAGCGTCTAGAATTCGCAAACAGCTAATATTTAGTGATGAGACTAAATTCAACATTTTCGGGCTAGACTGTGGTAATAAAGTATGGCGAAAAGCACCGTAAAAATACAATAATTTCAGTCAAGCATGGAGGTGGTGATGTATTGTTGTTGGGACTGCATGAGAGCAAATGGTGTCGGTAATATGCAAAAAATTACTGACAAAATGAATCACCTACAATACATATATTCAAATATTCAAATAAACTTGGGCTCTCGGGTCGTTATATCTTTCAATAAGCATACAGCTCACAATACGAAACTTTGTATGTCATATAATACAGCAAATGTTTTAGAAATGCCACCCCAGTCGCCGGATCTCAATCCGATAGGGCAATTGTGGGCAGATTTAGAGCGTGCCATTTGGAAACACGATATTACGTCGAGGGACAGCCTAAAAGTGGCGATACTCAAAGAATGAGAGGAGATATCAGCTAATAGAACAGAGAAATTGGTGTTTTCAATGCAGAATAGTTTAATATCCGAATTTAGTCTCATCTGAAGTCACTAAATTTAAGATTTTATATTTGAGAAATTTTTTGTGACTTGAGACATTTTGGGTATTCAGTAAGAAAGAATCTCTAAAAATTTCATACTGAGACAATCAGCTGCAGCAGAATCCAGTTGGGGATGTTAAAATTACTTAAGGAATATTCCCTTAACGATAACATACAGAAATAAAATTGGTTAATGTTTTTAAGAGCAAAATATACCATTAAAAATATAAGTTATAATGTAATTACTTATCACCTATATGTAAGAGAGTATGAAACTTTTGTTGTATCAGTGTTTTATCTGAATAGATTTTTCAAAGAATGTATGCGTAACATTAGCAGCGAACTATCGATTGCCGCCGGATTTCTTCACTATTCACACTTTATTGAAATTGCTGAACAAGGTAAGAAATTCGCGCGTATCTTATATTGCTATTTTCTGTCAATTAAACTGGTTTTTTTACAGATATCATTTAAAGAACTTCCAAGATCCATTTATACAAATGCATCCAGAAAAAAATTTAAAAAAAATGATCCCACGCAACCGAGACGAATGCAAGAACTGTGGACTGAGCTCGCAGAGCAGCTAAACGCCCTTCAAGAGCCTAGGCGCAGTCCGGCAAAATGTTTGAGAGCCTAGGCCATTGGCGGAACCAATTGCGGTCCAGAGCCAGGAGGGCGAAAGCGAATCGATTGCTAACTGGCGGAGGTCCCCAATCGCAGGGGGACCTTACAGAAATAGAGGAAAGTGCAATAACTACTTTTAGAACAGTCGTGGTTGATGGGATACCCGACGTTGCAACCCTTGGTGAAGAGGTATGTAAGTATGTTGACAATATTTATATTCTTACGTCGGTATACATACGTGTGTGTGAAAATATTCACATACATACCCTGTCGGAAAAAAGCAGACAGTCTGAAAAATTAACCAATTTTAAAGTAGTTGGAAATTAACTGCTTTGAAACAAATGCAGCGTGTGAGTCTTTAATTCTTCGTACTCGTATATTTATATGAGCGTAATTCAAAATAATTTAAAAACTTTTGAAGTGAAGAGAAACGTATGTGTATAGTATACATATATGTATGTATGTACATACACTGTACTCATAAAAACAGCCCTTGTCGAAAATATTTACGAAGAAAACAAAACGATTTACGTGAGAAGCTAAAATATATTAATAAAATTCTAAATATCTAAGTATCTAAAGCGTTTTCCCATATATTCCATAGCTTAATGGAATAAGGTGCCCAATGAAAGGAAAACCTAAAGAGATGGTTTTCGCTCTTTTGTCCAATGATGTGGTAATGAATTTCAACCTTAAACTCACGGAAAAAAAGATTAAAAGCTTTTGCTAATTTGCTGATTTCTATCCGCTTTTGAAAAGTAAGACAGTGGGCGAGCCCATAAAATGCGTGATTCTTAAAATATTTCAATTTTTTTTATCATTTTTAAGATACATAGATGCCTTTTGTATCGAAAATCGTGACCGAGGAAGGCCATTCAGGCGGTAAAAAAACAATGTTTTTACGAAGTACACCCAACTCTCTTTTTACACGGTAGATACGTTCCTCAGAAATCCGTGTAAAAAAAGAGGCGTTTCCTATAGTAAAATGGGGGATACGTTCCATGTGATTTGAAAACCGTGTAAGATGAAATAAAGAACTATATTTACTTCGAAAAACCGTGTAAAAAATGTTGAAAACTATAGAATTTCAGATATGCATACAAATTGTATGTTCATATGGCATTTTATTGAGCATTAAAACTTAAAATACATAATTCATACTGGTGAAAAATTGGTAGAGCAAGCAAAAAACAAAAGAAATATGTTAATCCAGAATTTAAGAAGAGAAAAATTAGAATAGAAATAAAGAAAAAATATTTACATAGCTACATAATTATTCGTCGCTCCTTGATAACAAGAGCAATTGTTTGCGACGATCTGGACTAAAGTCGGTATCATCACTGGAGATATCCATCAAATTATCCAATGGTGAGTTTCGTGCGGTAATAGAGGTTTGAACTGTCGGACTACTTTCCGAAAGGTCTTGCGCAGTCGACTTTTTTATTAAAAAATCTTTTATAGAAAGTTGAACTTTTGGTTTTTTAAGTTCTTTATGTGCATGAATGAGCGCACAGCAGCAGACGGCTGTGGTTGCTTGTATAAAATTTTAGGGATGATGAATATGCACACTCGAGCGCACTCAATGCCGTTCTCTGCTATTATGTTGAACATACTATGTTCATTTCAGCAATGGTGCCAAGTGTTGTAAAAACAAACATAATTACAAAACAGTGATTTTGAAACCGTACTAGATAAAACAATTTTTACAAAAAAATTTTTTTTAAACCGTGTAACTTCAAATCCGTGTAAAAAGAAACCGTGTAAAAAGAGAGTTGGGTGTATGTATGCAGAAGAAACTAAATTAAATTTTATTTAAAACGTGTAAACTTACGTTAAAAATGAACTGAATTCCTGCTTAGTTTAAACAAAAATACATATGTGAATATATTTAATAAAAACTTAACTAAAATGCGTTTTTTAAAACTTAGAAAAGAGTAGGTATAAAATAAAGAAGTTTAAAAACAAATTGAGTTGAAAACAGTTGTAAAAAAAGCAGTTTTAAAGTAGCTGGAAATAAATACATTTTATTGCAGTTGCAAAAAAAGTAATTTTAATGTTCTTTCTTTCAAATATATTTGACACTGGTTGAAATCAAATACAGAGTCGGATAATTGACTTGCTCCTAGGACATCGCCATGTTAAAAAAGTTAGTTGATAACAAGAAAATATAATGAATTTAAACCACTTGTGGTTAGAAAAAAGGTACTTTTAAAGTACTTTAATTTCCGACAGGGTATATTATCATTGATGTTTGTATTGTATTGATGTTGAATTTAATTGTAACTAGCTTCATACGAGTATGTCTATAAGAAGTGAATTTATATAGAAATTATATTTTTCTTAAATTTTATTTTATAGAAACTATGATAGTTTGTTTTGATCCTGAAAGTGAACCGATTTCATTCGACAGGCCATCAACTTCATGTCCACGGAGAACAACATCGGATACCGTGCTCCGTGAATTGATAAAAAACATTAAGGAAAAAAGCGAAGAAGAAAAAGCGTATAGGAAAGAATCTCTAAAATGTATGACAAATTTCATGCAGACCTTTGCAAATAATGTTAATAGAAAAGATTGAAATCACATTATTTTTTTATATACAGTAGAAGTCCATTAGTCCGGCATCCAACAGACCGGAATGCCCGATAGTCCGGCATCGCTCCGAAAATTGTAAAAATTTTGGTTTTCTCCAAAAGTGTGCAGCTCCGTTAATCAATCACGAAGCGTTTTCGCCAGTTTTTTGTGCGTTGTTGTTTTGTGTCCTTTCACATCGCAGTAAATGTAACATTTGTTTATAAAAAAAGTGATTTTCGTTTTAACTGTACAGTGAACATGTTTTCAAAACCTTAACCTTCGAGTTCAAAAGGAGTAAAACGAAAACACGTAACACTGACTCTCAATCAGATACTAGAAATCATCAAACGGCTAGAAAAAGGCGAGAATACTGTATTTGTAGTTTAATTATTAAACTAATTGTTTTTATAATTACCGCCCGATAGACCGGAATTTTCGGTAGTCTGGCACCGAGCCGGTCCCGAACGTGCCGGATTATCGCACTTCTACTGTACTTACATGTACATATACATATATGTATGTATGTATGTATGTTCATTAATTTTTTTTTATGTAAATATGAATTCTAATTAGCTATGTAACTTTTGAACTAATTAAATGAATTTTAGACTGAATTTTTTATGTACCTGTCAATTATTTTTTATGTAAATATGAATGGAAATTAGATAAGTATGTAATACCATGTTCTGACTGCGCAGTAAACTCGAGTTTGTGGTTTTGAGTTTATGAAGAACTGTCAAGCGTTCTCATTCAGGTGTTTAAGAAACTTTGAGTTTAATTGACATTTGTTAATTTACTTTTTAATACAAATTTTGTTTTGTTCATAAAAATATATTTGTACTTATACTCGTATTTACAAATATTTAAAAAAAACGAATGCGCAGGCAACTCCATGGTATACGGCGATTTGTGGTGACGGTGTTTTTGCATCATTATTTGAAAATTTTGTTTATGAAATTTGATTCATTTTGTTTACAAATAATTAACGAAGGCGGTTTGATAAATCATTGTCTTTTGAATAAAACATATTTTATCGGCAAAAAACGCTCTATTTCTCAACATAATCTGCTTTCAAAATTATACCCCATTTTTTTTCCTTCCAAATTATAGCCTTTCTCAAGGCTTTAAAAATAAGCTTTAGTTTTTGTGATATTCTCTTCATTTCACTCAAACCTCTTAGCCATGTCTTCAAATTTAGAAATAGGAAAAAGTCGCTTTGGGCTAAATCTGGAGAATATGCTGAATGGCGTAGCAATTCGTAGTTCAATGTATGGAAATTTAACCTTTGCGTGATTTAGGTGATGGTTTTTTACGCAAAAAATATTGCTTAATCTGCTTACTTAGTAGTTTATTATAAGATGGCAGTTAAAAGCAGCAATGATGAATTTAAAGTTTCTGGGCGTATTTGAAATTATGAACTATCAAACCTCTAAACAGTGCAGCAAAACAATGATGCCAAAATTTGTCGACAGTGCTGCCTAATATTGGGGCAAATAAGGGTTGCACGTCCATATACACCAAATAAAAGAGGCGAGTTAGACAAAAAAAATGTTGTATGGTAAACTCCGAGTTTATGAGAAGTGTTTGACGTTAAACTCCGAAATTGCTCATAAACTCGAGTTAACGGCGCAGTCAGAACATAGTATAAGTTTTTAATTAATGAAATGGAATTTTAGATTGAATACACCGTATTTTTTATATACATTCATTGTATGTACATATGTTATTTATACAAATGAACAGCCTATGTACTGTTTTTATATTAGATATCGTTGGCTTAATATACAAAAGGCGTATCTACATTTTTTTCGAAATCGGGTTTTTAATGTATTCTGGTAGACCACTGTCAAATACACCTCCCCTTAAAAAAATTAGTGGGCTATGATCGTAAATAACGGATTTATAGTCATATAAAAAAAAGCCCTAACTCATTCGAAGTTTTTTTTTGAAAGAAAAAAGCCCTAAGTCATTTAAAGTTGAATTTAAAATAGACACACAATCAAAGCCACAACAGAAATTGCAATACATTTTGTATCTATTCTTATTGTTTTGCTTTTGAATTTACTTTAAAAGAAAAAGGGATTTCCACGAATTTGTCTAGCACAAGAATATTTTCTGTGCTACGTTGCGTTCGTCGGTACGTTTTTGTTTTTTGTGTATGACTCGTCAGGATCAATTTATTTTAAAACAAATGTAACAGATGAATATCAGTTACTCCCACAGAGATCGCAGTTTCCGATTGAAAATGTGTCCCCCGATTGTCTTTATAAAGAGAAAATAGCCATATCTAAAAAAAAGTGGGAACATTTGCAAGATCTAAAAAAATTTCTTCCAGCAGATTGCCACCATTTTTATGATAATTTACCTTATAAAACCTAATTTGTTTTCAGTATAATAACATCTGCCTTGAAATATGTATTTTAGTTTTAATTATTTATTTATTTTACTTCAAACATGAATTATTAAATTAGTTTGTCCTAATTTTAACTTACAACAAAAAGCCCTAACTTAAATTTATTTTCAAGAAAAATAATAACAAAAAGCCCTATCTCAAATAACTTCAAATAAATTAAAAATAATAGCAAAATTATACCAGAATTGAATTTGTTACCTGTTTTGAATAAAAAATTGCAATAGAAATGTTTTTTGCATCTTAAGTTTTTAAGGTTTTATTCAGTTTTTTCCTTCTCCTGAAAAGTAACGAAAAGTGTAGATACGCCTTTTCTATATTAAGCCATCGATATGTATGTAAGTTTTTTGTAGAATTGCAATTCTTTTTAACAAATCGCAATGAATTTTTAAATAATACATTTTTTTTTAAGCTTTACGTGTGTACATGTTATTTATTTTATAGTTAGCACTTTTTTGAATAAACATACATATGTATTGTTTTGATAATGTTTAAAATAAATATTTATTTATAAAGTTAATTTTGACGTGCACTTTTGCCTTGAGAGAAATACTCCGTTGACTGTGTTGCTATATTTGTATCTGGTTCATCAGGAGAGGAGTCTTCTTCAATATGATTTCCTCCTCAAAGAAAATGCCTTGCTTTTGTAAAATATTATGAAATATGGAGCATGTAAGTATGTATGTACGTATACATATATATGTATGTACATATAAAATATGAGGCACTTTTATGAGAATTTCTGCGAACACGCTCTTTGGATAAACAACGGAAGCATTATTTAAAAACAAGGGGTGAGTTTAATTCTCGCCTGCCCATATGCCGGAATCATGGCATAAACCAGGAAAATGTGCATTTATGTGGCGAAAAATTAAATCATTATCACAAATCTAGAAAGTGATTTGTTGATGAATATGTATTAAAATATGTACATACATATGTATGTCATTGATTAATTCAGATGTTTTATATACTTTCAGCTTCGACGTTAATGTTGTAGTATGCCTTCCTGTTCATATATTCATGGGCTACTACTCCAGGCTTTGTAGATGTTGGTGCAATACAACCTATCACACTTTTCATTCCGAATTTGCTGTGACAACTGCAAATACTGATGTGGTATATTCTAAAAATCAACTTACTCCCGCTTAATGCTGTTGTAACTATCAACAGAATTCGGAAATTTATTTCAAAGCTTTTGTGTTCAACAACAAGCTTACATATGGATATTATGTTCCTTGACACGCTCGGTTGCCTCATTGCTGAGAAGCTTTGGTAGGAGCCATTTGACAAAAAACAGAGTACTGAAATGAACTAGAAGGAGAACACTCTTTAGCACATAATTTTGTGGTCAAACACTAACCTCACTTGAAGCTCAAACGGAATTCTGGATTTCCTAATGCTTTTGTCATGCGTTTTTAAAACCTGCAGAAGGTCAAAGCAAAATGTTTTTGGAAATCTAAAAAACATTCTGAACATATTTTTTCCAGCGTTTTTCCTACGAGCATTCCTTAATTATGAACAAAATACTAATTATTTGTATTTTTTCAAAATATTGGCGTCAGTATTTTTAACAGATATCTCTTCTAAAGGTATGTATGTCAAGAAGCTGCTACTAACATTAGAGTCAACTTTAACTGGACTATGATTATGGCCCATTGATTTTAAAATATATTTCCGCTGTTCATTTTCGCGATATCTTAATATTAAATACAAAGCGATTCAATTCTTCTCCATGTTTTTCTTTTTGTGACCTGCTCAAAGCCAGCTGACAAATTAGAGACTTTTTTTTGAGACTTGAGACGTGAGACGGCTTGTTGAATACCGAATTGTCTCAAAATCAAGCTCACCAAAGAAAAGTCTCAATTAGTGACTTGAGACTGCGTACAGAATTTGGGTAAAAGAGATGTTATTAAGATGAAAGGATACTCCACTAGATATTAGTAATTACTAGTACTATTTTATGCATGTAGCCGCTGTGGTCGAGTTGGTAGCGGTGTGTACTATAACAAAGCAAGCAAAATCTTAATCATAGAAAAAGTTTTTTTCCAATAGGGGTCACCCCTCGACAGGCGATGGCAAACCTCCGAAGGTATTTCTGCCATGAAAAAGCTTCTCATAAAATACAACTGCCGTTCGTAGTCCGCGCAAAATTGTAGGTCACTCCATTTGTGATAAAATATAAAGACGCACACCACAAATGGTAGGAGAAACTCACGATTTAGAAAATACAGAGGTTGCGCCTTCTGCAAACCGCTATTCGCTCTCAGCAAATTTGACAGAATCAGCTGTGTATGCCACGTCACAGAACGCGGTTGATTTTGTTTGTATGAATGTAAGCATACAATTGTTTGTGCTTAAATTCAATGCTTAAAAGCAATTTTATTTAAAATAAAGTTCTTAAACTTGAAGTGCGCAGTGTTAAGTGTTAAATCACAGAGTCTATCAATGATACGGGGCTATTTTCAAGGCATCCAATCTAACACAGTGCATAAATGAAGTTATTTGAATATAAATATGTTGCATAAAGTGCCGAAATTGGTAAAAACTTCCAAAATTTAGAAATCATAGCAGAACCTAACCTCACATTTTTGTTTGCAAATTCTTCCGATTCTCAGTAAAACCATGTTCGTGACGTTGCACGCATTTTGCTTCACATCATTTTTCGTCGGGAAGGCTGTGTTATTTATTCAAGTTTTACTACAAAAAAAGTTTTTTATTTATATTTCAATGATAGCTTAAATTACAATGAATCATTGGCATACTTTGTCCAAAAATAAATAAATAGTCTTTTATAATCGACAAAAAAAAATCCGAATACTTTTGTGAGGTACTGTATGTATCTATGTATGTACATATATGCATATTTTGTACGTTTGCGTCGGCCGCTACTTCAACAGCTGCTAATCTGTCAGTCAATGTCATTGCCCGCTGCTTTAATAGTTGCTGCTAACATAACAACAAACTCATTTGGTTGCAATACATACTTATGTACATATGTACTTAACGTAGCTTGTTGCTAACGCGACCAATATGGGTAAATATGTATGGTATGTATGTATGAATGTGCTCGTCTGTAGGTACTTATGTATGTTCATAGTAGATATATACTTACATATTTACATAGATATCTCCCTTTGAATGGTTTGCATTACGTACTTACGTTCGTTCATACATATATATGTATGTATGTTTATATATTTACTGACACTCGCATTGTGCCCGGTGACGGCTCAGCTGTTTCGTGAACTGCCTTTAGCCGCTTCCGCCTAACCTGTTTTTTTTTTGGTTTTGTTACTTTATATGCGTGCGCAGGGTTGATTCATTACGACTTTAAATTTCTATATTCGCCAGACAACAACTTACAAGTGTTTGTATAATTTTTTTGTTGCTGTTTGTATGTACATTATTTCACGTAAGCACATACACACATACATACATACATTTATATTTTTTATATGCCTCCCTCCATACACTTTTTGTTGCTTACGTTCGTGTTGTTGTGCGCAAGCAATGCGTGCCGGTGACACGGCCCACAAGGTCAAGTGCAAAGAGTACGAATCAGTCGGCGGCGTCGTGCTGCTGCGTCATTCAAAAACGTTACGCAGGAAAAAAAAGATGAAACAAAAGTAAACAACAACATCCACACATATTTACAATATGCAATACGCCGGCAGAAGGCAATGAATGACGGCAACAACAAAAAATAAAAAAAAAAACAGTTAGAACAGTACTGCAGTTGCACATCGAAACAAAAAGAAAAACGACAAAAAGAAGAACGTTTATTTTACAAAAAACATGCAAATTACGATGCTCACGACAGGAAAGTACATACATACATACATACATATGTACATATCTACATATGCACTTAAAAAGTGTAAGGATATAAAAAAAACAAAACACAATCGTTACAATGCAACTTATAAGCATAAATCCCTCTATTGAAGGCAAACGTTGTTGTTGTTTTTGCCGCTAAATATGAAAATTATTGCTCTGTCACTCAACTTTTATCGCTTTTTTACATTTTTTTTTATGTCCCTTAATTTGCATTAATAAGTATTTGTTGAAATTTTATTTGCTATTTTGCGGCATTACACAGGGCTACAAGTATAGAAAGAATTTGATATTTTAATGGCGTTTATTCACAGCTGAGATCACCTGTTACTCGGATAATTCATTACCGTATATCTGTCTCTTTCTTTTCCACGTGTTTAACACTTGGCGGATGTGACTATCAAATGAGAAGCATATCTACGCTTTTTCTTTTGACAGACAGATCACTTTTTTTTTGGAAAAGATGACAGTTTTCCTTATTTGCAAATCTCTACAATTTTATTTGCTATTTTGCGGCATTACACAGGGCTACAAGTATAGAAAGAATTTGATATTTTAATGGCGTTTATTCACAGCTGAGATCACCTGTTACTCGGATAATTCATTACCGTATATCTGTCTCTTTCTTTTCCACGTGTTTAACACTTGGCGGATGTGACTATCAAATGAGAAGCATATCTACGCTTTTTCTTTTGACAGACAGATCACTTTTTTTTTTTGAAAAGATGACAGTTTTCCTTATTTGCAAATCTCTACAATTTTATTTGCTATTTTGCGGCATTACACAGGGCTACAAGTATAGAAAGAATTTGATATTTTAATGGCGTTTATTCACAGCTGAGATCACCTGTTACTCGGATAATTCATTACCGTATATCTGTCTCTTTCTTTTCCACGTGTTTAACACTTGGCGTATGTGACTATCAAATGAGAAGCATATCTACGCTTTTTCTTTTGACAGACAGATCACTTTTTTTTTTGGAAAAGATGACAGTTTTCCTTATTTGCAAATCTCTACAATGCTTTGTGGTGCTCAGGCGCCGATACAGGCACACCTTTCTTACAGAGCGCTACCTCGGTGACCAGCTCTGGGGGAAAAAAAATTCGTTGTCAAAAACTGAGTTGAACTCAGAGGTTAGCTGTTATTGTTGCAACCGGTGCAATGAGTTCCTGCCCGACTGACCCTATATGTGAACGTTTTGCTTGCAATAATAATACTGATAGGCATTTTTTTATCAAAAATTCAGTCACTAACAGCGCAATTAGGTTACGAGTAGTAGTTAGAATAATGGAAATAAAATTTATTGCTCGAAAGCTAAGCAGGGATGGTGAAATTCAGGATCATATTGGACCACCAGACAGCCTTGGAAACCTATGATCTACGTCAAGTTATAATTTTAGCTGAGCAAAGTAAGCTTACCTTAATTATTAATCGGCGCGATTACAGCGCGTGCTTTACAGCGATTTTGATGAAAGTACGCACCCTTTCATAAGTAAAGGATCTTTGAAAAGTAGATGATCCACGGAAATCTGTCTTATGTCCGAATTTAGTAACTTCGTATCATCTGAAGTCTCAAAATGAGCTAGAGATGAATGCTTTTCCTCGCTTTCACGTTTTATTCTTTTGTTTTTATTTAAATTTTTGGTGACCTGCTCATCACCAGGTCACAATTTTGAGACTAGAGGCTTTATTTAGAATTACAGTGTTTTAGATGTGAGTAAGAATAAATCGATACCATCAAGGTATTACTCAAATCAGTACTTGTATCAATCGAGGTATCAATACCTACTCAGTATCGGAAAATTATCGACTACTTATTACGAGTACTGTAATTTTGGATATTTTTCAAGGTTATTGCATTTGGTGTCACAAAAAAAATATGCATTTTTACAAGATTTTTATCTTTAAACATTTTTTCTTATAAAGATTTAAGACAAGAATTATTTTTGTAAAGTACATATTTCATTTCACAAACAATAGTCTCTGCTAGGCGACAGATGACCTAACAACCGTTAAGTATAGACGGGCTTGATTACATACATATAAATATAGCCGCGGAAATGTAGTGCACGTATCTTTACATTCCTCTTGCTTTTCAAGGAAGATACTGGTGAGTACACATAAAGAGTCTCTTCGTCTCACAAAAGCAGACAATTTTTGCGCTTTTTGATGGTGCTGCCAAAAATCAAATTCTTTTACAGGACGACATTCAACTTCACAGTAAAATGGTGGCCGCAATAACTCGATGTGCCACTGAGTACGAGGTTCGAATCTCAGCCAGGAAAAAGTTTTTTCTAATAGCGGGCATCCCTCGGCAGGCAATGGCAAACATCCGAGAGTATTTCTGCCATGAAAAAGCTTCTCATTAAATACATCTGCCGTTCGGAGCCAGCACAAAATTGTAAGTCCCAAATAATCACAAATGGTAGGAGAACCTCTGCCACACACTGAGCTACATAGTGTAAGCGTCAAATTATTATTATTATTTTACTTCAGATTTCGATACAAGTACTTTTTTTCGGTACCTACCTTAACGGAGTAAAAAATATCGAGTACAAAAATACCTAGTAAATAGAGAAAAGTATCGAGTATGTATTGATTCATCCATAGATGAGAGTGTAATTCCAGAGTCTATTTTGCGATTTTCTTAGGAGCCTTACCGGGAACTTATATAAGTAGGTATATAAAAGAAGTAAACGCCTTTTTCGAAAAAAAAGAAAAACTGATTGGTGGCAGTAATGGAAATTAAGATGTGTTCAGGAATTCACATCAAATACAAAATACAGCTTACATATAAGTATGTATGTACATACATATGTTTGGTGAGGAAAGAGGCAACCCGAAGTGTTCGCTGTAATCAAAAAAACATTTAGCAATTTAAGCGAAACTTTCTTTTAACGATTGATCAGGTAATGTGGTTTTTAATTTTTTGTATACCAGAAATCTTGTTTTGGTTAATTTCTTCTGAGTTTGAAGAAATACTAAGTTCTGATAAGTACAAAAATCTATAAGCAAACACTTGCATTTAATAAATTCGATACCTATTTTCACTAATTATGTGTCAAACAAAGGCAGTAGTTTATTTGTGGTTATAATACCCGAACAAGCAATATGATATTAAGTTAAGAATTTAATAGATAATATGTGAGAAGCAGAGATAATTTTTGTATTTACGTACATACTACATATGTATGTAAAGGATGTTTTTTTCAGAGGTGTGGGTTTCAATATGGCAATACTTTTTTCGGAGTTGGTCTTTTTGACGGTTGTTATTTGATTTATACTCAGTTTGGCTTGCCATTTCAAAACGACTTGGAAAAGAATATTCGACGCGTTATTGCTGACATACGGCCCCAATTGCTGCAAAAAGTGGTCGAAAAGTGGTCTGGAATTTATTCGAGCCAGCCGGTCACTTGCCCGAAATTATTTTTAAAACATAATGGCAAACCCTTATCTTTATAATAAAGCTAAATTCTTGGTCATAGCATTAAATTATATGCGTTTTATTTCTTCTTAAAAGCCACCCGTTTATAAAACAACACCCTTTACTTCTACATAAAAATACATTCATATGCACATACATACATAAATATATAAAAGGTGACGACGCATAGTGTTTCGTGTTTCAAAATAGAGTGACGTATCTTAATTGGTCTCAATTCCTCTACTCCCAAAACAAAGTCTCTCAATTAGCTGGCCACAAAAACTAAGGCACAAAAATGAAAAACGTAAAAGCGAGGAAAGGCAGTGAACTTCAAATCATACATAGTCCCAAATTTTAAGCTTGAGATTATACCAAATACTGAACTCCACATTGAGCGAGCTAGAAGGACTTAAGCCCGAATTCAGTAATAGAGACTAAAGTCACAATTTTAGACCAGTTGGCATTCATTAGATTCAAAATAAACAATATAGTCTCAAAATAAAGTCTCAAGGTTGTGACCTGGTGATGAGCAGTTCACAAAAAATTTAAATTTAAATAAAAGAAAAAACGAGAAAGCAAGGAATAGTAATAATCTCTAGCGCATTTTGAGACTTGAGATTATACCAAGTTACTGAATTCGGGCATTACTGTCAGTAACTCATATGTATGTATGTATGTCATATACTCGTACAAATATTCATACATTCGTGGTATCCACACATTTTCTGTAACTAGCACTTCGAGTAGAGCAAACATTTTTTGGGTATATATTCTCCTTTTTTATTTCGAAATCAGGCAATATTAAGAGGTCATTCAAAGTTTCTCGACTAATTTATGCAAATGGAAAAGCCAATTGTCATTGAAATGGTATTGAATCCTTGAAAATCAATACATATTTTCCAATCGGCAACCATTGTCTACCTTCAAAAAACTTCAAATATTTTTTTAACAAACTTTTTATAAACTACTTGTTATGACATGCCAGAAAGAGAAACTGAGCGATTGTTAAATTTTTATTTTATGTTTTTCTATGCCATTTCAACGAAAATATTGATTGTATGCGAAATTATGAGCGCTTTGAGCATATTTTTTTTTTGGTTTTAAAATAAATAAAAATTTTTATATATTTATTCGATATTCATTTGTACTCGTATGCATTTTGGGGCCACCTTAAAGTCATGTGTTCACACATATGTATGTATGTTCCATCATACTAAAATAATTATGCAAATAAGAAGAGAGAGTATTGCAAGTTTGACTTGCTGTCTAATTAAAATATAATTTAGTAACTTTGGTTGAAAATGAAAACTAATTATACGGACAAATGGATGGATAAGCATTGATTTGAATGTTTGGAGTGCTAAATTTGCATTTATTGATTTTGAATTTATGTATGTAGCTATAATTTTTGTATAGCTATACAATTTTGTGCAAAAACAATGGAAAAGAAAGGTGGCTAAATGAGCCGCTTGGCAACGCGGTTGCTCGCTGTCACAAAAACACTATTACACTTATACATTTTCACACTTACATTATATCAGACACACACACAAATATACATGTATGAGATGTAGTAAGAGGGCACACAAAATTGTACCCAAATGCATCACAGCGGATTGGAACCTAGGCCGTTCCAACCGCCATGTGGTGCATCCAGATCGCTCGCTTGACCCAATGAACGAGCAGATTGGAATCTCGGACTTTCCGACTGCTTAAGGTTTTTTTCGCGGAAACACACACTCACACGTCGATGCGGATTGGAACCAAGGGCGTTCCAACCGCCAATCTATGCAACGAGAAAAAAATACATAAATAATTATAATAATATAAAAGTATTTTTTACACAAAGATGCCGCACAGCAAACAATGCATCACAGCGGATTGGAACCAAGGCAAATGTATTGTTTAGACAAAGATACAGCAAGGAAACCAAGCTTCCAAGGAATTGGGGCGGATTGGAACCTTGGGCGTTCCAACCGCCATGACCAACAGATGCAATATTGGCCTAGTCTAGCAAACATATTATGTTTGTTTGTGTGGAGATATTCGATGCATGCATATGTAAGTACATTGATGTCTTTTATAATAAATATCATAAAGGGGACGAGGCTGCGGCCCACGACAGATTACAGTAGACCTAAAACGAACGATCGAGCTTAGTGCTCAAACCACCTCCCGACGGAATACCTGACGGTGGTACCGGGGGGTTCGGTACATGACAGTAGGAGGTTTAGTGCTGGTTAAAGTCCCACACTGACGGGGTATAGGCTTTCGATGCTTTCTCCTCGTCGAAAAAAAAAAAAAAAAAAAAAAAAAAAACATATAAACATATAAACATATGACAAAAACAAAATTTCTGCGATCATAAAAGCGAACGGACGTATCCCCCCAGCGATCATACTTATAATTTAATCGGTGTTTTATTTAAAATACAAAGGTACGTGGAAAAGTGGTGAGTGGTGAGTGATCCCAGCCAAATAAGTGCAGTGACAAGTGCAGTGAGTAGCGCAGACTTGTAAAAAAGGTGATACCATTTTTCAATAGTAAATAAATCTAAATTAAACAAAAATATGTTGATTAATTTTTAAATTAAAAATAGCAAGCAAAACTTAAAAAAAATTTATGAAATCATCTCATTTCTAAAATTCAATGTGCTCAGTTTTTTCGACGGTGATGCTAGAAATTGTGACTATATCACTATTGAGAGATTTCAGAGAGAAACAAGTAAGAAGAGCTAAATTCGGGCGAAACCGTTTTTTATATACCCTCGCCATGTATTTTTGTATGGTCGGTGCCCATAATTTCATAAATTTTCCGTATCTTTGTTTCAAATCGCGGCTAGTATTAAACTTTACTCAATTTGTTCCAATAAATATGGAAAAACGAAGTTTTTTGGATTTTTAAAAATTTCCGTTATATGATAATAAAATATGTTCCAATAGATAAAGAAAAACCGAATTTTTTACATTTTTCAAAAATTTCCGTTATATGGGAGGTGGGCGTGGTTATAATCCGATATTTCCGATTCCGAAAATTTTCTACGATAATAATAGCGATTTCAAGGAAAATATGTTCACCAAATTTTGTGACGATAACTTACACCGTTATTGAGATACAGATTTTATAAGTGGGCGTGGTAACGCCTATTTTTAAAAATTTTATAATTACCGAATTTCTTAGTTTAAAATCGCTCCAAATATCAAATTTCACTGAAATAGATACCGAAAAAACGGAGTTTTTGCATTTTTTAAAAACTTCCATTATATGGGAGGTGGGCGTGGTTATTAACCGATCTTTACCATTTTCAATACCAACCTACCCTGTCCAAAGAGAAATCTATGTACCAAATTTCATTAAGATATCTCAAGTTATTGTAACCACGGACAGACGGACGGACGGGCAGACAGTCAGGGCTTAATCGATTACTCTTTTCATTCTGATCAGATTAGTATATATGTATATGTATGTCTATATCTATCTCGATAATTTTTTTGCTTTAAAAAACAACCGTTATGCGAACAATGTTATAATGTTATACAATGTTGAGTACAAGTACGCTCGGGTATAAAAACGAAGTCTTTGTTGGTATATTATTATACCACGGACGTCGCATTGGACAGGATTTTCTTACGATGAGGGAGTAGCACTACATTAATTTGGCTCCCATAATTTACGTACAGATTAAATAAATTTAAATAAAGACGTTCAGAAGTTACTTAAATAGAGTAGCCTAAGTGTTTTTTTGTAAACTCTGCAAATCATTACTCTGCCAAAGTAGCGAAGAGTGTACTGCTTTATCAAATGTCTGGTAGGCTCTCTCTGTAATCACCCAGAGAAAAAAAAACATTAAAATTAATTTTCGAGGAGCCAAGTGGAATCACTCCCGAAGGAAATCTTTAGTAAGAGGATATTTATATGGACAAATTTAATATATTCGACCCGACATTCTTACTTATCTTGAGTATCGAATTTTCTGTCAGCTTGCTCGCCCACTCAGAAATTTTTTTGAAATGGCTATGGACGATGCTGAAAAGTTGCATATCGCATATTGTCCTGAGCCTGGAATAAAGAGATTACACGTTATTTACAGCCGATCTACGACAGAAGTGAGTTTGAGTGCAAGATTCAAGTGTACCAGAACTATCGTGGATTTTTGAGAATTTTTTTTGTGTCAAAAATAGATTTTTGTGGATGAGAATGCGATAGACTCTCGACAAAAAAAAATGTGAAGATAGCATTATTCGTCAATAAAACCTAATAAATGTAGTTGTGCGTCCAACAATAATGCAGATAATTGTTACGAATTGTTACGAAATATCACGATTTTTGTCAAATCGCATTCGCGGTGTCCAAAAAACTTGCAAGAAAAGGGAAATTAAGAGAACAAAATTAAATTTCATTTTGAGGGAAAGTTGCAAATTCTTGATGCACCAATTTGCAAGCAAGAAAACAGCGGACTGCAATTTGGATTAAAACGAAATTTTCGTTTAAGAAATTTAAAGATAAAAATTATAAAATAAAGGTGTTTAACATGCAAGACGCAAGTAAATCCTCATTTAATGAAGTTTCGTTAGTAGAATGTTTGCAAGTTCCTGCCAATATTGCGTTCGCGTAAAAATTCGCAAGCATCTCTCTTTGAGAGAGAATACTCAAAAATTCTCAGAAATTTGGTTGCTGGATATTTTTTGCTGGACTTTTAAACGAACGGACCTAATGTTTCAGCCATTTTGGTGCCGCGCTTTTTAGTTGACAGTCGTTTAAATGAGTCGATGTGAGTGTTTATCAAGAATGATAGATTACAAGATGACGCAATCCCGCTGAATTTGACATTTCTGGATTTAAGTAAACAAAAAATATGAGCAGAAGGAAAACGAAGAAAAGCTGATTTTTAGTAATAAACGTGTTTTGATTTCGAAGAAATGTTAAAATAGACGGTTTAATTAATAAATTACAAAAAAAATTGGAAAGAAATGTTCTGTGTTAGCCGCACTATCTTGTGGCCTATGGCAACTTTATTTGTACAACCAATAACTTTTTATAAAGAAAAAAAGAATCATTGCAATTAACAAATATAAAATTAAGAAGAAACAAAAAAGTATATCCTTGTTGGTTGGTAAAAAATAAATGAGATCAATTATAGTAATTATTGGTATTTAGTAAGTTGCATGGGATGCTTCGTTTTGATTTGGTCATGCAAGTTGGTTGTATTTCCAAAATATTTGTAGCTCGTATTGCACAATTTTCAGTTAATCGACGCTACCTTGGCCCATCCGATTTTTTTATTTAAAAACTTCCCATACGACTGATTTTTTAAAACAGCGAGGCATTTGGGTAGTATGTAAACAATATATCGATATTTCGATATATCGACTTTACTTAAAGTATTGTCAAAACAAAATTATGCTTATCTGGCAGTTTTATTAGTTTTACTTATTATTAAAATACATATTTAAGTGACTATAAGAGAGTAAAACTTAGTAAAATTATTATTAGAATCAATGGTTTCATTTTAAAATTTTCATCAAACTAGTTTTCGTCGGATATAAACATCAGAAGTACACTTTCTTTGATGTGCTCCCATGTTAAACTGCTTCTATTATCCGGCAAAGCTAAGTTAACAGCAGAAGCAAGCCTTTCGGGCGTTACTGAGAAAGCTTGATTAATTTAATTCATTTTAGTTAAATATTTTAAAGAAATTTCAAAGAAAAAATGTGTGATATGACTAATCCTCACCCAAAACTCTTTTGGCTTTACAAACTACAAATGGATATTACGCACTGTTACGTTGCAATCGAATAAAATTGAGCTTTTAGAGAACTTAAAAAATATCGAATTTGATACATATTTGATATTCGAAAATAAATATCGAATATCGATGCATCGAGATTAAAAATAGCGACGTGAATATCCATTATTGTTTTGAAAAAATATCGATAACTCGATATATCAATACTTTTTGCACAGCCCTAGCTTAATCATCCGCCTTACTCTTCAGATCTAGACCCAAGCGACTTCTGTTTGATCCTTCATCTAAAAACTGCGCCCGAAGGACATAAATTTTCGTCAACAATTATTTCGCTGAGAACAACGCTGAGTACTATTTGTGCGCATTATAGAGATGGGAGCATCGCTGGGAGGTGTGTGTAGTGTTACAAGGAGGCTATGTGGAAAAATAAAAAAAAACATGTAAGAAAAAAGTCTTGTATCATTGTTAGATCGGAAACTAAATATTCAGGTCATCAAGTAAAATAAAACGAAATTTTAAGTGTTTTGAAAATTTCCACATTATTTTAATAAAATTGAATGAGCTATAAAATTACATACTCAAAATTTTCTTAAAATTCGGATAAAGAGTGTGTAACTTTAAATAGCTTTGCTTAAAAATGTATTGAATTTTTGCGAGTTTCGCAGAATATTTTAAATTTTGATTACAATTTAATTATAATAATTCAATAAAATGTCTGTATGTTTATTGCAACAAGCGATAATGTACGCTAATTTTTGTGTCAGTATGTTTATATAAATGTATGTATGTGTGTACATAATTTCGGCTGAATTTATTCATTAGCAGCGCACGTTTTTGCCAATTTTGTTTATTTTGCTTACATATGTATGTATGTAGGTACATACTTACATATTTGCTAAGGAAACTTGTTGCTTAAGTTCTTGTTGTTGTTTACATGTACTCGCATATACATACATACAAATATACATATGTATGTAGGTACATCCATAGTATTTACAATTCATTGTTCATCATTTTTCCTTACTTTATCAATTGATTGATTTTTTTTGGAAACGTTCTTCTTACTGCCAGCGAATATTAAGTAATCCCTTTCATGCAAATCGTTTTGCAAATTTTGGTTTTATCATCAATTTCATTAACGAGTATTTTTTTCGTGTAACTTATATGCGTCAATGCAGATGAAAACTACAGTCAACAGCAAATAAATAGCACACCAGCATATTGACTAAGGCGCAAAATATATTTTCCTTTATAATTTTCTATACAAAAAAAAACAAATAATAATCTATAAAAATACAGGTAATTTTTAAACTGTATGCAATAATTATAAAGTTTATTTTTAACACCAAATGGTATTGAATTAAAAGATTTTGGAATGAAATTTAAATTTTAGTCGCAAAAATTTGTATTTTAAGACAATGAAATATTCTCACAAATGTTTTAAATCCAAATTAGTCTAAAAACAAAATTTAATCCATTGCTTAACTCTTTGTTTTTAAAATATTTATATATTTTAGATATAAATTAGGAGCAAAAAAAACATTAAAGTGCTCATCCGAATATTGGTTTAAAAACAAAAAAAAAATATTTAAAAGTTCCCCCACTATTTAGGTAAATCGAATGGAAATTTTCGTTTTTCGTATATGCTCTATTTTATTAAAGTTATTTTGAAGAATAACTCTTCTATTTATGCAGCTAAAAACATGAAATTTTATATTTAGTACACTTATCACGCATAAAATGTTGTCACTGAAATGTATCAATATCGTTTTTTGAGTATAACTCTTTTTCGTCTTAAGTTAAGGAAATCTAGTTCTAAAATATTGTTACCATATTGAAATTAAATTATTTTTAGTAATTCGGAAAAAAAATGTAGATAAATCATATATATGTAGTAAAAGATTTATCCTTCTGTTTGAACCCTTTTTTCAGATTTCAAAAACCGAAATTCATCCATATCTCGAAAATGATTCATCTATTTTTCATTATAATTTCTTATTTGGATTCAGCATACAATTTTGGTTGAAATTGGTTTGTATAATGGTCAGATTATTGTTTTGTCGATTAAAAGTTTTTCTAAAATCCAACCTGATCCCATAAACAACAAATTCCGGTACCTCCAAATTCATTTTGGACCCATGTCGTAAAAGAATTTTTTCTTCAAAATAATAAGAGGAATTGTTATTTCGACGGCGCGATATCAATAAATTGTATGCCATACAAATCGCCCCAGTCTAATATTCAATGTACCTTAAACTTTAGTGTTTTCGGTTTAAAATTAAAACAAACAAGTAAGGAAAGCTAAATTCGGGCGAAACCAAATTTTATATTCCCTCGCGATGTATTTTTGTATGGGCGGTGCCCATGATTTCATAAAACCCCCGCTTCTTTGTTTCAAATCGCAGCTAGTATTAAACTTTACTCAATTTCTTCCAATAAATACGGAAAAACGAAGTTTTTTGCATTTTTCACAATTTCCGTTATATGAAAGTTGGGCGTGGTTATGGTCCGATTTCAAAAATTATTGACAGTGATGCTAATGATATCAAAGACAATATGTTCATATGTTTTGTGACGATACCTTAAATCGTTATTGAGATACCTACAAACGTTTTTTATAAGTGGGCGTGGTAACGCCCATTTTTCAAAATTTCATAAAAATTAAGTTTCTTAATTAACTATCTCTCTAAATATTAAATTTTAATTAATATGTTCCAATAGATAAAGAAAAAACTAAATGTTTGCATTTTTTTTAACTCCCGTTATATGGGAGGTGGGTGAGGTTATAATCCGATTTCAAAAATTTTTAACGATGATAACTGCCATATTGAAGAAAATTTGTTCACCAAATTTTGTGACATTTTTTTCCTATGTGGGAAATTTTAAAAATTACATAAATACCTAATTTCTTAGTTCAAAATCGCTTCATATACCGAATTTCACTCAATTTGTTTTAATAGATACCGAAAAAATGAAGGTTTTGCATTTTCCAAAATTTCCGGGGGAGGTGGGCGTAGTTATGGCCGATTTCAAAAATTTTCTACGATAATAATACTGATGTCAGAGAAAATATGTCCACCTGATTTTGTGACGATAACTAGTACTGTTGAGATACAGACAATTTTTCATAAGTGGACGTGGCAAATACCAAATTTCACTCAATTTGCTTTAATGGATACCGAAAAAACGAAGTTTTTGCATTTTTCAAAAATGTCCGTTATATGGGAGGTGGGCGTCATTATTTACTCAAGTTATTGTAACCACGGACAGACGAACGGACGGACGGACAGATAGTCAGGGCTAAATCGATTCCTCTTTTCATTCTGATTATTTTAGTATATATATGTATGTCTATATCTATCTCGATTATTTCTTGCTGTTACAAGCACCCGTTATGCGAACAAAGTTATAATACCCTTGTGTACAGTACGCTCGGGTATAAAAAGTATTACGAAATGATGATTTTTCGGCGAATGAAGCTAAGGTCACTGAAGAACTCTGATCCCAAGAATTTTCTTTTTTTTACCCATATTGCAGGACATTCACATAGAAGGTCACTCACGGTTTCAGGCTCGTCCTCATTTATACAGCTCCCCACGTACCTACCGATCAGTATATGACCTGTTATTGTTCCTAAAACTGAGGACAGGTCTGCCCTACTCAGCAAGAAATGACCTTGTGCTCGTTTGACGTCCCACTCCGGCCACATGAGCATAGACTTGATACAGTTGCTACCGTTTTTTTCAACGGTCTCCAGTTTCCTTAAGGGATGAGACCCTTAGAAAGAGTTTGCAGGTAGCGAGCGGCATGCCTAAACACTTCCAGCGTGATGAAAGCGGAATGTATGTTCACCATCTTGCCAGCTCGTCCCCTGTTTCGTTGCCCGGTATGTTACTGTGTCCTGGCACCCATACCAAGTAAAAAGCAAGCTGCTCCGACAACTCGTTCAGAGATTTGCGGCAGGTTGCCACCGTTTTATAGTTGCAGTTGACCGAAACAAGTGCCCTTAGTGCTGCTTGACTGTCGGAAAACATGAAGATATTTTTGTATCAGACCTCTTCTGTTCTTAGATAGTTCACCGTCTCCAATATTGCAGCGACCTCTGTCTGAAAGACACTGCAGTGATCAGAGAGGCGGAAAGATTTTTCTAGTCCTACTTAAGCTGATAAAATACCACCTCCGACTCTGTTCTCAAGCTTTGAGCCGTCAGTGTAGAAGTGAAGTTATTTCGCCGATCTTCGAATTAGTAGTTTGAACTCCTTTGTGAAGCTTTGAATAGGGACGCAGTAATCCGTAACTTGGGAGCCTAGTTTGTTTTGATTACGGCTGTATATAGCCAGTGCATGATTTTGTGAGATAAGCCCCATTTTTTTCTGATGGCTCCCTTACAACTGTAGAGGGCCACCGTTGCCATCTTACTACTCTCCTGGACGTTCTGTGTCCACGATAACTTCAGCTTTAGATTTAAGAGCCTAATACTATTTTTCTAAGCAATTCGATAGTAATAAAGTGGCACAATATTTACATGTCACAAAAAAATTTTCATTTTTTAAAAATATTTTTGTAAGCCAGATTTTATGCTACATTTAAGAAAAGAAAATGTGCGTCAGCGATAATGAAATTTATTGAAATTTAGAATTTTTTGTCAGTACAGAATTTATTTCCATACTACAGTGTTAGGAAATAACTTAACAGATTTTTCAAAAGTAATTACTTTTTATAATCCTAAAAATATAAGCCTATGTGAAATTTACATTATAAATTCGATAAGAGTTTATGTTAATGTTCTGTGAAAAAAATAAAAAAAATTTTACCCGAAAAAAATTCATCCGAAATTTATACTTAAATTATTATTCCACTTATGTATATAATTTTATGTTTCATCAAATAAAATATATATTTTTATTTAAAAAAAATTTATTTTATTTATTATTTTCATCAGTGGCATTGAAAATTTGTTCAGCACTGAATTCATTGAAAAAAGCTTCAGGGATTCACGTTTAAGGGAGTCCTCTACGCCCAAGGCCTGAAATCGAGCGGTTTTTTTTGGGAATTAATTGCGAAGGATCTACTGAATGGATTAAAGAAAAAAAATTGTCGACCTTGAAACGTCATTGACTTAATTATTGTTAAAACTACGTGCTTAAGTAAAATTTTGGCCAGTTGGGTAAACTGTAATCAGAAATTAAATATTATTTATTATCAGAGTGACGTTGGCTTTGTTTTCCCGAGAGAGAATTTTTTGCAACGATTTGTGAAAATTTTAAATTTTCACCTAATTTTTTGACATACATACATATTAGAGACTCCAAAAATAGAACAAAATAAAATTTTGCAAATCGGACTCGGGAAAACATTGAATCATTGAATAATTCAATAAAAAAAAATTTTGGAATCGGATCAAAAAAACACTACTTTCGGAAAAACGCGTTTAAAGATAAATTACGGTGTATAACTTGATGGAAACGGATACATTACGGAGCCCAGAAGCATGCAAAAGAATGTGATTTCTACGAAATCCTCTCTGTGGCGTATTTTTGGATACTCATAGATTCAAATAAAAAAAATAAAAAAATCGAATTAATACCAACAATAGAAAAAATCTAGTCCAATTTTGGCTGAAATTCAATACTGGAATTAAATTAGCCTTTAAAAGCTTATTTTCAATACCAACAATGTACCACATCTTATTCAATTCCGCTTAGATTTAATTCCGGAAATTAAAATTTTCAGACAGATGCAAAAACCATTTCAGTTATCTTTTAAAACTCGAAGAAGTAAATAATTTAGTCCCATTGTATTATGTTTTACAGAGTTATCTTTAAACTAATTCCTCTTTATTTTTGCTTAACCCGCATGGTTTTAATATACATCCATACATACACATGTATAAATATCATATTAGTATTAAAACTCCGATCATTGGAAGTTTAGTTTTGTTGTATTTTTATACAAGCGTTATGTGCTGTTGCATTTGCTTCTCGCCTCTTCAAAATCGTTTTCTGCGAAATCAGTAAATTTCTGGTTGTTGCTATTTTGTACCAATTTGTATTCATTTCTACCCAAAAAGAATTTGTAACATTAAAAAAAAAAATACAACTATTAGTAATTAACATACAAAAGTACTAATTGCAGCTGGACTTCGTGTCGGGTGCCAACATTGTCAAGACCTTTTACCTAACACATGCTAATAAATTAGGAAAGATATGCTTGTATATGACCGTCCCTTGTGGACATTGAAACAGATTTCAACTAGTTAGCAACACGGAAACATTCCTTATGGCATCTCACATGAAAATTCTAGCGAGGTTTAGAAATTTGCATTGTTTTCTTCTCCTTCTTGACAGGCGTGTGAGCAAGGCGAATTCATTAAGGTCGTGTTGAAGCGATAGCTGCTTCTTTCGCTCCAGTGGACTGAGTGTCAATAAGCTTCTTTCTGATTGCGATTAGCGATTTATGTAAGTAAATGTACACAGAAATTTTACAAGAATTCCATAAAAAATCAAAAACAAAATGCATGCAATTTCTTTAATTAATTTATTTATTTTTGTGCTTTTGCTTGAAAATAAAGTAGTAGCATTCCTTGTCGCTTTTCGTGGAAATTTAGAAGTGAAGTTTTGAATTTTGCACAACTTTCCAGCTGGATTATTAAATAATGGTTGTTAAAAATACTTAATTTAGACAATTAACTAGCTGGAAACATTCTCTATTCGTATCGTTTGGATTCTGGTTGAATTTTTTATTTCCTAAAGGGGTAGATACTAATGGCATATAAAACTGTATAAATGTACATATTTTTGTGTACAGTTACTCAAAAACTATCACATTCCAATTTTTTACATTAGCGAATTAAAATTTGTTTTATTAATTTTAAATAAATACATATATCTAGGCAGTTGATAATTCAATAAAAATTATGTTAATCCAAGTATCAAACTTAAAACCAAATTTGTAAAAAAAAAATACGGAGATAAATTTTCATTAAATTAGAAATTTTTATTTGGGTCTGAAGATGTGTCTTCAACAGTGTTGCCAGATTTTTTCTTTCAAAAAACTGTTTATTTCCTAAATAAAACTGTAACATCTAAAAAGAAAGAGTTTGTTTTTGGAAATTAAAATTTTTTTTTTTAATTTGATTAAACATGAATAACAAAAACCAATTAATTTTCAACAAAATAACGTTAACAGTTTAAATTACACTTAACTAACAAAAACAGTCTTTATTTACTCGAATATTTAAATCACATTTTGTTTTTTTATGGTAAACATTTCATTTGGTACCTCGAATTTAGTACTATGTGTAGAATTTTTTTTAAAGAAATCATTTGTTCTCAATATACCAAAGAGTGCTAGAAGTTTTAATTTTTTTGGTGATTTTGATGGTGATTTAAAATTTAATGATACAACTTACACTGAACAAGTAAGCAAAGCTAAATTCGGGCGAAACCGATTTTTATATACCCTCGCGATGTATTTTTGTATGAGCGGTGCCCATAATATCATAAAATTCCCGTTTCTTTGTTTCAAATCGCGGCTAGTATTAAACTTTACTCAATTTCTTCTAATAAATACTGAAAACCGAAGTTTTTTGCATTTTTCAAAATTTCCGTTATATGGAAGTTGGGCGTGGTTATGGTCGCATTTTAAAAATTATTGACGGTAATGCTAATGGTCTCAAGGACAATATGTTCATCAAATGTTGTGACGATACCGTACACGGTTATTGAGATACAGAAAATTTTTCATAAGAGTGACTGGTTTTCCGTCTGCCATGAAATATCAAAATACCGTGTCTTGTGACTCCCAATCAATTTCCAACATGTTTGCCAAATTCTTCAGGTCAAATTACTCCATTACTTTGCCTCTGAGCAAACCTTATCCATATAAACTTTGTCCCTTAACCTCTGCTTTTATTCCGCAAATATCTTCTGAGGAAGTATTTTATTGTTTGAATAACTTAAAAGAATCTTTTAAGGCCGGCCCCGATTTGATCCCGACGTGGTTCCTCAAAAACTGTGCTAAACATATTTATGAGCCCTTAACTAATTTATTTAATCTTTCTCTTAGGCTTGGGGTTTTCCCTTCAGCTTGGAAAGAATCATTCATTTTACCCCTTCATAAGACCGGGAGTAGGTCCTCTATAGAAAATTATCGCGGTATAGCTAAGATTTCTGCTATTCCTAAACTATTTGAGGCAATCGTTGTTGACCATTTAACGCATTCATTATCCTCTACAATTTCTAGCACTCAACACGGGTTCTCTAAGGGTAAATCTACCGTTACAAACTTGCTCGAGTTCACAACTCATGTTTCAAATGGATTCAGAGAATTTATGCACACTGATGTTATATACACCGATTTTAGTAAAGCATTCGACAGAGTAAGTCACGCTTTACTGATTCATAAACTCGATCTCCTTGGTTTTCAACCTAATCTCCTTCATTGGATATCTTCTTACCTCATGGACAGAACACAACGAGTTCTTCTTAAAAATAGTTCCTCAAACATTATTCATGTATCTTCAGGGGTCCCGCAAGGAAGTCACCTTGGTCCGATTCTGTTTTTACTTTTTATAAATGACATACCTTCTGTAATTAACTATTCAAAAATTTTATTGTATGCTGATGATGTAAAACTTTTTAGATCGTATCATTCTGTTGAGGAAAGGTCCTTGCTACAGGCGGATTTAAATAGCATGACTAACTGGTGTGAAGTAAATAACATGCCGCTAAACCTTAAAAAATGTAAGGTAATGTGCTTTTCTCGAAGGGCACTTCAACCGGCTTCTTATGACATATGTAACCATAACCTCGAACAAGTGTTTAACTTTGTTGATCTTGGAATTACAATGGATCCGAAACTTAATTTTAATCTTCACATTAATGTTACAGTTAACAAAGCCAAGGGTGTTTTTGCATTTGTAAAACGATGGTCAAAAGAATTCAATGACCCATACATTACGAAGGCTCTATTCACAACGTTAGTGAGGCCAATACTGGAATATGGATCTGTTGTTTGGCACCCGCGCTATCAAGTTCATTCCGACCGAATAGAGTCAATTCAAAAACAATTTCTGCTTTTTGCTTTAAGAAATTTTCGTTGGGATTCTCAGTACAACCTGCCCCCATATATAAGTCGTTTAAAACTCATTAATCTTCCTACACTTGCTAGTCGTAGAGAAATGCTAGGCGTAGTATTTTTAGTGAAGTTACTGACAGGCTTGATCTATAGCCCATCTCTTCTTGGTGAAATAAAACTAAACGTTCCCTCCCGAATTTCAAGACATTTCCGGCCTCTTTTTCTGAAGCCATGTAAAAGTAATTTTGAGTTAAATGAGCCACTCCGTAGTTTGTGCCAGGATTTTAACACTCATTCCGGTTCTTTTGATACTTCAGACTCACTTTTTTACGTAAAGAAAACTATACTCAATGCTCTCAATAATTGATACAAACATACTTATATATTACTACTCGATCAGCTGATGAGCATTTGTTCTGTAGCTGAACAGTTTTAGATCTCGACACTTAACAAACTTCTGCCTTTCATGACTCGGCGCAGCATATGTATATGAAAAAAAAAATTTTTTTTTTTTTATATATCCGTGCGTCATACGGATGCGCCCCTCGCGTCGGTCGGGCGGGTATGGAGGGAAAAAAACCGTTGGGATTATTATTATTATTATTAAAAAGTACCTAATTTCTTAGTTCAAAATATCTCCAAATACTAAATTTCACTCAATTTGCTTTAATGGATACCAAAAAAACGGGATTTATGCATTTTTCAAAAACTTTCGTTATATTGGAGGTGGGCGTGGTTATTGACCGATCTGGTCCATTTTCAATACCAACCTACCCTGTCCAAAGAGCAATCTATGTACATACCAAATTTCATTGAGATGTCTCAATTTTTACACAAGTTATTGTAACCACGGAAAGACGGACGGACGGACAGACAGACATCGCTAAATCGACTTCTCTTTTCATCCTGAGCATTTTGGTATATATATGTCTATATCTATCTTGATTCTTTTTTGCTGTTACAAGCAACCGTTATGTGAACACAGTTACCCTTGTGTACAAGTACGCTCGTGTATAAAAATATAAAACTTTTATGAAAATTTCTCGAAATTTACAAATTTTGTTTTAAAATCAAAACCTTAATAAAATAACTGTAAGGGAAAATATATTCCTAAAATCACCATTGATCAATTGTTTGAGACACGGTATATAAAGGGTGTTTTTTTTAGACATGTGGTTTTTAAAAAGAAATAAAAAGCATATAATTTAATGCTATGACCAAGAATTTAGCTTTATTATAAAGATAAGAGTTTGCCATTATGTTTTAAAAATGATTTCGGGACCGCCGCGGCTGGCTCGACTAAATTTCAGCCGAGAGGTCCAATTTTCGACTACTTTTTGTATTAATGGTCGCCCTATGTCTGCAATAACGTGCCGAAAATTCTCTTTCAATGCGTCAATCATCTCGGGCTTATCTGCGTAGACCGCACAAAAAATAGTCCAGCGGTGTTAAATCGCACGATCTTGAAGGCCACGGCACAGGCCCACGACGCGAGGTAATGCGCTCACCAAAAGTTTCCTTCAATAAATTAATTGTTTCGTTGGCTGTATTGGCATGTAGCGACCTATTGTTGGAACCAAAGGTCATTCACATCAACATCCTCCAATTTAGGCAAGAAAATATCATTAATCATGGCTTTATAGCGGGACCCTTCGACTGTAACATTATGGCCGGATTCATTTTTGAAGAAATATCGACCAATGATTCCCTCTGCCCATAGAGCACACTAATTTTGTTTATTACGGTACCCATTCAACGAAAAGTGAGCTTCATCGCTGAACAAAATTGTCTTGTGAAAATCGGGATCGGTGGCCATCTCGTTTTGGGCCCATTCTCCGAACATGCGAACGTTGTTCCGGAGTTAGTCTATTCATTATGAAATGGCAAACCAAACTGTGTATATAAAGTATTGCCTCATTGAAAACCACACGTCTAAAAAAACACCCTTTACATATATGTACATATGTATGTATAAGTGTGCAATGCTGATTTGCCAGACGCATAAATTGCCAATGGATTGGACTTATGGTAGGCTGATCCGTTAATTCCTTCTAAACAAAAACCAGCATTTGGCCTTTGGAGCGGATTGAATTTTTTTCGTTGTTTCACAATTTCTCGTTTGTTGCTAAGCTCTTTCTTCTTTGTAGTGTTTTTATACAACTACACATTTTTTCGCGCCTTCAATGTGTTTTTTTTTGTTTCTTTCTTTTTTGTTATTAAAGTGTTAAACAGTTGAAATGGTCAACGCACTGCTTAGCCACAATGAGCGAACGTTTACTTAGGAAGATACATACATACATGCATACATATGTACCTAGTAGGCATGTAAATCCCGGTATCCCGGCCTTTTTCAGCTCCCGAATATTCCGTGATAAGTGTATTCAAATCCCTGAATTGTAGAAAACAGGGAATTAATAGCCATTTATTTTTAAAATTTTGTATCATCAAAAATGTATCTTTCAAGGAGCAAACCAAGGCCTTTAGAGAGTTCACAATCAGTGTTATCCTATTAAAAAGTGGAACGTATGGATGCAGTGTGCAATTTCGTTTACTATTGTATGTGGTATTCAGGCAATTAATCAGCAATAAACCGTTTGTAATAAATATGTCAGGTCAATTTCTTAAAAATATGTATACGCACAATTCTATTTAACTTTAATTTATATTTTTTTAAACAAAAATAAACCTCAAAGGATTTAAAACAGAAAGAGCCGATCGAATAAAAATACCTTTCGGAGTTGTATTCAAATAAGAAAACTTAACATGAGTAACAAAAACAACAAGTTTACAACTGTTGTATTACGGATTACTGGATATTGCAGAAAGTCTGAAAGATAAATTGCATCAAGTTTTAACGAGCAGCTCGCAATTGTCCAATAATCGAAAAGCATAAAATTTATCAGAAGGTTTGGTAAAAGAAAATGGATAGTTCTTGTAATGCGGGCGATTAAGGCTAATTCCCACAGAGAGCATTTAACTTTTTTGTGGACAATCCAATCAACCAGTGTTGAGACGGAGCGGTGCTTCTCCACTGCAGATATTAAATGCATAGCATTTTTGTCCAGGTTGGAGGATAACACACTTAAGTCTTTAATTTCTTTAAGGTTGCATTTTGATCAAAATAATGAATAATTCTGCCTCGCTCAAAGTGGAATGGTTTATGCATTTTTTTTTTTTTTTAAGTATTTCTTTTTTTACTGAATGGTAATATATTACTACTTAATATTGGTATCAAACAGTGATTAAAAATAATTTTACTTTATGTAGGTGCATTTGCTTCTGTAGCAAATGTGTACATTTGTACTTGAAGTATAAATTATTTTGTATGTTTGTCAAATTTTACGTTTATTTCTTTTTACTTATTTAAAATACGAATAAATGCATACATGAATTACAACAAATCGTTCTCTTTGTTATATTAATGTTATTTTGTATACTTCTTTAATACAACGTTTACAAACATGTTACATTTTTTGATAAATTAAAAATTACAAATCAAAACGGGAATATCCCGAAAATCCCGGGATCAATAAAATGCCCAAAATTTACATCCCTAGTACCTACATACCTCTTGTGGTTTCAGCCGAATGCAACGTCCAAGTACCCAAGTGTCTGCATTAACATTAAAATCCCTGCAGCAAAAAAGGGGACAGTTAGACAAAGCTCAGACTCCGCACTCTAGGCTTTGTGACTGTCTCATAACCGGGTGCAAAACGAAAGCAGTGTGGGTCGGTTGATATTTATTTAATGCAAAGAGTGTGATCTACTTAAAATACCGATGAATAAACTTTCAGTTTAATTCACGCAAGATGTGTTTTACATTAAATATTTTTTTTTAAATCAATATTTTTATCATTCTAGTTTAAATAAAAATATTATTAAAAGTTGTGTGTTAACATTGCTATATACGAAATGCTTACTGGAAATAATATGTTTTCATTTTAAGGTTGATTGCAACTTAAAAATATAAGTTTTGTTTTAAAATAATTGCGCCAGATAAATGTATCTAAAAATTATTTATTCCTGAAAACGACTATATAACTGCTATAAGAATTTATATTGACTATTTATCACATTAGTATTTTGCTTAAAAATCCTTTTTATTAAAACTCAGTTTAAAACTTTTAACTCAGCGTTAGTTAATACTTGTTTAATCTTTTGATTATAAATTTGTATATTCAAAAAATTTTGGCAATTCTTTTAAAAAATATATGAAATTTCGATGTAGCTTTCTTGAAATATGTTAAATCTTTAAACCTTGATTTATATTTTTTTGATTACAGAAGGGTCATATATTTAAAAAGGAGCCCAGATAAAAAAAAAATAAATAGTCAAAACTCGTCAATATGTGGGAATAGTAAAGATATGCGAAAAACCTATTTAATCAAGAATTTCTAATATATAGTAAGTAATAAGGAAATATGTATGTTATGTACACAATTTGGAAAAAAAATAAAACATTATATTAGAAATACTGGTTCATAGCTCATTCTTTTGGAACTAGTTTGACATTAACTTCTTACGCACAAGCCCAGAATTATGTATTTTTTAACCATCTTCAAATCATCCTAAATTGAACCAGTTCATAATGCGCTTTAGGCTCTGCAGAGCGGGATAATTTTCATTTGCTATGACATCACCATTGTAAAGAAGACAGTTGAAAGCATTGCGCCGTGATAGTTCGAGAACCAGTACCACCTTCTAATGAGTTAGTTCGGCGTTAGTTCTGAGCTACTAAAATTTACTGCAGGGATATGCCGTATACATACATAAATACATGTTCATATATGATATACATATATACATATAACATATATATATAATTATTCAGAAATATTAGCAGGTACCCTGCAAGATAAGACTAAGAATTTTCCCCTGAAATTCAAAAAATTTACACAAACATTCACAACTTTTCCGCATTTCACCAACACATTTACAAATTTTGTTTTCGAACTGTCGAAAAATTTCCATATGTTAGTGCAGTAATGCCGTCCTCCAATAAGAGTCTTATGTGATAGAAGGAGAAAGATAGAAAAATATAAGACACATTTTTATCACAGTAAGCTATGAATAATCGGCATTTCAGGAAAAATATAATTTCAAAAAATTATTTCTAGTTTTTTATTATGCTTATGCATGAAACATTTTATTTTGGATGAACTTCGGGGACATGATTCAATAATAAAAGGTTAGATCAATATTGACAAGGGAGTTTTGACACTCCCTTACAAAAGGTTGCATATACGAAGTACGGAAAAAGGGTAAATAATGCGTTCCCTTTTTGTAAAACTAGGAGTAGCATATTATGGAAAGTTTGCAAATAGTGGTAGAATATTTATTTATTTACTAAATATTGACCAAAAGTTAAAACTTGGTAGAATATAATATGTCAATTTTAAGATAATTGGGAAAAATTTTGTGCTTAAATGGAAATAAAAAATATTCTTGCTTCAATTAATTAATTTAACTGCTTTTAGTAAGAATATTAAAAACGCTAGCCAAAATTATGTTAAGCTCTAAAATTTTCAAAACCCAGCTCCAGGCTTTTGATTATAGGCAAAAACTCGCTGGATGGCTAGGTCAAGGTGCTCCGGGACACTTCGTTAACTCAAGTCAACGAAGCCTCATTTGCATTATTTTGCGACAAGTATATCTTTCTTACTACGAAGAAGTTATTTATTCGGTTTATTCCTTTTGTTTATTTACCATGGGTATCCGGGTTATTCTTAACATTGTGATGAACCCCTGGAGGGTGAAAGGACCAAACATTTTATTCCGATAAATAGTAAGTTGGAGTTGTAAGAAAACCACAATAATTCGAAATTTTAGAAAGATTCTCTTTATAAGTATATTAAAAGAAAAATAAATCAAACGTCATAACTCAAGAATTAAGTTCTGACAAATTCTTGTTTTTGGCATTTGGAAGTAACACTGTTTTTAATTAATTTAAACCCATTCCTTCTAGAAATAACAAAACTTTCCACTCTGTCACATCGAATTTATATCCGCGTGAAAAGCGTTTAAAGAAAAATCGCGTCATTTATACACATTTACATGAAATATTTACGAGACGGGGTCAATCGTGTAATCAGAAAAAATGCTGTCTTTAAAATCCGGATTTAAACTTACTATATACGCGAACATAAGAAACAAAAAGTGTTGCCTGTTAGTTTTTGGTATTAAAAAGTTTTGAGGTTACTACTATTATTTTTATTAAGAAGCAACACGGTTTTGATGCTAAGGGAGCCGTTTGACAAAAAGTGAGCGAGCTAGCTGTTTATCGAGCTAACCTTTTATAATTGAATCATGCTTCGGGGATATTTCAGCGTCAATACTGCAAAGAAAAGCCGTCGTTTATTCTTAACCAATAATTAATTGAATTATCTAGTTTGCGTAAGTATGATCAAAGGCCGACTTAATCATGAAAACCAGACCTTCCCATCTTCTTTAGTGTTAACGACGACTTTTATTTGCAGTGTTGCAGTAGTGATTGATGCTCGAACAACCCTATTCCTTTACCGATTTGATTATTATTTTTTTATTTAATACTTTATTCAACAGTTTTTATTGTTTTTATTTAGTAGTTAATTTTAATAAAAACGTATAAGATAAAATATTGATTACAAAAATGAGTAGTTTCATTATTAGTGCTGAGGAGTTTGTAATAACAAAAATGAGTAGTTTGATAATTAGTGCTGAGGACTTTATAATGACAAAAATGAGGAGTTTGTTTATTAGTACTAAGGACTTTGTGATGACAAAAATTAGTAGTTTGATTAATAGTTAGTTAGCTGATGAGTTTGTGATGACAACAATGTGCAGTTTGGTTGCCAGCGCTAATTAAGCATACAAATGATTAGTTGCCTTATCTGTTAGAGCAAATTAGATATATTTCTTTCTTATATATTTGATAATCTGCTGCCTTGTAGGGTACATACCTTCATATTTGTATATGTATGTATTAGGTTGTTTGACTCGATTTTCTTCGGTTTTTTCATAAATTATTGTACGGTTTTTTGAAATGTGGATTTTTCGAATATCGAAAAAAACGGTTTTTTTAATCTTCAAAACCGGTTTTTTCGTAGTTGTGAAAACATAGCCTTTGATAGAAATATGAAAAATTGTACAACGCCTTTTTGACAACAAGTCCTTCTAGCTCGCTCAATTTGCTCAATGAGAAATTAAGCAATTTTGTATAATGGTATGGTCATAATTGAGAGACTTAGAGACTTTATTTTGAGACCAATTAATGCCAAATGGTCGGAAATTGTGACTAGATTTCATTTTTCAAAGAATTCATTCATAGAAATAATCGAATTTAGTAACATGTATGCGCATTTATATAGCTTTTTTTTAACTTGGTTTACTCCATTTTTTTCTTGATTTAAAAATTGAGAACCGGTTTTTTCAGTTTGCCATTTTTCGAATAATTTGAAACCCGGTTTTACAAAAAAGTCGAATAATCGAACACCCTAGTATCTATGTATGTACATTAGAGCGGTTCCATTTGTTCTTGCTTTGACGACTGACGTATTTGCCTGGCAATTCTAAACAAGTAAAGAAGTGGCTAAGTTCGATCGAACTTTATATACCCGGCGCACGGTTTCAGCTAAATTTTTAAATTAACTAGGTACAATCTAACATGTGTGCCAAGTTTAGACGAAATCGATAAAGTAGTTCCAGACATATATGTACATATGATCTCATATAGTCGGATTTCTGGCTGCAATACAACACCACATACTAAAATCAAGATATATTCCTTCAACATTTATTGAAATGTCCGATTTTAAGTGTTTTCGAAAATTATGAACTCATAAGTGGGCGGTGCTACGCCCTCTGTATAAAATTTTGATACAGTCGGATTTCCTGCTCGAATACAACAATACATACCAAATGTGAGTATATTAGCTTCCATAGCTACTGAAATATAGCAATTTTTGCATTTTCGACAATTGCCGTTATATGGGAAGTGGGCGTGGTTATTGTCCGATTTTGCCCATTATCAATACCAACCTGCTCTGGGTAAAAGACAATCTGCCTACCAAGTTTCATTGATATATCTCAATTTTTACTCATGTTATCGTCTGCACGGACGGACGGACGGACGGACGGGCGGACGACAAGAAAGACATCGCTAAATCGACTTCTCTTTTCATTCTGAGCATTTTGGTATATACATATATGTATGTCTATATCTATCTTGATTCCGTTATGCTGTTACAAGCTACCGTTATGTGAACAAAGTTATAATACCCTTGTGCACTTGTGCGCGGGTATAAAAACCTATGGAAGCAGAGCTGTAAGGGCTCATATTAGTTAACAATATGTACCTAACGTGATTAATTTTTTTACATTTACAATGAATGTATGTATGTATGTGGTACGAGAAATTAATTTTTTATTATAATTTTGTTCAAAACTCTTCGCTAGAGATCCATTACGAGAAAAAGTTGACTCAATTTGGTTAATTTTAAAGCAAAAACATTGGTTTTTCTTATTTTTTGTGTGTGACGGATCTTTTGCTATTCAAGCTCAAGTTTCAAACTTAACAACGTTTTAACAAAAATGAACAAATTTTAAAAGAGATTCATCAAAATTTATAATATTTTATAAACTAAGACAAGAAAATTAAAATATTAGGTACACATACATATAAGCCACCTAAAGCCTTTTCTTTGTAGGACTTCAAAATTAAAAATTAAGTTAGAAATTTTGATGAAACTTTTAAAAATTTTTAAGCTTGTGCTTGAGTGATCTTTGTTAGAGACTTACCTGAGTTTTAATTACGCAACAAAGTATCATTTTATTTATACTTTGGTAAAATTTATGTTTTAATAAATAAGTTGGTAACTTCGATAAAAAATTATAATTGTATTAGATTTTTTCCTCATTTTGCTTTGAATCAAATTAAATAACTCATTTCTGCATAAGATTAATTTATAAAAAATTTGCAAGGATAGTTTACGGAAATACTCAGAAACATTTCGGAATTAAAAATGTGTAAAACATCATCCCCGATTAAAAACTTTAAAATATATTGCAACCGAAAACAACAAATTTTAATGACTCATATCTTTTTTATTTGTTTCGAGTCGCCAGTCGCTGCAGGAAATAAATTTCCTCGCCCTAATGTTTGTATATTGTGAGCATATGGATATATCCCAATCATGGTTAAAATGTATACAGGTGATGTCAGTAAACAGAATAGCTTTAAATTTTGACATTGCTCGCAAGCTTATTTTCAGTATCGCCCACTCTCCTTCACTCATTTGTAAAAGCAAACTAAAACACTCGAGTGTTAGAGGTAACATATGAATAACAAATAGGGTAACTTACAAAACTGTTTCCGATAACAAGAAGCTAACTATAATGGTAACAAGTACGAGTGGTTAGCAATAACAAGTAGATAACAGAGCCGGTAACTACTAAAACTGCTACTGCAAACAAACAACTACCAGACTCTGTAACCGACAATGTTAGAGCGAGAGTGGAAAAAGATATATGTAAATGCCATGAGTAAGAGCGAGTAGGATGATTACACCGTCGTGAACCATGGAGGGGAAATGGTTATTTTCTTCCCACGGCTAGAACAAATGTGACTAATTTTATAACTATCGAGCAAGTGAACGCTAACGCTTAGTTACTTTGTTTGCTAACCATTACCCGCCTTGTAGGGTCGTAGTATCAAAAATATTTCTTTTTTTATGCATATTTTTAAGGCGGATTTAGTAACGCAGCGTTTGTAATCTGCAGAATTATTTTTTTTTCTTTTTAGTGATACAGCAAATGTCAAAATGAAGTTGTTGGTTTACATTTCTTTATTCACAGTATTATTTCTGATCATCGTACATTTATACCAGTAGAATAATCACGCGTTACCACGTGTTACCATTTAATGTGAAAATATTTTCGTACCGGGATTTTTTTTGCATTTGTGTGTTTACAAAAATATAATCCTTTTAGTTTCTTTGTATATAATTCAAAAAGAGTCAGTAACAAATAAATAAAATAAAATAAAGACCATTACCGGCTCTTGCTATTTACTAAAAATTATGAATTTTAAATTTTGTTCTCTTTTAAGTGAAGAGAAATATTTGGCAAGAAAACAATGATATTGCTTTACTGATGACACATTGGTAAAAAAGTTTATTATATGAATAATTGACGTTTAAAGTAATATTGAAAAAAGTTATCAAATAATTTACTCATTCTTCACAATTGTCGTCTCGTCGATAGCACTTAATTTGTAAAATTGAAAAGTTTTGATGAGCACGCACATATATGTACTTATTTTAACAGACGATCAAACGTTATGCGTCATTCCCTCGTTTTCGTCTCTTTATTCGATTGTCAAAACGAAGCTCATCAAACATTATCGTTTTTAACTCATCATTATAATATATAATATAATTTTGGCGCGTTCACTATATAGCTCAGTGTTTGGCCGAGCTTCTCCTACCATTTGTGGTGTGCGTCTTTATATTATACCACAAATGGAAGGACCTACAGTTTTGTGCCGACTCCGAACGGCAGATGGAATTAATGAGAAGCTTTTTCATGGCAGAAATACCCTCGGAGGTTTGCCATTGCCTGCCGAGGGGTGACCGCTATTAGAAAAAAACTTTTTCTATTATAAAGATTTTGCTTGTCCTGACTGAGATTCGAACCTCGAACTCACCGGCATATCAAGTTTATTTATTTATTTGCCTGTCACAAGTACAGCCTGTCGGACATTTAGGAAGAGAAGACTTGCGTTGCTATTGAAACTATATATTTCTTTATTTAAATAACAAATATTTTTGTGGAGAAAGTTTGATGTCTCCAAAATCGACGTATGACTAAAAAAAATATGCACATATGAGAATCTATTCCAAACCATTTACATTGTTAATCCTGGACTTCTTTTTTCCCCTTCTTACTACTTTTAAAATGCATGCCACAATTAGGGCAGTCTGTTATTTGGTGGATTCAAACTGGAATTACCTGCATAAAACGTTGTAAACGTTGTTGCGGGTGGAGTCTTTCCATGATGAAATGGCAAACAATACTAAACAAAAATAAAATGGCAGTTTGACAGGAGTCTCGCGTGATCTGTCAAAAAATCTCTACTGAAAAAAACCACTAGATGGATCACCCGTTACAATTTCACCTTATATCCCAATCATAAGTTGACGTACAATGACACAATTTCCAACGCAATAGTTATTGTACTACATACTACTGAATAATTTTTGTTAGAGAATTAACTGTATTTTAAATGAAATACATATATTAATATTAAGGTGAGAGAAAAATAAACAGTCAAAACTTGAAAATATGAGGGTATCGTATAATTCTGATACGCACTAGTTACAGTATTTCCTGCGAGTGCTGATTAATGAATTAATTAATACAAAAATATAACTATTTCGGAAAATGAAACAAGGACAAGAAATATACAGATTACTTTTTTGTCAATAAAAATTAAATTAAAAAAATATAAATTATTCAATTACTTTAAAAGTACTTTAAATTGCTTTACCTTGCTTTCACGTTTTGATCTTTTGTATTTATTTAAATGTTTTGTGACCTGCTCATCACTAGGTCACAATTTAGAGACTAGAGGCCTTATTTTGAAACTAATGAATGCCAACTGGTCTAAAATTGTGACTTTTGTCTATATTAGAGACTGATACCCGAATTCTGTAACTTAGTCTCTTCTCAAGTCTCAAAATGAGGTAGAGATTATTGCTTTTTCTCGCTTTCCGTTTTTTTCTTTTGAGTCACAATTTTGAGACTTTATTTTGAGTCTAATGGATGCCAACTCGTCTAAAATTGTGACTTTTGTCTCTATTAGAGACTGAGACTGCTTACTGAATACGGGTGTTAGTTTATGCTTGACAACCATTGAAATCAATCTTGACTTTTAACAAAAATGGAAAAAAGTGAATTTTGTGTGCTGATTAAGCATTATTTATTGCGTAAAAAACCATCACCGAGACCAAAGAAAGGCTTGATAAATACTATTGGGACACTGCACCATCAATTTAAATTGTTAAAAAGTGGTTTTCTGAGTTCCGTTGTGGTCGTATCAGCATAAGTGACGCCCAACGTTCAGGTCGCAAAAACGAGATCGTTATGGAAATCGTCGATAAAATGCATGGAATGATATGGGATGACCGGAGAATGAAAGTGCGTAAGGTGGTTGAGGCTGTAGGAATCTCAACTGAGTGGGTACATCACATTTTACACGAATATTTATATGTACATACATATGTATATGAAAAAGCTATCTGCACGATTGCTGTCGAATTGGGCTACGAAATTTTATCCCATCCAGCATAATTTCCAGATTTAGCCCCATGCGACTATTTCCTATTTACAAACCTGAATAAATGGCTCGCTGGTAACAGGTTTGGGTCAAATGAGGAGGCCATCACAGAAAAAAACACGTATGTATGTATATTTTGAGAGTCTTTGGGTGGAATAATAAATTGGAAAAACGCTGCACTTCGTGTATAAAGTTAAAAGGAGATAATGTTCAGAAAAATAAAGCTTTTTTGTCTAAAAAATATATTTTATATAAAAAGTCACTGAATTATCAAAATGACTCGTAACTACAACTTAACTACGACTTAACTACTGACGATAGCGTTGGAAAACGGTTAACTTTCTTAGGGCCAGTTTTTCAGTGCAAGTTGAACTCTGTTTGTCGTTTAAACTAAGTTTAAACTCTGAGTGCAGTTTTTCAGTCAACTTTAAACGGAGTTTAAACTAAGTTTAAACGGCCGATTGTGCTCGGTTAAACTTAGTTTAACTTATCAGCTGTTTGCTAACTGCTTCGTTTTGGTTGCAACAAAATTATTTGGGCACAAGGAAACTAAGTTTAAATTTAAACTGAGTTTAACTAATCTTAGTTTAAACTGAGTTTAAACCAGCACTGAAAAACTGGCCCTTAATGCGATGTTGTTTAACTTCTGTTTTCCGTCTTTGACTACATATCTAGGTATGTATGTACATATGTACATATATGTATGTGTGCACACATTTTGTTTTTAAAATTTTTCCACCCCTGATTCATCGCCGCATTGATAGTCGCTGTATCTTTCTGTCTGCGCAATTTTGAAGTTGGCGATGATAAGTCACCGAAATGACTGTCAAACACACGCACACACGCATGCAAGCCGTGCTTACTCGTATTGCTATACATGTCGGCATAGCAGTGTGCAGGAGAGTTACCTCTGCATGGGCGCCATTCAAAAAAAAAATATGTAAACACACGTTCCCATAAACACGCGCCCGCGTACATGTAAAAACCCAGCAGTGCGCAAGCGCATCCATAATGTAAATGTACTAGTTCAAATATAGTGTCTAACAGAACAGAACATTTAAAAAATCTATTTTAATGCTAAAGGCCTGTTTGATTATCCCTGCAAGAAGTGCACGCCCCAAAGGTTTTCAGCAAGTGTTCTTGGGCAATTAATTGAGAAATAGTGTTGGGGAAAAATAAACTTAACACGAATAATTTGTTTTACTAGAAATGTATCAGTAGTTTTCTAACCTTTTCTCGATAAACGAAGTATTTATTTTTAGATACATACATCTTTTTTTAAATATTTTACGAAAGAAATTGCGACAGAAAAAGCAAAGTTCATACACCTACAAATATTGGCTTATAACTGAATATAGCCATTCCTATGAGGTAAAAGGTCCATTCCTTATCTACAGTTTTTTACTGGATTTAGTCCAAAAAGCATTCCCGTACTCAAAAAAAACTGTAACTGAGAGCGCACTTGAGAGAGTAACTACGACTCTCTTCTTGTCCGAAGTTACAGGATTTAGTCAGAAGTTTTTTTGCCTGTAAATATCCAAAAAGTGTCAAAATCAGCTGTTAGCAGTATTGTTGTGAAAGCACAAAATAAAGAAAATTATAAAATTTGTGTAAAAAATTAAACATTTCAGTAAAAATGGAAAGTGCTAAAGTAATAAATAAAATCGTAAGTTCTTGTGATAGTTTTGCTTGCGTTTAAGTGTTTTTATTACCATTTTTTGTATGTATAAATATTTTGACATTCGCTTCTTGGGCTAAAAAAATCGTTTTTGCATTCCCGTACTTTTTCCTGTAATTCTCTATTAGAGAGCGTTTTTACCTTACTCTCTTGCATTTTGACACTTTTTAGGAACTTACTGGAAAAGTAAAGGAATGGATCTAAAATTTACTTTGAAAGAAATAATTTATGAGAAAGTTGAATAATTTATTGCAAAATGCATCATCAAAGACCCCGTTACGGCTGCGTTATGACAGGAGTTTGTTTCAATTTTGAAATCGCAATTAAGCCAGTTTAACTCCCTTAAGTTTTTTCGGGCATCTTTTCGTCTCAAGCTCTTCACCCTTACGCACTTGTGCGACGAAAAATGTAGAATAAAGAATAAAAATACCAATTTATTGACTCGATAGCCGATAACCTCCGTTATCAAGAAGCGAAGAGCTTCAATCTACATACATATATACAGGTTTAAGTCATTTCCATTAACTGTTACGATCCCGTCAGCATTTATTTTTCAAAGTATTATATAATAGCTCAGCAATCAACCCAATTTTATTGGAAATCTTTTTGTAATTGGATATTTCGAACCACTTCCATTAAGATTATTAAATGTAAGACGATCATCTCAAATTTGAGTTGGCGACAATTCAATACCGAAATTTGTTTGAGCCAGCTTCGAACCAGTGCGGAATTGTGCTAGACTAGCCTCAAGCTGATTAACATCGACCTTTGTCGACATCTCTTCCACACCAGCCTTCCAGGGCGAATAACCAGTTCCGAAAAGGGGTTTTCCAAGACCGACCACAGGACTTACTAAATACTCGGTAACTCTTGTCAATAAACTCAAAACAATTTACTGCCACTTAAGAATTGAGAGACCAAAGTGACTAAGAAAGGTTTTTGATGATTTTGTATTGGATAATTTGAGCCGGAAAATGGCTCCACAAAAAAAAACGAAAAATTGCGTCGGAACTCCGGCCATTAGTACTTCACGTTATGTGGATCGCTGAATTCAAATCCGAGGTCAGTTATCCTCATCTCATCAGAATTTTTCAGTTCATTTACTGATATTTGCGAAATCAAAGATAATTATTGTTGTTGTTGTTGTTGTTTTTTTTTTAAACTGTTAAATATTTTTTTTTTAATTTAAAAATGAGACAATTTTTTTTTAAAGCAACTGCAGAGTATTGTACAATTTTCTGAATTTTAACAGGATAAAATGGTTATAGATTTTTGGCTTTTATTTCCCAAATATTTTTTAAACAATTTAAGTATTTCTTAGAGGTAAATTGTTTAAGTAATTTTACGTAACATTTCCTTTAAATATCTCATTTATGAGTGTTATAGCCTTCGTCTTGAACTCGCGCATTTGCTTATTATTCATTTCTTCGAGATCAGGCAACAAGCTTAACATAAACAGTCTTTTAGCATTCTCATTGTCTGAGAGTGTGTAATCTGGCGGCGACTTTTTAAAATATGTGGCATCTCTGATTTGACGTCGTTTAACTGGTGTTGCTAGTTTCCTCGATGGGTACCCGTAAAGATCATGAAAGTCCTCTTCTTCGGAAGCAGTTGACGCTAATCGCTTTCGTTTAGTGTGCTGATGCTGTGACCTTGGCTCATTTAGAAAAGTTGAATTCATATTTTCTCCAACATCATTGCACAAACCATCACTTGTATTTTCGATGTCAAAACTATTTTCGCTTTTCGCAGTATGATTATAACTGGCGACAAGACCCTCACTCTCCTCTAGCAAGTGTTTTGTGCGAAATTCTGGATCCCATCGGTTTTGCAAATAAGGAGTCAAATACTGTAAGTGTTCATGTAAATAATAGGGTTTAATAAGTTCACCCATGTGCATTTGCTTCAGTCTTCTGGCGAAAACGGAACGGCAATTTTTCCACTTTTCTTTAACCAAGTCAGCTGGAATGAAGAACGAAAGTAATCAGAATGTATTTGAGTAATAAAAAAATGAGAGTTTTATAAAATACTTCATCCAACCTAATTCAAACCCTTTATTATTTTCATTTCATTATTAAACAAGAACGACGAAACGGAAAATTGCGTACCCCGCGATCTATTCTATAAATACTTTTTAGCAGACTAGAATTTGTTGAGTGGAGCCACTCTAAAGTCCGCAGCGTTTGTTCGCCAGGAGGTGTGGCTACAAGCGGGTCTTGGATCAAGCGGCTCACTTTATAAACGAAATAAAAATGTTTGGCCCCTAGCAATGGGTAGTGCGATAGTTTTGGGACCCGCCACGTAAAACAAAAACTGCAATGAAAAGACTTAGAAAGCTTCAGATAACGACCTCGCAACACGTTGACGACCCCCTCTATAAGGAAGGTGCCTTTGTCCAATTGCTGGATGTCCTACAGAAATATAAGGCAGACATCACCGCAGTTCAGGAGATGCGATGGACGGGGCTTTCTCAATTTTAAAGTCGCTTTTGACAGCACGAATAGAAGCTGTCTGTACGAAGCCATGGCTAAATTTGGAATCCCTGCTAAACTAATACGGCTATGTAAAGTGACGTTGAGCAATACTTTTAGCTCCGTCCAAGTTGGGAAGGACCTTTCCGAGCTGTTCGAGACCAAACGAGGTTTTAGACAAGGCAACTTCTTCAATCTGATGCTGGAATCCATAATAAGGGATGTCAATCTGAATCGAAGTGGTACCGTATATAAGAAAAGTACAATTTAGCTGGCGTTTGCGGGTGATATTGACACCGTTGGCCTTAACAACAGGGCCGTCAGTGCAGCATTTTCCAGTCTAGAGAAAGAGGCGAAAGAAGTTGCTATTGCAGCGAAAGAGGACATAACCCGCTCCACAAATCCCTCCGCATGTCCGTTCTTTTATGTGGCACAGAAACATGGATGATGTTGATTAGCGATGAGAAGGCTTTGGGGACATTCGAGAGAAATATTTTTCACAAGATTTGTGGTCCTGTTCGTGTGAGCGACGGGTATCAAAGAAGATGGAATGATGACCTGTTTGAGCTGTGTAATGATATGGGCATAGTCAAGCGCACATAAATTCAACGAATGCGATGGCTTGGCCATATCGTTGGTATGGATGATAATGCTTCCGCGAAAAAAAAAAACGAAGGCAAGGGCGCCCACGAATGCACTGGAAGGAACAAGTACAGAAGGACCCGTCTTTACTTGGTGTGAATAATTGGCGTAACCAAGCCAAGGAGAAAGAGAACTGGCGAAGCTTGATTACACGGTGATAGAGACGAGATACGCTACGAGCGTGCTTGATGTTCGTTCAGCCCGTGAGGTAGGCGTCGACACTCATAAACCTACATTAAGTAACGGGACGAAGCTGCAGTCGCAACGATCAGTTGAAAATTTCCTATCTCGACCTTGAATCCTTCGAAAAGAAGGTCCCGACATTATTGAAAAATAGGAAAAGATCCCTCAATCTCTTCTTACCACTGCGGAAGACGTGGTTGGTTACTACCGGACACAGCGAAAGAGCTGGTATGAGGAAGAATGTCTTGACGTTGCAACAGAAAAATGCGCAGATTACAAGTTGTTTTAAAACTAAAGTAAAGATGAGGATGGAAATCTTGTAAAAAGCGTTCAGAGTAAACTTAAGGAAGTAATCAACCAATCTTTAGGGATAATCACCAAATCCCTCAATTTGACCAATATGGTGACGAAGAGCTGGTAGCACAATGTGGTTTGAAGATTATGTGAATATATTGAAATCCCAGTGTATCCAATACATAAGGAGGGTGGGCTTCACTCCTTGCCATGTGAGCACAATAGATAAAATCCTTAAAAAACACACTAAAACAGTGTCGGCACTGTGCCATTTTGAGTGTCATTTTTCGTTCTCCGAAAGAGAAACCGGTTTGTATAATACCTAACATGACAAGTACTGTATTCACCGGTTGTCAATTTTCGCTTGCTTTGTACTTCTTGTTGTCGCAAGCGAGATAGAGTTTTGAACACTGGGCATTTTAAAAGCATACTTTTTCATTTGCAACATGTCGTCAAGTAAGAAGGTTCGTGCCCTGAGCTTTATTTAAATTCCAAAGTCACTCATATTATCGGCATGAACTAATTTATTTAAAAACATCAGAAACACACTACTTCATTTTTTTATTATTATAACTTATCCTATTTTAACTTCTTTTATGTGAGAGAACTCCATGGTATATGATATTGCCACAACAAAAGTTGCTAGGAAATGATAAAGTGGCTGTCAAACTACAAAAACTACAGTTGAAAGCAAGCGAGAGCTCACTTACCGGTCGATTTGCGAGACTTATCATCTGAAACGCGGTTTTCATGTTTTCCACACTCTTTTAATGCATTTAAAATGTCTTATTACGTCAAACAAAGTATATTAATTTTTTGAAGACTTGAAAGAATGGAATTATTTCATTATCTAGAGTGGATCGAGTATCTCCGTCATGCTCACACACGTACGCGATTTCAATCATCAAGATATGAAAATGGTGTACCTACACCCGAAAATGTTATAACTTAAAACTCCTATTAAGAGTGTACACTTGTTTTAATGTAATACAATTGTTTGTATACCGTAATAAAATTGTATTTATACTGCAGTTTGGATTGTAAAGGCCTTAAAAATTACTTCTATATGCAGGAAGTTTAATTTTTCTGCAAAAAGAAGGCCTGAAAATTTATACGAAAACCTGAGTTCACGAACTCATATAAGCATGTATTACAAAAAATTGTTAAAAACAGCATAAGAAAATCTCCAAAGAATAGAAATTACTCATTGAAGACCAAAATTTGATATTCACACATTTGTCCATCGAAGAGTTAAATACTTACTAATATATATACATATAACAGAGTTACATATATACTAATACAATTTCGATAGTCGATAAAAATTGAATATAACGATAGTTCATTTAAAATATTTTCTTTGTATCATTTTTTTTTTAAGGAAAAAGTTGAAAAAACGAACAAATGTGAAAACCCGTATTTTCTTTGAAATCCGTATAAAAATCAGTATTTTTATAAAGGTTGCTGAAAAATCCGTTAAAAAAAATCCGTATATCTGGCAGCACTGTGTTTAACTACCGTTTACATTGTTCAACTTTCGCATTCAGCAACAAATAGTTGAACCCAAGTTGAACAATATAAAGGCCCTTCAACGAAAAATCAACACACATATACTCGCACGCATATATGTACATGCATACATATTTACATATTTATCTCAATGCAAAAACAACAATTCATACTCACGCGTGCTGAATAGTTCCTCTGCCACTTCTATCCATGCCCTTTCTGTGTGCTCCCGTTTGGCATACTCTGGTAATTGGGTATTGTACAAACATGGATATTTTTCAACACTCTGCACTAAGCGTACAAAAATTTGTTTGTTATTATTCATTTTTTTTTTTGCAATTAAAACAAATAAACACAATAAACAAACAAACACTACTGCGTGCCGACAAACACACTCGTTCTGGTTGCTCACGACAAATTGAAGCGACGTCTCCAAGTCGCTACTACACAACTTGTCGGCTCTCCTACGCTGTTGTCTACTAATCGAGAGAGTGGACAGTCGTGCGGCGACATGTTTGATTGTGAAACGAGTGTGGACTGTGGATGATATTGTTGTGTGGCATTAAGGGTAGGGTTGTTGTTTGAAATTTAAACGGGCAGATAGACGTTGTATGAGTACAAATTGTAGCAGGTACAATAGTAGCGCGCGAAAATGTCTGACATTATGTACATACTAAGGTAGATATATACATATTTAAGTATGGTATCTACTTACATATGTATGTATGCGCGTGTGCACTGCTATAAAGAAATTCTGTGTAATTGCTTGAATTAGTGTAAATTCAATTTTAAAAGTTACGTGTTAGAGAACTGAATAATTTATAATAACGGTAAAAAAAATAAAAAATAAAATTTATATACATACATACATACTTAGTTAAAATCTATTCGTTATTTAAAATTAATTATGTGGTGAATACGGATTTTTCTTTAGTTAATATTATTTGAATGATAAAAAATTATAACTTACCTTCAAAATAATTTTAATGATGTTTAAACATTTTTTTAGACAAAAAAAAACTTCTTCAGAAGTTTCGAAGTTCATTAAAATTAAAACTAAATCTATGTAAATTTACCCACACTTAATTGCACCACTGTGCCATCACACGCACAGCTGATTCTGTCAAATTCAGTGCAAGTGGATGTTTGTTTATCTTGTTCTTAATGACAAATGTAAAATAAAAAGTGCAAATTTTTGTTTCAAAGTGTTTGAAAAGTGAAATTTATTAATTGGAGATTTTCTGTATATCGAAAATCGAACAAATTCAAATTATGTCCTGTGCATTTCTGTCAAAATTTTCTTTGTGTATCGAATTTTTTGTTGAACAGCAAAACTTTGCTTTCGATACTGTAGCGTACCAAATAAGCGTCATAATATCATATGAAAATTCATTCGATCAGCAGATTTGGCCGCAGTCGACAATCGAATGCGTTGCTGCTGTTATATCTCCTCCATATCAGCTTTAAACGATTAACGCAATTATCACGAGATCCCCACCAAGACAAATTTCACTTCAAAAGTAAGCTCTGCGTATTTTCTTTTTGAATTTATAAGCTAAAGTTTTAAATACATATATGTATTTGTATTAAAAGCATTATTATCTAAACAAAGTAAAAAATTTTGATTAAGAAACATTTTTTTTTAATTGAATTATGTTTTTTTTTGCTGCTGCTACATAGTGCAAGTTCCAATCTTAACAACGAGTTTAATATTTGGTTGCGCCAATATGAATTTTTAAAATTTTTTCCAAAAACAAACTGTTAGAAATTCTCATTGAAGAGACTTTTCTCCGAATTTGCAAAAAAGCATTCTTTGTTAAAAAAATGTATACTTATGTACATACATACATACTTATGTAAGTACATATTAAGTTGGATTCTCCTTCAAAATTTCATCCACCAACAAAAGAACTTTACATTTGAATTGACGCATTTGTGAGTTGCTCATTTCATTGAGATCTGGCAATAGACTCAGTACAAATTGTCTTTTAGGATTATCACAGTTTTCTAAATCGGAATGTCTAGAATATATTTGGGTGCTCACAGCAGAGTTTGAAGCCTCGGCGTTTGGTGTAGGTTGAGCAATTTTTTGACTAACCGCAGGAGGCGGCTTCGCTTCGTTTTCAATATTTTTAAAATCATCGCCTTCGCAAAATTCAGCTTCATCGTCGGAGCTGACCGAGATCTTAATTTCCTTTTGAGGGCTCAAATGAGTTATTTCGTCTTCTTCCAAATATATTGGATTATTGATATCATCTTCATCAATTATTTCGTTCTCGTTTTCTCCTGCACTTTGATCTGTGTCCGTTACATATTCGTTTTCGACCTCCTCAGCCCTTTTATCGGTTCTTTGTTTTATAGTAGTTTTGTTGATCGCATCAGCACTATACGATTTTTTCAAATACGGTATAACAAATTTGATATAATCGTATAAATAATACTTTTTCACATTACAGCCCATTTGCTTCTGTTTCAGGTTTCTCACCAGAAGTGTACGAAAGTTTTGCCATTTTTTCTGTATTGCTTTTGCTAAAACAGAAGATTAAATATTGATAGGTAATTAAAAATTAATTTAAAAAAAATATACTTTATAAAATTTTACTTACGCTCAGCATTCAAGTCCTCTGCAATATCTATCCAAGCCATTTCTCTGCAATCTCGTCTGGCGTATTCTTTGAGGTCACTGTTGTACACAACCGGATATTTTTTTACAGCTCTTACCAAGCGAATATTAAATTTGTGATCTTGTAGGCCATCCATTTTGTAGCGCGGTGCACAACAACTATCACAGCAGTAAAGATAAAATAAAAAATACTCAAATCAAATAGTAAGTAATCACTTCGAAAGCCTGCGACAAACTAAAATCGTTTAACTCAACCACCGTACGACTACGTTGGATTGTAGCTCTCAGCAAGCGACAATTGTCGTTTCATGTTTGTATTTGAATGCAATCGTGACGTGACATGCGCCCATACGAGTCGAATACAGCCGTTGTGTGCTTATCATCGCTTCACGTCGTTAGTTGTGCACATACTTATGAACATACTTACATGTGTAGATATTTATGTAGGGCAATATTTCAGTCGCCCTGCAGGAAATATTTTAACTGAAATTGTAAAAAACTCGCAAGTGCTATAAAATTGTCAAATAGCGAAAGTGTTAGTGCCTGTGTACTTACATACATAGTTTATTAATTCACACTGGGCGTTAACAGAATATTTGAACGACTAATAAAAATGTTGAAAACACTTTGAAAACTACCGGCTATGAGCTACAGCTGTCATCCTATTCCCTTTTTCCGCCTTGCATTATAATGAAGATTATTGTTTTGGCGACGACGGAACTACGCGGAGAATAAATAAAATTGTCTCTTTTGCCAGATTAGATCTACTCGTATTTAAATTTTTCTAGAGACTATTCGTGTCGCGTAAAGATAATAAAGATAAAAAAATAAACCATAGCTGAGGTCTGTAGTACGTAAACAGTTTTTTACCTCCGAATTCAGCAAGCAGTATCAGTCTCTAATAGAGACAAAAGTCAGAACTTTAGACCAGTTGGCATTCATTATTTTTAAAATAAAGTCTCTAGTCTCAAAATAAAGTTTCTAAATTGTGACCTGGTAATGAGCAGGTCACAAAAAATTAAAATAAAAACATAAGAAAAAAACGTGAAAGCGAGGAAAGGCAATAATCTCTAGTTTATTTTAAGACTTAAGATGATAAAAAGTTACTGAATAATTTAATTTTATGAAATATTCTTTGGAAAAATATGCTATTTAAAATAAATTTGACGCATTTTATTAAAACTCATGAGATACCAATTCAGAAGAATAAAAAGTTAAATCAATATTTTAATAATTGACAAATTTATTGAGCTCGAGGCCAGTTTAATGAAGATTTTATTTGAAAAAAACAACAACAGTTTTTAAATGGTAGAAGTTATAGTACCATTTCGGAAATCACCACATTTCCTCATCAGACTTCTTTTTATTAAATTATAAAAATTTATGTTTCATAACCAATCTTCATTTAACTGGCCTCGAGCTCAATAAATTTGTCAATTATTAAACATTTATAAGGCCAATAAATAACAAAAATTTATAAATATTTTAAGTTAAATATCAAAATGATTTAAAAGATTTCTAGTGTTTAAGATGAAAATTACTAAATTATTTGAATTTATTTATCATTAAAAATCATTTTATTCTTCATCAAGAACATTTTCGCTTTGCTGTTATTGTTAACGTTTTTCTACGACTAAAAGTTGGTGCACTTGCGCTTATGTTTTTGGCCACTTGATTCAATTCTCACGTGTATAGATCAACAAGAACTCGTGTTAAGAAGAAGGAACACACAATAAACAAGTTCCTGGCACGTTCTGAATCCGGCCCTGGAAAAAGGAAAACGTTCAAACCTTCGGAGTTTTCAAAAATGGTAAGAGCATTCATCAACAAGAAAACTCGATACGAAGACTCAAAATATGTGGGGAAAAACTATTAAATACAATTTATTCCGTTAACTTATTTATGCAAAAACGAAACAAAAGTCGATTGCCGATTTAAGTTTGAGAAAGGTGCAGATGTCAATGCCAATAAATTTTGGTCTCTTTTGATAGCTTTTGCCTGATAGAACTCTTTTACGCTCAAAAGAAACCTCGTATCCGGGAAGTCAGGGCCGGGTGCAGAACTTAGCCAACAGGGGGGGATCTAGATTGAAATTTCATATACGAATAAAATTTGATGAATACGATTCCCTTCTTTTCATATACGTTTATTTTCTCACGTGCACACGGGCTTGCGGGACATGAAATATGTAAGAAAAGACTGGCCTTTCATGCTAAGTAGTAAGAATGTGTCTGCAAATCTATGAGTAAAATTAATGATTATTGGAAAATTCAAAATTCAAATTCTAATTCAAATGCAGGGCTTGCGACAACCTCGCAACTTGCACCGCGCACGATTTTCTTCACGTGGAAGTATCCATGAATTGTTTAGTAGTTTTGGTTATTTTTATTGTTTTGCAAAGAAAACGGGATTGAAATAACTTACATTTGAGTTTAATTTTTAATTTTTTGAATTTACGGCATTGCGACACCTTTTTAATATCCCATTTATTCAAATCATCGATAGTAACATTTCAAACATCGTTCCGTTTACTGGAAATACCGCGCTAAACCTGTATGGTCAACTCAATAAGACATCTTCACACTCCAGAGTCCAATTATGTTGGAACACTCTATAAACTGATTACGAAGGTTAAGAGATTAGGCATCGTTTAGGAGTACTGCACCCGGATTCGAGCTTTCGCTATCACTTAAATTTTATCGCCAAAAAACGCTACATGAATTTCAGCAACTTTAAGCTACCTATTATCGTAATTCTAACACAAAAAAGCATCTCTGAAAATCTCCAAAACTCTCCAATTTTATGTTAATTTTTGACAGATTTTAGCTATGAACAAAATTAACCGGATAAAATGAGTGAACTCTGTTTGACAACTCATACAGCTAAAAAGGCGATTCCAGCGTATTTTCCATCGCTAAAAATCCCAATTTTTCGCTATAAGAAGTGTAAAATTAGCGACGAGGAAAAGTTGATGCTAAAAAGATCAGACAACAAATAAGAAGTAATACTTACATACATATTTATATTATTGTTTGTTTAAAAAGCTTGTTAAAATTGTTTAAAAATTTGTAATAAATTGAACAGAATGGAATATGACAATAGTAAAAGAAAGCCTTAAAATAATCGACAATCCACCGATCGATAAACCGATCTTCTGAAGCAAAGAAATAGTTCGTGGATTCCCCCAACAAATTTCTTTTGCTTCGCAAACGGCTCCTTAATGTTTGTTGATAATTCATTGTGATACTGTGCAAATATCTCCGCAACCTGCTCATCTTGATAATATTTATTTTCACAACACCCGTTCCAAATATTTTTTTTTGCAAAATATGCAGAAATTGTGGTAAATTGCTCGTATCAAAATAAAATGTGACATTTCTTTTCAACTACACCAGCGATGCGTGGGTTGAAAAAGGTTTTAGAATTTTTCTTGGAGATTTTTGGCGATGAAAAAGCCAGAATCGCATTTGAGAAAAATCGCCAAAAGTTCGAATAATCCTTAGCGCTTGGAATTTTAGAGATTTTTAGAATTTTAGTCATAGCGAAAGAGGGAATCCGGCTGTTGCTGGCCTCGAGCTCAATAAAAAAAGGTGATAAAACATTACTAAGCCCAAAAAAATGTTAAGTTTTTAATTTAAAAAAATAATAATATCCTCTTTTATTAACTAAAGGGATTACTAGTACAATTGGAATGGTAATCGATATATAATATCCAGAAATAGTTAAAAAAAATGTAGGCAATTCTAAAACAATGATTTTCCAAGTGACTTAAAATAATGTTTTCTGAAATGCAAGTATGAACACATCCATCCATTTAGCAATTAAATCGTCTAAGCATTACGTACTCCGCGCACATTTTTATCTGCAACCTTTAAATTAATAAAGTTATTCAATTGCTTGACACGTAGCTTGGACCAGATTATATAATTGGTTAGACCCAAAATTTGTGCAACATGCAATGCCGCTGTTTCCGGATACAACACGGTCGGACAACCCAAGCCAGAAGGTACATTTAGGCTCGACCAAATATCCACTTGTAAGTTCTCCGTCTTCAGAGGTGGACAATTAATTACTGGATATGTTGTGTTTCCAGATAATACCGGTCCGAGTCCATTTGAACGACCTGCTACAGCAATGAAGATCAAATTACTTATAACACTTTCATATTCGCGGGCAATGCGCAACGTCTCCTCGGGTCCCTTGTGTGCCGACGTGATGCGCAGTTCGGTGTTCACGCCCAATTGTTTGCAGTGTAACGAGATTTTCTCAGCATGCGCGGCATCGGAAGCACTGCCTAACAGAATGACCACCAAATGATCTTTAGCCGGCACGATGTCCTTGAGCTGTTCACTAACCCAAATGAAATTCCGCTTAACCGTATCTAAATCGCCAGCTGTGACTGTAGCAAGATTGCGATAGACCTGTTTATCCACCATCAGACGCTTATCGCCGGCCGGCCAGAGACGCCACGAGTCGGAGTCGATAATATCAGCGAGCACAATGTTACCTGTAACGTTAATGAATGTGGAAAAGTGAAAGGGGGGGCTTAAAAGGAACGAACATAAATATTTAAAAAAAAAAAATATGCGAAAAAGCGGAATAAAATTGTTTACAGTGCGTTTGAAAACTATAATACCACCTCATATTGACAAATTTTGATAATTTATTTTCCTTTAATTTAATTTCTTTAATTTCTTAATCAAAACAGTATGCAGTTTTGAAGGCTATTCAATTTAAGTTGCAAGTTTCAGTTGGCTGATTTTTGGAAACAAAAAAAATTTCGCCAAGGTGTCCAACAATTTCTTCAATACAACGCATGAACTTAATATATTTTTATATGGAAAGAAAATGCGAAAGGCCTCGGCAAAAAAATCCCCAAAAATTAATCGTAGTTACGAGTATTAGCCACATAAAACTTGCACTTTTATGAGGTAGCGAAATTGCAAGCCCATAAAGTTCTAAAATTTTGTTTAAAAAACTTCGATATATTAATGAAAATTTAAAATTTCTATTTTTTTCTAAAAAGTTCGATGTTTTAAAGAAAATTTCGTAAATTTTAGAAACTTAAGTTATACACATTTTTTTACAAAGTTCAAAATTTTAATGATAATTTTAAATTTCTATGGTAAGTTTTTTAAATTTCAATGCTACAATTTTGGTTAAAAAAATTTGATATTTTGCTCAAAAATTTTTAATTTCTATGGTAAGTTTTTGAAATATCAGTTCTTAAATTTGATTTATAAAAGTTCGATATTTTACTGAAAATTTGAAATTTCTATTGTAAGTTATGGAAATATCAGTACTAAAACTGTAATGAAAATTTAAAAATTTCTTTGATAAGTTTTTGAAATTTCAGATCATAATTTATTTTAAAAAAATTCAATATTTTAATGAGAATTTCAAACTTCTTAGTAAGTTTTTAAAATTTCAGTTTTGAAATTGTTTTTAAAAAAGTTCAGTATTTTAATGAAAATTTAAAATTTCTTTTGTAACTTTTTGAAATTTCAGTTCTAAAATTTTTTTTAAACAGATCGATATTTTGATGAAAATTTTAAATTTCTATGGTAAGTTTCTGAAATTTTAGTTCAAAATTTTACTTAAAAAAGTTCGATATTTTAATGAAAACTTAAAATTACTATTTTTGTAATTTGCAAACATTTTTGAAAGGGTATGGTTTAATATACATATGTACATACATTAATAAATTAAATAAAAATAGAAGAAATATATGTAAATAACATGATATTTTTCTGTTGGCCTAATAAATAACATAAAGTTGAAACTAAGTAGAAGTAAAGGAAAATAAAATTAATACAAATTAATTCAAATAACAAAAAAATTAAAGCAAATAAATTATATTATCGAATTAATAAATACAAAACTATTAAATTTTATTGAAAAAAAATATTTGTATATTTATATAAAAGGAATTAAAAAGTGACAAAAGCTGTTTTTAATTACTAAATTAAAAGAACTCATGTTGTACAAAATTAAAAATAAATTTTCAGACTTTCTAATTTAATTTAACTGTAAAAAAAAATATTGAAAGAAAAAAAGTGGAATAAGGTTGCTAAAAAATTAAAAAAATTAATTATTATTTTCTTTTAAATTTTTTAGAAGCTTTATTTCGCACCAAATAAAATTTAAAATAAAAAAAATAAATAATTGCAAAATAGAAGGAAATTACATATAGTATAACGCATGTACATTTAATTTGAAATTAAGAAGAAAAAAAAATTTTATAAATTAAAACTAGATTTAATTAAAAAAAAATTTAAGGCAAGAAATTTAAAGTATGAAATTCAAAAATCTTAATGTTAATTAAAATAAAATAAATTTTAGCTATAAGAAACATTTTTTTAAGCGGTTCAAATAAATAAAAAAAAAACATTTCAAATTAGTGTAAATAAATTGATGCACAGGAAAAAAATATAAAAATATTTAAGTTAACTGAAAATAAATTAAATTAAGTATACAAAAATATTATATAAAATGAATTCAATTAAATGTATATGAAAATTAAATTAAACTAAAACCCATGTAAGCAAAAACTATAAATTTAAGAAAATACTCAAAAGAAATTGGCCCAAAAAAATTAAAGCTATCAATTTGAAAGAGGTTAAACAAAGTGGCATAAAGAAGTTTAAATTAAATACAAGCAATGAAAATAAAGTATCACAAAAAAAAAAAAAATGTATGAACAAAAGAAAAAAATCATACCATTTGTATCAATGCCAAATTCAATTTTCATATCAATCAGCGCACAATTTCTAGTTGCCCAAGCTTTCTCCAAAACTTCAAACACCAGCACAGTGGTACGCTTCATAATGTCAAGCTCATCCTGACCTTTAGTGTTGTAAGAGACACAAATATTAAATTGTAACCTAAAAATTATTTACATTTATTTTTTCCTACCAATTAATACGCCATTGAAGTTAAATTTAGCGGAAATAATTTGTTCGTCAGACCACTGAGGATCATGATTGGCATCATCTTTGAAAAATGTCTCCTGTTTAGGTGGTGAAAATCTGCAAGAAAACAATGAAAAAAATGTATTAAATTTTTGTATGTATGTGCATTTGCATTTATAATATTTGTTTGGCCGAGCTTACCACAAATGGAGGGACTTACAGTTTTGTGCCGACTCCGAACGGCAAACGTATTTTATGAGAAGCTTTTTCATGGCAGAAATACCATCGGAGGTTTGCCATTGCCAGCCGAAGGGTGACAGCTATTAGAAAAAAACATTTTCTATGATAAAGATTTTGCTTGCCCTGACTGAGGTTCGAACCTCGAACTCACCCCGGCATAGCGAGTTATAGCACGCACCGCTTCCAACTCGACCACAGCGGCCAATTCAGAAACTTGTGCCCGGATTCTGTAACTCAGTCTTATCTCAAATCTCAAAATAAACTAGAGATTATTCCTTTTTCTCACCAGGTAACAATTTAGAGACTTTATTTTGAGACTGAAGGCCTTATTTTGAAACTAATAAATGCCAACTGGTCTAAAATTGTTATTTTTGTCTTTATTAGAGACTGTTTGCAGATGACGTTGTAAAAGCTTTAAAAACTAATTTTTTACACTTTTGTGGCTAAAACTTTAATAAAAAAGTATAAAATAAATTCTCTAGAAATTTGGTTGATACCCATATTTTATCATATACTTACTTTTATATATTTTTTAATAATAATGAAAGTTTGATGTTCTTTAAAATAAAAATTCCTACGCCAGAGGGAATAACGCACGTTTTCTATTTTTGTGGCAAAATTTTATGAGCACGTATGCATGTTTACTGTTTTTGTAGTTTGTTTTGATATTGATTGTTTTTTTTTTTGTTGCACTGTTTTTAAAGATAGATTTCTTTTTCAAATGTTGGCCTTCCAATTATCGATCGAGCGTTCGAAGCTATTGAGTGGTAGGCGAGTAATGTAGGGCTCGAGTGTTCTAATGGTAGCATCTAAAAGTTAATTTGACTGGATAGAATGGCAGCATTGAAACCGCTTGGGAATAAGCTACATACTATGTATGTATATTGTGTTAGCGCCACATTATTATTGTAAAATTTATATTTACTCTTGTATATGTAAATAAGTAGATTATATTATACACTCTGTTCATAAATTATAGCACAAACACATAAAGATACATTTTGACAATTTTCAATTAAAACTTCGTTAATTTTCTAACGAACACCATTAAAAAATATTTAAAGATTTTTTAAGATTTTAAATATTTTATAGAAAACGTTTAATATAAATTCAACAAAATTTTGAACTAAAAAATCTTTTTAAATTTTTTGGTATGCAAATATGTAGCTTATTTAATTTTAGTACAACAAAGTGCAAGTTTCTAGTGACAACGAATTACCACTGAATTTTGAGAATTTTTTTACAGACGCTATTTCGTAATTGTTTCCATATAAAAGTTAATTGTGGTTTTGCGTTGTATGAAAGAAACTGTCAGTAAAAATTTTGTCAAAAAGCAGTGATCATTTGTAGATACTTTAAACTTGCATTTTCTTATACCTAAATTGTATGAGCCAAAAAGTTGCATACTCAAAATAAATACTAAAAACTTTTTATGAAAAATTTCGAAATTTTAATGAAATTTTGTTAAATCATTGTACATTTTGTAAATAATTTAAAGAAATGGATGTTTATGGTTTTCTTTAGAGAATTAAACGCAATTTACTTGAGAAATAATTTTAATTAATGAGAAGAAACATAAAGTGCCCAAATTTGTCAGAACTCAACTTCAAGCCGAAAAGGGGTGATAGAATTGATTGTAACTATTATGAGAAAAATCAGAAAAAAAATCTATCCCATGCAGTTTGAAAATTATGCTCATTTAAGAAAAACCTAGAAATTTGGTCAAACTGTAACCATTTTTCGGTAATTGTGGTTAATTTTTATTATTTTTGTTCATTTAAACTTTGGAACCTTAACCCTAAATAACATTTCTAGAACATAAGTCAAAAATAATGACACAATTGCCCCAAGTTTTTTATAATTAAGACTATTTGTTAAACTATGAATTAAAATTTTGTATAATTTATCGACTTGGCAAGTGCCATTAAAAGATCGCGTATTTAAACAAGATTGCAAAATGGTACAATACTTGTTAGTTTCAAACTATAAAAAAAGGAGTAAAAAAATAAAAACCTCATGTAACCCGATTTTTGCTAACGCATTTTACTCAGTTCAAATGTTTTTTATCCACAATAACTGAAAAATGGTTACAGTATGACCAAAGTTCTAGGTTTTTCTTAAATGCCCATAGTTTTTAAACTGCATGGGATAGATTTTTTTTGGTGTTTTTCACATAATGATTACAATCAATCCTGTCACCCCGTTTCGGCTTGACGTTGAGTCCTGGGACACCGTGTATATTATTCTGTACATATGTATACGCTCATACATACATACATACATATTTTGAGCAGACAACAGACAATTTACATTTACACAAATATTTTGTGGGCGCGTTAAGGTCAATATCGGGGCAGAATAATAAGATTAAGATGACGCTTATAATAAATAAGTTAAAAATATGCATAAAAGATTTCAAACTCACAATCAGTCAGAAAAAATTATATGTACATACTACATACATAGTACATATGTACAAGTATATATACACTGAAGTATTTACATATACATATGTACATACATGTATGAGTTTCAAATATGTATAGGAAAAATGTTAAGGCGAATTTTAACACTCTCAACCATTGATAAGACTTAAACTAGTATACCGATTATCATGATTAGTATTTTATTTAATTTTATTTCTAATATTTATATAAATTTAATTTCTAATTCTCTAACAAAAATCAACTTTTCAAACATTACACAAATTTGTAAGATTTGATTAAATAAATAAATAGCAACACATTTTTTAACTTAAAAAACAATTAAAATTATTTGTTGTATGCAGTTTTGTAGCAAAATAATTTTTTTCAAAAGAGTGTTTGATAAATTTTCATTTAGTTGTTAAAAATTTTGTATAAAGTTTGAAGTTTTAGTTTATAGGGTTTTTGTTAAAAAAAAACTGTGACTTTATTGGCAAATACTATAAAATTAATAAAAGAAAATTAAATCGACTAAACTTGGCAATATGTAAGTAAGTATGTGCATTTAATATACATAATTCTGATATGAAAAGAAAAAAAACACATAACTAAATTTTTTAAATTGCCAAATTTCAATGCGAAGTCTGAACCACTTAAAATTTTAAATGCATACCCGAAAGTTTTTTTAAAGAAAATATGATAAATTGTCCTAAAATCTGTACAATGCTTGGGGCTTTCATTTATATGATATTTGTATATATGTACTTTTACATACAAAATCGAAAGAACAATTGCCATAAAAATGTCTGCTAATGCAAGAATAAAAAAACATGCGAACACTTGTTTGAGCCACTGTAGTCGTATGCACCTACCTGTACCCTTCGGGCACGCCAGCATTGCGTTTCAAGAACGACCCTGTCGCCAAACGTCTAGTTACCCACTCAATTGGTATCATTTCGCACTTCTTGGCGATGAAGGCATTGGCCGAGCAAGGTTTGACGTAGGCCGTATTTATTCCTGCACACAATGAAAAAAAAATGTATTCATAAATTAATTTGTCTACTTGAAGTATTTTGCATTTCTTCTTCTCGCGCTTTGCCTACCCACCCGCCTCGTTGAGTATGCCAAAGACTAAGCAGTTGGTGGTGTTGGAAATCTCCGCCTTGCCTTGCAGATCGTGCGCCTTCACGCCATCGCCGGCTGTAATACGATCTTTGCTCAGCAACAGGCACAAGTCTGGATGTTCGGGCAGTTCATAAACCTGCTTAGTTTTTCCTTCAATGATTACTTTGCCTAATTTGTAGCCACCAACTGTGTTGAAGAAAGTCAGTTTAAATGGTTAGAATTTTTTTTATTACTAAATGTAAATATTTAAATATGTTTCTTTGCACTCACTAGTAGTCATTTTTGTATTTTGTTTTTGTTGCTGTAACTGTTGCACGTGTTTTTTTTTTAAGTTAAAATATTTTATAAAATACGTGTGCACTAATAAATGTGATTAGTTCGATCGTCTGAGCTGTACTGAGTACGACGGATAGATGTACGCTCTCTTAAAACCTACGAAGGCAGTTCAGTGGTTGAAAATATGTCCAATTGTTTTTTTCAATTTATCATTTCACAAATACAAACATACATACATATATACACGTTTATAAAATGTTCGCTCACTTAGTTTTACAGTGTGTAAAATTAACTCAAATATGATGCACAAAAAATTTTTTCTATGGTATTACTTTAAGAAGCATAATAAATTCATTTCAACTCCTCTCATCGGATGAGATTCTCTCCTACTTTACTTGCTTGGTATAGAAGTTTATAACAGCACGTTACTTGATTTTCTTTATATTTCTCACTTATTTTTCGCTTAGGTGTTCGGGTGTTCGATAGCCCAATAATCGACGAATTTTACTTTACGATTCCGGTAACTTAAAAACTTAACCTCGCACATCATCGACTGTGTGAAAACATTTACATACAGGGACTTCTTCTCACCGTATCAGAAATCAATACACCTAAACTCAATACTTTTAAAATCCCCACATCTAAAATTAGCATACCTAAGAACTAAACTCACCACACGTAAACTCACCATAACTTAACCCACCACACCTAAACCCTCACTTTAACTTATTTTCCTGACCTTACTTCATCATATTTCTCCTCCTCCATCACCTCATCTCACCTTACGTAAATTCACCTCACTTTATCGCACTGAAACTGTCTCCTTAACTGTTATTTTATCAGTTTAAAATACCAAACACAGCCTTATGATATGTAAAGTTTGTTTTCCTTCTGCTTTATGTCTAGCCATGGAAAATAATGTTTTGTTTCTTTCGCCAGTAGTCTGGTGCCCTAGCCTCAAATTTCATGGCATTCATGCCAATTAGACAGCTGAGAAGAACGTCTAAGGAAGAAGGTTATGTTTCCGTTTCCCTTTAGATTTCAAACAGATATACTAATTATTTTTACGATTTGCAGTTGTGTCAAAAGAGTCGTTTTCTCAAGTATAAGCTATTATAGTAAAGATCTATAGATCTTGATGTGGTGATGCAATTGGCTTAACATCGAGATATCGCTTAAACACTAAAAAATTTAAATTTAACGACTAAGAGATGTGTTTATGATATCGATAATACACTAAATATGCCCCTTGAGGGATAACTGAATCGCAACCCCAAAGTTATTAACTTATTTAGTTTAAATTCTAATTCATTCTGGTGAGCTAAATATTTTTTTTTTTAATTTTACAATTGTAACGAAACACTGTGGTGATCTAATGAAGCTGCTTGCCACTAATACAGTGTACAGGCATATACACCCAAAGTAAACGTACTTACATACATATGTACATAAGTATATATGAATATTTAATTCAAAATTATTGATAAGAGAGCGTTCTCACCGAACCTTGTCAAGTATTGAACTTAAAGTGTACATTTTTATGTATGTGCATACATACTACGTACATATGTATATAAATAAATATTTTTAAAATCACAATTAATTAAGTAAGTACGTCAACACATTTGTTTTTCATATACCTCAATAAAAATATGTTTATAACAATTTTATCAGTTAAATTAAAAATGGAATATGGACGGATGCACTTACATATGTACATTCATATACATATTTATTAAGGCAAATAAAAATTAAAACAAATTCAGAGATGAAATTTTAAGAGAAGTATTAAATATCCCTTTAATTTTATCATTTGAAGCATTTTGTAAAAAAAAAAAATTTTTTTTTTCAATATTTTTATCTCAATACATCTTTGTTTCATTCTTCGAATTATCAAGTTTTGAAAAATTGTGATGTGTTTCCATATTTAAGCCTCACTGTAAAGTTATACGCATAGAATCTGTCAAGAGAAAAATTTACCAAACAAGAGAAAAACACAATACGACCAAGAAAGATGGCGGATTATTTACTTATCAGAAAAGAGAAATTTAAGTTCTCTTAAAGTGTCTGCTTGTTAAAAGCACACGACGATTGCTAAATCAACGTGTAACATAGCGTCGCCATCGCGGTAAAAGCTGCTATAACTCTGAAATTTCAATAAAGCCTTTTTTACAACCTTTGGTTTAAATTATTTATTGATCTTACAACAAATTAATTTTTGCGCCAAAGTTTAAAGCCATAATTTAAAAGAGAAAAATATATATTTGTTGAGTTAGCTGATTTTATTGTTGGCGATTCTAAGGGCCAGTTTATCGGTGTAAGTTGAACTCGGTTTGTGTTTAAACTGAGTTTAAACTTAGTATGCAGTTTTTAAGTCAACTTTAAACGGCCGATCGGGAACGGTGAAACTTAGTTGAACCTATCAGCTGTTTCCTAATTACTTTATTTTGGTTGCAACACATTTAGTTGAGCGCAAGGAAACTAAGTTTAAATTTAAACTAAGTTCAACTAATCTTAGTTTAAACCAGCACTGAATACTGGCCCTAAGTACCAAAAAAATATTTTATTTCACTTTTATGTTGAAATGATTTTTCCCACCAAATCAATGATGAGTAGCTATATTTGTATCACTGTTTTGATCTAAAATAACCTTTATCGCAGACTTTTTCTTTTAATATTTCTATTGAGCCATAGTCTAACAAATTTTTCTGAAACTTAACGAGGTAAAAAAATGGCGTATGCGAGCGATGTGCCATGTGCTCCCGTTTGTACATTAAAATATTCAATGAAAATAAACAAGGTGCTCTATTTACTGCAGTTTAGTCTGTCAAAAACTCACTATCAAAAAGTATTGAACTTACTGAAAGTGTACAAAAGTCAAAGCTTTAATCATTCTTCTTCAAATGATCAATCAATTTCACAGTCGTTCAGCGTCAAACACAGCCATCAAAGTTAAATTGGAGGCTGCATACCGGTCATCGGTGTTAAAAGTACTTATAAGGCTGAATATGAGGGTTTGTACTAATAAATTAGGACTTTATGTATACTCGCACTATTCAGTTTAATGTATGTATACATATGCAAGTAGTTAGTATACTAAGGGTATACCCTACAATAACATGCTGACAGAATTACCAATACACTCTCATTCATAAAATCAGCACTGACTGTCAGCTTACCGGTAAAATGACTTCCATGGTGCTTGCCAAAAAGAGACACTCGCGACTCGCTACGCTTACTATGGTTGCATATATGCGAGAATGAAACAACGAAGTTTTTATGTTTATCTTAACTGTCTGTAAGATGACCCGTAAAATAGTTGTCATTTATAAATAGTTGCACAAAAGAGACAATGACCATTTAGGCTAATTTCGCATGTGCGAGAAAGAAACATACGATTAATTCATAGGAGTTTTGCAAATGGCACGCAGTATTCGGAAAACTCTGAAATGTATAGTTGCGAAAACTTTTGTTTAAATGGTAAAAATAGCTTTTCTGGTGATTATAAAGAAAAGAGGATTTCTTAATTTAATATAAAACATGAAAGAGCTCTGCGCAAAAATACTGATGGAGTAGCCGTAGTTTGTCTGGTCAGGGATACTTTTTTCAGGACCGACGAAGGAGGCTTACGCTGAAAGTAGTTTCATTTTTTATCATGATTCAAGCTTGTAGTAAATCAATATAATTTAATTGAAAAAATAAAAAAACTTGTTTATTTAATCAAACTAAAAAAAGCAAAATCATTTGATGTGGTATAAAGAAATGTTTTCAGTACTGATGATTTCATAGGAGCCATTGACCCAGTAAAAAGAACGAGAGTGACCAGTAGAGCTATATGTATGTCTATTCGGTAATATTATTGTGTTAGAGGGAAATACAATATCACACGTACCCCTTTGTTGACATCAGTTTTTACATAGTGGCCCTAAGAAACTGATAGCAACTTTGTTCTCAGTGCTGACAAAATTTTTTCAGCCACTGACCATCAGATGTACGGTAAATTGACCGGCACTGTGGTTTTGCATTAAATTTATTTTTATTTAAAATTGCAAGTGGCAACCTTTTACACAGCTGTTTCTATTACCACAACACAATTGGCAGAGTTCATCAGCTGTTTGCCGTTTGCCACTTTTGAGTACTTCATTCGTTTATTATCTTTGGTACGCTTGTAAGCAATTTATTAAATACGTACATATGTAAATAAATTTCTGTGTGCGTGAAATCTGTACAATTAAGAGTATATAGATATGTGTACAGTATATACAAGTGTGTTTATAAGCAAATCTACTAAATTTTGAGTTCTTAAACAACTAATAAATGAGGTGAGTGAATTAATCAATCGATTCCAGGCAACGGAAAATCTATCGAAGTGCAGATAAAATGCGAGTATGGATTTTCACAAGGAAACCTTAGAATTTAATGCTTATTGACAATCAAGGCTGACAATACGAAAAAAAAATTCTGATTCAAGAGAAAACAAAAAACAAACAATAATTTATAATAAAAAGTCACAGAAACGGCATTTGCAATTTAATATTTTGTAAATTCGAGAAGGTGCGCACGTTGCAATTCGTTTATTTTTATTAACGGATAGAAGTATAAACATTTGCGCTCTTGTTACGCTTTAAAATTATCGATTGCCGCCAAATGTGCGCGAGTGAGTGGCTGAAGAGAAAAAAGTGCTTACGAATTAATTAAATACCACATCCGCATTAAAGAGTTATTCGTTAATCAGTAAAAGAGCTATAAGGTCAAACTTCAAATTGTTTGCCGGCAAACAAGTGGAATATTGTTAATTGTAATCTGATGAATAAATAAGTAGATATGAATGTAAGTGTGTTGTTGTGTGTGGAGCTATTCGAAAGTCTGCTTTAGAATACTTTTTATGATTTTAAAAATCAATAGTTTCCCGGAACTAATTGCGATATTTGATTTTATGTGTACGCGTGTGTATGTGCAAATTTAGCTACAATATGTACATTGTACATACATACATACATACATACATATATAAATGCACTTAAACCTTGTATGCAAATTGAGTGGCCTCCAACTGAAGTGTTCTTTTCATTGCAAAAAAAATTTTAAAGGGTTCAAATAAAGCAATGTGGAATTTGTGTGTGGTTATAATAATATAATTATTGAATTAATGATAATATAATGTATGTACATAAATCATTAAATGATTGCATCCTGTGATATACATATGTATGTATGTAAGTATGGTAAAACAGTTTGGAAAAAATCTGGCATACATAAGTGCAGAACATGTAAATGTATCAGATAAGAAAATAATAATAATAAAGGTTATAATCCTTGTCATCAAGATGTAAGGTGTTCTGATTTACATATGTACATATACATTTTTAATTTTTTTTTATTGAAACAACTAAAAACGATTTAAACCTTAAAAAATTCACTTTAAATGCATTAAAAGTATGATATATACAACTAGTGTATTCATAAAGTGTCATTTTGTCATAAAATTAAAAAATTTGAAAAATTCTATGTTGTGATATTTTACTTCCTTTTTATATGCCGAAAATTTTTATGACTACAAATTTGCGACATACATATGTATGTATGTATGTACATATAACGATGCTTTGTGAATACCCTAAATAAATGTATATTTGTATGTATATACAAAGCATGTTAAAATTATAAAAGGTAAGGTAAATAATGACATTCGAATTTTGACACTCCCTTATAAAGGGTTGTTTTACGTAGTATATAGTATGGAAAACGGTTAAGAATTTTTTCCCTTTTTTTAAGAAGTAAATAATTAGTAGTAAAATGTTATTGATTTTTTAACTAGAAATTTCGAAGGCATTTCATTTAAATTACGAAATACAATAGCTACGTTTACAAACATAATTATGTTCTTTTTGGTAAAATTTTTTTTTATTTTTAACCAGCGAATAAATTTTCAATTTATTTGTCCCATAAACTAAACGACAAATAATTTCGATTGATCATGAAACATTATCTTGAAATATTTAAGTTATTTATTCGCTTTATTCTATTTATTTACATACATACATATGTACATACATACATACATATGTATGTATACCATTTTAATCAGGATTATTCTTAATATTAAGACGAACCCCTGGACGGCAAAAACCATAATAATTCGAAATTTAAGAAGGAGATTATTTATATGTATGTATATTACAAGAAAAATTAATCAAACTTCATAACTCAAAAATTTAGTTCTTACAAAATCAAGTTCTTGGATGATTATCACATTATGTCACATTATTTAAAATTCAAGAAATTACAAAACTTTCCACTTCGTCATTTAATGGAAAAGCTAGTCATGTATACACATTTACATGAAATATTTACGATACGGGGTCAGTCTTGTAGTTTGGAAAAAGGCTGTCTTTAAAAGCCGAACTTGAACTTACCGTTTACGTGGACAAAATAAACAAAAAGTGTTCCCTGTTAGTTTTTGGTATTAAACAGTTTTCAGGTTACTACTATTTTTAGGGAGCTAGCTGCTTATATACCAAACCTTTAATAATTGAATCATGTATACAATGTATTTTTTTTTGCAATATTTGTAAAGAAAATAAGTTTAAAAAAAGAATATCGATTATTTTATTTTTAAATCAAATTATTAAAATTAACAAGCAAAATAAAGGGACACTTTAGGTTTAGTTTGCGATGCATACAATATTTTTTTAGCGTTTCATTGAATAGAGCATAAAAAGTTTTCTGAACTTAATTTCTAAATTTTAAATGAAAGTAACTAATTTGAAATGAAAATACTGAATTTGAATTATGACTTTCTCAATTTGAACTCAAAGGTTCTGAATTTAAATTGTATCTTTTTGAATGTGAATTGCTACATTCTGAATTTAAAAGGGAAATTCTGAATATGAATTACATTTTTCTGAATTTCTTAATACGAATTGTAACTTTCTGAATTTTATTTTTAAATTTCTTAATTTCAATTAAACATTTCTGAATTTGAAAAGAAAGCTTTTGAATTTAAAATTAAAATTTTCTGAATTTGCAACGAAAGATTCTGAATTTAAAATGGAAATTCGGATTTCGAATTACAACTTTCTGAAATTTCGAAGGATATTCTGAATATGAATTGTAATTGAAATGATATTTTTACAAATTTTTTTTTATAACTTTGTTACTTAGTATAATATACACATATGTATGTACATACATACATACATATGTATGTATGTATTATAATATAGTTGTTTCGATTGCGTAACTAACGATTTAGAACACCTTTAAATATTCTAATGATTTGCCTTTTTTCCCTTTTAACCTTGAATGAAACTTACAATATTTTTAAACGTTTTTGTATATGATACTCATTTTTAACAAAAAAATTAAATTCTTTAAAATCTCTACCTTGAATTTATTATGAAGCTAATAGCAGTATTTATATTAATTTATTACAGATTTCTAGTGTTTTAATTCCATCTTATGCAAAGCAATTCCACTCCATTTAAACCGCTTTGAATTATTCTACAAAATTGTGCAAAATGTTTAATACCCTCTACGATTATTTGTCTAATTTACCCGGCTGGCATGCGCTGAGCTTTGGTTTAATCGCTTACGTTGCATACTATCTAATTTTGGTGGTTAAGGTAAGTTTAATTATGTGTGTCTGAAATAGACTACATATACTAATATACAAAACTTATACATACATACATACATACATACATTTGTAAATAAATAAATAAATGTAAGAACGGTTCTTAATTTTTTTAAACTTAGACGATATTTTTATTCGATTTTAAAGTGGTGGCTGCGAGTTGTTTAGATATTAAAACTATACAGGCAACGAAATTTTAGCGAGTTGAAAAACAATAAATTACATAGCCGATTTTGTTGCAAACGATATTGAATCGCTTAGGAAATCGCCTCACGTAAATACTGTTTTGGAAAGTATTTGTTTATTTCTTTCCTTCATTTTGTTCTTGTAATAATCCACAACTTTATTGAGCTCGAGGCCGGTGTAATGTTAAAAGGTCAGAAGTAACATTTCAATTTAAATTTAGAAAAGTCTTTCTTTTGCTTTTCATTAATTATTGTCAATTTATCGTATTGCAATGGACGATTGTCTTTGCATCTCTTAAATTAGGTTCGCTCTAAAAATGCAATACGATAACTAATCCGACGGGGTCATAGTCCATTAAATATCTTTTCCTCAACGTTTTTTTATGTGCAGTAGTAACGACCTGTTAATTGTTAAAAATAATTTCAAAAATAAATATTGAAAAATAATAAAAATAAAATGTAAGTGAAAATCATTTTAAGTAAAAAAAAAAAATAGAAAAAGAAACAAATTATGCTTCTTAAGGCTCAGTTAGTCAAGACTTAACTTTACTTAAGAATTGGCGATGATTACTCAACACGTCAATTTAATTTTGGATGATTAATTTCTGTTGCATATTTTTCTTTGAATTTCTTCGTAGACACACAGTTGAAAATAAAGCATTTGTGTGATTATTTTTGAATCGCATATCGATTGTAAAAATGTCAAGGAAAATTAAATTGTATCGAATGTTTTTAAGTTTAGCACAAATGTACAAAATGTGCAAGAAGCAGTCACTTGGTCAGAGGAATATGTGGTGGCAAATCCACCCGATAAATTGAGACTTTTTGTTGTGCCATCCAGGGCAGAATTTATCGTATAGTTCTTTATTGGAGGATACGATCAACTTTTCGTCATTCATTTTCATGTTTAAATTTTCTTTTTGTCTATTCTTAATTTCATTTTCAGCTATTTGACGGTTCGCCGTCTAAGTTACCAAATAAATTAAACTCGTTTTAAATGTAATTTTTGCTTACATTTATTTTCAAAAATTGTAAATGTCAAGATCTGGTAAGCCTGACTCTCTCATTGCTCTCACCGCTATCTATTTACGTAAGGCCGAAACTTAAGAATCTAAAATGAACAGATTCTTAAGTTTCTTACGGTAAGTTAAGTGTTGACTAATCGCTTTCGGCCTTTCCATATAACAGGTTGGCTTAAGTTAAGTTAGGTTAAGTCTTGGCTAACTGAGCCTTAAGAATACAACTCTAACTTACGTACCGAATCAAAGCTGACTGAGAACGAAACTTTCGTAAACGATTCGTCTGATAACGAAAGGATTGACAACGTTTTATTGTTCAATAATAAAAAACGATAGTACGGGGAACATTCGGTTGGAGAACAGAACAATAACATGAGTTTTGAGAACATAACGTTAGGGTGTGCGCTTGAGCTAAATGCCGTTTTGGGAATTTTAAACACAACAGCATTTGGTGACACTAAAGGTGTTTACACTAAAGGTGTTTGGTGTAATGCGGTAAGACACTTACGTATAGATCAATTCTAGCTAGGTAATAAAATTGACTGGGGTATTAAAATTTACCATTCAGTAAATTTTGTAACCATTTCGTATTCTACGGTCATTGTAACCAGGTAAATTTTGTAACCTGTGAAAGAGGAGGTAATAAAAAAACTGCTGTTTAGTTTCGTTTTGTTAATTTAATAGAAAAACGAAAGCGGATATTTTCTTTCAATTATAACTTATAGAAACTCTTTAAGATAACGAAAATTCAGGAAGACACGTGTAAAATGTTGCGAGAAATTAATACTTTAAATAGGAAGATAAAATGTTTTTTCACATTTATACATTTTCTGAAAAATAAATATTGCTTTTATTGATTTACATATGTTTATTTACTTTTTTTATGTCAAATTTCATACCTCCCATTGTCAAAATGTGATTTGTTGCCACAATTTCTAAAAACTTTGTAACTATTACTCTAGAATACCAATTTCGGGTGTTATAAATACGTAACAAAATTTACTTTACCAGTAACAATGAGAAAAGGGCTATTAGTGTCTACTGGAAAGGATTTGTAGAGACGTTTTCAAACTAATTACAATTGAAATCTCTAATTCGCTAAAAGGCAAATAATGTTAATAACTAATTCTAATAAAATATTTATATATTTTTTTAAATAAAAATACGGCTCCAAATCGCATTAATCTTTCCAAACATATGTGCTTCTAAAACTTACTTATACGGTGTTGTTCTCATTTTGTTCTTCGAGAGAACATTTATGATACTTTTGTTCAGAATTTCTTCCTCGAGAAGACCTGCCTGATACTTTTGTTTCTAATTAGTTTTTTTCCAAAGAATGTTCTTGAACCTTTTGTGAAAACCCTCCTGAAAGATTTATTCTCATTTCGGTTTAGCCTTTTAAACGTTCTTAGCTACCAAACTACGAGCATGGCGTTTAGTTTTGATGACACCTTTTGTTCTCGACCAATACTTAATACATTCAATAACCGCGGTTTATAGAATATGCGTTCCTTTGGCACTCATACATACATATGTATGTTCATAGACAATTTCCAATTCACAATTTACACACTTTGAATAAAGGCTCGGTTAGTCAAGACTTAACTTAACTTAATTTAGCGTTGCAAGCGATTGGTCAACACTGAACTTACCGTAAGAAACTTAAGAATCTGTTGATTTTAGATTCTTAAGTTTCGGCCTTACGTAAATAGAGAGCGGTGAGAGCAATGAGAGAGCCAGGCTTACCAGATCTTGACATTTACAATTTTTGAAAATAAATGTAAGCAAAAATTACATTTAAAACGAGTTTATTTTATTTGGTAACATAGACGGCGAACCGTCAAATAGCTGAAAATGAAATTAAGTATAGACAAAAAGAAAATTTAAACATGAAAATGAATGACGAAAAGTTGACCGTATCCTCCAATAAAGAACTGTACGATAAATTCTGCCCTGGATGTAAATTGGCACAACAAAAAGTCTCTATTTATCGGGTGGATTTGCCACCACATTTTCCTCTGACCAAGTCACTGCTTCTTGCACATTTTGTACATTTGTGCTTACCTTAAAAACATTCGACACAATTTAATTTTTCTTGACATTTTTACAAGCGATATGCGATTCAAAAATAATCACACAAGTGCTTTTATTTACTACTTTGTACTTTGTGTCAACGGAGATATTCAAAGAACAATACGCTACAAAAATTAATTATCAAAAATTAAGTTGACATGTTGAGTAATCGTCTACAATTCTTAAGTTAAGTTAAGTAAAGTCTTGACTAACTGACCCTTTACTTTGTTCTTTTGGAGAACGCTTCTGAGATTTTTCTTCTCATTTTGTGTTTCGTGGGAATGTTCTCGAAGGTTTTGTTACTGGTTTGTACTAATTCAAATTGTCCTAAACAATTTTGTTACCCTTTAAAACCGGAAAGCATTTCCTAACTCCGGTGATGAGATTCCTCACAAACACTCCCAGATGAAGACGAGGGTATTCGAACTTCGATTTTCCCAAAGGCACCAAATGCTCAATTCTCTTTGATACGAGCCTGGGACATCGACGTTAAAGTGATGATTTGCTTCCTCTCTTTTCTCATTCTAACAATGTGTGCAAAGTAACTCATTATATTGATATATTGCGCGTTGTTGTTGTAGATTTGTCAATATTTTTCCTGTCACTAGAACCAAATCCTCAAACATTGATCACAATTTAAAGTATTTAGTCCTACGTCCTTAAGAAAATTTTTACTATTAAATTGAAAATTTGCAATTGAATTCAATTTCGCCCGCAGCGTCCCACATTCGTTTGTGCCGATGGTCCACTGAAGACGTTTCTCCTACAAGAAATACCAACATTGAATACGAAATTTTGGCCAACATTTTGGTGCTTAGATAGTCGGGCACAAACTGTGTTTGCCAGTGTATTACGTTCGAAGATTATGCCGGAGATAACTTATAAAAGGTAATATTACTTAGAAAAGTGTACTTATTAAAACTTTGTATATATACTTGTAAGTTAATTTTTATACTTATTAATTTTTAAAGCGAAAGAATAAATTTTGTTGCGTGCTTACACGGCATCTCCACAGAAAATAGCTGATGTCCTAAAATAGATGTCAGAAAATATATTGTCAATGGAGACTGCTTATTTCTTCATGTGAGCCATTTATGTCAGCGTTTATAAGTCTGTTCGTGTAAAAGTCCAGCAAGAATTATCCAGCAACGAAATTTCTCAGAATTGTGGAGTATTCTCTCTCAAAGAGAGATGCTTGCAGATTTTTACGCGAACGCAAAATTTGCAGAACCTTCAAGTTTAACGAACAGCTGATTGAATTCTTGTCCGCATTCAAATATGCAAAATGAAAAACGTTGCATTATTGTTTTCTTGAAACACTCCACTAACGAAACTTAACCAAAAGAACTTTTACTTGCTTTTTGCATGTTTAATACTAATATTTTATAATTATCGCCTTTAAAACTCTTAAACAAAAATTTCGTATTTATCCAAATTGCAATCAGCTGCTTTTGATCAGCTGTTTTCTTGCTTGCAAATTTGTGCTGGGTAAAATTTGTCCAGCAAGAATTTGCAACTTCCCCTCAAAAGGAAATGTCATTTTGCGCTCTCAATTTCCCCTTCCTTGCAAATTTTTTGGTCACCGCGAACGCGATTTGACAAAATTCGTGATATTTTGTAACAATTCGTAACAATTATCAGCACCGCGAACACTCTTTATGTCTTGGCATCTATTATATGAAATAAGCTTTGTTATTGCTTGTTACTTAGGGCCAGTTTTTCAGTGCTGGTTTAAACTCAGTTTAAACTAAGTTTAGTTAAACTCAGTTTAAATTTAAACTTAGTTTCCTTGCGTCCAAATAAATTTGTTGCAACCAAAACGAAGTAGTTAGCAAACAGCTGATAAGTTAAACTAAGTTTAACCGAGCACAATCCGCCGTTTAAACTTAGTTTAAACTCCGTTTAAATTTGACTGAAAAACTGCATTCAGAGTTTAAACTTAGTTTAAACGACAAACAGAGTTCAACTTGCACTGAAAAACTGGCCCTTAGACAGCTAATTTTTCATTTGGCTATAAATTTCGTGGGGTCAACATCGAAGATGTTTTCATTCAGAAGCAAAAACTGAGTTGTTTTCTATTGCATTTATTAATGTTTACGTATTTGGGAGAAAATAAAACATATTTTTTGTATTATTTTCAGCATTTTTGCGCTTTATTACTTGTTTGACGCCATCTTACAAATGTTTATGTTAAGACATCAAACACATACATAAAAATTGACAAAACATTTTTAATTTTTTCCTGCCAAAATGACAGATGTTTGAACATCAGCTATTTTCTGTAGATATGTATGTCGGGTTATAAGAAAATCTTTCACTTTAATATTGTGAAAGCTCTTTTAAGCTTGCACTAATACATTTGCCGGCATTCTATAATTAGGTAAATTCTCAAATTTGGGACTTTAAGAGTCAGTTTTTCAGTGCAAGTTGAACTCTGTTTGTCGTTTAAACTAAGTTTAAACACAGTATGCAGTTTTTTAGTCAACTTTAAAGGGTCGATTGTGCACGATTAAACTTAGTTTAACTTATCAGCTGCGTGTTCACTATCTCGTTTTGGTTGCCTCAAATTTAATTGAGCGCAAGAAAACTAAGTTTAAACTGAGCTTAAACCAGCACTGAAAAACTGGCCCTAAGTTAGAGGTCATTCATTGCCTTTGCTCGCTCTTATACCTTTTCCGTTTTTTTTTTAATTTTGTGAACTTGCCTATAGCCAGTTTACAATTAAGAGACTTTATTTTGAAATACTAGTAAATGAATTCAAAATGATCTGAAATAGTGACTTTGCCTCTATTGTCTCAATTTATTTGTAATTACACAAGGTGAATTCATAGAAGGTGGTATATTCCCATCAGCTGATTGCTTGTTCTCTCTACGCCTTATGCGGTGAAAGTGTCAAAAGGGTTATTTTGTTTACATTTTAAATTTCTATTTACGTTCGTGAAGGAAAATTCCATGTGTAAAACAAGCAGCCCAAAATATTATAAAGAAATTAATTTGAATATTTTTGCTATAAAGCCTCAGTACGTTTGGTTTTTGTGTCAAATTTGCAATTCTACTCATTCGTTTATTTTTGTTTTTCTAAGTTTCTCTGACATTTTCACCGCAAACTACACACACTTTTTTACTTATATGTGAAGTATATCACCTTTAATGAATTCGCCTTGGTAATTACATTGGAACATAAGTATGTACATATATGCTCACAATATACATTATATATATGTATAGATACAATTTTGTTTTATTTCTATTCAATGATACTTCAATGGACTAACTTCTTTCGCCATGCAGAGAGATTTTAACACTAAAAGATGGCGGTGAAGTCGCTTTGGATTGGATGGATGATAATTGCGATTCGAATGCACCCTGTGTTATCATTTTGCCCGGCCTAACGGGTAATTCTCAAGATGAATATGTCAAGTGCCTTGTATTGGCGGCCAACAATTCGGGTATACGTGTTGTTGTGTTCAACAATCGTGGATTGGGTGGAGTGGAAATCAAAACGCCGCGACTTTACAATGCCTGCAATTGTGAAGATTTAACCGAAGTTGTGCGACACGTGCGCAATGTGGTGCCGGCACATTGCAAATTGGGTGCCACCGGCATTTCAATGGGTGGACTGCTGTTGGGTGAGCTTCAAAATCGCCATTTGTGTGCATTGCCGATTTTTTTTATTTTTTATTTTATATTTTATTACTTTTGCTTTCTTCCTTTAACACCTTTCCTAGGCAACTATTTGGCACGCAGGGGTGAGGAAGCACGTGCACATTTATCGGCCGCCAAAATTATTTCAGTGCCTTGGAATGTGCATAAAGGTTGGTTGCTTGTCGATGTGAATTAGTGCATTTTTATTCATATGCGATTTTTTTTTTTAAATTCAGCTATTGACAATATTGAGCAGCCTATTTTAAATAATCTGATTGGACGTGTTATAGTGCAAAGTATGTACCACACTTTAAAGAGAAGCGGCCTGCACAAGCATCAAGAAATTGATATGAGGAGTATTAAGTCGGTAAGGCGATCGATAATAAATTACATTGACAGTTGATAGCAAAAAATAATAACTTTTTTATTATATTATTCTGATTATAAAACTATCGTTCTCCCCGCTTCTTTCATTTTCCAGAGCAAATCTATCAGAGAATTCGATAAACAATTTACGATTAAACATTTTGGATATCCAAGCGTAGAAGATTACTATAACGATGCTACTTTGCAAGACAAATTGCATAATATCTCTGTGCCATTGCTTTGTTTGAGTGCCGCCGATGATCCATTCCAGCCGCTGGATGGTAAGTTATTATCGCACACGTTTTTGCATTTTTTTTATATTTTTATAAAAAGAAAAAAGAAAATATAATAATAAATCACTTAACCATCCACAGCTATTCCCATTAAGGCAGCGAGCGAATGCAGTCATGTTGCTATTATTGTGACCGCACGTGGCGGACATATTGGATTTTTAGAAGGTTGGTGGCCCTCAACTAAGGATCAATATATGAGTCGTGTCTTTGTGGAATTCTTTACGAAGGCCTTATTCGATGAAAATGGTGAGTTTCAACGCATCAAAGACGTGCTACATCGCAAATATATGGAGAAACAATTAATGCGTTGACAATGAAATATTTTGAATTGCTTTAGATTTGCATTTTATTACTTAGTCTTTGAAAAAGTTTAACTTGTTAATTAAATGAATAAAATATTACAACTACACACACATATGTACATACTTATATATTTGTATGTTCATATGCATATACGGATTTATTGGGTCATATTGTAATTATGAGCGGGAAAAGCCACATAACTTTTTTGTGCACTTACGATTTCGCCCGCAGCCCATGAACACATCAAATGAGTTCAGCGGATATCATTTTATTAACACTTTCTGTTGCTCACATTTCAAAATTTGGCGTTTTTTATATCTCTTTTAGTTTAGAAGTTATCCAAATCGAAAATAATGTATTTTATTTCATAAAAACCCAAATATATTAAAAAACAAAAATGGTGATTCACAAGGTGTCGTAAAGTGTTGTACTGTCATCAAGTCCTAAAATTTTAAAAATTACAAGTTTTTTTACTTTAAATTTTTCTGTGCAATGCAACAAAAACAATAAATAAATAAATTTTGAACCACCGAAAATTTTTATCACCCTACAACTTTGCGACATTTTAAGACACCTTGGAATCCGTTCAAAGGTTTCTACTTTACTGAAAAACATTTTCTCCTTCCTGCATTACATTTCAGCTTTTTCCGAGAAACGTTTGGATACCTAATCAGTCCTCAGAACTTCTACTAGTAGGCATCCCTGTGTCAAATAGGCTTCTGCCTTGTTCAATACATACGATCTTTCATTCCTATAGTTGAAAATTAAGATGTGAGAGATGGCTTTTAATGCGGCATATAATTACTTCATGGAAAATTTCACAAAAGAGTAACAATTATTTAATTGAAATGGCTAAAGTACACAATTTGACAGTCCACGACATAAGCACTGTTGATGAATAAGACGTACATACATATCTCAGTAAAGGCAATAGTGCCGATACCTAACTTTCTAATAAGTACAATATTTCCGCTGGAAACAATAAAGCCTCATTTGTTGGTTGGTCACCGTAATAATAATAATAATAATTGGACGTTTTCAAAAACAAAAGGACACTGCGATCTTAAAGATCTTTTGTAGCTTGGTGACACGTCCTTACCACCCACAACCCAATACCTCACACAACATCAGCCTTCCTAACGTTAGTGGGGTCAGCTATGCATTCTTTGAAAAATGTAAATCTATATCCAGCCAATGCCGTACATTCGCACAAAATGTATTGAGATGTCTCAACGTCTTCCAGGCCTAGTCGACATTCCGTCTCATTAGATATACCTTTCCGGTGCATGTGCGTACGCAGTCGGTTGTGGTAACCTGCCGGTGAGTTCAGTAGCCTCAAATTAGTCCTACCTAATTGGTTTGTGTCTCTCTATTTATAGGGGGATACTTAAAGAGTTTTCATTACCTAGGGCCATCTATGGCATTCAAGTACTTGGCTCGCTCTGAGTGCTGCCAGTCCAGTATGCATTCCTAGGACGCATCCCAGCTGAGGCCACAAAATGGCTGCGGTCCAAAGGGTTAGAAAGTGATCTCGTTCCCGGCTATTCCACACGGACCAGGTACTCAGCATATAATTTCTTTGCCAGCAACTGAAGGGTATCATAGCACTCCTTTGCCAGTTTCGACTTAAAAGTTTGGCTTGATAATACTTTTAGAGCCGAATGAATATCTGAAAATGCGTCTTTCAGACGTTTGCCAAGGTAAATAATGGCAAAAGTTGAGATTGTTAGAATCTCTGTACAAAATGCGATAGGTCACATGCCTATCTAGATAAAGCATCTCGTGCTAGGGATATATACTCCTACACCCGTCCCTTAGTCTTTGTTCCATATGTATACCAGTGTACATTCGTAGGATCATGATTTGGATTTATTCCAACTTTCCGGCTCTGGAAAATGGACCTTGAGCTTTTCTGCCAAAGCAAATTTTCTTTGGCATAAGATCCAAAACGGAGTACATACTTTTCCAGCCCATTAACTCTCCCCAGAATATCTGAATGAGAATTAGCCTTTGCAAGGTTTTTGCCCACTAGACTAAGCATGCGATGTGGCCTGTCTAGGCCCATCTCTGTCGGCTGTTTGCAGGAAAGCGCAGACAATACTGAATAAGATTGACACTTGGTGTGACGATAATGGACTATCTGAAAACCCAACCAAAACTAGTGTTGTGCTCTTCACTAGGCGGAGAAGGTTGGATGGCCTCATTCCCCTCACACTTAAAGGTCTTCGGCAAAACGTGGGGTCTATCACCAAAGGGTATACTCTGGATATATATGTACCTCTATGATCAGACCCATAATCAGCTATGCTTCAGTGGTATGGTGGAGCAGACTCTCAGTTAATAGCGTCGGAGACCTGCTTGCTAAACTTCAGAGAACAATCGCTGTGTGCTGTACAGGGGCATTCTCTACAACACCTGGCGCTGCTCTTGACGCATTGCTGCACTTACCGTCACTTTGTATATTCTCAAATATGTATATTGGAACGACACGACGTTGCGAGATTGATGTCGAATGAAAAGGACTCCAACGACACCAAATGTCCATTTTGAGGATTTTGAGAAATTCTGTTGATAAACAGTAAAAAAAAAAACAGGAGACAGGCTGGAAAAATTGTAAACTAGCACAGGTTTCAATATTTATGAATTCTTAAATTGAAGGCAATAAATTCAGTGAAATTGCTCACACAAATACATAACTCATTATGCCATTTTTTGTTAGCACATTTTAAATCTCGAATTCAAAAAAAAAAAAAAACCTGTCGATTATATTTGTTCACAGCCTCCGACCGGACACACTAATTAGGCTTTCCGCTTCTTTGCGCATTTTAGCTTACCCTCTGAAAGCATTCCAACAAAGCTACAGTAACAACGAATTTTACAGCTGCATAAGTCACTCAACAATTCAAGGATAGAGAATATGCCGCTGCCATTTGTTTGCCCATTCATTGCCTATGCGATTGCGAATAAGCTATGCTACTTCCTAATTAAGTAGTATGTATCTTTTAACGGGTGTTTTTTTTAGGGGTATAGAACTTCAAATTGAAATAAAACACAAGAAAATCGTTTTAAGGTCCATCAATTTGGCTTTATTGGAAGGATAATTTTATGCCATTAATGTTTAAATATGATTTCGGGCATGTGGCCGCCGCGGCTGGCTCGAATAAAGCCAATTCTACAGGTCCAATTTTCAACCACTTTTTCGAGCATATGGGGCCGTATGTCGGCAATAACGCCACGAATGTTGGCTTCCAATTCCCCTAACGTTTCTGGTTTGTTGGTGTAGACGAGCGATTTCACATATCCCCAAAGAAAATAATCCAATGGTGTCAAATCACACGATCTTGGTGGCCAATTGACAGGTCCATTCCGCGAAATTATGCGCTCAGCGAATGTTTCCTTCAATAAATCGATTGTGACGTGCGCTGTGTGGCATGTAGCGCCGTCTTGTTGGAACCACAACTCATCCACATTCATGCCATCCAATTCGGGAACAAAATAGTCGGTTATCATGGCTCTATACCGGTCTCCATTAACGGTAACTGCCTCTCCGGCATTATTGCGGAAGAAGTATGGCCCAATGACTCCACCAGCCCATAGAGCACACCAAACAGTCAGTTTTTGTGGATGTAATGGCGTTTCAAGGGTCTCATGTGGATTCTCTTCACTCCAAATGCGGCAATTTTGCTTGTTGACGTAGCCATTCAACCAAAAATGAGCCTCACCACTGAACAAAATTTTGCGATGAAAATCAGCATCGAGATCAATCTCATTTTCGGCCCATACACCAAAATCACGACGCATTGCATGGTCTCGCGGCTTTAATTCTTGCACAAGCTGGATCTTGTAAGGTCGCAAGCCAAGATCTTTGCGCAAAATCTTCCATAAAGTTGATGGACAAAGCTCCAATTGCTGTGCACGGTGGCGAATCGATTCATTCGGGTCCTCTTCAACACTTTGCTCTACAGCGGCAATTGTTTCTTCGGTGCGCACTGTTCGACGTCTCTGCGGATGCGTATTATCACAAAGAGTAAACGTAGTGCGAAAACGATCGATGGTTAACCGAATTAATTGCTCTGATGGACGATTATGTCGACCATAAAATGGACGGAGCTCACGGTAAACTTCGCGAACTGAACCATTATTTTCGAAAATAAATTTGCACGATTTGCAAGCGTTGTTCTTTTGTCAACCTGTTCATGATGAAATGGCAAACCAAACTGAACATAAATGACATTAGAGTTGCCAGATTTGACCACAAAATGCCAGTTTTATCTCTATTCGAAAAACAAACCTGTAAAAAAAACACCCTTTAGTTTTTAGTTGATGCATTTACTCACTCAGCCATTTGGGTAATCCGTTTTTGGTCAATGGTCCCTTTACTTCCATTCCCCTATTTCCTTTTTGCTAGCTTCATATTCGCCTTTGTGTTTGTGTTTATAGGGCGTTATTTAAAGCAACTTTTTTTGATCAAAAATATAACCAAATTTAAAGTGAATTTTAAACATATTATTCCGTGTGTAAATAAATATTTGTCCGAAATTCAAGTATTATTTAGGTAAGAAGCTTCATCTATACTATTTATAAAATTAAAGCCGAAATTCTTTGTAAGAGCTAAAAAGCTGATCTACTGGGTCGATTTCTATGATTCATGTTTTAAAATGACATATTCGCGCCACACTATAACACATAAGTATTTTTAAATTGAAAATTTAATAATAAATATGTTTAATTACAGTATTAAGTTCCTCAATAATGCTAAGTAAGCATTGCAAGACCGTTTGCCATTCAAGCGTTTGTGCTTAGAGAGCATGAACAAAACAACATGTTGCTCTCTAACCTCCTCTCTTTTTATGCTCAGCTAGCACAGCGCCAGAGAAGATGTATGTAAGCTTGCTAACAGCACAAAGCGAAATATACAAGCAGCGCTGCACTCAAAACAAACGAAGTTTTGATTTACTGTAAGCGACTGTTGATCTTCGGCTTTTGCGCTTCAGGAAGATACGCACTGGAAAAATGCTTTATCGGATGCAACCATTTCTATGATTTTTGCAATACTAATTTTTTGTGAAGTTTCGGATCCAATAGAATTGTGGAATCTATTTCGAACAAATTTTTGCATAACACGTGGCAGCAAAGTAATAATCCAAAAATTGACTTTAATGATGATTTATTTAACGAAGGGCTTATTCTTGAAAATATAGTTTTTTCACTGGGAGAAAACGGCGCAGAGACTTTGGTTTGCCAAGTCCTAATAGAGAAACTTCATATTTATCCAACCATTCTTACATACGAGAAACAACCTACAACCCGTCTGAGCTAAAAAGCTTTGTTCAAGAGAACGAACCAAAACTTATTTCAGAACAGCGATTAATATATAACGAAATTATAACTAACGTAAACCAAAACACAGGAAATGTTTACTTCTAGATGTACATGGGGGAACTCGTAAAACTTTTATTACTTCATTGCTTCTGGCTAAATTGCGTCGCGAAAATAAAATTGCAATTGCGGTAGCGTGGAAGAACTGCCCATTATACTTTCAAGCTATCACTCAGCATCTTACCGGAATAAAGCAGCACATGTATGTATGTATGATACAAAAAAATAGTGGCGTTGCAAAAATTGTTCAACATAAATCACTGATTATATGGGACGAGCGTACGATGTACCACAAATCTCATATTAATGCCGTCAATACAACCCTTCAAGGCTTGAGATCATCTGAAGCAGTAATGGGAGGTGTTACTTTTGTGTTCAATGGCGATTTTAGGCAAATACTGCCAGTGGTTCCGAGAGGTACACGAGCTGATATCGTTAATGCTTGCTTAAAAGCTTCGGAAGTTTGGCCATATTTAAAAAAAACTGAATTTATCAATTAATATGCGCGCGCATCTCAGTGAAAATTATGTATTTGCTTCTACAAACAGGCAACGGTGCAGCAACTATAAAACGCAATGGGATATCGCAGGAACCTGCGTTAGAACTATTGACGAGCTTATTGTTAATGTTCATCCAAACATGACAATCACACCAATTATGAATTCTACTTGGCTTTGCGAACATGCAATTATCACTTCGAAAAATTCGACAGCCGAAGAAATTAATGAAGCAGTATTGAGCAGAATATTATCAAAATACAAGCTCTATAAGTCTATAAATACAGTGACTGACCCCAACGATGTGGTGCATTACCCTTTGGAGTTTCTTAACTCCTTAAATCCCGCTGGTATGAATCCACATGAGCTGAAACTTAAAACTGGTACACCTATTATCCTTTTACGCAATTTTAAGCCTCCCGAGTTGGTTGTGTAATGGAACGCGTCTTCAAATTATACGTTTTTCCCCTAACCTTATAGAGGCAAAAATTTTAAACGGTCCGGCAACGGGTGAAATTACGATGATTCCAAGAATACCAATGATCCCAACAGATTTTCCATTTACGTTTAAACGTTTCTAGTTTCCAGTAAAGACATGCTTTGCCATTACCATCAATAAGTCCCAAGGGCAAACCTTCAACGTTGTCGGTATTGATCTTCGTAACGAAGTGTTTACCCATGGCCAGCTATAAGTATGTACATATGTGGCACTTTCACTTACCGGTTTTTCAGAAAATCAAACTTTTATTATTTCTGGAAATGGAAATTAAACGCAAAATGTTCTTTTTACTGAAATTTACAATAACTAAACTGTAAATTACTTTAATACTAATAATTATTATAACATACTTTTAATTTATGCTTTACTCTTTTCTATGAAAAAAAAATAAATATAAAGTACATATCGCACCCTAAACCAAAAACAGTCACAACTCAAAAAATCTCAAATGTTCAGGAGAGGCAAAACAAACAGTCTCTACAATAATGATGATAATTTTATAATCATACTTTTCCAGTAAAAGAAGATAGTAACTACGAAAAAATTTCTGGAGCAGTTGGGGAAGTATTTCGTGAATTAGTTTATGTGGAGAAAGGATTTAAAATTTTTTTTTTGTAATATCCAAGAGAAATAAAAAAATTTTATGTAAAAATGGTAGTAATATTTTAAATGTGTTTTCCAGTAAATAAGATAGTTACGTTGAAGAAATTTTCGGAGCATGTTGGGAAGTATTCTGGGAATAGGTTTATGAGATAAAAGCGATTTTAAAAAATTTTGAGTTGTGACGGTTTTTGGTATGTACATATATTTTCATGCCTTTTATTATAAACTTTTTTTTACAGTTCTAAATGTATTTAAAAGATCAAAAGTACATATCGAATCCTTGGGTAATAATAAAGACAAGATGTTTCTCCCTCACATTGATGTACATTGCTCACGATGCGTGGCAAAGCACGCCCGGTATTAGCTAGTATTTAATAAAGGGAGTTAAAATGATGGAAATATAATCTGATTATTGCTGCTGGCGTTTATGCTCTTAAAAAATCCTGCTGTGGTGCGTACTCACTCAAAGAAATTAACATTTTTTTTTGCTTACTCCTTATTTGTTTTTAACTTAAACATTTAATGATAAAGAAAATAATATTGATTCGCGCTAACATCATAAAATTCTCCGTAAAATTTAACAGCAAGAAGATAGTGAACAAGTTTACCAAAACTTGTAAGTTTTTTTTTATGATTATTATTTTATTAGTAATAAATTATTATTATTATTATTTATTAGCTCTAATATGCAATACTAAAACTAATTGTGAAAGATACGAGCACTAGCTGCTATGGCCTACGACTCGTAGTAATAAATTAGTTTGTCTTATTAATATAAATAATTTTATTTTTTTTCGTCAGAGTGCCACTATTTAAAAAAAATAATAAATTCCATTCAATTCGAGTCACTCTTTTTTTTTTTGTTGCAGATGTTTTTATGAGTTTTTTCATAATAAAATTGCACTCGTTAGCCTGCCAAGGAGTGGTGGAAATTAAAAAAAAGTTTTGGCTGTGGTGTTGATTTTACCTGTTCCGAATGAGTTTTGAACCTGGGAAGTTAACTTTTTTTGTTTTTTTTTACGAATCTTGAGGTAGCGCACTATCCATCAAGTGGCCGGTATGAATCTTAGTTGAAGTCGACTCCCCGGCACTGCTTTCGCATTACATCAAGGAGGGCGGTGGCATATTTGAATCCTCTCTCCAGAAGGTCATTTCCATACTTCCCCATCCACGTTTGAGATAAGGGGTTCAGGAGCATTTTCTAATCGAAGCACGTTTTTTTTATGTTAGAAACTATCCTCTCTCGATGTTTTTACAGACTGCGGCCTATCTCTGTACGGCGCCGTTTTTCCCTAACTCTAAGCTCAGTCAGTATTGCTTTGCTGAATATCTTAACAGCATTTTAAACTTATTGTTATTTATCATACATATGAAATCACATTTTCTGGGATATAGTTAGCTAGCATCAAAGTTTTTAAATTATTTCCCTGACGCAATTCCGCATGAGCTATACGCCCTTGTGTCATCATGACAATACTTAAACAAGTACTCTCGGAAGCACCCATGTCCATTCAGAAGTTGGTTCATGTAAAAATCAACTTCGTCATGCGATCTGTTAAGACAAGCTTCTATATTCGGGATGAGCCTGAAAGTCCAGCGACCCGACGTAGACGCGTCCCACCGTTGTTGCCATTGGGTGAGGCTTTTTTGGCGTTCGGCCGCAATCTCGTGTTTGGAGAGTGCTCCGCCTTTGGATCGGTAGGTCAAGTGCTTAGGTGCGCTGGACCTCGCTCGCCATCCGATCAGCAGGCATTTTATCGGCGATGACACAGGCCGCATTATGAGAAACCGTCCGGAAAGCACTACATATCCGCATGGCACTTAGTGGAAAGATTAAGTTTACTTTATTAGCATACGATCCGAGCTGGCGTGCATGAGCCCAAATAGGAGCTGCATACATTGTAAACGATTGTTTTACTTTACTCAAGAGTTTTCATCGATTCTGGCTAGGACCACCTATGTTCGTCATTAATCAAGCTAACGAACAATGAACTGTATGACAGCCAAGCGTCTATCATAACTCCTAAGTATCTTACTGCTGGGAGAGTCGCAAATAATGCCCACTGACATTCAAAGTGTCAGTTTTTTTCTTCCTGCTTTTTATCAGCACACATTCAGTTTTTTTAATTGGCTAGATGCAATCCTATGTTCCTTAAGCCAATTGGCAGTGCTTGTGGTGGCTCAACACCTTTTACTACGACATTTACCGCAAATGAACGCTTTATGGGACAGGTTGGCGAACCTGGGCAGTATGCACATATGTATGTATGTATGTATGCAGAAAAATCAACACTTATTCACTCCACTATCATTTAGTTTTATTAACTTAAAATAGGTATGACAGTTTTCCTCCCTTTTGACAAATTAAAAATCACTTCAGCACCACCGCTTCGAGTCGCCTGCGCGCCTCGCGGTAAGCCAGCATTATATCATCCAAGGTCATACCGCTCGTGCGATTCGTGCATGGCAGCAGTAATTCACAGTTGCGTTGCGTAAAACGTTGACACGTGAGCTCCAGCTGCCCAGTGCTCTCCATGCGACAGCCATAACGACACTGCAGAGCTTCCTCCTCCTTCGTAACGGTGTAGTAACGCATGAAATCAAATTTGCGACGTCCGCCAATCAGATATCGTGAGATCGTCTCCAATAAACTCTCGGCTGGCCGCAAACAATGCAACTTCACCGAATTCGAACCGGCCAGCAGATATGTTGAGTAGTGCGTATAACCTTCGATACGCTCGCGCGTCCAACTATCGATAGAGATGACCTCGAAGTAGATATGCAGCAAGTGAGCAGGATTGAATTCCTCTTCGCAGAGCAGCGTCAATTGCCAATTGTAGCCAAAATAGCATGTTTCACTGGTGTTGCAGGGCGAGCTGGCGTGCGTGCTGGCATGGAGTACACCCTCTTCTAGCAGCGTATGCGTTGGCAATTGAATGTGGTAGCGCACATGAATATTGTCATAGCTGAAACCATTGGCGGTGCGCAACTCGAATAGCAAAGCAATGCGCGTAGTACGCTTTGGTGGCATGGCGAAAGAGGCGTTTAAGTCACGCTCCTCCTGCCAGTGTGTAGCCAATTCGGGTAATTGTAGAAAGGGCGCCGGACTTGCAATACTCGTATGCCTGCGCGGCGATACATTGTGCACAGCATAGGCGTACAAGTGTCTGTAATCTGTGTCGATTTCGAAGTAGTATGGATTCGTTTCGAAGTCATTGAAGTCTGGATAAATGCGTAATTGATGCAATTCCGCATGCCAAGCAAGTGATAGGAGTTGTGTGTCGGGCGACAATGCAGCATAGACATACATTAGCTGCAGGGATGCTTGTTCGAGTGTAGCAACGCTTAATTGCTCTACATTTTGGTTGGTGCTGTTTGTTGGTTCAGCGCTCTTGGGTTGAAAATTATCGTGCTGCACGTAAGTGAATATCTCACCCCAGCGTTGTGCTGCTGCGCCATCTGCTTTTCGTGCGCGCTTTTGACGCTTCTTTTTCTTGCCACGTCTACTGCCATCACTCGCTGCTGTCGTGCCGCCACTTGACACTTCTGCATTTGCATCATCATCCTCCAGTAGCCAGTGATGGTAGATCTTGTGCGTGTCGGTGACGCAATTGCGTGCATCTTTGTACAATTCAACTTCACTGGGACTGAGCAACTTTTGTTGCCAACGTATGCGTGTAACGGAGGTCACATTATCCTTCTCCGTCTGTTCGAAAGAGTCACCTTTTTTCACAACACCCTTGCTAGCGTTATCACGTTTGGAATTATACTTTGGCAGTGTGAGGAGCGAGTTGACGTGGCGAAAATGCACTTCAAATTCTAGGTATTCAATATTGTCACGAATATTGTAGACGCCAGTATGCTTTGGTAGCATTTGGAACATTTTGTTGTCCAAATATACAAACAAACACATCAAAATTAACCAAAAGTTGAAATGAAAATATCTGTTTGCGGCTAATCGGCGTCCATTATTTGTTTTGCTCACGATTTCACAACCGTTGCCCTTGGTAGCGAGTTCTTGTACTTATGGCAGCGTACTCTGGTGAGTAGACGCTTTTTGTTGTACTAAATTTATTTTAATGGATAACAAAAGATGTCGCCCTATGGTTGAACAATAAGTGACTCTAACCGTGGCTTACTATCAATTGCACCATCTATCGGACACAATAACCGATAGATGTCTCTCTGGCATGATAAGCCAAGATATACACCATTATTGAATGTTGTTTTTCGCAACAGATGGCAGGGCTAAAAGTTGTGTGAATATTGCTGGTTTGTTGTTCCGTACATTTCCTTTATTATTATGTTCTTTGTTCTCACTTAATTCTGTTTTGCAAAATTCGAATGCTAACTAACTCAATTAAGATTTTGTATGAAATCGCTTTAAGCTTAAAAACTACCAAATTTAAAAATACTTATTTTTATTAATTTGTTCTTTTTATAAACCAAAAAAAGTTTCTGTTCGAACACTGATTTCTTCATTCGTGAATGAACTCGATATCAATGGATGAATCTACGGTTCATTCAGTCGGTATTTTGCTGTTATTGTGAACAGTTGTGTAAATAATTAATTGGGGCGAGGTGTTTTTTTACGGTTGAGTGTCACTTTAATTTTGTGTTTAGGCAAGTGTTTTTATTTTATATTAATTAATAATCTATAAATGATCCGCTATGTTAAAGATAAAACAGTGATAGATAAGCATACACTTTAGGAAAGTCGCGTGTTAGAAATTAGAATTTGGTATCGATTTGTTGAGTGCGAAAGAATGTTTGATTGGTGAAAAAGAACCGGAGAGAAAGCGATTAGAAATGAATAAAAATTTCGTTTATGTAGTACTTGTTAATTGCACAAAATATGCTAAATATGTAAACAATACATTTGTACATTTTTATATAAGTTGATTCTTGTGTTAATTAGACGCGGGAAATTCACTTATTGCTGAAATACAATACTACTAGTTAATCATCAGTGTAATACATACATATTTGCTTTAAGTGCTACAAATACCGGCGAAATCCTCTTGAATTTCATCACTTAGGGAAACCACTCACAAAGTCACAACAGAAACATGCCCACTATTAGTACATACATATGCATGTACCTGTGAATGTTTATATTTAATTTAGTGTTTTCGTTAACTACTCGCTTTTAAAATAGTTTGAAGAGCTAAAATGTCCCAAGTAACTAAACGTCAGCAGAGTCAGCAAGATGTCGAATATGGTCTTTATCCACAAGTTTCATCAGAGCGGGGACAATCATCGCAGAAACCTACACCGTCGCGACCACCGCCTCGAAGACAGGACACAATCGACATGGAAGTTATACCTTTAAACCGTACGCAATCATTACCAGCGGGTGTTGAAACGGATGAACGCCGACGTGCGCGTCGTATTTTCGACAACGTAAGTTATTACGAATTTGGAATTTTTGTTTTATTTTTAATTTACTATTAAGAGTTTTGAATTTAAACTTTCATTTAATGCATTTAAAAAAAAATTACGAAAAGGTCCTGAAACATATTAATATTTAGTTTAGCGTATTTTGGTGGTTTCGTATTAGAACTTTTACATAGAAATTTTCACTTAAAATGTGAGACAGGGTCGTTCTATATACATTGTGATGGGAGCATTAAATGCATATACAGTTTTTATGGAACCAACATAAAATGTTTCAAAGTGACGTAAATTTCGAAATGGTGTATTAAAGCGAATGCGTTCAAGAAGGGAAGCACAATCTACACCCGCATTGATGATATCGAACACGAAAGATAATGAGAGTATCACTCTTCTACTCTCTAGCGATTTTAGATTTATTAGCATACATCTAGCGTGATATGGGGTATCGGGTCGCTAAAATGCATTCTTCGTAAGGCATATCGAATAAACACCTTTTGAATTTTTTCTATGCGATTAATGTAGCAAGCATGATAGGGCCTCCAAACAAAAGAGGCGTACTCAAGTCTAGATCTGACAAGGGCTGAACTATTTCGTCGCACGAAAGCCAGCATTGCGTACGACTTTGAAACTATAAAATTAATGTCATTGACGAAAGTAAATTTGCTATCGAAAATTACTCCTAAGTCCTTAATCTCGTGGACTGATTTAAGATAGATGTTTGAAATACTATACGACGTTTGTAAGACGCTTACTAAATTTACGCTTACTAAAAGTAACGTGATAGCACTTTTCGATATTCAGTGATAAGCGATTTGTCTCACACCAGGTGTGAAGATTATTAGGCTCCGCTTGAAGCATCTGTGAATCCTCCGGTTTTTTTATTGTAGAGAAGATTTTTAAGTCGTCAGCATATAGGAGAAATTTTGCGAAGGAGAATCAACTACTTATATCATTAATGAATAAAATAAAAAATAGAGGTCCCAATACACTTCCTTGGGGCACCCCGGAGGAAGCAAAAAAGGGATGCGATAACGTATTGTCCACGTTAACGACACACTGGCGATTATTTAGATATGATTTTATCCATTTCAGAAAGGTGGAGTGAAAACCAATATGCAAGTTTATTGACTAAAATTGAGTGAGACACTCTGTCGAAAGCTTTAGAAAAATCGGTATAAACAACATCAGTCTGAAGACCATCTTGGAACCCAGATATGCAATAATCTGAAAAGACGGCTAGGTTAGACACAGTCGAACGATTTGGAATAAACCCATGCTGATTTTGGCAAATAATGCTTTTAACTGCAAAATATAATTTATTATAGACAATACATTCGAACAATTTCGAAATAGAAGAGAGCTTAGAAATGGGCCTATAATTCTTTACATCGTTTTTGTTACCACTTTTGAAGATAGGGGTGATATAAGCAATTTGCCAGTCGTCAAGAAATACGCCTGAGGATAGCGATCTATTAAAGATTATACTTAAAGGATAAATGAGAGAATCGCAGCTTTTTATTAAGATTGAGGAAAGCCCGTCAACATCAGTTTGATTTGAAGGTTTAAGCCGTGCAATGCCGTTAATAATATCAAGTGCAGTCAAGGGTAGGGATCCGAAGTTTTAAGACGATTCTAAGGTTGAAAAATTCTCGCTAGGGTCAATACCTGAAGTAAAATTGGAATGGAAGAAATCAGCAAAGAGATTTGCGGCCTCAGTTGGTGAAGTTGCCGACTTCTCATTTAAAAATAAGTGCGAAGGAACACTAGAGCATGTTTTCATTGAATTGATAAATCTCCAGAAAGCTTTGGGATTCGATTTTATGTTGGCTTCATAATTAAGAACGTAATTTCTGTATAAAAATTTATCAAGGCAATTATAGTTCTTGGCATAGTTTTTATACTGAAGAAAAAAATAATAATTATTCGACTTTTTGAATTTCCGATAAAATTTATTTCTTAGATTTTTAAGTTTTCGTAATTTGATAGTATGCCAAGGCAGTTTGTATACTTTCTTGCGAATAGTTGGTATATTATTATGGCACAATTCAGACACTTCAGATTTAAAGATATGAAAGCATGAAGACATCTTACTGAATTTGTTCGTATCGGCTCCGAAACCCACTTCAATTCACAAAAGCAATTTCAAACGGAAATTCTTGTGTGAAGATACATATGTTTGAAGTTTTTGTTTATTTTTCGTTTTTTCACACTTTTTGCTTAATTTTGATACGATATAAAGAAAACCTTTATTGTGGGCTGTACAAAGCAAAACAAAGAAATATTTATGAAAGTTTAACCAACCAAGCCATCTACAAGTCGATGAATCATACATAACTGAATTGAAACAAAATATTGTTAGTATCCGCAATATTCCTAACCTTTCCAAGCTTTTCATATTCTCTTTCTGTTTTAGTCACGTTGTTTTACTGCAATGTACGTCGTCGTTGGCCCCTTCTTATCACCCAAACGAGCTGGGTGTCTGTTTTAATATTTATAACAAATACCTTACCTATCACTCACTCGCTTTGTTTAACTTGCCACCTGTTGCCTATACACTCATCTTTCTCGCCTCACACACCTTGCTCATTTCATTCCCGCGCACATTTTCTACGTGACGACAAATCATTCATATCTTAGCTTACTCATTTCAACACTTTTTATAGCGCCTTCCTCTTTATTTTGTGCTTAACGAAAAATCGCTGCTTACACGAAAGTGATACATAAAAGTAAATATGTATGTACATACATATGTATGCGAATTTTGAGATTTCCTACTCCTAGTCCAAATATTATTTTTCTTTATCTTCCGAATACCATCTAAGCTTCAGCAATAACTGGGGTAAGTTGTTATTGTTGTAGGATCATTTAAAAAATACATACATATGTACATAGGTATATAGTTTTAAAGAATGCTGCTCAAAGCTTGGTCGAATATTCATTTAAGTACATATGCATGTATGCAGGTAGGTATGTACATACTTACAAACGGGTCGATAAACTTTCGCCCCGATGTGGTGTATGCATCTCTTGGCAATTTTACTATATCAAATTCAATTCAAAATTTTTTAAACAGTTAAGTGGATATGTGTAATGATTTTTACTTAGGTCTGTGAATTAATAAACTCTGTTATGTAGAAATGATAATTTCTGTTTTGCATTCCTTTCTTACATAACTGCCTATGTAGGTACATACATATTTATTTTTATATATGATATTTGTTCTATCTTCAGATACTTCCATTTAAAATTACGCTAGTTGCGGTGTTCCTAAACCGGTTCTGATTAAATAATTTTTAATATTATCAACACAAAAAAATAAACGATCAGAATGAATGTACATAAGTGTAAAAAAAATTATTTGCTAATTGGTTATTCGTGAAATGACGCTTTCTAATATAGTGAAAGCTGCTATAAGTGGACGCCGATATAAGAAAATTAATAATATTAAAAGTCAGATAAAAAATGGAGAGATCAACTTCACTTTAAAACTCAGATTTTATAACGCCAGTAATTTAATTTAATAGTTGAAAGTGCTGTGACTGGTTTTTATAATTAAATTTCAAACTTTGTTCCACAACTCCCCAGAAGTTGAATATTTTATACATGACTTCACTGAAAACGTAAACTTACTCATTTATATAGCAAATAACCGATTTGTAATACCATATATATATAGGTACAATCCACCTTATCGGGAAAACTAGAGAATATCAAGAAACACTCCCCCAAATCATCAATTGTAGGGATTTTGTGGATATTGTTTTTGCCTAATTTAAATGTGATTTATACTCGAATTCAGTAAGCAGTCTCAGTCTCTAATAGAGACAAAAGTCACAACTTTAGACCAGTTGGCATCCATAAGACAAAAAATGAAAATAAAAATATAAGAGAAAAACCTGGGCGAGAAAGACCAATAATGTCTATGTAGCTCATTTTGAGACTTGAGATGATACAAAGTTACTGAATTTGGGCATTCAATTTATAAAGACAAACTAGTAACAAATGCTTAAGCTTAGTTTTCATTACGTCATAATCCCTGATATCAAAAACTGCCTTAACTGAAGTATGTAGGTATTGCAGTGTACGCTGTCGATATTACAGGGTATATCAAAGACATAATATAAGTAACATGTCAAGGCACATTAAACAGGTAGCAGCATTAGAGAAAAGCAACCCTGGGGCATATTTTGTGGTCCATCACCCTTCAAAATAGAGATATAAAATTTAATGAGTTTGATTATTCTAAATGTGAACAAAATGATGGCGTTTCTACATTTTGCTTGAACTTTGCTACAACTGATCCTCCGGAAGCATTGCTCCTGCTCACAAAACTTGGGAAAGAAATATGAAAATCAAGATCCCACCTTTCCCTGTCTTTTATAACACAATGTCCCATTTCTGAGTATGTTCATACATATATGTATGTATAAATTAGAAATTAGAAATATACAGAATGTAAGCAAAGATTGTAAACAAAGTTTGACTTGTTATATACCACATATAAGAAAAACTCCAATTCGCTGCTAACATTATACTACCTGTTTATTGTACCATGGAACATGTTGATAAATAGTTTCAAATGTTGACATCATATCATTCGTTTTTTCTTTCAATGTTAAATGTTGTCAAATTAATTTTGCCAGATTAAGATTGCCAGTAATTTTGACTAAATGGAAACCAAACGTTATATTCGTCTTCAGTCATGGCAATACCGACGTCAGTTGAGACAGTTTTTGATATCACCGATTTTGAATAAGAACTACTCATTAACAGTGAACATTGCCGGCATTTTAGACAATATGGCTTTTGGTCAGAATTCCCCAGGTCTCAATTTTGAGACTTTATTTTGATTGCCCGAATTCAATAAGCGGTCTCAGTCTCTAATAGAGACAAAAGTTACAATTTTAGACCAGTTGGCATTCATTTGTTTAAAAATAAAGCCTCTAGTCTCAAAATAAAGTCCCTAAATTGTGACCTGGTGATGAGTAGTTTACAAACAAAATAAAATAAAAACAAAAAAAAAAAAAAGGAAAAGCGAGGAATTGCAATAATTTTTTGCTCATTTTAAGACATCAGATTATACCAAGTTACAGAATTCGGGCATTATTTTGAGGCTAATGGATGCCAATTGGTCTAAAATTGTGACTTTTGTCTATTAGAAACTGAGACAGCTTGCGAAATTCGGGCAAAAGATTGGTGTAAACCCAAGTCGACATTGCAGTGACTCATGCCGATATTGCAGTATATTTAAAAGCCATATAAAATGGCAAACAATTTGACAAATGGTGTCAAATGTGGACACCAAATGGCAACTCGTTTCTATTCAACTGACAGCATTTGACGGCATTCGGACTCAAATTTGACTTAATAAAAACCAAACTTTGTAATACATTTTTTGTTTAGGTTATTGAGTGAGGTGTGTACATTTAATATTTAATATTTGTGCAATTTTCTATATAGGAAAAGGGATTCCTGTCTAATGCGAACCTTTGTTTTTGTATTTTTTTTTAGGTTTTTTTTTGTTGGAATGCAATATTGATGTAATTTTATTGTTGGGTGCCATGAATGTGACCGCTTGTAAGATATGTCCAATTATATAAACGTTCTTCAAAAGGAGCGTTCACTGTATTTATATTTTGGCAATTTTCGGTGCTTTCGTTATATTCTTAAGAATTTTATTACTTATGTATGCAATAATAATTTATATATGTACTAGCAACCCGCACCTTGTTTCACACAGGTTGATAATGTTTAAAACAACTTTATAATTGAAACAAAAGTAATGTTTTATAATATTTCGGAATAATGACCCTAGTATCTTATATCTTTCATTTTGTATTCCCCCATACCGTGAGCAAAGATGTTTTCATATCAAAAAGCCAATTTTACTTGGGAAACAAAAAAAAATAGCGACCCCTATGAGTTCAGCTATAGGACCCATCTTTGAAATAAAATAAATACTTGGCAAGATTTACCTCCGAGTAGATTTAGGCCGAGCTTCTCTTGCGTCGTGTTCCTTTTTTATTTTTCCTACAAACTGGCTGGTCCCTTACATGTTTTATGCCAACTCCAAACGGCGTCTGCCAGGCATATGAATTTTCATGCCAGAAACATACTCGGAGTGTTTGTTAGAACACTTCCGACGGGCGACCCCGCTTAGAAAATTTTTTTCTAATTGAAAAAACTGTTTCTAAATTTTTGATGATGCTTTGCACGGGGCTTGAACCCAGGACCTTTAGTGTGGTAGGTGGAGCGCGCTACCACCATACCACGGCAGCCGCCATATTTGGTGAGGATTTTTTTTCCATCAAAGGTAGGAATTAAAAAAAGAAACAAACATTTTTTTTGAAGCACTCTAATGTACATATATGTATATTTTTTGCTCTGGAAAGTTGGTTAAATGTCATAGCTGAGAAGAAAATGATTAAAAAGAAAAACACCTGCCCGGTTTGCTTTTTTTCATATATTCATTGCATATTTCAGAACTTACTTAAATTTCGTATAAAAAAACCAAAATTTTTTTTTTCTAATTTTGACAACTTTTATAATAAAAAATACGAAATTATATTTTTCTGTAATTTTGAGAACTTTCATAAATTTTATGGAAGTATTTAAGCTTTGAGTAACAACTATGTTTCATAGAAATCACTTATCACCTAATGGTCATTTTCACAGTGGCGAGTTAACTTACATTCCACAGGTTATTCTCGATTTTCCATTTTAATGTCGACTTATCTCAAGTTTATCTGCCCAATATTGGTGAGTTAACCTCTTGTTAGAAATAAAATGTTGTCTATCGCACATTGGGCAGTGAATATTTAGTTAAATTACTAAAATTGAATCGAAAATTCATAGTTAACTGTGGAATGTACATAAGTAAACTCGCAACTGTAAAAATGGCCCTAAGGAAAATTTGGTTGTAAAATTACACTAAATAATATAAAAAATTGCACTGTAATGTACTTACCACTCAAAAGTTAAATTATTTATTAAATCTGCACTTTTGATTAATAAAAATCACTTCAAAATATCACTTCACTTAATGAACTCTGATCGTTTTAATGTACTCCCGCAACTAACATACAAATTTTAATAGCATAATTCGTGAAAAGCAACGGTTCTTTTTGAAGAAATATGTTCATGGTTGCCGAACAAAAAAAATTAAAATGGATCGGTACTCAGTCTTTGGAAATCATCATACAAATTTGGATAAAACAAAATGTTGTAGAATTCAATCTCCCTACTGCACAAATAAGTACATATATGCATATATATACATACAAACATACGAAAACAGTACTTTTGTTTAAACTTTAGGAGTATATATGTACATACATATATGTATGTTTAAAAATATGCATGCATTCTTTTTCTTTTTTGTTGCATTAATCTGGCACCATGCATAAATATGTATGTATGTGAAGCCGAAATAAAATCGACATACATACATACATACATACATACATACGTCCGAAGTGAAGTAACGCTACCGAGCTCTTTCGCGAATTCATCAAATGAATGGCTCACCACAGCTGTCGCTTAAAGCACGCTGACTTAATCGGTTGGCAGCGAACAAACACACAAACAGATTTTTTTGGAAAAAGTGCTGCTTTTGTTTAAACAATTTTGGTTAAATTAGAAAGAAATCAACTATTTTTTTTGATGCAGAACGAAAGTAAATACTTCAAAGTTTAACTTAAAGGAAGATTCATTCTAATCGGTTGATTAGGTTATGATGTATGGCTGTGTAAACCAAAAATTTATGGTTTTTTACCACATTTTGTCCGATTGCCACGCCCCCTTTATATATTCCTTAACATTATATAAAAAAAGTCCATCTCACACAGCTAAGCTTTAAAATGCAAAAAACCGCTTTCAAATCGGAGCATTCTGTGCGAAGCCAATTCCGGACATAGCTTTTTAGCGACTTTATTTTATAAGTAGTATAGATGTAGTACATACATATACATACATACTTACTTCTGGACAAAATATATACATACATACATAAACAAATATGTGCTTGCCTTAAAAATTTACGAATGTGGCTGAAATCTTAAACTAGCTCTATTCGCAAGTATAAACATGATTTTCTCTTTTTAGATGCGTATGTGGCTATGTAAAGACATGTGTACATACTTACATACATGCATATGTATGTACATAGAAAACTACAAAACAATTCAACACAAACTTTCAATTAAATCTTGAATTTTTTTTAGAAGTGTTAGGAACGAATAATCGAAATTTATTTTTATATGAAAGAAAGACGCAAAACCCTTGACAAAAAAAATTCTAAAATACAAAGATCGGCATCAATTATTTGCATAGAAGTAGTTATATGAAAGCAAAAATATTAAGTTCCTCTTCTTACTCAACTAATTTTTGAATACTCGTAATAAGCAAATTTTTTTAGAAGATATTATTTGAAAAAAAAATTGAATTACATAATTGGTTAAATTTGAAGCAAATAATAAATCAAAAAAGTGCTGACAATACGGTACTAGAGAAGCGCATGTAATATTAAAGATATATAACACCCAATTTTAATATTTTTATGTTTAAAAGAGTTATTCTTCTTCATGAAATAAAAAACAAAAATAATCAGAAGTTGATTTTTAAAGTGAAAAATTCAAAATAACAATAAAATCACTAATTGAGCGAAGAGATAAAAATTAAATTACTATGATTACTTCCATAATTTTTATTGGTAAAACAAAAGCTCTGTGAAGTTTGCACCAACAAATGCGATTTTCAAAAAATAAAAATTATATATTCTTCGCTTGTCCATTTTAGTTTATGAAAAATGTTTTGCTTGTTCACACTTTGCTCAAAAGTTATCTACATAGTATTTAAGAATTTTTTTTTTATAAAAAATTCAAAATTTGAAATTTGCGTTTTTTACATTAATTCTTTTGTTCAACGTTCGTCCACGTTTGTCTACGAAAAAAATTCATTTGTCTACCATCTGTTTAAAAGTTATTTAAAAATCAATTTTTACAAAAATAAAATCAAAAAGCTAAAAGCCACGCCTTTTTCTAGCTTAAACGGTGCAAGATTTGTCCATGTTTGTTTGTCCACCAAAAATTTAAGTTCTTCCACTCTTTGTTAAAAAAAATGTTTATGAATAAAACCAAAATTTTAAAAACTGCTCATTTTTCGCCTTAAATCGTTTGACTGATAGAGATTTTTCAGCTAGAAAGTATTAATTAAAATGTGAGAAGCAATGGACGGAGGTAGCCACGCATTTGCGTTCTAGCAGAGAAAAGAGAAGCACCTAATTGCGTGGCATTAATTTACACGAGCCTGTTTTTAAAACTGGTATTAAAAAAGTGATTACTTTTGCAATTTTCTGCAAAATTGCGTTCCACAGAGTATAGGTTTATTTTGCAGCAAAAATATAAAATAGTTAATAAATTAAAATATTAAAATAGCAATATGCAACAAAGTAAATTTTTTTTTCACTGGGTTCACAGTATGTAATTATGATTCGCTACCTTAAGACAATTTTAAATAATAAAACAAAATTGTCCTATCACGTCAAATTTAGTAGTGAAACGCATTTATTGATTTTACTTGAAATAATATGAAGCGGTGACATAAATTGTAATTCCCCATTAAAAAAACTTTGGCTTTCCTCTTGTAGTCAGTAGTGGCAGTATCCCTCTGGAGGTTACAACAATAGTCTGCAAGCATGGCTGGCTCCCATCTACCTTCATAACGCTTCTTGTACTCTGCAATTTCTGAAGAAATCTTTCACCGTGTTTTTCACTTACTGAACCCATGTTATCCGAAAAGAAACCTAAATGGGAGCGGAAGAAATGAATTTTCAACGACATATTGCATCCTAGTTTGTGATACGCATCCAGGAACCGGTAAATTTTTTCATGGATATCCGGTGATTTGAGATTGCCGAGGAAATTTTTTCAATAGGCCTGGGGCTCGATAAAAAAAGCAGGATCATTGATCAATTTTCAGGACCGATGAAAATACCTTTTTTTAATTTTCGCCTCACTTAGCATATGAAATTCTGTTTTAAGAAACAAAAGGACTCGATAAACTTGACGAAATACAAAATCTATACGGTACTGGAATGTTTGGAGAATGTGGTAGCGGCATTGACACTGATGACACAGTAGCATAATTCACCGAGTGTTTTGATTTTTTTGAAAAACCTTTCACAGTTGTTCAACAGTAGTCGTCAACGTGATTTTTGGGTTCACGCCACTGCATTGGTACACCAATTATATTAGCCTTCTAACAACCCGTCAAATATTTATAACATTTTAAACAAGACACACGTTCGGCACCCATGATTTGTATTGATTTCTAATGGCAATTTTAAAATAAGCTTCATAACATTTAGAAATTTTTTTTTTTTCACTTTTACTGGTAAATTGACCACAAACGTAACAAAAATGTAAATGTTTTGATGACTTTTGTACACACCAATGATATAATTTTATAGTTTCCCTCAACTAAGTGTAACGAAAAGTAAATAAAGTAAGATTACGGTTATTTATGTTTTGGGACGTGATATCTAAATATGAATTTGTTTTCTGTTGTTTACTATACCTAATTCGAATTACCACACCAATTTTTAATAACAGTGAGAGGTTTTAATTGAATAATTATCTAAGGGTTTGTGAGCAAACCTTAAGAACAAAATTTCTAAAATACGAGTATGAATTAAAAATTATTGTAAATAAAAAGGGTATTCGTTTATACGCGTGAATGCCTCGTATCTGCGTAAACCTTGTAAATAAACCGGTTTTTCATACAAAATTTAAAAAGTTTACGAGGTTTACGCGGTTACGAGGCATTTACGCGTTTAGACGAATACCCATAGAAATTTTATTTTGTGCTTCAAAAATAATGAATTTTAAGTTTAAAACACAAGTTATTCCCATTTTATAGCGTAAAATCTTTATATATATGCATAGCCCGGAATTAGGGACATCTTTTCACGGAATTAGGTACATTAAAGAATTTTTGTCACGAAATTAGGGACGATTGAAGGGGTTATTAATTGATGTATTAATTATATTAATACAAACTATAATACGATTTATTATCGCTTATAAATTATTAGAAACTAATCAAAATTGATTGATTTAAGGGGGATATTTTAATTTCTTAATATGCAACCGATTATTTTAAAGTCTCAAATTTTAGAAGTCAGAAAAATCCTTAGTACTTTTGAATAAGGTACATTTACCTTAAATCAAGATATTTTACTAGCAATGTATGTTTGTAGGTAAGAATATTTTGGACATCCATGATCCAACTAATAACAAATTATTCATTTAAAGATATGCAATCAATATCCTAAATAACTCGAAACAAACAGCAATGTGAAGTTGACATCGGAATACAAAAAAAATATTTTTTTTTAATATGGCAAAGGATTGTACTAGATGGGTACCCAATTGTACCACCTTATTTTTCGTTTGTACCACCCCTCCTCCCTTGGAGTAGGAGAGGAAGGAAAATTTGAGCAGCATCGGAGTAATGTCGAAATGAAAAATTTCTATACATAATAAGTCACCAAGAATTGTACCTTTTTGTACAATTTTAATTTTTTCATACAGACCAACCCTAACAAAAAAACCAACCTCCCATCCCCACATGTAAACTTGACATCGAACTCCAAAATTTCTTTTTTTTTGGCAATGGATTGCACTTGCAGTGGATTCGCACACAACTGTACCATCTTCTGTTCCCCTTGGAGTTGGGGAAGGAAGTTAGATTTGGGCATCATCGGAGTAATGTCGAAACAAAAAAATATTATCCAACTTTCAATAATAGTAACAAATATGTATAGTACAAACGACTCCACTAACTATACTTTTCCATAGCCTTGGACCCACGAAAGTACAAACATCAGCGACCAAGTGAGACACAAGTAAAAATTACCCAACAATGTTTCAGAGTTTGTGTGCGAAACGAGTACAATCCTTTGCAATATTAAAAAAAAATATTTTTTTTAAATCCGATGTCAACTTCACATAGCTGAAACAAACATCATCAGCGATCGAAGCTTTGCAAAACTGATCCCAAATTTGCGTTATCGATAACAGATTACAGAATAGAATGGCTTTTAAAGTATAATAATTAGTGTTTTTACAAACGTAATCTGAGAATAATGTACACAAAACAAAAACCAATTAAAGTATAAAATAAACGGAAGTGAAAATTACAACTTTTCAGTAGATAATCGCTAGAAAAGGTAACCTCAAGTATTCAGGCGTAAGAATTTGTTTGCTTGTTCTACTCAAATTCATACATATACATACATACATACATATATGTATGTATGTATATACATTCGTATACTTTGTGCAAATAGATAATGCCGGTTATATACATAAACATTGCTTCGCTGAATCAGCTATTGAAATATCTACTGTAGTGTATCAGCTTTATTTGGCAGTTCGGTTGGTAACTTAAATGTTTTCATATTATTGCACAATAAATTGTAGTCCTCATACACATATGCGTATGCACATATAAGGTTGACTGTGATTTTCTTTGATTGGTTTTTTTGTTAGTCTCACCAAATTTTGTAATAGAATTCTTTAACTTGATATAGAAATATATTGCGTTAAATTGCAATTTTCCCAACAAAAGTGGATATTTTCACAGCCAAAAATAGACAGTTGACCGACTTTCAATTTGAAAATGCTGTTAAGCTTTAAGTAATTATAAGGCGAAACAAGTAATTGTGATTGAATAATGTACATACATATGTACATATATATTTTATACATATATTAAAGCTTACAGTTACGTATTTATTTATTCTATATATGTACATATGCATGAACAAACATTCATACATATGTACATACATAAATATAATTATATTTTTTGCTATAAAAGTCCGTCCGGCAAAGTTAAGAATTTTCTTACACCTATTAGAACTTCCAGTATTTTTTGAACGTAGAGATAACTACCTTAAAGCTACACGTACATATGTACATAGGTACATATATTTCCGTTTCTAAGTTCAATGCATTTACGGTTTCTAAAGGGGAAAACAACACCTAACAATACATATATGTATGCACATATACATACCTACACATTTTGACAAATTTGTACAAAAGACATATGTACATATGTATGTATATTTCTTTTTTATTTTTCAAATAAAAAATAATGCCTTTTCTAATAAATACCATATAAGCTAAAGTCTAAAACTTATGTTGAGTGATTAACTTAAGAAAAAGAACTGTTCGGATTAACCATTGTCTAAAGTCTTAATCATTATACCAAATTTATTATAATTTAACAAAATCTCGAAATATAAATCTTTTTTTAATTAAAAATTTTTTTTTTCTAATTTAAAATTCAAAAATTTTTTTATTTTTAAATTAAAATTTTAAATATTAATTTTTTTAATTAACAATAAATATAGTCCATTCCATTTTAGTACAATAAATTGGAAGTTTAAAGTCGCTTACCAAATTTATTATAATTTAACAAAATGTCGAACCATAAATCTTTTTTGACATACAATTTTTTTTTTTAATTAAAAAATTTTTTTTTAATTAAAACTAAAAATATATGTACATACATATGTACATACATACATATGTACATATACATATGTACATATATTTTTAAATAACATTAAAAACATTTTTTTTAAATTAAAATTACAAATATTTTTTTTCAAATAGGTACATTTTTTGTTTAATTAAAATTACAAATATTTTTTCTTTTAAATAGGAATATTTTTTTTAAATAAAAATAAAAATATATTTTACAAATAATTTTTTTTTTATTAAATTTATTTTTAATTTTAAGTGTGCAGTTTTATAGTCCAATCCATTTTAGTACAATAAACTGTAAGTTTATTAAAGTCGCTTAAAAGTATCGTTGATATTTCGATATTTGATGGTGGTGATGTAATTTTTTTTGTTAAAATATATTTGGCTCAAAAGTTTCACTGAAAAACCATTTTCAATGAGCATCGGCAATTTAAGCGACTCGAAATCTGGTCTTTATAATACTTAACTCGTATATTTAAAAAAAAAAAATGTTTATTTTAAGTTTTTAAATTTTAATGAAAGCTTGTTTAATTGCTAAACATTCTCTATAAATCTTAAAAATTGGGTTTTTTTTTATTGGTTTTCTAAGAGAATGAAATAGTGGAAATGAAAAATAAGAAATAATAAATTTGCTAAAATTCGGAAGTGCTATAAGTCTTTCACGGACTACATACTCGTATATACATATTTACATACATATGTATGTATGTATGTATATTTTGGTTTCAGTAGACTTCGCAGAGTTGCTTTTATGTACTCGGAAAATGTTGTGAAAAAGATTGCGAAAATCAGTTTAACTTGTGGTCGCTTCAAACTTACGCATACAAATTTAATGTAATACAAAACTGCATTCTCGGTAAGAAAAGTGCAAAATTTTAAAGAAAATTTGAAATTTTGGAGAAAATTTAGGAATTTTTAAGAAAAGGAATATTTTATAAAAAAGAAAAAGTGAGTGAGAAAATTTCTGTTTGACCTTTACGACGAAATAAATACTTTATAATTTGAAGTAATATACAGAATATTTGTTTTCAAGAATGCTGCCACCTGCTTAAAAAATTGCATTCAATGAAATTAGTAAGTGGAAACAAATACGACAATATACTTATTTTTTTGTTGAATATTTATTAATTTATTTTTAATTGAATATGCTACTGCATAGGTACTTAAAAATTCTGATGAAAACTTGTTAATTTTTTTAAGTTTAATACTAAGTTTTTAACTTTGGTTTGTATAGTTTTTGTTATAGAATAAACAGTATTTAAAAAAAAAAAATTATGAAAACTAAATAAAATGAAAATAAATTGTCAAAATGTGTCAATGTGTGTATGTAGCAATTGTACATATTACTAAAAACAAGAATGTATTTTTATTCAGAAACCTGTTTCCTTTGAAATTTTTAAATGTCCGACCTGTGTAGCCATATTTTTTTAGAATGCTTATATTCACGATTAAATTTTTAATCACACAAGAAATCTTTTTCTATATCCAATTCTAGCATGACGCCGATGGCGATGGTTACATCGGCACACACGAACTTAAGGGTCTCATCAATGCTGGCCTCTGCAGTGATATTCCCGATTATATTGCTACACAAATTTTACAAAAATCCGATGATGACAATGATGGACGCTTGGATTTCGAAGAATTCTATCGGATGTCACAAACGCACAAATGGATGATAAGAAACTTATTGACCAAATATTGTCGTTTGGTTGTGCCACCGCCGAAAGCGATCGAAGGCGATCAATTGGGTGAGTTGAGGGCGAGCTGCAAGTGTTTGGCTAATTTATTTTTAATTTTCAATTTCGTTATTTTTTTCTTTTTGTATTTGTAGATGGCATGTACGAAAAGCAAATGTCCGTTTGTCCTCCTCCACTGACTATGGTTATGTTTTCTATAATCGAAATTATGTTCTTCTTGGTGGATGTTATTTATTTCCAGTGAGTATATTTAAATGACACGTTATTGAGAGGATAAGTACATCTTATTTAAGTATTTTTTTACGACAAATATAGTACATACTTATTTATCATTCATTCTTTTTATTTTCCAACTTGTTATAAAAATATTATAAAGTTTTTCTGGTCATTGCTTAGGCTATTAAAAACTTCTCAGGCAAGCTTTTATTAAAGGAAACGCTTACTGTAGGCGTCCATCACGCACTCAGGAGCTGGATAGGCAACCTTCTGTGATAGAAAATTGATGTGGGAGTACGCCAAAGACTGATTAATTTGAGTGTTATTATGACTGATTGTAATCTATAAGACACTTTAAAAGTTGGGCTTCAAAGATGGGGGTAAATTTCGGCTGCTTACTTGAAAAAAAAATCACTTAGCAAAGCACCCCAAAAAATTAAGAACAAAAAGAGCGACAAAATTAATTTTTGCGTAACTAATTAGCAACAAGTTGGCGGCAAAATTACAATAGTATACCGTTTCGATTTGCGATGGGTGCTTAGCTAACTTCACGCTGATAGCTTTATTTAAATGCGATGTAGAAAATTATATCACCATTTCTTTTATTTCGATAGTTACTCAACTTTTAAAATTATTTTAGCATATGTTCAATACAATTTTATTAAGCTATCGATTTAATGTGAAACTTATAAATTTTAACGATAAATAATAACCTTTTTTACATTTACATTTTAATTTAATTATTTTATATAAAATCCCCAATTTTTTGATATAGAATCCTCTTTAACAATAAACTTTAATTGTGTAACGCGACTTGAAATTTTTCACATCTGAGAAATTGTCAAAAATCTGCTTTTTAATCAAAAAGTTGTTTATGGAAATGATCTCTTTTTTTGTATCGAGCTGAAGAAAACTATTCGCGCGGTGCCTACAGTTTTAAGGGGTCAATAACAATAAATTTGCCAATATTTGGTACCCAAGATTTGCAGACATAAAATAAAAATATTTTAAATTTAGTAGAATACATTATTAGGAGTTTTTATCGCCACTTATAACGAATCTGAAATCAAAATTTAGAAATTTGATGTTGCGGATGTAAAATAGAATAAAAAATTGATTTTAAGGGGCGAATAGTTTTTTTTTTCGTTCAAAAAGTGTACTTTTTTCAAAGAATTTTTTTCTCACGATATACAATCCTACACACCAATTTAAAAAACAACGACGTTTCAAGAAAAACACTAAAGAAGTTTAAACTCATAGCGTCATAGCTACAGGCGCGCGCACACTAATTTAACAATAACTTCTATATTTTTGGTTATTTTAGCATAGAAATTTAGGAATACATTCTTGTAAGTATGCGTTAACGATTTCTGTAATAAAAGAAATTGATTTTTTTCAACGATTAAAAAAAAGCGATTCCCCTCTTAATGTAACAAACATCATTTTTATTGTCTTTTTAATAATGCTACAATTCTGAAATTTATAATGTTTAGTTATATTTTACGTATACTTTCAAAAATGTATTTTTGTTTTTCACTATTATAAAGGAAGCATTAACAATATTGTTTTCTTCTTTTTCTTGTCCGACAGGGTGAATTGTTGATATTTGTTGGAACGATTTTCCGTCATCCCTTGTCAAGTTTAGTTGTCAGACAGAACGAAAATTGACACTGAAGATGGCACAACGCCGAAACCGGTTTGTCTCCAAACCAAACTTGACAAGGGATGACGGAAAATCGTTCCAACAAATATCAATCATTAACAATTATTGAGTTTGCTCAGTTGAACTTCACAATTTTCACTACGTAGAAAAAAATTGAAAAACCTATGTAGCTTGCTGGGCACGTTTGTAGCGAATACAGAAAGTTGAAGGAAGTTCTGATGCGTAAAGGAATGTGGCGTTTTTTAGTTGTAAAATTTCTCTATACATTTTCCAATAGAAATTGGCGTTTACCTCATTTTAAAACAAATAATAAAATAAATAAACAGGTCAAAAAACAACAGCGTTGAGCGTGCCTAACAAACAAAAATGTAAAAATATACATTAAATTTGTACAAACAACAACTACACAGTCAAGTTGAAATAGCGGCGGAACAGTCGTAATTGATTGTAGTGAGTTGTAAAGGAAAATGAGAAAATAACAATAGCTCACACAGCGTAAGCTTAGCTTAGCTTATTAAGATGTTTATAACTTAGTTACCCGACATCTCCACAGAAAATATCTGATGTTCTAACATCTGTCATTTTGGCAGGAAAAAATTAAGAATGTTTTGTCAATTTTTATGTCGAGCCATAACCGCTAAAATGACGTACGCGACAAATGAAAAATTTTAGAAAAGCAAGCTGATGCTATTTACTTTCTCGGCAGAAGAAAGGTACAGTTTTTAAAAAATATAGTCACGTTTTGTAGAAAAACAACGTAAATCTTGTATACAAAGCTGCATTCAAATGTGAAGCTAAACTGCGGAGAAAATTAGCTAAAAAGCTCCTTCCGATTAAAAAACATTTATTTGTTGCTAACGACCTTTTGGCGGTTATGGCTCGATATGTTTTCTTTCCGCCCAAATACGTAAACATTAATAAATGCAAGAGAAAACCACTCAGTTTTTGCTTCTGAATAAAAATATCTTCGATGTTGACCCCACGAAATTTACAGCCAAATGAAAAATAAGCTGTCAAAGTAACAAAGTGACAGCTTATTTCATACTCGTACAATAGATGCCAAGACATAAACGCTGACATAAATGGCTGACATGAAGAAATAAGCGGTCTCCATTGACAATATATTTTCTGACATCTATTTTAGGACATCAGCTATTTTCTGTGGAGATGTCGGGTTAAGCGTTGCGTGGTGGCACGGGTTCGACTCCTGCGGAAGCCGTGAAGAAAGAAGTCTGAGTGCTGATCTCCGAAATAGTACTATTACTTCTACCGCTTTGGGTGTTGTTGTGTTTTTTCTCTATAAATTTTCAATAAAAATTGGTCTTTACTACACAACGCGACACGCAAACGTCAGACCATCATTTTCACAGATAATTACGTCAATTTGATTGCAAGGTTTTGTGTGTGGGCAATTTGATATCCTAACATAATCATTTGTAAGATGGCGTCAGAGATGTACGTTCGATGCATTAAAGCGAAAATATCCTTTAAGTATTACAGAAGATGTGATATTTCCCTTCTAAGTATATACTAATAGATAATCCAATAGGAAACAACTCAATATTTGCTTTCATATTATTATACCAATGATGTTGCCGCCACGAACTTTTCGTGGAAATGAAAGTTTAGCTGTCAAAGCATCACTTTGACAATTGATTGCCAGCAATGTGTTGGCAATTGATAACTTAAAATATTTCTAAATATAAATTGCTAACATCATTCAATTGACTGTCTCCATTGGCAATTTGCTTCAAAATTGCGATTGAACGCAATCATAAATTGCGTGTCGAGTTGTCGGGTTAGCTCGTTTAAAAACAAATGAAAAAATTGGAAATTCAAGCAAATTCTTAATTTGAATAAGTCTTCTCACTAGACAATCATAAGAAAATATATTTCGATCTAGCACCGATTTGAAGACTTTTATTTTTTGTTCAGCGAGTTATCTGAGCTATAAAACTGTGGTATGGTACACAATTTTTTTTTTGCGTCTTCATAATCACCGACAAAAAAAAACAAATACTCGTATGTATGTACATACATACATACATATGTTCAGTTTGTGAAAAATTAATAGTTTTGTAATTTTTTTTGTTTTATAAATATATTTTTTTTTAACGAATTTGTTGTGTGTTTCATGGCATAGAAAAAAATACGTTGCAATTACATACATCTGCACACATAGATACTTGTTGCACTGTTACGACTATTATTACATACGCATTATTTTTTTTTTTCTATTTACTTAAATATGTACACATACATACTTACGTGCATATAAAACAGAGATGATCCCAACAACACTGCCAATATTGGTGAGAATACAAATGGTCCAGCGGCGACACTCTTCATCTACAATCCATACAAACGTTACGAGGCTTGGCGCTTTGTCACCTACATGTTCGTTCATGTCGGCCTAATGCATCTTTTCATGAATCTGGTCATACAAATATTCCTGGGCGTTGCTTTAGAGCTCGTACATCATTGGTGGCGAGTAGCACTAATCTATTTGGCCGGCGTGCTAGCTGGTTCGATGGGTACATCATTGACAAGTCCGCGCATCTTTTTAGCCGGCGCTTCTGGTGGCGTTTATGCTTTGATTACGGCGCATATTGCCACCATAATTTTGGTAAGTTACACATAAACTTTTTTGTTACAATGAAAACGTATTTGATAGTACTCGTATCGCTAATTTATTTTCTTACTTCCGACACAGAACTACAAGGAAATGGAATTCGCTATTGTGCAGCTATTTGTGTTTCTCATCTTTTGTTTGACGGATTTGGGCACATCGGTTTTTCGTCATTTGACCGATCAACACGATCAAATCGGTTACGTTGCACATTTGTCGGGCGCCGTAGCAGGCCTGCTAGTGGGCATCGGTGTGTTGAGGAATCTGGAGGTGCGTCGTTGGGAAAAGATACTCTGGTGGATCGCTGTTATACTTTATTTTTCGTTAATGATGACAGGTGTATTGATACATGTGCTCATACCGGCCTACTTTCCGCGCCAGGAATTCAATTAAACATACTATATATATATGTATATATAGTATGTATTTACTAACATGCACATACACATATAAACTCTGACATATGCGTATAGCATTAAGCGGTAAAACTATATTTGATAGCATTTTTACAATCATTGTATTTGATTAGGATAACTGATTTTCTATTGCCACTTACACATATGGAACACATCAGACGCACAGAATCACTTGAACTATTGATTTTTTTTTTGTTAATTAACATACATACATACTATGTATATAAGTTGTAATGGGTTGAGCACCAAAGTGCCTTTATAGTGAGGTTTGTGTACACACACACACACACAAATTTCTAATTAGTTAAGTTAATAATTTATTGTAATTGAAATAATTTAATATTTTCAAAGTTATATACATAAAGAAAGACAAAGGTGTATGGCATGTTTTTTGCTAAACCAAAAATTACGAAGGCAACTAAATTGTTTGTGAAATAAGTCATGACATTTAAATAACTTTATATCCCTATGGAGAAATTGTATAATTAAGTAGTTAAACGTACGTACGAGTATGTACATACGTAAACAAATTCGAACGTAGCCAAATTTTATTTGCTAACTACATACATACTTTTTTTTTATAAACATTAAAGCATTATTTTGAAAGCTCTTTTAAAATGTGTGCTTATTAAGCAACAAAGTAAATTTAATATTTTACAACAAATCGTATGTTATTTGCAGACAATTTTTTTTATATACATACATATATATTTTAAAGCTTGTTCTTAAGCGTATATTAATTTATAAATTAGTTTATAAAGTTTTGTGCTTACAATTGAAATGCTTTTTCGCAAAGTAACAACCCTTTTATGGGCTTATTCTATTGAAATACTAATTCAAGTTGTTTTTTTTAAACGCGTTTACCTTTGCAACACATGTGCTTGGCAAATAAAAAATGATAATTTCTATTTATTTAAATTAAAAAAACATTGTAAACGTATTTTGCAGTAAATTAAAGTTTTAAAAAATACAAAAGTTGTTGTTTTTGTTTAACAAATTTACCCGCAAGTTCTTTGTTATTTTGTTTTTTTCTTCAACTTTTTTAAGTATGTTTAAAAACCTATTATTTTAACAGGCTAGATATCTACTGAATTTTGGTGCGATTTTTCGTCATCCCTTGTCAAGTTTGGTTTTAACACAAACCGGTTTCGGCGTTGTACCATCTTCAGTGTTGTTTTTCGGTCGCACGCAACGCCGAAACCGGTTTGTCTTAAAACGAAACTTGACATGACGGATGACGGAAAAACACACGAAACAAATTATTCTGCCCTATCGCTGTGTATGTCGTATAAAAGTTACGAACGCAACCCTCCGCTACGAATACGAAAAATTTGCAAACGCTAACTCTGTGTAAACTCGAAAAGTGCGCTGCCAAATTCAAATATCAAACTTAAAGATTTCGATATCAGCTGCCACAAAGTAATTACACAAATTTTAGCAGAATAATTTAATTGTATAGATATTTGTTGGAACGATTTTCCGTCATCCCTTGTCAAGTTTGATTTGGAGACAAACCGGTTTCGGCGTTGTGTCATCTTCAGTGTAAATTTTCGTTCTGTTTATTTTAGGTCTGTTGTTCCGTATTTATTTCGTTTTTTTTTTATTAATCAGGTATTGGTGCATAATCGTCAATGTTAACAAATGTTAAGTGTCCTGAGTGTAGGTATCTGAAATCTCGCGCGGTTAGAGTCCAAAAGGGAATATTTTATCTCGAATTTGCCTTTGCTGTAAGAACAAGTATATAGTCCGTAATTTTAGTCCGTTTAGGTATTGCAGGTTTGTTTTGTATGTTGGTATCTGTCATTTTACCTACGTCTTTGTTTTGTTTTTTGTAAACAAGCCTTAATGGTGCAAATATCGCATCAGAGTTGCTGTTTATTTGTTCGTTTATTATCCTCTCATCAAATGTTTTTTGTTTATATATTTCCATGTCTCAAGAGCATTTAGACGCCGTCCATTTTGTTGTACGTGCAGTATCTTAACGGTTTTCTTTATGTTTGCGGGTGAACATTTTGCGTTTACCAAATGATTTGCAAAATTAGATTCAGGTATTGCCGTGGGTTTTCGTATCCTTTTGTTGTATTCCCTTATGTGTTCACGAAACCTTGTTCTTACTTTACGTCCTGTTTGTTCAATGGGTCTTCTTCATTCGTGCTGCTTTTAAGTATCCTTCCCAGGTTGTTTGCAGTTTTGAACGCCGTGTGGATATTATACTTTCTGAAAAAATATGCAAGTTTGTATGCCATTTTTCCTGTATAAGTAATTGCTGTCAAAGTTTTTTCGTTTAGCTCTCTGTCGCTTATTTTTTTGAATTGCATCAAGGCACATTCAATAGGTAGCAGCCAAGGCACATTCAATAGGTAGCAGCAGTAGAAAAATTGAAAAAAAGAAATTTGAGCTCTGTATATTTTGTTTATGCTTTTAAAAGCTAAACTTTCAAAAATATTTTATCAACTACCTTGAATTGTACTGAAAGCATTCTTATCACAACGAAATTCAAAATTTGACAATTCAAATTAAAATAAAATATGAAAAAAGTAAAAAAAAAAAAGTTTGCTGCGGCTACCTATTTGATGTGCCTTGAATTGCATACACTTTTCTGAATTTATCCACGAGCTCCTTTTTATATCCGTTGTTTGTTACTATATTGTAGGTATAGTGTGTTTAATTCATTTCCGTATGCCTCTCGCGATAGAGGTATTCGTTCAGGCCTGTTTGTTATTTGTCTTATAGCGGCGTATTTGTGTTCTTGAGGATGATTTGATGTGTTATGTATTATGGTGTCTGTAGCTGTCGGTTTTCTGTAAATTTAGTAGTCAAGTTTTTGGGCAATTTTGTCTATCTTAATCGTCAGATCCAGGTAATTTATTGTTTTCTTCTTTTTCATTTCCATCGTAAATATTATACCTCCATGTTGTTTGTTTAGGAACTCCAGTATCTGCTCCTCATTGTCCTTGCCGATCACGCAGATATGTCATCCGCGTACCTTCCGTAGAATACTACGTCTAACTTGGCTTTTAGTTCTTCCATATACTGTCCCTCCAGTTCTTGCATAGATACCTCCAAGAGGATGGCCGAGGTTGGATTACCCATTCCGAGTCCGTTCGTTTGTCGGTATATTTTATCCTTGAACTCAAAATAATTTTGTCGCAATGTGTTTGTGATTTGGGTTGTTTTTATCTGGTCCTTCGTTTTTTCGAGTAATGTTTTCCGCACCATATCTATTGTTTCTGTTCGTATTAATATTTACTATTTTTACAACGAATTCGGAATTACACAGGTAAATCGCGAACACACCCTGTTGTGATATCTATCTTCGTGTCATTGTAAAATTTCCCGAACGGCTGATTTGCGAGTACATATGTACATGTACATATGTATGTAACACCAACAAATAAACAAAAGTGGGTAATATGCCGCGAAAAGACGAAAATATTAGATTTTATTACTAATAATTGTAAAAATAAAATTGCTGGGACAAACGATAAACTATAATACACACAAAATAAAATATCTATTTATTCGACTAACATATTTGTAGATGATTCGAAGATTCATCTTGTTTGTTGTGATCGGCTGTGAGAAATTTACAAAAGAAAAACAAAATTTACAGCAGGGTTCACTCATTGTATTTGCTTGCACTCTTATATTTGAAGTTAAACGTATATTTTATTGTGGGATTTTTACTAAATTTGCTATAAAACCCACAGAAACCACGAATACAAAATACAATGGCAAATATGAGTACAACAGATCCTGAATACCCCTATTGAATTTCCTTCCTTCCGACTGCGAGAGTAATGTTTCCCAATTAAGAAAGGTGACAAAATTTAACAAAAGTTAAAATGCAGCGGAAAACTTTAAGATATACCTTTGATCCTCTCGAAATTGATGACGCTTTGTATGAAAATGTTTCGGTTGTTGAAACACATATTTAATTTTACCAGTTTTTAATTACAGATTTGTAAAAAATATTCGATTAAATAAATCAGCATTTATGAATGTGGTTGGGGTGCTAAAAGATGGCATCTGAAGTGTTCCGAAACCGTCGTCAATGAATGAGAGCCATAAACTGGCATCGGCGCTAAGCTTTTGGCCGAATCTGGTTACCAGCCGTGATTTGGAAAAGGCTATGATATACGAGTGCTAATGGTCCAATCAAAATTTTTCAAATTTTGAATACATCGCAGTCACGGCTAAGCCCTCTATGGATAAAGCTGGAAATGTGTAACGAGAAAAAACGAAATGCTAAAATGTACTTGTATGCAAAACCCAGTCTACCTCCTCCTTTTTTGAATTTAGCGTTATTCACATCCACTTTTCTGCAACTATTCTAGCAACAGAGCGTATTGCGAACGCGTTGCTAAAATTTTTAACCTCAAATGTAAAACAACAAACAAGAAAAAAATTTATTTAAATAAAAACATTTTTATCAAATTTAATACTCACAATTTCACTATGTTTCTGTACTGACAACCAAAACACGTCGTAACAAATTCATCGAAAAATCGACGAAATTGCGCTACGAATGAACTCACCGATGCAATTCTACGAATTTCGAATCTACGACGTAGCCATTCGTACTCAGTGATGCCTTTTTCGTAGAATCTACGACAATCGAACTAGGATGTACCCAGCGTTAGAGCTGACTATGTCATAACTTTTTTTTGAAGCTAATCGGAAATATGGTTCAATTTAGTTGCACTAAAGTTAAAGTGTAAAAAAATATTTCGGATATTTCACAGTTTATGAAGAAGCTATAGAAAAGAAATGTAAGTTGATAGAACCACTGCCACTTATATTAAATTAAAGCTTGAAAGTCACGACATAATTTATAGTCATTTAATGAATACCAAAAAAAAAAAAATACTTATGTTTGACGAAGTTTAAGTATCTGTAGAGAATCAACAGACGATGATACAACCTTTGGGTTATATCAGGGGGATTCAATAAGTATATCAAAACCGTTTCACGGTGCATAGATTACAAAGATTGCAAAGCTTCCTTATAGGTAACACCGATTTCTAGTTCTATATTTCCACTATCCATGCTCTTTGCTAGGGGAAGGAGGCAGTGGCGGATTTAGGGGGGGTTTTGGGGGTTGAAACCCCCCCCGAAATGTTTGGAGTGAATTTAAAAATATATGCAAATAAAATAAAGATTTTGATCTCTTAATGGTGTTACAACTTATAGAGTCTGTCAATACATTGTTTGTAGAGTGATTATACATATGTATGTTTATCTACCAATTGGTACACATTTTTTTAAATGAATCTTTTACTTTGTCTCAAAAGCATATGTATTTGTGTATAATCCACTCATAAAATAATGTGTCTTGTGAGAGCAACAGTTTTATAAGAGCTTAAAATCATACACTGGCGTTGTTCGCTCTTTATTATGCGTTCACATTCACTAAATTCTTTGAAATTCGCGGTAATTGTGTTCTTTTCAGCCAAATAATATCGCGAAAAAATAGCGGGACATCATTTTTTGAAGCACATCGGTCGACGAAAAGAGTTTCAGTAACAAACTGCTGAGTAACCAGTAATGTGAATTGAATCAGAGAAGTTGTGTTTTCATATATTTAAAAAAAAGTAACAATGAGTAAAAGAACAATTAATTATTTTTTTAAAACATTGAGTGCTCCGAAACAATGTGAACACACTCTTGCATCCAGTGATGATAGTGCGCGGAAACAAAGTGACAACAATAGCAAATCAAGTGAAGATAGTGCACGCATTGTGCCTCTTAAGAAATCAAAAAATAATGTATGCAATCTTATATGTACATATATTAATATTTAAATAATACTTTGAGTGAAATTTTAACAGGATATTCCGTATGATGTAGCCAAATATTGCCGCCGTAAATTGAATGACGAAGAGAAATATGAGATGTTTACGAAAATGTGGATGCCGGATGAAAATTATAAGTTCCCACAATCAGGTGAACGTAATTTAAAATTTCAATTGTCGTGGCTGCGAGCTTATGTGTGGTTGGTATATTCTGCTGAAGAAGACGGCTGTTACTCCAAATATTGTGTTGCGTTTGGAGCTGATTCTGTTGGCAAAGGTGGCCATGAAAAAACGCAGTTTTTGGTCCAACGCCCATTTGAAAATTGGAAAAAAGCTTTGGAAAAGTTTAAAGAACATCAATCAAAAGCCTTCCATGATAACGCCGTGTTGGATGCACAAAATTTCAAATTGGTATTTGAAAAGAAAAAAAACAATATTGCTTGTGAAATAGATCGTGGGTTAAAACTGACTAAACAAGAAAACAGAAATAAACTGGCACCAATTGTTCGGGCAATCCTATTTTGTGGTAGACAGGGACTCTCATTACGAGGCCATATAGACGATGGAGCGTTGTCAAAAGAAATGCCTATAGAAAATGATGGAAATTTTCTAGCGCTTCTGCGCTTTGCAATTGCAAGTGGCGATGAGAATTTAAAAACTCATTTGCTAACGGCAGGAAGGAATGAAACCTACATAAGTAAAAGCATTCAGAACGAAATTGTCGAAATGGCTGGAAAAATAATAACGTCTAAATTGGTTCAACGCATCAACGAGTCCAAATGTTTTTCGGTGATTGCAGATGAAACGACCTATGTAATTCTCAATTTGCGCCCGATATGTTCGTTATGTTTGCCCCGATTATCGCATTTGTGAAGACTTTCTTTCGTTTGTCCCGGTTGTCGATGTCACAGGAAATGGTCTGGCAAATACGTTGTTGACTACATTGAAAGATTTGGGTGTGAACTTAAGTTTTTTGAGAGGACAAGGTATTTGTTTTTAATTTTGTTAGAAATTTGTTCCGTATTGAAATTTTCTTTGTTTATATCTCTTATTTTTTTAAAGGCTACGATGGAGCACGTGCTATGAGTGGAGAACAAAAGGGCTATGCTGCAATTATTGAGAAGAGTTACCCGAATGCTTATTATGTGCATTGTGCTAGCCACAACTTAAATTTGGCTATAACCCACGCGTGCAAAGTATCACCTATAAGAAATTGTATAGCCACTATGAAAGAAGTAACGAATTTATTCCGACAGTCCACCAAAGCAGGTCAGGTGTTGAAAGACAGAATTCTGAATAGTTGTCCAAACGCAAAACAGACTCGTTTATTAAAGTTTTGTGAAACTCGTTGGGTAGAGCATTTAAATTCTTTGAGTCTTTTTTATGACGTATTTGAACATGTATGCTTCGCTTTGGAAGAGTTGAGTGAAAAAAATGTAATGACAGATGGTCAAAGACCCCACGCTTTACTGTCTGCTCTGCAAACGTCACAGTTCATCGTTGCATTGGCAGTTATTAAGCCGATTTTTGCTTTGACAAAGAATGTCAGCGTAAAACTGCAAGAAAAGAATTGTGATCTCAGCCGGTGTTTGGACTTCTCAAAATCAGTTTATGAAGAGATGCAAGGATTGCGTCGAAACGCAGAACACGAATTTAAAAATATCTTCAAACAAGCTGAAGAAAAGGCGAATCAAGTTGGATTTGGTATAGGCGTACCTCGACGAGTTGGACGTCAAATAAATCGAGACAATTATGTCGGAGAGCCAGAGGAATATTTTCGTTTCTCTATATACATTCCTTTTCTTGATCATTATTTAGATCAAATAAATTGGAGATTTGTAAAACATGGCAGCTTATTGGCAAAAATGCAAAATCTTCTTCCCAACAAAGCTATTGGCTTGAAAAGCGATGATATTCGACAATCGACAGAAACGTTGGAAAAATATTGGCCAAATGATTTTCCAACAGCAATTGATGATTTCACAGCTGAACTCATCATGTGGCGACGGTATACTTTTTTTAATAATGTTTGTAATAATTTTGAAACATATGTTTAATATGCTTTCAGATACTGGGCCAATGTCCCTAAAGAAAATTTGCCGGAAAATTTTATTGACGCTTTAAACCAGTGCGATGAAAAGCTCTATCCAAACATTTTCCATCTTACAAAAATTGCTGCAACGCTACCAGTTTCCGTTGCATCAAGCGAACGGTCATTTTCAACTCTGCGTCGGCTGAAAACGTATTTGCGGAGCAGTATTGGGCAGGATAGATTAGTTGGTTTGGCACTTCTTAATGTCCATCGGGATTTGGAGGTTGACTATACTAACGTTTTAGATGAACTTGCTAAAAGACCACGGAGAATGCCTTTCGCTTTATAAAAAATACATTTTAGAATGTATAAAAGTCTTCACATAATTATAACTAAACAAATCTTTCAAATTAAAAAATGTTGTGCATATTAATATATTATTTTTTGTAAACCCCCCCCCGAAATTTTTCCCTGGATCCGCCCCTGGAAGGAGGAATCAGTCCAAATGTTTTGTACAACGTTTTAATTTTTGGAAAAGTAAGGAAAAAACAAAAAGAGTACTATTTCGGAGATCACAACATCTTCTTCTTGGCTTCCGCGGGAGTCGAAGTTACGCTGTAGAAATTATTGGGGTTAGAGTATGAGTCGTATTCTTATATACTACGTTGAAAGCGATCGGGGAAAAACTGTCGGACACTATACTATTATCTAAAAAAAGGACTTATTTCTCAATAACGAGAACAATCAGCCTTGAAAAAAGAAGTCGAATGAGGAGATGTGTTGAACTCCGAGGTATAGGTGCTATAACTTTTACCGCTTTGTTGTTTTTTCCCTTATAAAATAAAAACTATAGTTAGTTAATTTTTGCAGTTTCCCATGGAATGGCCAATTAAAATTCGAATGTAAAATTGAACGTTTCTCTCAAATTAGAAGTCTTTTTATAAAACAATTCGAAGAACGCCTCGCCATTAAAATTGTAGGTGTACACTTAAACGGTCCGGATATAATGCAATGCTATCCGAGGCTATTAGATTGTGCTTGAGTGACTTAAAGACATTTATTACGAGTATCATTTGATTTTCCATCTTCGCTGGTTATCGAAAATCGAAAAAATTCATATGAGAGCCGTACATGCTATCGAAATTTTCGTTGAGTATCGAATTTTCTGTCGGAACAGATTTTTAAAGCATACTGAATCACCATCCTAGAAGATAATTTTTAAAGACCTTACTAAGTGAAGCTATTCTACTAGGATTTAAGAAGAAGGGCTGAAAAAAGTGTTTGCCACATGGTTCCTAGAAGAACTTTTCGTTTTGTGATTTAAGTGAATTCATCTATGAACGAATTCAATATGGCTTTTTGAAGCAATTCTATAGCGTAGCGAATACGTCATACAAATGCTATTCTGGAAGCTCTTCTAAGGATGACGAAAGTAGAAGGCCTTCAGTTTGTGCCACTCCATGCAAAGAAAAAAAAAGGAAATGGGAATATAGAAGAGAAGAGACGGCCTCTTGAATTTGCAGAAGGTCTTTTGGAAGTGCATTTAGCTCATGAAATTATCTACTGGGGTCATAATATCAATTGAAAATTCATTTGATCAACAATTTCGAATATAGTTGAAGATCGAATGCAATTCATAATAAGGGCTAGAAACTGCCTTTAAAAAATTCGGTATTAAGATTTGGTATTTGGAAGAAAAATTGGGTTTGGCTGATTGGCAAGGGCAAAATTTTCGTTAGCACAGCTGAATTGCTTCTCGCGTCTACAAATGAAAATCTATGGCTCAGGCTAGTTTCGGAACCAGTTTTGGAATGTTTTAGGACTAGTTTGGGATCATTTCGGGACTTATGTGACATCATTTTCGGATTAGCTCGAAGTCATTTCGGGACCTTTTCATGACCATGGAGGGACTAGTTCGCGACTATTTCAGTAACATTTCGACATCGTTTCAATACTTGACCGAGTTCATTTCGGTACAAGTTTACGGCCTTTTTAGAATCATTTTACTATCAACTTGAAATCATTTCAAGACTAGTTTTGAACTATTTCCGAAGTCATTTTTAAAACGCAGTAAACTGATCGCAACAAAATCAAATAAAATTCATGTTGAATTTTGAGCTTAAAGTAGCCGGTACTCACGCATTTTTTTTATGTTGAATTCTTTCATATTTAAAAAAAAAATAATCTAATTGTAACACCCAGGCGAACGCATAGAATGCGTTGTTGCGGGAACAGCTGATTTGATTTATTCTTTTGTTTTGCCGGTTTCGATGCAAATGTCTAAAAGAATTGTAGAGCAGTTCGACGAAAAACAAAAAAAAAAAATCACCCTTATTGTGAGTTTCGTTTTCGCCCGAAATAATTCACTTTCCACTGTTCGCTTATTATAAATTTCGGGCGGAAATTTTCCGCTTTCGAACATTGTTTCCCCTTATCGGCAACACTAATTTCGGGCGGATATAGTTGGCAGATTAGTTGAAGTTGTTTAAAATTTTTTAGAGGGGAAAAATTTCGCGAATTCAAAATATAAGTAACTTTATTTTATTTTTTTTAAATAGAACGCCTATTCGCAGGCTCGCTTCCCAACTGGCGGAATAGCAAATTGTAGTCGTACTGGTGGTATTGAAGAGGTTAGCACAGATCTAATAAATACTTCTTTATTATTTGTTTTTAATGAGCTAAAGGCCAATTTTGATTGGAAAATTTTATAGACTTTAATGTTTCAAAGATCTGGAAAATTGATAAATTTTGTCAAAATTACTATTGAATTTGAATTATTTGATTATTTTGCACTTCAAATATACACATTTCAGAGTTTTAATTTCCATTTTCGAATTTTAGAAGGGGCATTTTATCCGGGTGAAACTCACGATTTAATCCGGACGAATGAAAAAATTTCGCGTGAATTTTTTTTCGGGCGAAACTCACGATATGGGTGACTGTAATTTTTTTCATACTTCCTTCTTCCGTGAATTTGCCTTGTTACACACAATGAAAACAAATTAAAATTTCGCTCTTTTTATGTGTTTTTATTTATTTTATGTAACTTTATAGGAAATTACATACATTTTTATTTCTTGTTGTTATTTTTTTACATATCATTTACATATAAAATTTGCTGGACATTCAATAAAACAAGTTCTTGCATTTACAATATTAGAGAAACGAAAATCAATGCAACGCTTGTCCATTCAACATTTATTCCAAAAATCATGCTCTAACTAAATATAAGATTTAATGAATGTAAATCAATGTGAAAGCAATTGCCAAATAAGATCATATCGAAAAACGTATCAATTCTAAGTTTACGATAACCTGATTTAAGTAAATTAAAAAGTTGCCGAGGTGCCAAACTTACACGCGAGATACTTAACAAAACAAACAGGAAGAAACAAAAGCAAAAGTTTAAATGAAATTATTCAAAGTCTCATGTAGTTTTCGTTGGTGAGACATCGGTGCCTAGAATAAAAATTTAAAGTGAAGAAAATTTGTGTTCTTAGTATATCTGTATTCACGTTGAAAATAAATTATAATTTAATTGGTATTTTTGAATATGAAAATATTGAAAACAAAATTTTTCCAAAAATATATGCCGGTATTATGACTTGTTGTCATAGTCTGTATACTTTATAAACATTTTTTTTAAATTTTTTATTTCCATGTCTAAATGTTCTAGTTTATTTTTATTATTTATTTATAATTTTTGTTGTCAATTCCCTGTAACTCGCGCCTTTCGTTTATTGAGTCGTTGTGTAAAAAGCAGCACCTCGAAATCAATGTGGAGAAATTTTTTCTAATTCTTTTTTTTTTGACTCATGTGTGAAAGTTAATAAATGGAGCAAATACAAATAATGATTTATGTAGTAAACTATAAATAAAATTTGACGACCTTAAGCTCTTAAAGCTACAAATTGATGGAACACTTCCAGTATGTGTGAGTCCAAGTCGGATGTGAAGAGCAGCGTCTCCAGTGTGCTGCTATACTTTTGCACTTGTTCGTGGTGCTGTTGCAAATTTGCGTGGAAATTGAAGAAAAGTAAATTTTATTTAAAAAAAAATCTTTAAAAATATATGTATGGAGGTAGGTGTGCTTACCATTAGGAACACTTGCTGCAGACGACCTATGGTCCAACGATACCAATCTGTATCCGGATCGCGTCCATCCGTGTCAGAGCGCACCAAATGTTCGGACAATATCATAATGAAGCGTTGGAAAACAATTAAGAATAAACGTTTTTGATCCACATTTGCTGCCTCCAATTTCTCCTCCATTCGTTCGACCATCTGTAAGAAAATTAACGAGACTTTTAAAGTACTGTAAAATATCTGTGTATAATCCTAAAAAAAAAAACAAAAAAAAAAACTTGAAATGACAACTACGCTTTTTACAATAGTACGAGTACTTCGGAAAATGTAAAATGAACTTTAGAATAGTCAATTGTACTTAAGAAAACGTTGAAAGGATTTCAGAAGCTTTAAGTTGTACTTCCGAAACCGTAAAATATATTTCAGAAATAAATTTGTTAAGATTTTTATTGGTTCTAAAATGAATAATAAATAATTCACAATTTTATTTAGCTCGAAACCAGTTTGTGGAAGATTTTATTTGAAAAAAAAAAAAAAACAGTCCACCCAGCAAGCGTAGCACAGCATGCCGCGTGTTGGCTCTGCAAACCCGGGGTCCTTGGTTCAAAGTCTGGGAAAGTGGTGATGAAGAATAAATATTAAATTCATCAAAAATAAGTCTGATGAGAAGATGTGGCGATCTCCGATATAATGGCTATAACTGCTACCATTAAAGACTGTTGTGGTTTTTTCCAAATAAAATCTTCCGTAAACTGGACTCGAGCTCAATAAAATCGTGAATTATTATATTTCAAAAATTGTAAATTGTATTTCCGAAACTGTTAATTGTATTTTAAATTGGTGATCGCCCTTTCTAAGCTAAAGCCACTACAAATTTTCAATGAATGCCAAAGAGCATATGAAACCATTGTACCGTCTTCACAGACTATTTCCAAGTGGTTCCGAAGATTCCAGAAAGGGTTATTTTTCTGTAGAAGACGAGCGCCGAGAAGGTCGAACAAAATCTTCTACTAATGACGTCACTGTGGCTCTGGTGAAGTCCAAAGTTGACGAAGATCCACGATTGAATTGCATATAAACGATTTTTAAAATGAGCAGTCTAACAACTTTAGTAAATTCGTTACTGTTGACGAATTTTGGTTGTAGAAGTTCGAACCGAAAACAAAACCATAGTCCATAGTATGAAGTTAAACAGGAGCACATCCACCCGTAAAAGCTAAACAACAAAAGCAATGTCGTTAGTTTACATCACCCGTTCATTAATCGTAGCTGCTATTCCTTTGAAAAAGGTTCAGTTGGTAACTGCGAAATGGTATACCGAAGACTGCTTACCAAAACTTTCAAAAAATTCAACGAGCCAACTCACACTGCTGAAGTAACGAGTAACTTTATTGCGATCTCTGTTATCGAAGAAATACGACCAGAACCATATTTGCGGAATCTAGCACCTTGTGATTTCTGCTTATTTACAAAAATTACTATTCACTATTCACATGTGAAAAACCTAATCCAGTGGATCTTTACGACTAAATATTATCCGCCAGTGAGCACTTCAAATACTCTTTGTAGACGGTTCCATGTTCGACGGGTAGGTCGGAGAGTCTTCTCCCCACAGCTAAAACTTGAAACATCGTCCCGGAAGCCTGATCTACTGCAGCGTGTACGAAGCGAAAGTGCTGGCCATTTCGGAGGCTACACTGCAACTACACAAAAAACTTCAAGAGAAACGACGACAAGCAGCTGTGAAAGCTCTGGGCTCCTGTGTAGACCATAGAAAGTCTTTCCGTGAACACCGCAATCTTTAAACTTGTTAGCTCAGTAATATAGAATACAATTTATGAGTGTGCCTGGAGACCGAGATATTAAAGGTGATTAATTGTCTAGGATTAGTACGATCACTCCAATCCATCTGTGGATAGACATGGCAGATATACCAATGGCCACTTAAAAACAACGCACATTTATATAGCTCATTTCAGCTCATTGCGTCAAGAAAATGTGTTTTGAGAGAAGAGGGAATGATGTGCTGTAAGAACTTTACAAGGCCATATAAATAATGCGACGAATTAAGATCCAGGAGCACCGCTGGGTTAGGTTATGGCGTGCGAACGATAAAAGAGCTTCACAGAAGATAATTTTGAAAGGCCTTCCTTAGTGAAGCCATTCCACAAGGCTTTTTCTAGGAAGGGCTGAAAAAAGTGGCTGGCAACCACTGCTTCCAGGAAGGGCTTTTATGTATCTGATTTTTTGATTTTAAAATCTTTCTTTATTTTTATTTATTTACCTAACAAGCATTAAAATTAAAACTGAATTTGTGTAAGCATACATTTTATGTTGCAATAATCTTTTTTGGTACTTCAAAACAGAAAAATTTATGATTTTTTTATGCTTAAGGTAGCAGTTTCAGAAGAACTACTTGCAAAGGCCTTTTAAAGTACAACCAACAAAAGCCCTTCTGAATGCCATTCTTTTAGTAGCGAAAGTAAAAGACCTTTCAAAATACGTCCTGCAAATTACCTTCTGAAAGCCCTTTTTTAGGTAGCAAAAGTAGAAGGCCTTTAATTTTTGCCACTCTATGTAAAAAAAAGTAAAAAGGGAAGGTAGAAGAGAAGGCCTCTTGAATTTCCAAAAGGCCTTTTGAAAGTGATTTCAGCTACTGCAATTATCTACTGGGATGCAATAAAGGATTTAGGTTAAAACTCGAAATAAGTAAGCAAAATTAACAACAATTTTATTTATGGAATAAGTCTTCTGTTTTTTATTGGGTATTTATTTTTTGTTTTTTTTTTATTTGAATTGTGCTGGATTTTGAAATTTTCAATCACTACCCAACATTAGCTTGCCACAAACACTTGCGAGCAACAAATATGTACATTAACAACAGCGATTTGTTTTTTTATTTTTTTTTTTTCGCGTTCCACTGAATTACTTATCTTTGATGGTTGGATTAATTGTGTGCGCGCGCGCATGTGCAACACAAAGTAGAGCTAGACTGGAGAGAGAACAGCCAACCGGCGTACAAACACATACATACATGTATGTCGGGAAAATCACAAAAGTAGCAAATATTCAAACATAAGAAAATACCAGAAGAGGCCTACTAGGGCAGTATTCTAAATTTTCCGCTTTCCAGCCGGACGGTTAAAGGAAGCTCAAATCTTTTGTGTGCCAAACGAAGCGTTAATCCAAACAAAACGTACTGAATTACATATGCACACACACAAACACACACCCACAAATATATGATGTGAATAATTAAGTGAGCGTTTGAGGAAGACAGTGTGGCGTTTGCTATTTTAGTGGCCGAGTAGACCAACTGCCGGCCTAAACATTAATTATATTCAAAGTACATATGAAGCAGCATTTTGTGAAGTTGCGCAATTCGTGTATAAATGTATGTATGTATGTGCGACGACTAGCCACGCCACAACGTTTGTGTTTGCATATTTAATTACATTTTTTTCGGTTATTATTATTTAAAAGAAAACGAAACTATAAAACGCGCCCGCGCGCAGTGTTAAATCAAATAAAAACAAAATTTAATTAGGTCATTTTATTTTGTATGAATGCACAACGAAATCACGATGCGTTGACCTTTTGGCAATGACAAGTGAAAATGTTGCAAAATATGCAGACAAAAGTTAGCAGAATAAATGTAAGATTCACGAATTATTTTTTTTTTCATCATTTTGTCTCACTGGTTTATATACTCGTAGTTATTAGCAAGAAAATAAGCCCAAAGCGGTTGTAAATGGAATATAGTGGGTTAGGTTATGGCGTGCGAACGCTAAAAGAGCTTCACAGAAGATAATTTTGAAAGGCCTTCTTTAGTGAAGCCATTCCACCAGGCTTTTCCCAGGAAGGGCTAAAAAAAGTGGCTGGCAAACACTGCTTTCAGGAAGGGCTTTTATGTATCTGATTTTTAAATCTTTCTTTATTTTTATTTATTTACCTAACAAGCATTAAAATTAAAACTGAATTTGTGAAAGCATACTTTTTATGTTGCAATAATTTTTTTTGGTACTTCAAAACAGAAAAATGTATGATTTTTTTTATGCTTAAGGTAGCAGTTTCAGAAGAACTACTTGCAAAGGCCTTTTAAAGTACAACCAACAAAAGCCCTTCTGAATGCCATTCTTTTAGTAGCGAAAGTAAAAGACCTTTCAAAATACGTCCTGCAAATTACCTTCTGAAAGCCCTTTTTTAGGTAGCAAAAGTAGAAGGCCTTTAATTAAATAAACACAATCGCAGGTAAACCAATATGTAAAGGCTGTTTGCCTTTTAATAGCTTTTCTATTTATAACTCAAGAAATTTTTAGAGGAGATGTTGTAAAATGTCTTCTGAAGGATATCTACAATAGCCCTTTTGAAAGCCTTCGTAACTTCTTCCATATAAAAAAATAATCGAGGCTTTGCGTTGTATGGAGGAAACTGCTAAAAAAAATTTTCAAAATCACTGATAACTTCTGGACACTTGAAACTTACACTTTAGCACACTAGAATAGAATGAGCAAAAAAAATTGCATACTCAAAAAAATTCTAAAAACATTTTTTAAAAAGTTTAAATTTTTTTTAATAGTTTAAAAATAAGTGCTTATGGTTTTTCTTAGAGAGTGAATCATAACTTACTTGAAAAATAATAATTAAATAATTAATTAATTAGAAGAAAAATAAAGTGATCAAGTCTGTCAATATGTGGTTGTGCTATAATTTGTGAACAGAGTGTATGTAGTAGGGTGTTTGACACTTTTTCGAACAGGGTTTCTCCGGGTTTTTCATAAATTATTGTACGGGTTTTTTGATATATTGATTTTTCGAATATTAAATAAATCGGTTTTTTTAATCTCCAATACCGGGTTTTTTTTTGTATTTGTGAAGATATATACTTTGATACAGGGTGGCCCAAATAAGACCAGCTGATGTGAAACACAAAAAGCTTTTTTATTTTTTAACATAATTTATTTTTTCTTTTTGCCGATTATAACTGAACTCTTGTAAATTTAAAATGAATACGTACAGTCCACAACAACGCATTAAAATTATCAGTTTTTATTATTCTTCTCAACGATCAATTGTTCTGACGCAGCGAAATTATCGCCGTTTTTTTAACGTAAGATCAGCGCCCACATCTTCCATGATTACAAGTTTAGTGGGGCTCCGAAAATCCAAGGGCAATACATCAGCATCAGTCACACCCAATCAGATGCACTGTTTGGTGCGGTGTTATGGCCACACAAATCATCGGCCCATATTTTTTTGAGAATAAGGATGAAACGCCAGAAACGGTCTCCGGGGCTTCTTACAGAACAATGATCCACAACTTTTTGCGGCCAATGGTGGAGCAACATCCTAATTTGTGGTTTCAACTAGATGGAGTCACTGCGCATACTGCTAGGCAAACTACGGACATGCTGCGTGAAATTTTTGGTGAACGCATAATTTCAAAAAATTCAGATTTCCCTTGGCCTCCTTGTGACAGATTTAACTGCGCCCGATTTTTTTATGCGGATATTTAAAAGAAAAGACCACAGACACTTGGACAGCTCAAGCAGAATATTCGAGACGAAATACGGCGCCTACAACCAGAAACATTATGCCGTGTAATGCAAAATGTGCTAAAAAGAGCCCATGCCTGTATCGAGCAAAATGGTGGTCATTTGTCTGATGTCATATTTTACACATATGTAGTCACGTTAAATTTCCATAAAATGTATTTAACATATAAAAATAAATAATTTTAAAAAACCCGTTATTACAAGAGTTACACGTATTTAACATTACTAGGTCGCACCTGTAGAAATATGGCAACACATAGACTCATTAAACCTTGAAAAATTGTACAACGCCTTTTTGACAACAAACCCTTCTAGCTCGCTCAATTTTCTGAAATTAAGCAACTTGGTATAATCTCAAGTTTTAGAATTTGAGACTATGCATGAGTTACAGATTATTGCCTCTCCTCGCTTTTACGGTTTTATTTTTTATGTTTTGTCTTAAGTTATTACCTGGTCATAACTGAGAGACTTTATTATGAGACAAGTACCTGAATTCAATAACTCAGTCTTATCTCAAGTCTTAAAACGAGCTAGAAACTATTGCTTTTCCTCGCTTTTACGTTTTTTTCTTTTGCTTTTATTTAAATTTTTTGGGACCTGCTCATCACCAGGTCACAATTTTAAAGACTTTATTTTGAATCTAAATAATGCCAATTGGTCTAAAATTGTGACTTCTGTCTATTAGAGCCTGTTACTGTTTACAGAATTCGAACATTAAACTACATTTAATTTTCAAAAGATTTCTTTCATAGAAATATTAGAATGTTGTAATGCTCATTGATGAAGCTTTTTTATTTACTTGGAACAAGAACCGGTTTACTCGGTTTTTTCTTGATTTAAAAATTAAGAACCTTTTTTTTCAAATTGCCATTTTTTGAATAATTCGAAAACCGGTTTTACCAAAAAGTCGAATAATCGAACACCCTAGTATGTACATATGTGTAGTGAAAGCAGGGATCTTTCAGTTTTTGTTAATCCATAAAAAAATAAAAGAAAAATGAAAGGAACAAATTCGATTTATCAACTCTCTGGAATGCCATTTGGATTGGCTTTTAGTTACTGTAATTAACATGTTTTTATTGCTCATTAGCTCACCTCTTCACTTGGTCGATCCACATTATTTACGGGCTTCTTACGTTTAGGTGTTGTTTCATCCTCCGATTCACTGGACGATGAATCGACTTTAGCCAATTTGTCCTTCGCGTCGGTTAATTCACTGCCTGTTTAAAGAGGAAATTACTTTTAAACTCTTTTGTATAAAATAAAGTTACTTTTGTTGTGAGAGTGTGGGCAGAGTAAAATATTAAAAGTAAAAAATCATTTTAATAGTAAGTTTCCACGTTGCTAAAATTGCGCAAATTCAAACTATTTTCTTCAAATTGTGAGAATTATATTATTCTAAGAAAAAAGTTTGAAAATTGAAAAAATTTCTTATGATTTGTTCGTTTAATTTCTATTTTGAAATTTCGTATTATCTGATTTTTGTTGGAGAATGGACTGAGGATTTTCATTACAAAACGCAACAATTTTGTCTGCTTGAATTAAATTATGCATATTAAAACCGATCTAATCACTTCAATAATTTTTTTAAACTGCAATTTATATAATTTTGAAAATTGTGATTCACACCATTTCCCATACAATTTATCCAAATTGAAATTGTTTTCTCATTTTTCTACGAATTTTGAAGAATCGAATTATTGCGTTTTGAAATGATTCAAATTTTTTTTCCTCGATTTAAAGCCATTAAAATTACAAAATAAAAACATAAGCGGCAAATAGTATCATTTTGAATATGGTTACGAATATTATAACCGCCACTGTATGTACCCAGCAAACATTTTTGATCGCGGAAGTATTTTCTCCTACACTTAAAAAAAATTGTCTAAAACTCGTTTAGAGTGGCAGTGAATTTATCGCTTTGACGATAAAAGTAAACCTATAAAATACTTATTTAATGATGTTGTTGGTAGGTTTGAGGAAAATAACGCCAAACGCTCTACTCTGAGAGTTGTAACTAGATTTATCGTTTTGGGAAGAATCTTTTCAAAATATTTTCCAAATGTTGGTTAGGTACACTTGGAACTGTTCTAAAAATTTATATACTCGTATTTATGTGTAAAATTCATTTAATTTTTTACTTACTCAATTTAATGACATGTTTATTCATTTTCTTTATGGTCAAATGAAGTATTTCCCATAAATACATTTTGGTGAATTCACCAGTCATCTCTTTGGAGAATATCCATGTAGCGACAGCTGAACAATCAACAATTTGTAATTTCAATAATTTATCTATAATGACAACCATCATTTGCTGATGATTTTGCCACAACTCGTAAACGTTGTGAAGTATACAAATTTGCGCTTCCTCGGATTCAGCGAGAGCCTAAAAATATTAATTGGATAGTAATTTAATATATTTTACTTACTTGCATAAAAATGTATATAATTAAAAAAATAAAGTTGCATACATATGCTTTTAAATTTTAATTTTAACGATTTCCTTAAAATTCATTCATCACTCCACAAATAGTTGAGATAGAGGGGGTCTATTAAAAACGACAACAGCAAGTTGGAAGAAGACATGTGTACGTCTTATTTGTTTAGGCTAATATAATCAATTTACATGAATGATCAGCTGGTATGTTGGTGAGGTCAATTTTCAATCAGAGCAATGTGATTTAAAATTGTCTAAACAATTTGTAGGAACAAAATTTACAAAGTTATAAAGAAAATGTTATAGTGAACATTACAAAAGTATATACAAAATTAAAATAAATTTTTCAAAATCATCAATTCAAGTAAAGACTGCTTTAGTCAGAAATTTCAATGCAATACAAATGTTCGAAATGGAAAGAAAAGAATTGTCGAATATAAAGTTAATTTCGGACAATTACATAAAAAAAACCACAACTTCCTCAAACACAGTTAGCAAAAAAGTTAAAAATATCAAGATCGACTGTTCAAAATGTTATTACAAACTTTAAGAGACATTTGGGAAAGTGTTTAGGAATCCGAATCGGTCCGTACGTAACGTAGCTGCAATCGTAGGAACTTCGTCTTCTACAGTACACAAATAAATAGAAAATTAATGCTGTGTTTTTCTGGCCTTATTCAGCTACTTGGCACTATTCGAAAAAAGCCACGGAGTTTTACTCAGAATATGATGTCAATGTGGTGTCGAAAGAGCCCAACCCTCTGAACTGCCCTGACTTACGACCCATCGAAATTTTTTGGGTGTCAAATGAAAAGACAGCTGAAGAAGACAAAATCAGAAGTCCACACAGTGGCAAAATTTTAAAATAAATGGGGTTATCAGGGTGAGAAAATTGCAATCGATGATGTCCAAAGATTGATGAAGGGGGTATCGCAAAAGGTGCGGCAGTTTTGGAATGGGAAATAATTTCATTGTAATTTTTATATTTTAATAAAGAACAGGATTCTTGAAAGTGACTGCTTTTCATTTTATTTGATTTGCTTTCTTGGTGTACAAACTTGAACAGCATATTGGCTGCCAGATTTCAACTGAAGCATTCTTTTTTTTATGACTGATTTAACTTCTATAACTTTTTTTTTTTATATGATAAAAAAAAATATTTCACATACACACACATGAAAGTAATTTAAATAGAAGCTTAAAAAAAATTAAGCTCAAACAAGATACGTTTTAGACAATTTTATTTTAGCAATCTGAAATAACGATTTTTATATGCCAAGAACAATTTTTATGAATATTTTTCTTAACCAAAATTTGTATTTAAAATTTTCTTTAACAATAGGAAGGTGATATTGTTTTGTTAACAATTTCGTTTATTTTTATCTTACTTTTTAATTAACTGATTTTTTGAGTCTGACTCCTTGTTTAAAAATGACTTTTTTAATTTCGCTTTCCATTTTGTTTAGAAACTACTCAAAGTGCATATGTAAGTATAAATAAATAAGTTATTTTATTTTCCAAGTAATTCATTCAAGAAAAAAAGGAAATTGAAAAAATTGAAGCTCAAGAGAAAAAAGTGGTCTGAGAATTGTTTTCGACTTTTATTTTAGCGATCAGAAAAAATGATTTTTATTCAAACGCCAAAGAAAAAAATTACTTTTAATTTATTTTTTTGCTTAAAATATTTTTATTTTTAAAAGTTTTTCCTTTCGGGTTGTGTTTTTTTTAATGTTATATGGTGTAAATTATTTTTTACTCATAAATTTTGTGTTTCTTTTTAATTTTTATTAAAAGAAAATAAGTGATGTTTTTGTTTGGGAAATAAAAGTTTTTTGTCTTATTTGTCGTTCAGAAAATAAAAAATTTGTTTTTGAACTTTGTTTCTTGTTAATAAGTAAATTTTATCATTAGTGAATTTTATGCACGGCAACAGAACATTTTTCGCTGATTTTTGCTAATAAAATATACCGAATAAAACTAAAATAAAAATTTTAATTTTTTTAGCAGCAAATAACATTGACAAATGTATAATCAATAAAATTCAATAATTTTAATTTTTTCTTTTATACATTTTATAAATGTCGCGAGCTGTGATTTTTAAATTTGAGATGTGATTAAATTGAGAAGTGTTTTTTTGAATGTTTTGACTTTTTCGATCGGCATTTTTAATCGGTAGAAAAAACAACCAACTTGTTTGGATTGAATTCAAACAAAATTCCATAAAAATTTCGTAATTAAAAGAGAATTTAATCATTTTTTGAGTAGATCAAATTACTGATGATTTGCTTCCATATACCACTTGAATCAAATTATTATTTATATCAATAAAAAATATCAAAAATCGGAGCTCAATTTTAGCGACTTAAAATTTGTACATATTTTATCGTACTAAAAACTGCATACAAAAAAAATATTATAAATTTTCTATAAAGTTAATGAACCGAATTTTAATAGAAAGTATTAGAAATTTGATAAAAAAAAATAAATTATAAAAACTGGTAAAAATACCGCATTACTAATATATTTTGCCACCAGTGTATGCCACCTTGTTTCATTAATGGTTTACTATATACCGACTAACCTTAATTAATTAATACATATTCGTACAAGTAAATACAAATGTAGTGCCTCACCTTAAATACCAAATGAAATTTCGATATTGCAGCAAAACTATGCGAAAACGATTTGGCGCCCAAATTCAATAGCGTCTGCACGAACACATCGATTTTCAATGGATTGAAAGATGTCTCCGACATTTCCTGATCCGCATTTTCGCCGGAATTTGGCAGCTCCTTCAGAATATTGATAACCTCTTCGGGTGTGCATTTCTGTCGAATCGCCACCACCAATTGATGGGCCACCTGAGTGCCAGCCAACGACGCTGAAATTTGGGTAAACAAACAAAATGAAAATATATAAATTTATACACATTAAGGGAGACATTTTGCAAATTGAACACAGGTACAACATGGATAAAAATGAGGAAATAAAATTGACTTTGTATGTAATTTTGCAATTAATTGGCAATGCAGCAACGCCACAACAAAGTGGCGCAGCAAATATTAAATGTGTCTAACGCGCGTAGATATGTAATCAGTCAAAATGGAAAGGAGCGTATAGAAGCTCCAGACACTTTCGCTTGTAATAGAAATGTTAAGTCGCATAATATTTTTTTGTCATTTCTGGGGGACAATGCACTACTGGCGAAGCAGCAAAATGTGACTAAAGCAAAGTGCTGTAATTGTTGTTGCAATTGCACATTAAGCATTGTATTGCACTTTTTGGAATTGCATAAATTGTAGGTACATATTTTGAAGTGTCGCTGCTCTGAATTTGTGCCAACAGGTGTCACAAGTAACGTACATATGTATGTATGTATGTTGTATCTTATGGTGACGCTGCCGTCAAACTCGCATATGCTACGCGGGCGATTTGATAATTCAATGAATTTTTAATTTCTCCGCGCAGAATCTTTAAATTCATCAGTGCTGCCCTTAACTGCCATTTATTAATATACTACTGTACAATTTTGAGCAAACTGAGTCATTTAGTTCATGCTTTGCAGCCATTGAAAGCAGATAACCTCTTAACTTTTAACAAAAGAATAAAAGTGAATTTTGTGTGCTGATTAAGCATTATTTATTGCGTAAAAAATCATCACCGAAACCAAGGAAAGGCTTGATAAATACTATTGGGACACTGCGCCATCAATTTAAATGGTTAAAAAGTGGTTTACTGAGTTCCGTTGTGGTCGTATCAGCATAAGTGACGCCCAACGTTCAGGTCGCAAAAACGAGATCGTTATGGAAATCGTCGATAAAATACATGGAATGATATTGGATGACCGGAGAATGAAAGTGCGTAAGGTGGTTGAGGCTGTAGAAGGGTGTTCGATTATTCGACTTTTTTGTAAAACCGGTTTTCGAATTGTTCGAAAAATGGCAAATTGAAAAAAACCGGTACTTAAATTTTAAATCAAGAAAAAAACCGAGTAAACCGAGTAAATTCTATTATTTCTATGAATAAAATCTTTGCAAAATTTAAATAATAAAGTCTCTCAATTATGACCAGGTGATAAGCAGGTCACAAAAATTAAGACAAAAAATAATAAATAAAAACGTAAAAGCGAGGAGAGGCAATAATCTCAAATTGAGCGAGCTGGAAGAACTTGTTGTCAAAAAGGCGTTGTACAATTTTTCAAGGTATCCCCGTCCTCTTATGAAATTTTTCTAAATATATAAAATCCTCTAAAATATATTTGCTGCGTTCTTTCGACAAATTATTTGAATTTCGAATAAACGTATCTAAGCACTTTGTGGTTGCTGTTTAATAAAAATATATCGGATATAAAATTAGTCGATGTGTTGCCATATTTCATTCAAAGGCTATATCTTCACAACTACGGAAAAACCGGTTTTGTAGATTAAAAAAATCGATTTATTCGATATTCGAAAAATCCAGATTTCAAAAAAACCGCACAATAATTTATGAAAAACACCGGAGAAAATCGGTTTGAAAAAACCGAGTTAAACGCCCTAGGCTGTAGGCATCTCAATTGAGCAGCTACATCACATTTTACACAATGGGCGCCGCAATGCTCACACACAACCATAAGCGCAACCGTGTGACCACTTCAAAGAAATGACAAAAAATCCATGACTTGGGCTACGAACTGCCAGACCATCCCGCATAATATCCAGAGTTAGCCCCATACGACTATTTCCTATTTCCAAACCTGAAGAAATGGCTGGGTGGTAACAGGTTTGGGTCAAGAAAAGCTTTTATTTGGAAAAAATACAAAAATTTGAAATACGCGGGACTAAGGTAAAGAGTTAAAAGGAGATTATGTTGATAAATAGAACGAGAATATAAAAAAACATTTATTTTATTCAAAAAGTCACTGCCTGTCAAACCGCCCTCGTAAAATCCATAAAACTCTATTTCTTTCTATGAATGCGCACTGCAATATGCCATAAGTGTGCTCATCTGCCTGGAACAATTTCTATTTACATATATACAGTTGCGGTCAAAATAATAGTATTCTATAATAATAATAGCTATATTCTCCGTAATAAATATATTGTTTTGTAGACAGAGTTCAATAAAAAAGTGCCGTTATAACTGTATACGTTAGCACATGGAATCGTTATTTAATTTACTTTCAATTGTGTTGGCTAATGAGTCGGTCAAAATAATAGTAGTGCAAGGAGTGAGCTTCCAAAAACTTCATAAAAAATATGTATTTGTGTTAAAAACATACAAAAAGTTATACATTTCGAAAGGGAAAACTTACAAAGAAGTTGAAGATATTGTGGGCTGTTCACCGACAATGATTTCAAACGCGTTCAATTATAAATTTCAACCTGAAACACGTGGACGGCGACCCACAATGATTGCTAAATTAGTCAGCCGTGTTGTTAGATACTCAAAAATCCTTTTGCACCTGCAACTGAAATTAAGAGCGACCTGCAACTGGAGGCAAGCGTGGAAACTATCAGTAGACGTTTGCGGGAACAGCACTTAGTAGCTCATAGCCTAAGAAATGGATAAATATTTTGTGGACAGATGAATCCAAAATCGTGCTGTATGGTGCAAGAGGATCTCGGCAATATGTCAGACGACCTGCTAATTCCGAATACAACCCGAAATACACAACCAAAACTATTAAGCATGAAGGGTCAAGTATTATGATTTAGGCATTTGGGAAACAATAGAGCGGGCATGGAAATCGATACCAAAGGAACGAAAATCTTGTTAATTCAATGCATCGGCGATGTGTTGCTGTAATACCGAACAAAGGATACGCAACTAAATATTAATTATTTTAATATTATTTTCAATTAAAATCAGATGAAAAGAACTATTTCAAATGTAGTTTTGTTTAAAAAATCCATACTACTATTTTTTTGACTGTCCATATGCATAAGGTCGTATGAAATATAATTTTTATAACGTTGTAATGAATTTTTTTCCAAGTTTTCTTTCATGATTTTGTTTGTTATTGTTTGGCCATATAACTATTTATTTTAAATATTTTTGAGCTTTAAGACCGATTGGTTTATTGGAAAATTATTAGGAAAAAACAACAATACTCAAAGCGGTAGAAGTTATAGTACGATTTCGGAAATGATTTTATTGTTACCAGTCATTGTTCCTTAAAATAAAAAACAACAAATATATTGAGATAAAAACATCCTACTTGTTCAACTTTTCTTTCCCATTGTGTGGGCACTACTATTATTTTGACCGCAGCTGTATATATTTTTTTGTTGTTGTTGTGGCCACCCATCACCACTTGAATACCGATTACGTATTACGCACGCATTAAAAAGCTAAAACGACGATGTAACCAACAGAAGAAGTGTGGTTCCAAGTATTTGGTTCGCCAACTTAATAAACTGTACTTGTTGATAAATCAATATCTTTTATCTTATTATACATTTTTATCTAATTTATATATTTGACCGCTGAGTTTTGAGATTTTTTTTTTTCAAGGGTGTGCGCTCCTTTGGAACTGTCGCAATTTTTTGTTCACAGATTACTGATATCCGTGCGGACTCGGACATTTTGATAAATTTTGATATTTATTTTTCTTTTATCGAAGTTTTTAGATATTTCTATTATAACTCAGTTTGTTTTCTAACAAAAGCATAGAAACACAAATTTTAAGTATTAAACTAAATTTATACCGGAAAATATCTCAAAAATCAGCTATCCATTTCAGCGACTAAAATTTTATGAGCAGCAAAACTCCATACTCAATTTAATTAAAATTTTTATGTTTTTAGTTATTAAATGCATAAACTGACAATAATAATAATTATTTAATTTGTTTTAAGTTAGAAATTTATTATTAATTTTGTTTAAGCTTAAATTTATTTGCTAATATGCCTTTAGTTAATAGAGGAAAAATATTAGAAATTAGCTAAAAGAAAACTAAAATTGTCAACATTTTAGCCCTTTCAAATGTACATGGACAATGTCGAGAGCCTGTTCAATGCGAGATTAAAGAGACCAGTATTCTGTGGGTATAAATTTATTTCACGAAGAAAATCCTAGAAGTAAGTCAACCCATCGAACTTGAGGGAAACCAACAAAATCCATTAATGAATTATCGAACTTCACTAGGAAAAAGAGAGTGGTAGTTGTAAACGCCCGGCTCATCTCAGAGCCGTTATCTTTGAAATACAAAAAGAAAAGAAAACGAAGAAAAGATTCAGTCTCATATAAAAGATAAAATTCCGTTAGCAAGTCTAGCGCGACTCGTGAGGGGATCAAAAATAGTATTCCCATACCACCACTACTGAACAGGCTTTGAAAGAGGCTAAGAAAATATATATAACATAACGTGAGTCATGACAAAAACATAATGCCAATCTTCTCCCTGGATACCAACAAATAACTTAAGCCAAGATCAATAAATAAAAGTTTTTTTAAGGCAAGTAAAAAAGTAATTTTTGTTCTAAGGTTTTTGCATTACATCGAATATATAATTTGGCAAAGAATTTTAAAGAATTCTGTTATCGTGGCACCCTGTGCTTATAAGACAGTGGTCTGAAAAGTTTTCGACATAACAATGATACAAGAAATTGTTTTCTTAAATTTTTTTTTATTTTTCTACATTGTCTCCTTCTAACTCTCCACACTTCACAGTATTCGGTGTTTTCTATGCAAAATAATTGCTCACGAAAATCTCAGTTTTTAGATGAGGAAACAAAAATGATGAGTAAGACGGATAATTTAGCAGTTCAAATCGTAATTCGTGGATTTTCGTCATGACAACCGCTGAGTTGTGAGACAACGCGTTTTGGTCTAACGTGAGCAAATGCGGCATTCAACGCGGGGACAGCTTGATTTGTTATGTGACACAGACGTTCTTTGAATATTTTTATAACCTCTGCTATATCTCTCACTTTAATTCGACGGTCGTCTAGCACCATTTGGTGAACTTTAGCGATGTTATCGCCGGTTGTCGCAGTTTTTGGACGTGCCGAACGTTCATCGTCTCCCAAGCTCTTACGACCAAGCTCAAATTCAGCTGCCCAAAATTTCACTGTGGCAAATGATGGTGCAGAGTCCCCATACACAGAGTCCAACTCATCTTTGATTTGAGTAGGCGTGTTGCATTTTAAAAACAAAAATTTAATGACAGCTCGATACAGCTCTATTTTATCCATTTTCACAAAAACACTCACAATGACTTTCAACTAAAAACTGAACATCCAAAATGACTGAAAATTTGTTGAGTAACTGCCAAAATATGCACAACTACATTTCACTAGCTTTTGTTGACGAGCGCTGGCTATCATCACCTTGAGGTCGGTAACTTTTCAGACCACATTCGTAAATTTTTTGTTAAATTTTTACCAAAAGCAATTCGTTTTCCGAGTTTGTGAGAGATTGGTAAAGCGGTTGCTGAGATCAAACATGTTATCATGAGTGGGCAGGGCCCATGCTCTTTTACCAAAATTATTAACTTTTCTTTTCTTAAGCTTAAATACAACTTTACTAACCAACTCTTAGTAATTTTTCTTCAAAAAGAACAACTGGTATGGCGAGGAATGTCGCGCCGCTACGGAACGTAAAGACGCTGCCTACAGGGCCACACTGCGATCGGGCGCAACGCGAACTGTGCGAGAGCGTTATCGTGAGTTGAAGAAGGAAGCAAGACGCATTTTTCGTGAGAAAAATAGAGAGGCCGAAATGTGTGAGTGCGAAGAGCTTAAGATGCTGGCCGACAGGAATAGCGCCCGAAATTTTTTCAAAAAGTTCCATGGCTAACAGAAGGTTTTAAGACCGGGGCGAATTCCTGTAAGAATGAAAACGGCGACCTGGTGACTGATGTCCACAGCATACTTTAATTATGGAGGGAGCACTTCTTCACACTGCTTAATGGAAGCAGCTGCAACAACGATGGAGAAGATGTTGAACCCGAATCCCCAATCAATGACTATGACGAAATTCGGAAAGCGATAGCACGGCTGAAGAACAACAAAGCCCCCGGGGCCGACGGGTTACCAGCTGAGTTTTTTAAGTACGGCGGAGAGGAGCTTTGGAACTTAATTAAGTGTGCTCTGCCCAATCCACAAGTGGGACCTAGTGGAAAAAGACTTGGCTATACTTGGGATTTCCAATTGGCGCCAGTTAGCAAAAGATAGGGACAGCTGGAGTGCTTTATTGACCTCGGCCAAAATCGCTTAGGCGGTTGATGCGCCAATTAAGTAAGTAATTTTCAAAAAAATCTGAATTTTGACAATAAAATTTAAAGCACCCTGTTACTTCACCACCCTGTGTTTCTATTTTATTAGTTCAAAAGTTATGACGTCTACAAGAAAAAAGTCAAAAGGCTCCCACAAAAATTCAACGAACAATAGGTGGGGTTTTGACCGGCAGATTACCTCTTGCTCGCTGGTGTTTGTACACATCTTATTTGGCGTTTGTGGTAATAAATATTTTTTATACTAATTATTACAAAAAAGCTCAAAGAGTTTATAAATTATAGAAATATTTTGTCAAGGTCTGAGAACCATGAACTTTTCTTAACTACATACATATAAACCAAATTAAAATACTTGTAAAAAAATATGTTCAAAAATCAGACAACAGTAAAAAAAATTTGCATATTTCGGAAGAATACAAGGTCGACGCGTCGAACCGCCGCCCATCAACATTTTTTCGGCAGAAGTACAAATTAACTCATCTAAACAAGTGGACAATGTCAATGAGAAACAGCTAAACAGCAAATTAAAAGTAAAAAAGGAACCATACATAATAACGAGAAAAAACCGCAGTTTAACATCAAAAAGCTAAAGCGCATTGAATTTAATTTTGCCGTTGTTTACCTAAAATTCCGTTAACAAGAAAAATTTCAGACAATCAGTGGTTTATGTGAAATTTTCACACAGTTAATAAAAAAAACCAAAAAGATGAAAAAAAAAACAGTAAAGTTGCTGCACGCGCCACATAATAGTAAATTAAATTGTAAAAATGCCTATTATGAAAATTCTCTTTACGACATTAAAAATTATACGAGGCTCATGCTTGTTAAAATTCTTTTTTACGTGAAATTAAGTAAGAGCATTTTTATTAAGCAAATTAAAACTTAACTAACTTAATGATCGCTCTTTTAAGAGGCAGACAGCAAAGCAAAGAAGTAGAAGAAGTTAATTCTTATTTTACTGTGGGAAAAAGCAAAAGCATTGGAATTTTCACATGCAAATGTAGCTTAAAGGTTATTCGGTGATTTGCGGTACTCCGTTCACTTCCGGACGCCTCAACTTCCAACGCCCACTGAAAGCACCCAGTAGTGAAGATGACACTCAGGGATAATGAGAGCAAATGGTTCCTAATATACGAGGGTGGTTTGATAATTCAGTGAACCTTTTGAATAAAATATATTTTTTTCAATTCTCCTTTTAACTCTATACCTTAGTCCAGTGTATTTCAAATTTTTGTAATCCTTTCAAATAAAAGCTTTTCTCAAGACTCTCAAAAGAGGTGTCTGTGACTGTGATGACCGACCTCTTCATTTTACCCAAACCGGTTACCACTCAGCCATTTCTTCAAGTTTGGAAATAGGAAATAGTCGCATGGAGCTAAACCTAGAGATTATGGTCGTGTGTGGGCAATCGCAGCACCCAACGCGCGGATAGCTTTTTCATATCCAAATATTTGTGTAAAATGCTCAGTTGAGATACCTACAGCTTCAGCCAACTTATGGACTCTCATTCTCCAGTCATCCAATATCATTCAATGGATTTTATCGACAATTTCTTTTGTAACGACCTTTTTTTTTGGGATACAACCACAACTGAACTCGGTAAACCACTTCTTAGCCATTCAAATTGCTGGTGCTGCGTCGCCATATTATTTTTTTACGCAAAAAATAATGCTTTATCAGCTCACGAAATTCACTTTTATACTTTTGTTAAAAGTTAAGAGGTTATCTGCTTTCAATGGCTGTCAATCAGAAGCTAAATGACTCAGCTTGTGCAAAATTTGACAGTAGTCTATTAACAGATGACAGTTAAGGGCAGCAGTGAAGAATTTAAAGTTTCTGCGCCGAAAATTAAAAAAATCACTGTCATATCCAACCCCCAAAAAAAAGTCTCAAAATCAGCGATAATTATTAAATACTAAGAGAGTAAGAGAGCAGCTGTATTTTGATTGGAAAACAATTAAAATAAATAAATGAAAGTAAGTTGTCAAAACTTATTAATTTCTTGTGGCAAGATTTAAACGACTATTGAAGAAGCTGTGAAGGTGCGATATATCACCTCCTCTAGCGCTAGGTAGGAATATCTTTAATGAGATTGAAGACCTCGGACCGGAAGAGATGAGGGATTGACGAGGTTCCAGCTGAGAACTAAATGGTTTCTCAGGAAAAAGTGATAAATTATCCGCCATACGGTGCCAGAAAGAGCAATGAGTGTAAGTGAGTCCGAATATGGACAGCCGTCTAACCTTCCCTCCTAACCTAAGCAATCTTCACAACTAAAGGGTTTTCCAATAGGGATGATATGATTTCTAAGTGTCGTTTCGGCCATTTTTTGTCGATTACAAGACATTGGGACTCTCTCAAACTACAACCTGGCGGACTGAAGCCATTGGACCTTTGTAAAGATCGTGAATTTGCTGATTTTGCCTTGGAACAACATAAAAACGATAACGATTTTTTTTTAAGAAAATCATGTTCTCCGATGAGGCTCACTTTCATCTGAGTGGTGCGGTAAATAAACAAAACTCTCGATTCTGTTGCGAAGAAAATCCACAAATTATTCATGAACAACCATTACATTCACCTAAATTGACAGTTTGGTGAGGTTTTTGGTCTGGTGGAATCAGCGGTCCATACTTCTTTCGAAACGAACCTGGTGACACCGTTACTGTCAATGGATGGCGGTATAGATCAATGATAACCAACTTTTTATGGCCGCAATTGTTGGAAGTGGATCTTGACAACATCTGGTTCCAACAAGACGGAGCTACGTGCCACACAGCTCGTGCAACAACCGAATTATTACGTGAAAAGTTTGGAGATTCGATTATTTCAAGAATTTGTGACATTGACTACTTCTTGTGGGGTTATTTGAAGTCATTGGTCTTTAGCAATAAACCAGACTCTCTTCAAGCTTTAGAAGTCAATATTGAACGTGTTATTCGTGACATATGTACGACTTGATTTAGTGGAAAAGTACTTGTACTTTACATTAAATAAAAAACATTTGAATTTCCTAACAATTCGTGTTGTTTTTTTTTTAAAGAAATCATTTCACTCTTATTGGAAACCCCTTTATTGGTCATGCATTTAAAACAATATACATATGTAAGTAAAAAAAAAATAACGAAAAATATTTGTAATGTAAACTTTGTAAGTATTACATAATCATCACCGTACACTCAATTGTGTGGCACAGTGTACTCTGATATAATGCTGTAATAGTTTAAATTACAATTAAGATTCTAATAATTTTTATCACATCGTATCGCCCTACACGCTTGGAAACAAATTTTAATGAGTTAAATAATTGTTACTTCCTTTTAAAATTAAACTGAAACAGATTTTACTTTAATTGCGTCGCCTCTGAGCAGATTAATTTCAATTTCTTCCAGTAGCATACGCGCATAAAATAAAACTAAGCCCATATTGATCTTTACTCTTTGATATGTCTTTGCTGGCACCTCAGGCAGGAAATTGCTTTGGCCCGCCGAACTTTAGCGATGCCTATCGAGTGTTGCTGCTGCACTTACGCGTGCCACAAAACCAGCTGACTGCGTAGTGAAACAGCTGTTGAAATGATTGCCGTTGTTCAAAATCGACCAAAGGCAGCGCGCGATGCTTCAATTGGAGCGCACGTCGCCGCTCAGCGTCCACTTTCGTTGCAAGTTGCAACGGCTTGAACTCACATCAACAGCACAATTGCGTTTGACGGAGTAACTTTAGTTGCTAAAAGCATTGCGAAAATTTCGGTTTCATTTGGGTTTCTTTAACACTTTTGTTTTCATTTGTATACATATTTGTAAACAAATTTGTACAGCTATGTGCAAAATAATTGTAACACGACGTACTGTTATTGAGCTCAAGGCGGCGTAAAGTGTAATTTTCGCTTAAAATAAGATTAAGAAAAATAAAATTTTAGAAAAAGGGCGTCGTAGTGCCCACTTATGATGGAAGGCGCTATCTCTATCATTTAGAAAAACATTACGAATGCAACATATACAAAATAAATTGAAAATTAAGGTATCTCGGCGCACTTTCATCATACCACATTGTGATATTTCAGTATTTCTACGTTTTGTTTAAAAAATGTATATTGGAACGATTTTCCGTCATCCCTTGTCAAATTTGGTTTTGTGACATACCGGTTTCGGCGTTGTGCCATTTTCAGCGTCGTTTTCGTTCTCTCTCGTGAATAATTTTTCAATGAGTTTTTTTTTTATTTTTAAACTTTTTATTTATAACCTCTAAACAATTTTAAGGGGCATTATTCAAGTGGCTTTTCTTGCGCTGATTTTTCAAAAAATTTTAAAAACTCGGTTTGTAATATAATATTCGCAAGACTGTCAAGTATGTAATTTTATTGTAAATCGATGAAAGTTTTGCATAATATTATGGGTTATAAAAAAAAAAATTTTAAAATCGGTGCGAAGCTCAGCAACTTGAAACATGGACTTCATTATAATTATTAGTCCAGTCATTTGGTTGAAAAAATAGAGGTTACCTGAAAAGATTTTCGGGAGTTATTAAAATTGGCAATTTTATAGATTTTTACGTGCTCTTTCCGAATTCCGAAACTAATGATCCCATCGCCGATGAAGCAGAAGAAACTTCCGTCTTTGATATTTCAATTATTACTGAAGACGATGAAAGCACAACACCTGGTCCGTCAACAACAATGAAGCGACGGAGATTTAACTAAATTGGAAAATAGTGAGTCTGTTTGAGGCCTACTGGGGATACCACGGTAAAAAAACGCGCCGCTTTCTCTACCTCATGGTGTTTTGGAAATGAGTATTTTTGCCGAAACGTATGTTGAAAATTGTAGGAAATTTTCTCTACAATTATTTTGTATACAGCCGTGCTCCCAGTTTCACATTTCAATTCCACAATGTGATTTCAAAAATTGTTGTTCAAAATTTCCCTTTCCGATTCAGCTATGTATGTATGTTTTATTTTTAGGAGTCATCAGCAAAACACTTAAAAATACGCATATTTCAATGAATAACTAATACAGAAATCTACAAACATCAAAGAATATTTTAAAAATTATTCAAATCGAAAATAATTAAACATTCACACACTTTCTGTCATTTACTTTTCATTTCACATACAACCAAGCATTCGGATTCTATTCACAAAAATGTATGTGAATGTGAAATTGGGAGCACCAAACATGTGATTTCAAACCGAATCCACAGGGAAATATGTGAATGTGAAACTAGGAGCACGGCTGATAGATAAAAATGCGTCGGAAAGGAGTTATTATCAAAAAACTGGTTTTAGGCGCCATTTTACGGGTGGCAAAGTTGAAATTCGGATAGAGCACGTCAAAATCTATAAAATTTAATTTTCAAAACTCCCGGAAAACTTTCCAAGTAAAATTAACCAATGACTGTACTATATAGTGGCCGCTGTGGTCGAGTAGGTAGCGGTGCGTGCTATAACTTGATATGCCGGTGAGTTCGAAGTTCGAATCTCAGTCAGGGCAAGCAAAATCTTAATAATAGAAAAAGTTTTTTCTAATAGCGGTCACCCCTTGGCAGGCAATGGCAAACCTCCGAGGGTATTTCTGCCATGAAAAAGCTTTTCATTAAAAACATCTGCCGTTCGGAGTCGTCACAAAACTGTAGGTCCCTCCATTTTGTGGTATAATATAAAGACGCACACCACAAATGGTAGAAGAAGCTCGGCCAAACACTGAGCTATATAGTGTACGCGCCAAAATTATATTATATATGTACATATGTACTATATACTGAAATTGTTAATATTCAAAATTATTCGAAAATTCTTCAATTTTTTTTTAAACTTAGTACAGACGATTTTTGACCTATATTTTTACAAAAAAAATTTACACGGAAAATTCTCATGAAAAACATTTTCGAATGTTCGAGTCACTGCATATGTACAGAATAAATTTTTAAAAAAACTTTTAAATTTTTTTGTGCATTGTAGCCCATAAATTTTTTAATACACATACATACATATGTGTTATATGTATTTAAAAAAATTTAATCTTCGACAATATTTCCCCTCCAGCGTATGCTTCAGATAATTTTTATATGAAAGAAGAGCACCAGTAAAAAACTATCAAAAACTAACAATGATGAGTAGATAATCACTTAAAACTTGATCTTATTTTTTTTAAATTAAATAAAAATAAAATAAAAAATTCAAATTTTTTTTAAGTCAATTTTTTTTTTTTAAAGATAAACTGTATTTTAGTAGAACATTTTTAAAATTAAATGTAAAACAAATATGTAGACAAAACTTGCCACAATGTGGGTGTCGAATAGTTTTGGTATAAAAAATATTTAAAATTATAAAAAATTAAAATATACATATTTAAAATTATAAAAAAAAAATTTTAATTTTAAATTTTATTTATTAAATATTAAAAATTTAATTTTTAAATACCGATACTACTTTTATTTTTCACATAGCTGTACTATGTTTCCCATTTTCGCTTGCTCAGTCGCTGGTTTGCTTGTATGTAAGTTTCATGTTTCACTTGACTGCAACACAACTAAAGCTTCTGGTGTGGGAGGGTGAGTTAACTATGTATGTACGAGTATGTATGTATGCATTTAGCTCAGTGAGGTCTAGCGCCAAGCATTTGGGTGGGCACTTGTCTGCCACAAAGACACGAAAAAGTAGCCAAACTTTTATGTTAGTTACGCGCCGAAGTGGCAGCTCAGTGCGGTTTAAACATTCGAATAGTGAGTGTCGGTTTTCGGAAACAAAACAAATTCGTTACGTTGAAAGGAACGGAAAGCGAAGGAAATTCTAAGGATAAAGTTTAACAAAGCGTTGCTTCGACCAACTGCTGCACAATATTGGACCATGGATTACCAATTTGTGTGTGTGCTGTTGCTGCAAATTGTGTCGATAATTTTTGTGGCGCATGTAAGTGAAAATCGGTATTTGTGTGAAAATGTGGAAAGCCAAAAAGGAGTACTGAGTTGGAAAATTATTATGTGGACTTAAAACAATGCTCGCAATAAAATCTAAATAAAGCTTAAATTAAAAAAAACTCCTGTAAAAATCATGTCACGCTTGACATAGTTCCAAAAGAACACTTTCTTAGAATAAACGGCAGAATTAAAAAGTATTGATATTGAAGGTTCTAGTGGTATCAATACAAATTAATCGATATACTCGCGAAAATATTTCTTTAAAGATTTCGACTCATTCTTTCTAAGCCAACTTCTTAAGCTTTTGAAACTGTTATCGATCATTTCATGTTTAAATTTATTTAAAACATTTTGAAGGTTTATCATTGTTTTTATAAATAATTTAATTTATTCTAATATACTTCCCAACCGCCTTTAAATCTTCAGTAAATTATTTGCTTACCATCAGCATTTTTTCGAAAAATTGTTGGTGGTGTCAACAACTTATTTTATGCCCTTCATAACTCTTTTTACCAAAGCCTAATATCTTTCGATGTGTCTAAGCTCCGAACAGTTAGGTGGGTTTGCTTATCTAGACATAAATGTTATATTGTTCTTTTCATATCACACAACTGCCGAATTGTTATAATGGCACGAAGCCAAGTTGGGCCAAAAAAATGTAAAACATCTCATGCCGTCTTATGAATGGCCAAAGCACTTCAGTTACAAATTTCTTGCCAAACCAAAAATTACTTAGGAAACTTCGGCTTTTTTTGTCTTTTAAACTTTTCTTGGACATAAAAACCCACACCGAAAAGCTGAGAAAAGTGCTCAAGCACATACGTTTCGTCATCCATTATGCAGCAGTCAAAATTAAAAAAAAAAGAATCATGGTGAAGTTGATCGGCTTGTTCTTTTGCCGTGCTGTTCTTTTTTGAATTCCTGTCTGGTAATCTCTGAACTTTGTATGACCTCAGCCCTTTCTTCTTTTTAACTTTTCAAGGAATTGCTTTGAAAGTGCGCACTTCGTTTTGTCTACTGATTTAGAAAGCAAAACTATTTTGAAGCCACCAATACTTGTTAGATCTCTTTTTATGGTGTAAGTTAACTGTCGAATACAAGTCGATTTTTATAAAAATAACTAACAATTAACTGCCGAATATAAATTTACTTTTCATCGTGAAAATAGTATTAAGAGAAAAAAATATATATATTTCTAAAAGTGCGTATTATTAAAAATTCATTCGCATATTTTTGTTCTAAATTATTATTTCTTTTAAAATCTAAGCGGCTTCAACGTACGCGCTTGCATTAAAAGCATGAAGAGGATGTTAATAGAAATTTGAGCACTCAAAGCGGCGTGCAAAAGTGGTCAGACAGTGATTTTTTTAATGTTTTCTGGTATAATTTTCCTCTTCGTTAGTTATTTGTATTTATTTATTTGTGCGTATATACAAAATTTTGTTTGTTGTTTGAACTTGGTAGACATCGAGACCGTAGAAATATGTATTCTTGCAAATTTTCCTTTTAGTGTTCTTAATCATTCACTTACTCACTTTTTTTTTTTTTCAAAAATTTTCATACAAAATCCGTTTCGTTAATTTTTATAAAAATAAACATATAAATCAATGTTTCACACTTTATATAAAATTTAGGAAAACTAAAACAAATTTCATCAAAATATCAAATATTTGAATTTTTTCGAATTGTAGTTTACTAGTGGCATATTTAAATATCAAAAATATTTAAAATTAAAAAAAAAAAATTTAAACCAAATTTTTAATTTTTTCACCAAAATTTTTGGAATATTTTCGAGTATGCAGTTTGGTAGCTCATTTAATTTTAGTCCAAAACTTTTGATTAAAAAATTAAAAATTTGGTTCATACTTTTTAAATACAAAAAAAAAATTTCGATATCTAACAATGTCACTAACTAAATCTAATACCAATGAAACAAAAAAGTCCCCTCTTAGAGCAAATTTAAGTAAAAAAAAACAATTGGGAATTTATTTTACATTTTTATTTTTTCTAAAAATATATGAAAGCGAAAACCAAAGCCTTCAACATGTAAACTAAATCATTTAAATACCAAATGTTAAGCTTTTGGATAAAAAATGAAACGAAAAGATGAATGAAAGCGTGTTATATTCAAGAATAGTTCCGGTAAGTAAATCTTTAAACTTGCAAAGGCGGTAAAGCTTACGAGTGCTTTAATCGAGAATTTTTTTTCATAAATAGAATAGTATTGTAATAAAGTACAAAAAAAAAATGTATTTAGCTAGAAATACCATGGGAAGCAAAATTCCACGCGCCCATTTATGGTGCGAAAATCCCAAATTATGGGCGAAATCCCGCGAGTTGGCAATACTGTTTGAAGCTTTCAAGAAAAAAAATTTTCGTATATTTATTTTCTCAAGCAATTTTACAGCAACGGCAAAGTACTTCTTCAAGCAACAGAAATAATAAAAACTATTTCCTGAAAGGCTAGAGCGGTCTAGGCGTAATCAAAATATATTGATTTTTATCTTAAAAAGCGGAATGAAAAAGAAGAATTTAGTTGGTCGGGGAAATTGAACTCGATTTGGGTATTTATAAAATACTTTATTTTCTTAATTAATTTTAATTAACCAAGCTTGCCGATCTGCACGCGCCAATTTGATTTGGCGTTTAAAAAATTTTAAAAATATTTAAAATAAAATTATTAATTTCGTTTTTTTCTTTCTTAATTTTTCAGTTACATTTCGCGGACGCCATTGTTGGTCGAGATGTAGTTCTCACACCTAAGCGAGGTCTTCAACACAGTGGCAAGAGCATCTTTTATGAGGAAGATGCAAGTGCAGCATCATCAACAACAACAACAACAAAGACACACAACCAAACGCTGCAGCGGCCATGGGAACGTACATTGAAGCACGTAACATACGTTACACTTTTCAAAAATGCAGCGGCCGATGCTGCAGCCGGGAATGCCAGGTAATTCAAAAATTTTACCATTAATATTTATACATACTACTACATATAATATGGGCCAATCCAAGCAAAATTTACACCAAATTTTTCTTTCCATCCCTTGGGTCAAAATATGAGACACGTATTTTTTTATTTTGATTTGACACTTACAGATATATTTTTTTGAACTTTACATGATAAAAAAAAAACATTTTATCAAAAAAAACTTAATCATCGTACCATTTATGAAATTTTCTTGGCTTTCATATGAGGATTACCAGAAATTGATACAATTATTTTTTAATAAAAAAAAATGGACATTCAAAAAAAACAATAATAGTATGTATGTATATTTTTTTTTCAAATTTGGTTGATTTAAAAAACAAATTTTTTTTTTTGAAAATTGTTCTTCAAACACTTAAGTAAAACCGGTACAAATTTAAAACGAGAACATGGCATTTTTTTAAAGTAATGATTTGTTCTCGCAAAATAAATACACAATAATGAACTGCTGCTTGAAACAAATTATAAGAATACAGTAAGGTTCGACTTTCAAACTTTTAAATTACAAAATGTAAAAAGGCTACATTAGAACCCTAATAAAAAATAAGAAAAATTCTGAAATTATCTTTTATGTAAAGGCGAAGAAACTAAAAATTTAATTGCGAGCGTTATTTTAAACTGCACATTCTGAATTTTTTTTACAGGTTTTACTTAAGTGTTTGAAGAACAGTTTTTAATAAAAAAATTATTATTAATATCATTAAAATTGTCATAAAATCATTACTAAATTTACAAAAAAAAATATTATTTTTATAATTTTTTTAATTTCTGGTAATGCTCATATGAAAGCCAAGAAAATGTTATAAATGGTACGATGATAAAGTTATTTTTAAATAAAATGCTTTCTTTCGCGGAAGCATATACTAAAAAGTCCCTTTTTATCATGCTGAAAGTTAAAAAAAAAAATATATAAAAATACGTGTCTCATATTTTGACCCAAAGAATGGAAAGAAAAATGATTCCGAAAAAAAAATTTGGTGTAAATTTTGCATGGACTGTCCCATATACAAACGAGCAGCGGTTCCAACACATGTCATATGCTCGCATTGTTTTTGTTTGTTACGCTAGTGGCGGTGGAAATGGTGATGGTGCTTGGTGCTTGTTTTTTTTTTTTTTGGTGTTTTGTTTCGAGTTGCGTCAGTGAAAAGTAACAGTACGGAATGTAACGTTAACAAAATACCTATAAATTGCGTAGACGCTTTGGCAAGTGCCGGCGGGCCAGCTGGTAGTTTGCGCTGCCGCTCGCAAGTGCGTTTGTATGTTGTACAAGTACAACTACAAAGATGTAAGGGGTTTGTTATACAAATAGTCGAATGAAATTACAAATCGACTATAAACGGATTGAAAATTCATTTATGGTTATTTAGGTGATACTCGTACTTGTTTGCGGTGGCCAAAATTGTGTACCATTTATTGGAGGGGAAAATATATTTGCGTTAAGTTCAATTATTTACTTATAGATAAATAATGAGCAAAAACGATTTGTAATATTTTGCAAATTTTGTAAAGTGTTTACGATAGCAATGGAAAGCGTGAAAAACTTGCTCCGAAGATTATTTGAATTTTTGCAGAATTCGTTATATTTTGCAAGTTGCGTTTTTACATTGAAAACGGTGAATACATATTTCAGTGTGATTTTAGCATCAGATGGTAGACCAAAGGCTGGAATTGAAACTTAAATCTTTTTTATTATAAAACTAGCACATCTTCTTTAATTTTTTAGAAAATTTTTTTTTACACTTTTTTTCTTTTTAATAATTTCTTCAGATATATGTATGTATGTATGTATGTATCTTTTTATTCAAAATAGAAACATCAAACCCAAGGCGAATTTGATGTAAGGTGGTAGCGATTCTAAAAATGCAACCCTTTGGTGGGTTATTGTCAAACTTTATCTCCTTTGTATTTAACTTTTGCGAAATAATTTTTAAACTATTTAGGTCAACGCAAAAAGTCATAGTGAACCATATATTGAAATTTCCTGTAGTTGAGGGGAACAATTGATTATTTGCAACTAAACAATTGATCTTGACAACCAACCACCAATCAGCTGATTGATTAACACTACCTTTAATGAATTCGCCCTGATCAAACCCTTTGTTCATAGCCTATTTCGATTAAAAATGGCCTTATATCAATATTGCTTTTTTTTTTTTTGTAACTTATACTCATTTCTTTAATTTGATTCCATTTGTTTACAAATATAGTACGAGCGCGCTTTGATAAATCAGTGACTTTTTGAATAAATTGTATTTTTTCGGCAAAAAATCATTATACGTATATGGTATTTTTCAAAATAATCTCTTTTTAACTCTTTACACTTAGTCCAGCGTTTTCCAATTATTTTATTCTTTCTTAAAACAGGCGTTTGTTTCTAAGACAAAAAATGTCTTACCACCCAGCCATTTCTTCAGATTTGAAAATAGGAAATAGTTGTGTAAAATGTCATGTATCCACTCAGATGAGATTTCTACTGGCTCAGCCACATCGAGTACTCTCGTTCTGCGGTCATTCAACATCCTTCCATGGAGTTTATCGACGATTTCTGGTGTAATGGCCTCTTTTGGGCCGCCGAACCCACTTCTTAATCATTGAAATTGATAGCTATAGTATTTCCAAGACTTTCCTTGGTTTCGGTGATGGGCTTTTACGCAAAAAATAATGATTAATCAGCACACGAAATTCACTTCTTTTTAATTTGTGTTCAAAGTCAAGAAGAATTACAAAATGTATTTTAGGACTTATCAAGCAGTCCTCGTATTTGAAATTATGAGCTGTCAAAGCAGTAAACAGTGCAGCAAAACTTTTGAACAAAGATGCCAAAATTTATCAACAGTGCGGCCTAATATTGGGACAAATAAGGGTTGCATGTCCATAAACAAAATAAATAAAAATGATGTTTAAAGCGAGTTAGACAAAAAATATTTGTATGGTAAACATGGAGTTTATGAGAAGTGTTTGACGTTAAACTCCAAAATTGCTCATAAGCTCGAGTTAACGGCGCAGTCAGAACATAGTATTAACCTCCAAAAAAAAAGGTGTTTACTTTCCAATAATAAAAATAAAATAAAAATATGCACTCGGTTGTTCTCAACAAAGACTTAATTAAAAAAAAAAAGAATTATTAAAATCGGTTCATTACTTTGAGAGCCAAACCGTGACCAACACTCCCCATATAATCACTTTTATATAATAGTATAGATATAGTAGATATAGATACACTCAAGGACGAAAAATATCTGTGTGCCTGTTTTTGTATAAGTTTTGACTAATATTAATAAAAATAATAATAATTTATCGCTTGCAAAACGAGTATATGTTATAGCTCAGTGTTTGGCCGAGCTTCTTCTGCCGTTTGTGGTGTGCGTCTTGCTGATCTTTTTCATGGCAGAACTACCCTCGGAGGTAATCGAGCGTTATTATCGGTTACGCTCAGCGCTGTCAACATGTCGAACTTCATGCTGAATAAAGAGCAATAGCGGACAATGTTAATTCTGTGTTTTCAATTGAAGAAAACAACTGCGGAATCGCACCGAATGCTTGTTGAAGCCTTTGGTGAACAAGTGGCAACTGTTAAAACGTGTGAAATATGCTTTCAACAATTCAAAAGTGGTGATTTCGATGTCAAGGACAAAGAACGCTCTGGAACTTCGAAGAGGTACGAAGACGCCGAAAAGCAAGCGTTATTGGACAAAGATGAATTTCCAAACGCAAAAAGAACTTGCAGAGCAGTTGAATGTCAGCCAGCCCGCCGTTTCCAAACGTTTACGAGACATGAGTAAGATTCAAAGTTTGAAAAAGGCAACACAAAGTCATTTTCCTGCATGACAACGCTCCATTACATACAGCAAGACCGGTTCGCGTTGGGAAGTGCTCGCGCATGCGGCTTACTCTCCTTACCTGGCCCCGTCCGATTACCACTTGTTCGCATCGATGGGACATGCACTCGCTGAGCAGCGCTTCGATTCTTACGAAAATGTGAAAATTTGGCTTTATAATTGGTTTGCCGAAAAAACCTAAGGACTTGTATTGGCTTAGAATTCTCAAATTGCCTGAAAGATGGCTTTTCACACAAGCGAGGGAGCATACTTTGAATGAACGATTCTTACTTTAACTCGTGAATTAAAAGTGATTGTTTGAAGAAAAAAAACGATATTACTTAGTTATACACCTGGTACATATATAAAAGAAAGTTGGGAACGTATAAACACCCATAACTGTCCGATTTAGGTAGTTTTTGGTTATGTTTGTGTCTGCCCAAGGAAAAATATTACGGAGAGAAAGACTCGAAATGTGGCGCTGCTGTCGAGTTGTAACTTAAATTGAAAAAAAATATGCCATCATTTTCTGCATTAAATACGTGTACAACAGAGTTCAAAAATTATTTCATTTACTTCTAATAAATTTTGGGCGGGACGAAGTTCGCGGGACTTTCTAGTTTTATACATTTTGAGAAAGATTCTGAGTTCGTTATGCAGTTTTTCCAACCATTGAATTTTAACATAATAAAGTGCAAGTTTAAAATAAAAAAATGTTTTTTTTTTAAATTATTTGTGACTTGAAACTTGCACTTTATTGTAAGAAAATTGAATTACCTTCTAAACTGCATATTCTTTGACTGAAAATTTGTTAAATTATTAAAAAAACTTTTATAAAATGTGAAAATTGAGTTTACTACATTGAATTCAGTTTCAATATTAATTTATCAAAATAATGGATTGATTAAGAACTTAATCAAGAACATGTTAAGTGCCTAGGCACGGCAGAGGCGCATATTCTCTTTTTTGTTTGGGTTCGTGTCTTAAGTCTTTTGTTTCAACCTGCTACATATGTATATCGATGATTTTTTGTTCGATATTGATATTTTTATCGCGTAAATGTTTGAAAAACCGATATATCGACATCGACGATATTTTGTTTTCCAATACCACGATATTTCTTTTTGGACGAACCTACTTTTCTTATAGACTCTTTTACTATTATGTGTTAATTTCAAACTCGAATACTTACAATACACAGTGTTGTTGCAAGTGATTATTTATAAAAGGACCTATTAAAACATAGCAAATTACATTTAAATAAAAAAATCCTTAAAATCTCAAACTCATATTCAATATTCTTTAGACGATATATCGATCAGCTGATATTTTTTTTTTTGTTAATATCGATATTACAAACATCGCTTGACAAAAAAAACTAAAAAAAAATCAATGGTAATTCATATAGTTAAACAAAAAAAATTTAAAGCTTCGGAAAAAAAATCGAAATTTAATTGAAACTTTCTTGATTTTCCTATGGTAGTTTTCTTCAAAGTTTCAAAGTTTCAAATTTGAATTTATATGGTTTATGTACGAGAGTGAACTGAATTTTAATTAAACATTTTTTTAAAATAAATGAACAAATCAAGTTTTTTCTAAACCTTGTAATATTTCATTTTTTTTTTTCAATGTAGTGCATAAACTATCCGACGTGTATAGCGAACAAATGATACAGCCGTTTTCGAGATGGGTTACAAAACTGCATACTAGAAAATTTTCTAAAAACATTAAAAAATTTGAAAATCATTTGGAAAGACTGTCTACATATACAAAGTTTGAAAGTTAGACTGGCTAAGATGGTTTTTGGAATTTTAACTAATACTAAATGCAAATCGCCGCTTATATTTTAATTTTAGTTAAGAAATTGTTTCAAGCTTTAATGCGTACAAACAAATTAAGAAATAATTTCGACTATTTTTTTTCTGTTGATTTTTTAATTTTAAAACCATGAATTAACAATAATAAATAGCCCTTTGTCAAACATTTTTGAAATGAATTTTTAATTGGTGCTGGCATGATTTTGTTTTGATTTTTAATTTCAGCATCTTTATTACTTATAACTTGCACTAATTTTGAATATTTTCAAATCTTCTGCCAACAGCCAACAGAAAACGTACAACAACTTCCTGCAATCGCCCTACATTCCGCAACACGGCGAGTCCGATACGCGCTTTGGCGACATTGTAACCCTTGCAAACGGACGCCTTGAGGCAATCGGCAACAACTCCTTTCGCTTTGTAGAAGGACAATGCGGCTATAATTGCGATGCGGAGCATGTGTGGGCTTTGTGGCAAGTACAAAAGATACGACATCGTGATGCAAATCGCAAATTTCGCTACGAAATCAAATTCAGTGTGAGTCCATTGCGCGTCGAGAGTTCGGGCAATATTAAGAGAAAAGCAGAATTGGAGGATAACAATGGCAAGCGTAACGTGTTGCAAACGTACATACAACGCGACGATGATTATCCGCAAGCGTTCGGTAAAATCGCTTACAATGATGAGTGGCGCTTTGCCGATGCTGAACGCCGTTTGGATGATTATGCTGCTGAGCGCAATTTTAGACAGGCGCCAATGCATCAATATCGCCAAGCGACGCCCATGCCACAGGCAACATTTATGCATGGCATCTTTCAACCGCCGCCGCCACACTTTCTGCCGCTGCCAGAGAAATTGAATATTGGTGAGTATGTTAAGGACTTTACGCCAAAGGCGCCACCAAAGCTCGAACTCTTTCCGAATATATTCAATGCGGTTAGTCGCAATTATTACCCAACGCCCCCCACCACTTACCGCCCGAATTTTCAAGCGAAATTTCCACGCCCAGAATTATATACGCCCACAAATCAACACGAAGCTATAAAATTTACGCAAAACTCACAGGCAACGGGTGTGAGAGGTGATGCCGTGGCTGGTGGAGTTGGTAAACTATCGACACCTGTGGTCACACATCACTTCCATCATCATTTCTATATGCCGAGCACTACTAGTGTCGAGAATGAACTAGGCAGCGCTGAGCAGCCGTTAAATAAACCAACGAATTCGTATAAAAGTGTAGCGCCAGCAGGCACAGCGCCCACCTACTTTAATAACTATTACAATGAACGTGTGGAAACGAGTTTCCAGCAGCGACGACCGCAGTCACAAAAACCGCCAAACTACGCACACTTCGATACCGAAGTGCACAAGGAGCAGGTGGTGCAAGTGACGCCCGTGCCACCGGCGCCACCACTGAAACGGCCGCAAATTTATCAAATGTATCAGATACCAATCGACGCCCATGTGCCGCTACTCATCTACCCAGCGCCTGTGGTGGAAGAGCCAACAACATTGGCGCACAATAAACCGTTCATACGAAGCGAACCGATGGATGATGATGAGCACATACGCTATTCCGAACCCGATCCACTCTACCTAAATCTGGCACACAATCCGCCACTGGACGGCCAGTCCTACGAGTTGGGCGCGTCACAATTGGAGGCGCCAAAGGTAAATCAATACGGAGAATATGCTGATGTACGCAAAGGCGCGGTGGCGAGCAGAAAAAGCACAAAACCCGATTCGATAGCCGCACAATTACCGCCGCCCGATAGTGATCAGGATGTGCGCATACCCTACGAGAATGAAGCGATTGCAACGCATGAGACCAGTAAGCCCAAACATGATCAAGAGCAGAAGTCGTCAAGTCAAAAGGATGTGCAGATAACGGTGAAAAAGAAATTGAAAATAAAGATTGTCGCCACTACAGCAGCGCCAACAATCGGTAGCAGCACGAGAGAGGAGATAATTGAAGCTAACAGCAGCACACTCGCACCAATTACGACGACAATAAGCAGCAGTTTGGGCACCGGCTCGAGCCCAACCACAACCACAACTGAACTCTTTACCACCAATAGTCAATTGGAAACGTTAAAGTCCGCCGCGTCCGCTGTGCAAACAACAACTTTGCCCACTACAAACTCGCTGCTCTCCGCCACAACTGCAATGCCCTCAACGACTGCCATTGACAGTGCGGCGACTTCTGTGACCACCAAGCAAAGTAAACTCAACTTCATTTCCACTTCGACATCAGAGACGCCCTCACTGCGCGCAATTAGCCGTTATCGTTTGAAACATGTACGTCCCTCTACAACAACTACCGAGCAACCGGTATTGAAATGGAAGCCAAAACGCAAGGTTGCATCTAACAGCAAATTAAATTCGAATTCAAGCGCTGCAAACGAAGAGACGCCACAAACGCGCACAACTAAAAGAGAGCAGCCAGAGGAGACGAAAGAAGCGCAGAAGCAAAGGCAGGAAAAGCAATTGATCACAACAGCGTCGACGAATTTAACAAAAGTTGCCAATGACACGCTGCTCTCTTCCAGTGGTAATGAAGTTTTTGAGGTGCTAACACAAAAATCGGTTAGCAAGTCGGTGAGCATTAAGGTTGGCAATAATGGTGAGGAGATCCCAGTGATTATTGATGATAGTGACTATGGTACAAATGTGGTGCAAACGGATTGAAGGCTTTTATTTGGTTTCTTTTTTTTTTTTGCTTAGCCTGCGATGTGCTTAAATATACCAAATATTGTTAAATTTCGTTGTAAATAAAATTGAGAGAGAGATATAGCTGTGTGAAGTTGACACCGCCATATGCGAATTTAAGAAAAAAATTTGTTTGTCCAACACGTCGTTTGATCAACCTTTGTTTAAATATTATAAAAAAAATTACAAAAAAATACAAAAACCGAAATTTGCATTTTTTTAAATTAAATCGGTTGTCGATCGTTTGTCCAACAAAAATTTACGTTGTCCAAATAGTCCGATCTTTATTCGCTTTAAATCGCCTATTCAGCTTTGTTAAAATATTCCCCAGCAAAAATTTTCGTTTGTCCACCTGTGTTTAAAAGTTATTTAAAAAAAAAATTTTTATGAAAAAACCAAAAAGTAAAAAATTTAACTTTTTTAGTTTAATCATTTATCCAACGTTTGTTTATGTTTGTGCACCAAACATTTTTGTTTGTCCTCCCTTTGTTCAAAAGTTATTAAAAAAACACAATTTTTTATGAAAAACGGATAAATTAAAAATTCCAAGTTAGATCGCTGGTGCAACGTTTTTCCTGTTTATCTACCGAAAATTTTTGTTTTTCAAAAGTGATTTAAAAAACTAATTTCTATGAAAAAACTATAAAAGTAAAAATTACGCCTTTTTTGAGCTAAATCGTTTGTCCAACGCTTGTCCACAAAAAGTCTTAACTTAAAAAAGTGCAAATTTCGATTTTTGTATTTTTTTGTAAATTTTGGTTTATGACTTTTAGGCAAAAAATATTTGTTGGACAAATATGGACAAACGAACGATATGATTTTTTTTTTCTAAAACTCGCGTATGGTTGTGTCAACTTCACAGAGTTGAAATATATACTTTTGCTTTTGCGATTGTTAGTAACTTATGTATATACTATGTATTATAAAATTATTAAATTGTAAATTTTGTAACGAATAAAATATCTGAATAGGGAATGAAAATTTAAAAAAAAAACTATTTTCGGCTGATATGTGTGTAATGGAGTGCACCATAACTCGGTATGCCACTGAGTATCCAGGCTCGAGTCTCAGTGAGGTCATTTAAAATTTAAAATGATAAAAAATGTTTGCCCCTCGACAGCCAATAGCAAGCTACCGAGGCGTTTTAATTTTGCTGCATATTAAAATACTTACTATGTACCTAGAATTTATATTTTTTGAACTTGGAAATTTTCAATATGCAGAAAGAATGCATGAATAAATTAAACGCATTTTGCAGAGTATCTTTCAGAATGTTGAAAAATCTTTCTTAAGCCAATCCGTTAAGAGTTTTCTTTCCGATAGTGGTCAAACAGAGAACTTTTAGTATTTACATTTAGAAGGCGGCGCAAACATTATTCCAGAACACTTTTAACTTTTTCTAACAGAAAGTTGTAAGTTTAATATTAAAGAAATCTTTCAGAAATTTGAAAAAACATTTCTTTAGGAAATCTTAAAAATATTTTTTTTGAGAATGATTCAGAAATTTCTATACAATTTTCTTGAAAAACTCACAAAAAAATCTTTACAGAATTGGGTGCCCATTTCCGATACCCTAAACGAATTAAGATTTCGGGGCATTTGGTTTGTAAGGTTATATAATATTTATGTTCATACATAAGAAAATATATTTTTTCAAAGCAGACTTAAAACTGACTTCGAAAAACTAATCCCAAGTATAATAATTTGGATAACGAACTTGTAAGAAAAGTTATATATTTATTAAACCTTTTAAAAATTCATACTTTTTAGCCGCTAGTCCTGTTATATGGATAAATAAATAAATAAATTGAACCCAAATTAGTACTAAATTTAAATCAAGCCTCTTTATTAATTTATGCATTTTTGTTTGCTTTAATTTTAGTCTTAAGAATAAATAAAGCAAACAAATTTCTGGTATATTTATCAATATTTAGGTTGAGATCGATTTTACTAGAATATTGATTACACATTTAAATGCAATTGTAGCCATTGGTTGATTTTTGGCATAATTCGTAATATGTAACGAATTACTATCCTATTATTTCTTACATTATTTTCAGCAAAGACTGGAGACCTAGTTATTTCCGTCTGTCAATACAGAGTGGAACATAAGCAATTAAAAATGTTGGCGAAACATTCCGTTAGTTCTATATGTTTTGATCCGAGTGTACCTTATAATATGGATTTCCTATACAAAAATGGTACTCTAGACGGATTCTAAATAAAGTGATATAAATGCATTGAAAGTTACTAGATCTCTGAACACTTTGAATATTTCACCTAATAAAGCCTATCGTTTATACACTATTTACAGATAACTAACTGTTACTCACCTGCGTCTTCGGATGCGTATTTGTAGTTTGGTAGCGTTGCAATTGGTATAAGTTTAGCATAAGTTTCTGGCATCATTTCCGTAATGCGTTGATGATAAGATAATCTGTAAGTGAAAAAAATAAGTGTGAAATATATAAACTTCATGAAATAATGTCACTATATACCTGAGACACTTATGCAGCACTTCTTGTATGAATTTCGGTCGTGGATGTTCTGGATCTAATAACAAACAGCTATCCCACTCTTCCCACGACCAAGTAAATTTAAAATTACTCAAATGATAAGAAAACCAATTAACAAAGCGATCGAAACAAGACGTATTCATCGAATCTATACGCATAAATAGAATCTCTGTCGCTTGTGCGAGCACTTGTGGCAACGTTGCCGGTTGCAATTTACACAATTCAATAAGTATTGAGCCATACACAATTTCCAAATAACGTGGTGTTGGCATATGGAATATTTCCGCGAAAACCACCTCAACGATGCAATACTCGAGTGGTATTTTGTTTTTATATGGAAAAGCGAGCAATTGTGCTGCGCAATCTTTACGTTCTAAGCGATGTGTTTCGATTATGTGGTGCAAATGCTCTTCGATCAGGAAGCGTTCGATAGAATGCGCACCGGGCAAATTCGGCCCATCTGGGCAATCTGTGTAATCAAACATTCGATAAACCACCCATGGCATTGGATAGTTATAAGATTCATGATGTGTTGGTGGCACAATGGGTGGTAAATTATGTTGCAACGCCTCGCACAAAATCGAATCGAAAGCCAAGTAAGGCCGTGGAATGTGCTTTTCGGCCCAATTATCTTGACGCAACTTGCGTATTTGCGCCCACAGACAGTCCAAGTATTCCTCTTGCGGATGTGGTGCATCGACAGACCACACGCGCAATGCATTGTGGTGCTTTTTGGAACGTTTGTTTAAATAAACTTCAATGCGTAGTAGTAAAGATTCTAAGGATGATTCTTTTTTCTCGTACAAATCGCGTCCTACCCATGGCAGCGTGGAGAGTACTGCAAAAACGAACCAGTCGCGACGCACTTGTGGTACAGTGTCTTCGTTCGATACATCGATCATAGTGTCTAAAAGTTGCAAGAGACTAGTGGCCGAGATGACGTGACAATTAACTAGATCAGCAAGAAAGCGTAGAGAGTAACGCGCAGCATCCCACCAGCACATTTTCAGTGCCTCTTTAAATGTCTTCACCATGTGGTCGACGAATTCGCCACCAAATTTGTAATTTTTAGCGTTCAATAAGCCAACCAAAGTGGTGTAAATTGTGCATTTCTCAGGCATTTTTATTGCACAATCCGAGAGTATACGTAAAATTTTTAGGCGAAAGGTACCTAAATCTGCCTCCAATACGGAAACTAAACCTTCCAAATTCGATTCTACCGAAGAGGTGCTACGTTCACCAACGCGCAAAATAAGCGACTCCAACCGATCTTCAATTTCTTGATTTTCGGAAACGCGTCTACGTTTTCGATTGCGATGGTCTGAAAATTATAGCCATTAGAATCGCAATGCAAAAAGGCTGAAATGCCAGTGGAGCACTTTGCGACAGCACGACAGTTGACTCGTAACTTACCGTAGCCTTCTTCATCACCATCGTGCGGACGTCTGCGATTCATTGCCAACTACTTTCAGATTTTAGTTAAAGTTATATTATTTGTCACTTACAAGTGATTTTAAATAAAATCTGATTTATAAAATCACACAAAATAATAGAGAAATCGCGTACGCGTTTTATCAGACGCTGTCAAATAATGATTTGACAGTACGCCGGCTTGGCATTGCCAAAAGAAATTTACTTTGACCATTCACAATAAAGCCAAATGAAATGGCAGATTAACAAATCATTGTGCACTATAGAAAAGCAGATGGCCGTTGCATTCGAATAACTGTTTTTTATATTTAAACGTTTAAATTTTAATCACCATTCTTGTAATGTATAAATAATAACAACAATTTAAATCAGAAAAAGGGGAAACTCATAAAAAAGTGAAAATATAAGTTAGTTCTTTATACAAGTTGAATCGGCAGGGATGTTGCCAAAACAGAATTATTGAAAAATTTTGAATAAAAGATTCGATATGTTTTCAAAGAACTTTTGCAATTGTACTAAAGACAATTTCACCATAATAATAATAAAAATAAACAAAAATTAAAAAAGATACTCCATGATGCTTAAGCTTTTCCAGAAGATAAATTACTTGTGCCTGTTTCTGGAAAGAAATCGTGGACTTTATGATGTCATGTATACATTTTTTAATAGCAGATGAAGTTCTCGAAATGTACGATGAGGAATTTATTCTCAAAGATTTCCAGGATCTCAATCAAGCTTACTGAAAACTTTGCTATTCACCACTAGAACCTCGACATACACATCGCTGGTAGCACCATGCTGACGGTTTACCACCCGAAGATACTGGGGTATACTTCGACAGCCTGTTCTACTTCTCCGCGCATACAGCCTCAATCGTCAATAAAGTACAGAGCCGCAACAAAGTACTCAAGTCGCAAGCGAAAGAAACGTTGATGCTAACTTACAATGCGATTGGCCGATCAGTTCTAAATTACACAGCTCCAATTTGGTCGCCTGGAATTAGCAGAACACAGTGAACGAAATTACAGACATAACAGAACGCCGCGTTTCGGACAGTGACCGATTGCCTTCTTATGGCACCTGAGGAACATCTTCACCATGAAGCCGGCATGTAAGAGATTTGCTCGCGTTGGCGCTGACGGACTGACGGACGGCGTCCAGACTTATATACATCCAACACCAACTGGATCCAACGACGTACAGACGACGTCAAGGCGATATCCGCTTGCAATTTCATGGACTCCCGACGACTGTGAATGCCATCTTAGGAGTTCAACCTCCACCTATAGCAGCGGAAGAGCTCCGGCTGCCTCGAGAGTCACGCGTCCCCGCGGAGAGTCCCCGCGCGAAAGAATTGCGAAAGAGCATAAGTAAAAAAATTTGAAAAGATCAGTGGTAATTTGTAGACTCTTGAAACATATGTACACTTTATTATAGAGGCACTCCATGCTATTTCAATGAAACATCTTTTTATACCTTTCATGGAAATGGTACATTAACTTTCGTCCGATGTTTGTAAGTACCAGAACGATAAAAGTTAGACCCTTCGAAAAGTATACCGATATTATCAGGGTGACGAGCTGAGTCGATTTAGCCATGTCCGTCTGTGTGTCTGTCTGTCCGTCATCAGTCAGCCTGCTTTTTACAGTTTATTATATATTTGTCGGAACCGGCCAGATCGGACGACTATAACATATATGGGAGCCTATTGTTCAGATATTATATTATATTATGAGAACTATTTTAGCAGTGAAAATCATGAAAATGGGATGAATAGAACATACATATATGCCATACAACCGAAACAAGTTTTTTTTTTCCAAATGTAAGGTGTCTCGGAGTAATCCAATGTTTAACACTTCATAGCCCGCAAAGTATTAGTTTTATCAAAAAAATTATTAAGTACTTTTTTTATAGACAAAAAGTATTTTAATTGAAAATTAATTTATAAATTTAATAAATTGTATAAATATGTCAATATATGGTGCCAAATGAGTCAATGTATATTTGTGAAAAGAGTATGGTATATATTTGCTGACTCCGCTTTTAACCTTGAAAGTGATAAGCTATATGTTTTGCATGTTTCCTTAGTTTTTATTTGAATGCGATCAAGATCATCTGCTTCAATTTCTTAAATATCTTTTGTATAGAGTGGCAAAAATATAAATGGACTACTGACACGTATAAAGTAAAGATAAAGGCAAAGAACCCATATTTAAAAGAAGGTACAAATACCGTTCCGTTCCGCTATCAAAAGATCTCGGCAATGGCTCATTGATATCAGAATCTAATTGACTTTCGGATTGGTGAAATTAGCTGATATAACTTGCCATAAGGAATTATGTAGGTTTTTTGGTAAAGGCTGTCCACAAATCTTCTATTAAATACTCGTAAGACTTTCAAAAAAGAGTTTATGTAAAACTATTCTTCAAATTGCCGAGTGTAAATGAAACCTTTTTATAGCTGTTTTGAATGAGAAGTTTTCGCTTGATAATACTCGTAAATAAATAATAATGCGCTTTTAAATCATACATTGTACAGTAAACGGATTTCTCACTTTTTTTATTCCCTCTTCGACACACTCACTCCACTTGCTGATGTATTTAATATTGTGCGGGAATGCCAACACTTGTGCGCACTTCACAAAAAAGGATAATAAAAAGAAGCAATGCAAATCGGTGTTATCCGGCACACACTTAACAAATCGAATAACATCAAATCAATTGTGTTGGCAAATTGCATAGCTAACAACAAACTCTAAATCTTTGCATTTGTCTGCAAATATTCGCATGTAAGCGCGTAACTGACACTTGTCTAAAATTTTATTTACCGTCACATGTGTACATATGTATGTATTTACATTTGTGTAAATGTAAATACTTGAATTTCACTAACAACTCTATTTGCACAAGTGGGACGTGGTTAAACGATAATATGTTTTTGTTCATCGCCTGACATGTGAATGTATGTATGTATGTGTATATTTTCAATTGGCGCGGAAATCTCGTGAGGAAAATCATTTATTGAATCGTTGATGCACAGATTGTCTGAATGTCATTGTGAAAGGTGTGAATAAAGGCTTGTATGAAACATATACACAGGTGCATGACGTTTCACAACTAAAAGACATTCAAATGTTTGCAAATTTGTATTTATTTATTATCTTGTATTTCAATTTTCTTTCAATTGAAGTCCAAGTTTCAAAATTAGTAAAATACCAAGACAAATTTGGTAAGGTGGGCTTAGTAATCAGCTGATTGATTTGTTTTTTCTATCGTTGTGGTACAGCAAATGTCAAAATCATTTATTTGTTGGTTGGTTTTGACATTCGCTGTACCGAAAGCAACAACAAAATAAATGTACTTTTTTTTCGCTTAAACATTTGGTGCCACCTTTATGAATTCGCCGTGTACTATACTCAAAAAATTCAACAAAAAAAAATTGTAAACTTTATTTTCAGACGTTTAAAACTTTTTTCAAGTATACTGTTTCGAAACCCTTTCATTTAATCATAACAAAGTTCAAGTTTCAAATCGCTAGGAGTTCTTGCTGATTTTCTACATTTTTTTTTCGGCTCAAGTTAGCCACTAACGTCAAGAAACAAAATTAATATTACGGTTTGCTATAGTTATGAAACGTGCTGTATATACGAGTATGTGGCTAAATATTTATGCACTTTAACAACATTTTCACCACATTGATGCTTTAACATGTCTTTCTTTGATCTAATACAATAAAAAAATAAAGCAGTTGATAACTGATACCTAGGGCCGTATCTAAGTAGGTGGGCACGAGGGGGGGCTCAGCACCCCCTGGACTGGCCAGAGCACCAGATATTGAAACTACTTGAGAAAATAGGATTGCCGTCTAAGGCAGAGTCCAATGTGGTATTGAAGTGGCTGGAAAAGGAAGGAGACAAACCAGAAAACACAGGAAGCAGCGTTTTTAAGATTTTGTTCCCATATAAAAATGCATTTGGTAGCAATTAACGAATGTGCGTTTTCTGCATTAGCGCGTATCGATTTTGTCAATCGCATGTCAATGTGCAATCAAGGTCTTCGAAACTTATCTTTTTTGCATTACGAGAAACGAAGATTAGAATTCATAAATTTAGATGACATTATGCGTGAATTCAGCAAAAAAGTCGAAGAATTCAACTGTTTTAAATGTTTTATCTTTCAAAATGCTATAGATATATATTATATAACTTGACATACACATTTTCTTAATATAAAGCCCCCCCTGTACAAAGTTTGAGCACCCCCAATGAGTCAATCCTGGCTATGGCCCTGCGGATACCCAAGGTGCTGTTTTATTAAATGCATTTGTGAGTTTCTGAAAGAGGTAAAATAAATGGAAGCCAGAAACCAAACAATAGCAGGGCCCTTGTTTAATATAAAGATATACAAAGTTCTCGAAAAAATGCAGGAAGTCATTTATAATATTCAAAACAAAGAAGCTTTAAGCGATTTTTTTTGGAAAATATAATTAAGTTTATTAATCGAGTGGTAAACCTCGATATATGTATATGTATGTACATACCTCTTCCAATACTCTAAGTCATTAGAGAATTTGTGAATGCTTTTGATGAGTTTTACTTTAGGGTCCTTACCTTTATTCGTTAGTCCAGACCCACTCCAGGCGTTTGCGCCTGAATAAAGTGCTGAGAGCCGGAAAAGTTGATTGGCCTGTTATGAAGTTCTGGCTTTACAATTTGCTGCCATCATGGACAAGTTGATACAAGTTGAATGTAAATTGTAATAAATTGATTGATAATTATACGATAAAGGAATGTCTGCTTTATGTTCTTGAGCGATTGAAGATAATTTTAGAAATGTTTCGTTGTCGCACATTTGCGTATTGGATGGTTCTTTTTTGAACTCTGCGCATTACCACGCCAAATCCATTGCCATTTTTGTAATTGAGATATTGGCAGTTGCGCGTTCAACAGGCGCACAATGTATTTTTGAAACTTTTTTCCTGATTTTGTTGAATTTACTACATTTCACGGAAACTTCTTTCCTTTTCGATAATCCCATTGAGGATGAGACTTTGTGTCGAACTGGTTGAGCTGCATAAATAGTTCATACGAAACTACTTTATTTTCCAGTGATTTTGACAGGTTGTAGTATCACGTATTATGGAACGAATTTGTGTCACCCATGAACATCAAAAATTTAAAGACGGGTCAAAGCTTAAAGCAGAGTTAGGTTAGGTTAGTGCGGTTGTCGTTACAGACACACTTAGTAAAGCAGAGTTGGTTGTGTGGTCTTCTATCCAGAACTCTCCATCAGCACAGAGTTCAGACTTTCGAAATGTTGTAGGGTTTTTCAGCGGTGAGGTTAGTCATCAAATAACATTTACTTATCTAGTTTGCCACGTCAATCAAAAAAATAAAAATTTAAGGTCCTGGGCTGCAATAACGGTATTTGCGAATATCTCTTCTACCTCTAAATTACTTGACTGCTAAGGAATGTATCGGTATTACGACTACACTTTCCAGAATCTGTCTTTTATAACACAGCAATATCCTGGGCAGTCATGTGTCAAGGACTAAACGTTTCTGAATAAAATTTTATTTTTAAGCTACAAAATTTGAACACCAACCATCTCTTACTTTGGGTTGCATCGTTTGATTCAACCGTTTTCATTAATATTTCGTATTGGAAAAAAAGTAATAAATAACTCGATTTCCAAATGAGATATTCCTACGAAAAACAAATATTTGTATTATTTTCTTCCACGCCTAACTTCTTATTTTCATATCTAAATTTAATGTGCAAATATATATTTGAAATTATAAACTTTTCTTATATCAAATTTCCGTTCAGCGTTTTTGTTGTTCTCTGATGCACTTTCAGGCAAAACTAAAAAAAAATGCAATCCTCTTGTTTACAAGCAACACATTTCAATCAACTGAAAAGGATATAAATTTTTTTTTGTTTAGACCAAAAAAAAACACAAGCGATGGAACAGCAAGCAACATGGATACAAACATTGATACGCCTATGGGAAACGAATGCAAACAACGTGGCGCAAAATGTAAAAACAAAAATGAAAATTGAAAAAAAAGAGTTTAACAATGCAAACTCAAAGCTCTCTATCACAACCATTAGACGAACAATCAGCCACTCGCTGTTGATGCACCACATTTCCATATCAACGAACCAACCAACCAACCGACCGACCGACCAGCCAACCAAATCCAAAGTGTAAACACGCAGCAACAAACCCCAACCACTGGTGTCGCTGTCGCTGGTGCTGGTGCATCCCTCTCTACAAGCGCACACTAATAAGCGGTGGATTCTTCATAAAAATGCAACAAGAAAAATAAAAAATAAACAATAAAAGCGTGAATAAAAAAGTGATGTACTCGTACGTTAAAAATCGGTATTTATTTCAAACAACGTCCCTTACTACTACGAATACGAAGCTCAGGGAACTACAAGTGATATGAAATAAAGCATATGAATATTCTTGAAATGTTGGGGGTGAGCGATTTGATGGTTGGCGATGGGGCGAAGGATTCAAGCTTGCTACCCTTTCCTTTGTACGCCATTCAGCAACGACTAAAGCATTGCATTGCACTCATGGTAACAGTCATGCAAAATAAGTCAGAAGGAAAAAGGCGCATTGCCGCAGCTCGGCTCAGCTCAACGAAAAATTATGAAGTGTAGCAACGAAAAGGAATTAAAATCTGTGCAAAAAAAAGGTAAAAGAAGATTTCGCTGTCGACATAGGAATTGCCGGCTGGGAGGTTTTATTTCAACAGTGGACTAGAGTAGATAAATTTGAATTGAAAAATAAGTTTTAATTAGTTTGCTGGAGTAAGAACAGGTTAGGTTAAAATTGCCGTTGCCACTGCGATGCTTCTTATCAAACCACTTCGTTGAGACAATGTTTTTTTTTACTTCTTCTAGATAGATTATTATACTCGTACATACATATATATTACATTATAAAAAATGAAGTAGTCTTGTATGGCAAGACGTTTATGGGCTTGCCGAAGTGGCTTGGAGGGTTATTTCAGCGCAGCATTAAAGTATTTCCCCTGTTCGAAAAAAAACTCACATCTCGATAATGAGCTCGAGCTAACGTACCATCATGTGGGACAGAAAGGATAGTAATTAATAATGATTGCGTGGCAATGTGATTGCTGATATAAGTGTACGATCACGACTCAAAGAAACCCTCTGATAACTTCTCAATTTATCTGAGCTTGTCAAGAGCTCCACAGTTTATCGGCCCTTAAAATGTGGAAGAATGGGCTATACTCCTTTTTGGTCTTTATACGAGTGATGAAGAATGCAAGTCTGACAATCCATCGATAATTTTTGGCAGAAAGGATGTAAGACTTGTTGAGATTGAAGAGAATTTGGCCAGCTAATATAAAAATACCAGCTAGTAGACGAGTTCGTCTCGAAATACAATCCAGTTTCGTTCCTTCGGACTCAGCAGGTTTAGGAGGCGTAACGGCGTTGACGACGCCAAATATTGTAGCCAAAGCAGTGATTGGGTTACTAATTTTATTTAAAATTTAACGTTTCATATGTACAGTCAAACATCCTGCCTTTTCAGTGTACAAATGATCCAAATAAATTATCTCACTTACCTTTCTAAAATCAAATTAATTTAAGTACAGAATAATACTATAGTTATAACAACAAAAGTGATTAATTATAACTTATAGTTGTAAATAAAAAATAAAAATTAACATAAATTAAATAAAAATATAAATAATAAATAATATTTTAGAATAGGTGATTTTTAGGTAAGGTAAAGAGACATTACTTCAGAAGAATTGCAATTGTCATTTTCAAGCAGACAAAAATTGTTATACACTTAATTGAGGTCGATAAAGAATTCCAGATTCTGACAACACTTACAAAAAACAATCTAGAGGCTGTTAAAATTGTATACTTACATAGGTACAATAATATTATTTATTATTCAATATTAGGAAAAATATACAAAGTATTATTAAACCTAATCTTATATAAGAGTACGAGCTACTAAGGCCATCGACTCTGATAATAAAGTTAAGATTATAACTTAAACATATATTGCTATATTTTATTTTGTAAGTTACATTCGGCTAGATAATTATAAACTCTTAAAATATTTGCATATGAAGGTGTTTTCAACAATTCTTGATAATTTAAAAAAATATTATGCTTTTGCCTAATATTCGCTAAAACTGAGCATTCGTTGAAGATGTGATCAAGTGAAACCGTATTCGTGCAGAAAGGGCATGACGGTTTTGTGTTACTGGTGAGAAGGTGCTGATGAGTGATTTGTGTGTGTCCAATCCTTAGACGTGTGAATATGGTTGCTTGCGGGCGAGATATGTTACTAGGGTAAACCACTTTGGTACGTGTAGGGTTAATGGTAGTGTATCGGTGGACGTATTGGTTCCAATCTGTGCGTTGTGTCTCATGAATGTGGCGATTCAGCATTGAGGAAAGGTCATTTCGGTCATGTGGCTCGTTTTGGAAAGTCGGTGCTGACTCGAAAAACCGGGCTGCGTTGTCTGCATGTTCATTCCCCGTGATACCAACATGTCCAGGTACCCAGAGCAGTGCGACTTTGTAAGAGTAATTGATGCACAGGTCACGGATTTTTGAAATAAGTGTAGTCGTGTTGCGTATGTTACAAACTGCAGTCAAACAGGAGATGCTGTCGGAGCAGATGACAAACTTGCCTTTATTATGTATGGCGTATTCTAATGCTCTGGAAATGGCGAAAGCTTCCGCAGTAAATACCGATGAATACCAAGGGAGAATTCCGCCTGATATAACTTTTCCGCTCGATTTGGTAACAGCGAAAGATGTATTTGTCGCTTTGGATCCATCTGTATAAATTGCTGTCCAATTACTAACTTCATAGCATTTCATTATTTCCAAAAAATGTTGCTGAAATATTGCATTACTAGTGCTGGACTTTTTGAAAGTGTGGAGAGACATGTTGATGGTGTCCTTATTTAACAGCCACTCAGGGTGTTTGTTAATTCGTTTGCATTTTGGGGGCGGATGGATGCCCAAATCCTTTCCGAATTTGATACAGCGGCGTAGAGTGGATTTTAGCCTGAAATTTCGTTTGTGCCGCGATGCGTTGATTACGGTTTTATGCAAACTGGCATTGGGAGAGTATAGAAGTTTTGGGATTAGTTGCATCGTTGTCTCGACTACCCTTTCTTTTATGAATGGTAAACCACATTCCGCCAATATACACTTTATGGGTGATGTAGGAAAAGCGTTTATGCTCCGACGGCACGCTGCATGATAAGGTGGTTCTAACAGCTTCAGATTTGAGTTTGCGCACCACCCAAAAATGGGTAGGCCGTAGTCGATTTTAGCGAGTATTATGGCTCTAGTAGCATTAATAAGAGTGTTAGGATGAATAAAAGATCGCTTACTTGTTAAATATTTAATTACTTGTACCCTTTTCGTTAATTTATTTCTGAGGCTAAGACATTGAGATCGAAAATTAAACCTATTATCAAAAATTACTCCTAAAATTTTTAAATTGCTTACGGATTCTATTACAATATTTTCAAAAGTTAATTGTGGATATTCACATTTTGTTTTTTTACAAATATGTAGTAGTTTACATTTTGGAATCGAGATAGCTGCTCCAGATGTTAAGCCCCACTTTTTAAATTCTGAAAGTATTTTTTGAAAAATATGGTTTACAGCTTGAGGATCTTTTATATTACTATAAATAATAGCATCGTCAGCGTACATTGTGAGATGAATGCCTTTTGTATTAAGGCATATTTCAGTTAGCTTATCAAAAGCGATAATAAATAGCACCACCGAAAGCGGGGAACCTTGTGGTATACCATTTTTAAGAGGGTGTAAGCTAGATAAAACATTGTTAATGCGAACCCGAAATTTCCGGTGGGTCATGAAAGCTTTTACTATTTTAAAAGCTTTTGGACCTATATTCCAAGCTACTAATTGACTTAGCACTGCATGGACTCCTACGCGATCAAAAGCTTTCTCGAAATCCGTGGCCAGGATAGTGGCATGATTTTTGGTGGAGAGAGCGTCAGATACAAAGTGTTGGAGTTGGATGAGGGAATCCATTGTACTGTGCTGATGTTTGAAGGCCGTTTGATTATGTTTTATAAAATCATTTTTTGTAACGAACCAAGTAAGACGCCTGGAAATAATTTTTTCGAAAGCTTTGCTTAGACAGGATAGCAAGGAAATAGGTCTATAAGACGAGGCCAGGTTGTCGGGTTTGTTTGGTTTGATAATTGGAACAATGGTAGCTATGTGCCAGCTATGTGGGAAAGATCCTTGGTGGAAAATTGTGTTGTACAGGAAAAGTAGTTTTTGTTTGGCAGCTGTAGGAAGGTTTGCAAGCATTGGGTAGGATATCCTATCGATGCCTGGTGTTTTGCTTTTGACATGTTGTAGAGCGGACTCCAATTCACAAAAAGTGATTTTACCCTCTAGTTGTCTTGCTGATGTGGAGAGATTTGCCGCGGTGTGGGTTGCAGATAACCAATGTTGTTTTTCCGTGATATATTCTGCAGAAAAATTGCTATCCTCGGAATATGAAGACCAAAGTTGGGCAAAAGTTGTGGCGATTTCTTTGGGGTTAGTCACTAGATTTTGGTTAATCTGGATTACTTTTATCGGGCTGCGAGGGGCGGCAGTCAAGAGTTTAATGTCTGACCATAACTTTTTGGTAGTCGCGGTAGGAGAGATCTTTGAAGTGAATATTTCAAAACTGTGCCTTTTAGCAAGCTTAACAGCTCTTTTAAAAAGAGCGTTTGATTTCTTGTAATTATTTAGGTTATATTCGGACATTGATCTCTTGAAAGTGTTCCAGTATTCAACTTTTTTATCTCGCAGATGTTGAAGGTCTTTGTTCCACCAAATAGGAGAGTCTTTTGAAAATCTAGGTTTTGTTTGAGGAATGGACTTATTCGCTGCAGAGCGAATAATTTTTGTGAACGCAGATACTTCTTTGTCTATATTGTCGAATGGATATATGTCTATGCTTTTTATAATTTCTCTTTGAAACAAGTCCCAGTTTGCTCGTGAAGTTATAAATTTGGGGGCATGGTTATATTTTTCAAAGTGGAAGTTTGTTTGAAGGGAGATTAATATAGGGAAATGGTCACTACCTCTGAGAATAGAGGAGACTTCCCAGTTAATCCTGGGTGAGAGCTGGGGCGACGATAGAGAAAGGTCTACGTTTGTAAACGATGAATGGGTAGAAAAATGTGTGGGGGCGCCATTATTAAGAAGGATCAGATTGTTGTTTAAAATGAAATTCTCAATTAAAGTACCCCTTTTATTTGGCTTGCGGGAACCCCAAAGTGGATTCCACGCGTTGAAGTCGCCTGTCCACAAAACAGGCGAGCCGAGTTGAGAAAATAAATCGTTTAAATGATTATCATTAAAAATTTGCTGAGGGGGTATATACGTATTCGTGATGCAAAAGTTAAAATTTAAGTTGATTTTTAGGGCTATTGTGGATAGAGTGGAGTTTATATCAATTACTTCATGTGGTATGCATTTTTTAATTAATATGCCAACACCTTGTTTTTTGGTTTGAATGTTGTGTAAATTCGAAAAATAACCACTGTATTGTTTAGGATAGAAAATGTTATTGTTGGGAGTTGATGGGATATGTGTTTCTTGAATACAGATAACATCTGGATTTTGCTCTTTTATAAGCAGTAGGAGTTCGTCGTAGTTGTTGTTGTACCCGTTTATGTTCCATTGAACAATTTTAAGCGTCATTTATATGACAGAAAGAGAAAAAAAACAGATGCTTATATGCATGTACATAAGTATATGATTATGTTGTTGCGTGTGTTACATATCATCTTCGGACGTAGTTAGTTCTTGAGCACAGCTTAGTACTTTTGAAAGAGAAGGAAGAGGTTGGAAAGGTGGAAATTGGAATTGAGAAGATCGAGAGACTGGTGATGACGTTTGAGAGAACGGTGAGTTTGTTTCAGAGGATGGCTGAAGTTGGGAGAGAGGTGTGCTACAAGATGTGTTATTTGTTGCGATTTTATTGAAAGCTGTGAGTCCAAAAGAGATATCAGAGTTTGTAGAGTTCAGAGGGGTAATTTTTTTGTTTGTTTTTGGTGTTGTTGATATGTTGCTCTCTATTGTTTGAACGGATTCTACTATGGGCGATTCGAAAATATTAGTTTGTTTTAAAGAATGAATGCTTGATAATTGATTATTATTTTTAATATTGTGTGTTTGATTGTTTGTTTGAATATTTCTAGGGAGATTAATGTTATTGGAGTCAATGGAAATAGAAGTGTCAGCGTTACTGTTTGTTTGCGTCATGTTTTCGGCATTGATATTATTAGCACTTGAGTTGGATACTGTTGAAGCATATGAGTAGTTGGGTTCGTTTGCTGGTGATAGATGTTGCTTATGAATTTTTATCGCTTCACGCATTGAACACTTGTTTGTTGTTTTGATTTTAATTACTTCTTTAGCTTGCAAAAATTTGGTACAGTCTTTAGAAGACGATGGATGTTGTTGGAAACAGTTGGCGCAAAAAACGCGTTCGCAGTCAGATGGAGAGTGAGGAGGGAGGGCGCAGTTTACGCAAAGCGGGGATCGATTACAGCGTTTTGCCGTGTGTCCGAGAAGCTGGCAAGATTTGCATCGCATCGGAGAGGGAATATATTGACGTACTAAAAGTTTGCACCAGGCAATGTCGATTTTACTAGGTAAATTGTAATGATTGAAAGTCAGTAACAAAACTCCTGAGGGATGGGGTTTACCTTCAATAATTTTATTGAATTTGAACGCTGACACAACTCCTTGTGAGCTGAGCTCATTTACGATTTCATCTTCTGATACGTTATTTAGGAAAGGAGCAAATATCGTTCCCTTTACGTGATTGAGCGTTGCGTGTAAGGTGGCTGATATGGGACATATGTTCGTTAGTTGTTTAGTTTTAATGAATTTTTTTGCGGTTTCGTTGCTTTTCACGAGCAGAAGTAAATTCCCATCGCGAAGGGTAGATATGGAGTGGACGTCACTGCTAATTTGCTTGATAGCACGATAAATAGCGAAACAAGAATACGAAGAAAGGGGTTTGGCCGTGTCACAAGATTCAATCACTATGAATTTGGGGTCGTCAACTTTTATTTCAGGCAGTTCGGGAAAATCCGAAAACAAGGCACTTTTACCAGTTTTGCGTTTCTTTTTTCCTGGTCCTGTATCAAGCAAGGCGAAACGATTCGCCTCGATATTGGGCGGCCCCGGGGCCATTTTGCACGTGGGATTAAAGTTTTCTGATTTGAAAAGTTTTTGCAAGCAAACAAAAGAAAAGAAGAATAAAACAGAGCGGATTAAGCGTATAGCGGTAGTCCGAAAACTGTAAGAATATAAACTCGAATAACACTCAGAATGCGAAAGAGACGTCTTGTCAGCGCGAGAGCTAGTCGATGACTGTGTACAATAATATAATGGCTGCAAGGGGATTGGATGAGGTTTAGTCTTCAGTAGATCTAGCATGGTTCGAACCTACGAAATTTTTAGTGAGCTTTGAGATGTGGTCATATTTTCTTTAACCACATAAATGTTACAGTTTACAAAGCCAAAGGTGTTTTTGCATTTGTAAAACGAAGGTCAAAAGAATTCAATGACCCTTACATTACGAAGTCTCTGTTCACAAAGTTAGTGAGGCCAATACTGGAATATGGATCTGTTGTTTGGGACCCGCGCTATCAAGTTCATTCCGACCGGATAGAGTCAATTCAAAATTAATTTCTGCTTTTTGTTTTAAGAAATTTTCGTTGGGCTAAGAAACCCTGCCTCCATATATGTATATGTAAGTCGTTTAAAACTCATTTATCTGCCTACACTTGCTAGTCGCAGATAAATGCTAGGCATAGTATTTTTGGTCAAGTTACTAACAGGCTTGATATATAGCCCACCTCTTCTTGACGAAATATAACTAAACGTTCACTCCCGAATTTCAAGACAATTCCGGCCTCTTTTTCTGAAGCTATGTAAAAGTAAATTAAGTTAAATGAGCCACTCCGTAGTTTGTGTCAGAATTTTAACACTCACTCTGGTTCTTTTGATATTTCAGACTGATTTTTTTTCGAAAAGAAAACTATACTCAATGCTCTCAATAATTGATATATACATACATATATATTACTATTCGATCAGCTGATGAGCATTCGTTCTGTAGCTGAACAGTGTTAGATCTCGACACTTAACAAACTTCTGCCTTTCAAGACTCGGCGCGGCATATATGTATGTATGTATGCAAAAAAAAAAATTATTTTTCATATATCCGTGCGTCTTGCGGATGCGCCCCTCGCATCGGTCGGGCGGGTATGAAGGGATAAAACAGTTGGGATTATTATTATTATTATAAATAAATCTTGGACTCACAATCCAGATTACCATAATCCAATTCGGAATGCGAAATGTTGGGGATATTAAGGGACTGTACTTGTTTCAGTTTTATAGTATTAAGTAGAAAAATATATCTTTTAGAATAAAGTATATCTTGCAACAAGTTAGGTGGGAATTCATTTTAAAACCTAGATTCGTCACTAAAGATTGAAATTTCAGCTCTTCACCAAGACCGATGGGACGCGAGAAATAAATCTGCGTGTCATCAGCTTATAAATGAATAACATAATTCTGACAAGAAAAAAACACAAAAAAATTGGCACTTTGGATTGATCTCTGAAGTACCCCAGAAGTGACTTTTTTATGACAAGAAAATATGTGCCCGCAATGGACTAGTTGGTATCTGTTGGGGAAATACGAGTAATTGTTTTAGTGAAGTTGAGTTGGGTCGAAACTAAAGTTATATCGCAGTTTTAAGAGAAGAACGTCACGTCTTACCGTATCAAAAGCAATGAAGAGTTATCTATATGAGCTTAACAAGTAAAGAGATGGTCAAAGTGAAACACTTTCTGTGGGTTGATTTTAGTAAATTAAGTCACCGTGCACGAACTGCAACGAAACGAAGAGGTGCAGACAGTGAATGTAGCGGCAAGCTGCGGATGCAAGGCATATGAAGAACAATTGCTGTCAGTTTAGCAACACATTTCCTTCGCTACATGCTCATTCTGCTTTATTTCCTTTTATTTTTTATTTTATTTTTGGTAAGCAACAAAGAAATCTAGCACTTGCTGCTGCTGGGCATTTGTGGCAATTACATTTCCACATACACGAAATACACGAGTAAATATATGTGCTGGGTGTGTGTGGAAATTAAGAATTTCAAATCTGTATAATTAAGAAGCAAAGCGTGGTAAACATATATAAAATTTTAAATAAAATAAAAAAGTGTTTAAAAATTTAAGCTTATTTACCGCAAAACGTTTAAAGAACTTGAGCGTACTTAAGTAGGTGGCAGTGCCTTGATTCACGTCTTTTAAGTTGGTTTCGCATGTAAGTCTTGGTTGTTTTTGTTGTTCAACTCATATCTGCTCATATTGATAATAATGATGACTGCTTCCTGCCGCTCAACATATGTATCCTAACTCACACACACACACACACACACACACACACACACACACACACACAGATATTCACTCGTCGCCAGTTGATAACTTTTCTGTTGAATTTGTTGTTGCACAATTGTTGATGCACAGTATCGTTGATGGTGATGCTGATGCGTTGATTCTTGATATGTTGAGTGACAAAATCACCGCATGCTGTCAAGTCTGGTTGCGACGTCAACAGCCAGTCATAGCGGCAAGCAAAAACAAAAACACCAAGGACAATAGCAACAGCAGCATAGCACGTGCAAAACATGGACAACAAATACACACATAAGTATGTACATACAAACAGTGTGAATGGCAAAAAGATGAAAAAAAAAAATGCGAATCCTTTTCAAACCGTCAGCAACGAACGCACACCACTCTGGCGCTTATGATGCTGGCAATATGGCCAATGGTGTTGACGATGTTGCAACAATTGTGTTGATGCGTTGATTTCTTTAATGTTGCTTACCACACCGGCTGACATCAGTCCGCTGTCATTGTTGTTGTCGCCTTAGCTGCTACAATTCCAATTGTTGCTACTGTTCTGCAGCGCCATCGCCACCGCCACCGCCACCGCCACCATCAACAGAAAACGAATATTGTGCCAGCGCCCATCTTCGCCCGCTCCGTCGCCTCCTTGGCTACTGTCAGTGTTACAGCTGGTTGTTGTGGTAACTTTTTTTTTTTTGACTTTCCACACATTCTGCCCTTGCGTTGGGGGTGGTTTTTCTGCTGCTGTGGCTGCTGCGTCTCTCGTCGTCTGCCTGCTGTTTGCTGTTTGCTGCTTCGACTCAGCATTGCTGCGTGCAACTGATGCTTTGCCTATTGGCAGCAACGACTGCTGTGCGCGTTTTGCACGTTTTTCATAATTTTAAAATTTTCAGCCGCTCATTCAATTCATTTGATTTTTAACTGTCATCGTCGTCGGTGGCTAGCGGCGTTCGCATTAATTTCGGTAGTGCGTTAATAAAGAAAGGAATTACAGTAATTAAGGGGGCATTAAAAAAAAGAGAAAAAAAAATAATAAAAAGTGCAACTTAAATAATAAACAAAAGAAATGAAATTTGTGAAGTTCTTAAAATAATTTTACTTTAAAAGTAGATAATTTCATTGCAATCATAAAAAAAACCGCGCCAGTTTATGGAAAGCAAATACATAAACTTCTTGCTACAACAAAAAGTTTTGGATAAATAGTTGAAGCATCTTAAAAAGTGGTAAAAAGCCGATTAAATAATTTGTTAATTAAATTTTTGGTTAATTCAATTTCATAAGTAATTAATCGCTGTATTCTTTTTAATGTTTTATTTACACAATTTCACAAAATCGAGACTCATTTCTGCATATTTATTGTAACTAATCGAAAATGAAAGCTGACGCCTTTTCTAACAAATCTCCGAAAAAAATTTTGAACATCGTTTTTTTATGCGTAATTCAAGTTTTTAATTTTTAGGATACTCTGTACTCGTATAAAGATAGCCAACTGATCTATTTGGTAAAATTCGATCCCAAAAAAAGGTCGGCGATGTCTATGATTTCTTTACAGAAAACATGGCGTTATAACTTGATGAAATAATGGAGTTCTTATAAAAAGTACTGTATGGTTGGGTTAGCAACTAAATTTTGATAAGTTTTTGCCGTTTTTTATAGTGTTTATTAAAACCAAAAAAAAAAACAACAATTTTATACAAAGTGTTTTATGAAAGCAATTGCATTTGGATAAGGAAAACTACTTTCTTATGGCGCTGCATTAAAAATGTATTATGTTAAATATTTTTATGAGAATAGGAAGGGAAAGTAACTTTTTAATTAAAAAATTCCAATGTGTTTTATTATAAAATACATACGTTTTGTAATTTACTCGTATTTAAATATAAATACAAATTTTGTTATTTCCTTAATTTAAAAAAATTACGTTTTTCATTAAAAACTTATATTTTCTTATTATAAAATACATTTTAACTAATTTTGGAATGCAAATAAAAAAAAAATTGGGTAAAAAATTAAATTTTTTAAGGCTTTCATAATAAATTTTAATAAAAGAAAAAAAAATAGTTTTAAAATTAAAAAAAATATTGTCGGAAAAAATGTTGCAATAATTTGAAGGAAAGTTGCATTCTTAATTTAAAAGCTACATACATATTTTTATTTAAAAATACGGTTTATGGTTTATCTTTAAAAATTTTGGCGAAAAATATAAAATATTGCTTGTACTTTTCTTTTAAGATAAATAAAAAAAAACGTATTTTAAAACATTTATATTTATAATATGAAAACAAATTATTTATATATGAAAATGTAACTTTCCATAAAAATATATAAACTGTTACTTTGAAATATGTACATATGTAAGTATGTTCTAGCATAAATTTTACAATGAAACATATGTACATCAAATAAGGATTTCTCAGCGTTTTTACACTAAACATCGTATTTTTAAAGGAAAGCAAAAAAACCGCAAAAATTGTATTACGGCGCAACTCAGTCTTAGTCTTCGGTAGAAATAAAAACCAAAAAAGAGTTCCTCGACTAAAAACAAACGCGGATACCATAATTTTAGATAAATTATTTCATCGAATTTTACTCCGTTTTTTCTTTTTACGTTAAATTCAAATGTAAATATCTCAATCTTTTGAGTACTATTAAATACACTACATACTTAGCAATGGCTCGAGCGAATAGTTTTTGCTTTGTTTAGAGAAGATTTTTACCAAGATAAACTGTCGAAGAGATCACAAGCTTGGAAAATATCGATGATAATACGGATAGCTCCCAAGTATACAAAGCGCACTACTGTGCCAAAATTAGCCAACCAAAATCAAGACAAAATTGTTTGTCACTTCTGTTGACTTATTTATTTTTAATAATCTGAGATGTTAAGTTCTTGAGATCGTTGGAAAACATAATGCTAGAGCTACACGCGTGACAGCCGTTGAAGCAACCACGGCATGATACATCGACCGTTGCTTCGTATGCCTTCGAGTTCGTGTTGCGGCAACCGTTGCCCGAAAATAAAAGATTTTCATATTTTTTATTCGTTGCATTTTTGGCTGTCAATGTATAGTGCTTTTGTAGCCCCGTCTGCGTTGAACGAAAAAAAATAAGAAATAGGTTGACTCAACATGTTTCTTCTACGGTTGTCTCAGTTGTAGTCGGCATAAGGCTTTCGTTTTCTTTGTTGTGAATGGTTTTTTTTGCTGTGCGTGCGCAATAGTCCTGTGCGGTAGTGTTTGTGATGGGTATTGCATGAGATGTCGCGGTTCAAATAACCGCCGGTACGTAAAATTAAATATTTTTAAAGGTGCTAGGTAAAGTGAAAAATACCTAATGGATTTTAGCGAGCCATGGACATTATTCTTGTATTTGTAGAAGATGCGCGACTAAGCATCAATCGATTGTGAGTTAACAGATTGAGTTTGAAATATGTGTCGCGTTAAAGTGGGTTTTTATTAAAAAAATGCATTTGAACAACATGTGAGCGATTTTATTCAAACCACTGGTTTATGATACACGCAAGTCTTTTTTTCTATAGTGTTTTGAGGCAAAATTTAACATACAAAATCGACAAATGTATGTAAAAGCATATGTATTTAACTTATAATCCATCTTCGGAAAATTCTCCATGTTTTTGAAATTCTTGTGAAAAAAAATCGTGTTTTAGTATTTCTGTTGATGTGATTTTCATAGGATTTCCTTCATCTTCTGAAACTGCACATATGTTTCTAGACTTTTTCGCTCGAATTTCGTAATTAAGGCTCTCCGATTTAGAGTTGTCTTTCCAACTGTGGATTATCTTGATGATGTAATTGGTGGCATACCGCACATGAAAATATCTTTGCAGACATATCTCGATGGTTATCGTCATATCTTCTGTAGAACTGTTTTACATTTGCAAACCCCCGGTCTATTAATTTTTAGCAAATCACTTAAGTGTGGATAGTTTGTAAATGACTAGAAGTTAGTCTTTATTTATCCTATTTTATTTACGTAGTAAGTTGTCATCTCCAGAAGCTTTATTTACTGGTATACATCTATCTCTCCAAAGAGTGCTCTGCACGAAATAAAAACTTCGTGTGCGATGTCCGATTTAAATCCCCACTGTATGGAGTCGGTGTGTCTTTTGGCGAAAGACATTATGCTACCCACTAGTTTTTATCAAACGTTAAGATATATTCCCAAACAGCAGAGACAAGTAAAAATAGGTTCAAGACCAGCAAAATTGCAAAGCAAATAAGGCGTAATTATAACAAATCTAACATAGAAGACATTATAAACAGATCAAGAATGGTATTTTTTTTCGGCTGACGACAACGATCATAGCATACTGACCTTTAAAAATTTCCGAATGAAAAAAACCTAAGAAATATTTCCAACTAGATTATACGGTGAATTTCATATCACCTATCCTTAGCTAAAATGGCTGAAAATTTTGATCGATAATGTCAGGAATTGCGATTTTCATAGGTTATTATACTATACCATATACCATAGATTTTTAGCGAGCAAAACTTCATTAAAGACTGATAATTTCTCATTTTTAACTATTAGATATGCTTAATATTAATTACAGTATTTTAAAAGTGATTTATAAAGCATTTCAACAACCGTCAGTCCCATTAGTCATAAATATTGAAAGATTGTTTGTTATGATAACATTGTAGTCAGGTAAAGTTTTATTTTGTTTTCTTTTTATTCCGTTTTCCACTCTTTATTGTCATGACTGTATAACAGTGTATCTTTTTTGCACGTCACGGTTTATTCAGTTATTCAAATGTCTTTGAGAAGATAAAGTGCTTCTAATAGTTATTTTGAAAAGAAAATGAAAATAGTTTTTACAAAAAAGGGAACATGTTCATGTCCTAGTTGTTGTCACTATCTGTTACGTTGTGTGAATGTGAAACAAAAACCGCAGATTGCTTATAATTTTGTGTAAAATTTGGTCAACTATAGAAAAATCTATTCAAGCACAAATTAACATCAAATTAAAATTTGTCACTTCATTAATACCATCAATCTCGGATGAAAAAAGTTTTCCAAATTTAAATATAACTCCCGTAGAGCTTAAACAATTAGAAATGATCTAAAGAAGCCAGGAGCATAACATGACCGGTGTTCTGGTACACCCAGACTTATCGGAGTCACCGGGACCTACCGACACGCCGCCGTCGCATGCTGCCGAGCAGCGTTTGCCTTCGCCGTCAGATTGATCGATAAGTCGCCAACCGATCAAAATGTTCAGAACTCTCGGAACTTACAAAATAAAGTATACCTACAATAAAATTATTTGGATTGTATTGAGTTGAATTTTATTTTGGACGGATATGTTTTAGTAACAACATATATAATTCACATAAACCCCCACGTACACACACACACACATTTAGCATACTTGTCTCACACCGTTTTAATTGTGTTCGGTTATTAAACGAAACTTGCTTACAATTCAAATGAAAACAAAATTTTTGTTTACATTAAATAAGAAGAGAGTAATACACGTAATCAATTTAAAGCTCTCTGATAAAGAATATTTTTGGTTTTTTTTTTGCGGTGCGTAAATATATTAAGACGATGCAGCGCGAACACGCGCCGTATAGTTGTCCATGCGAGAAACAGGAAAACTCCAAATTGATTCCGCAAACTTGCAACGACTGACCTTATGGTTATGGGGAAATTGTAGCCGCTTAAAATCGAAGAGGCTGACTAAAATCACCTCATAACAGAATATTGGCTTCAACAAAAATGTTTTGGTTGTTACGAAGATCTTTTAACGTTCTGTTCAGTGCCTCCAGTGACCTCTTGTGGGCCATCGCGCAGTCATCCCAAACGATCAGTTTGCATATTTGTAGAATCTTCACCATTGCGCTCTTTTTGGCGATGTTCCAAACTGGAGCTTCTTTGATTTGCATGTTTAGTGATAATTTCAATTCATAATGTGCAGTTCGTACCACTTCTAATAATCTTGCAGCTATTCCAGATGAAGCCAACGCCAGGGCTACTTCATGTTGCGATCTGATCTTTGCAAATAGCAATGAAATAAGGCACGTTTTTCCTGTCCCTCCGAGAGCATAAAATGTTTGACTGAAAAGTAAGTAGAACAGTTTATATGGGAAAATGAAATTGTGGTGTTTACTATCTTCCTCGCAATTTTTCCAAATTTTCGCACCGTTTAAACTTTCCCTGGACTACGACAAACATTTCAAACCCAAAATCAGCTAAATCCGTACAGCCTTTCTCGAGTTTTAGCGAGACAAACGAACAGCAATTGATTTTTATATACGAGTATATAGATTAAACACTGAATTCAGCGCAAAGACCAAAAGTTTCAAGAAAATCGACGGAGTACTCGTATAACAGCAGAGTATATAAGAGGTGAGGATACTGGAAAACTTTGAGGGGCTTCCCAAAGACGATGAATCATGAGTGCAACGCAGCCTAACCATAGGCGAACAATTTGACTAATAAACGTGCCTTTTCCCACGGGACGAGTATGTTGTTGTCGTTCGCTGTGGTTCATCAAATGTAAATTTACATACGCGAGGACTTATACATATGTATGTATGTACGTTCTCTGCATAACGCTTATCAATTTGATATTATAAGTAGCCATGACAACAGAGCTTCCTTTGCACGTGCAAAGGACACACAGGAAGTTCACATCAGATGACGTTCATTTCATCACCACGCACATGTGTTTGTATGTACGAGTATGTATTTAGGTATGTATGTATGATGCTGCAAGTGCACAAACAAGTAAGGTTTATTTGACGTCTAGGACTTTCAGTGATAAATGCCACCATCCGAAAGGGTTGTAGTTCACATTCAAATAGCATTCGATTAAGGTGATGAGTGAACTATTTTTGCACGGACCAACTGAGCGAACCTGCTGTATTGGTTCATATGCATACATACCATACATATGTATGTACATATGTATGTATTCACACATCATCCATCAACCAATTCACCAGCAATCGGCAGCAGTAGTAGCAGTAACAGCAGCCACTGTTAAACACCGCAAACAATTACAACAGTACTCGTATTAAGGGTAAAGTGTAGAGCGCCGAAAGCCACAAGTGGCACATAAATTTAATTTACAGTCAAATGCCGCAGATCGTCTACTTGCAGTATTTGTGTGCCATGCGAAGCTTCACTTGTTTGTGGAGTTGTGTATATTTAATAACACATATGTGTGCTTATACATACATACATACATACATATGAATGTACGTGTGTAGATATGTATGTACACCAAAGAGGATAGTGGCAGCAAGGACCTCTCATCAACCCCGTCCAATGTGTGGCCTTTCAAATGTGCCACTTAAATGTTTTAAGGGATGTTAACTGTCAGCGACATTGAAGCTTTTTTTTCTAGCTTTTTATATACATATACACATTAGGTTGTGTCATGATGTCCTTTCAGAAAGTTTTAAAACAAAATCAAGTATAAAAAATAATCGTTAAAATAATAATGTTGTTTACAAGAAAATTAAAATTACTATCAGGCCTGTTTTACATTTCGATTTCAACAAATTTGATTGGAATCCAAATGAATAGCACTGATATACATCGAAAGCGAACATTTTTATTTTTATTTTAAAGAATTCTTCCTGAAGAAACTAACAACAGATCAAGGAGAGTAGATTTATACATACAGATTCCGACCAAATTTGTCGATATCGAAATGCCGAAAAGGCCTGTATATAAATTTTTAACAGATTTCGAAAAAAAAGAAAACATTTGTTTAGCTTGTTTATAAACGTATTTTTTCGATTCGATTGCATACTAGTATGATAGATATGAAGGTAGGTATTTGTGGCTGTCACTGATAATTCAGTGACACACTTAGGATAATAGAAGAGGCCCGTTGTGATACCACGAGCTAAACGCTTATTCCCTGTTGCTGAACCATTTCGAATTCTTGACGAATCTCGTCAAGCATCTTGGGTCTTTATCACCTAATACTCCGAAGTCCCCAAAAAGAGATACCCTAGAAAGCGTAGCCTGCTTCTCGCTAGCGCTAGCGTTCCTCCTCTTCATAGTGTTTGCATCTTCTAGAGCTTTTGTAGAACGGTACTCCGAGACGCACCGCGTGCTTGCCTATGAGGCAGTGCAATGTCTGGGACAAGTCTGCCAAGAGATCCTACAGGTCGTAGTTTGTGTATAGCTGTCATTTGCACGAGCATAAGCAAATTCTTTTAAAAGCAGCTTGCAAGTGCCAAAGTGCGCTCTTTACCAGAAATAAATTACGTATTCATTAATCTTACTTCCTGCAATGTCTGGGACAAGTCTGCCAAGAGATCCTACAGGTCTTAGTTTGTGTATAGCTGTCATTTGCACGAGCATAAGCAAATTCTTTTAAAAGCAGCTTGCAAGTGCCAAAGTGCGCTCTTTACCAGAAATAAATTACGTATTCATTAATCTTACTTCCTGCATTGTAAAGACAGTCTAAAGACTGGTAGAACTATACATTAGAAACAAGCTGAGATATTCAACTCTACAAAGTTCGCTTACGACAAAGAATGATGCAGTTTTGCAGTGTCTGGTCGGTAAGATAGAAAGAGCCTTTCGACTATAAATCCATTTCGAGGGCCCTGGCGACCCAACGGAACGTGGATCTATCAACTGTGGAATTTAATGACGCCACACAACATGGGCGTGATATTACAACTATATCTTTGGAAAACACATCCTTGAATATTAAGAGCTAATTGAATATGCGCTCAAGAAGGTGTCCTTTCTTCTTTACTTTATTGTTTAGTATTGGACGACCTCTTAACCGAACTACAAAAGAGCAGTTACGATACTATGGCGGCACTCTGTTACAAATTATGCGATCTGCTGTGTGCGTTAACTCGTGCCCTTTACAAGAAGGTATAATCCGAACCTTGGTTCTTTTACCCTTGGAGATACTGTGCTTAAATATTGCAACACAGTGAAATATCTTAGACTAATCCTCGATAGTTGGCTTAGTTGGAAATCTCTTCCGCTCGACCTATGTATGTCATTAACAAAAGCTTAAACACTAAAATAAAAAACTTGGCTCTTCAGCCAACGCCTACTTGTCCAGAATAGAGCCTGACCAATTTAAATTCAGCTATTTGTCTAACAGCCCTTTGGACCACCCCGGAAACTGTTCTTCGTTTAAGGTTGGTTGGTAGGTAGTAGTATCGCCTGTACATCTAACCGAAACATATGTAAGTATGTAACCAATGTTGGTAATGGAAAATTTGAAGATCTGCAAAAGATTTTGAATGAAACTTCTTGCAAAGATATTATAGGATTGTTTCTGTTTTGGGTACATGCTCACTAGGGACATCAATTTTGAGCATTTTGTTGATCCCGGGATTTTCGAGATTTGAGAACGAAATCCCGGGACAATCCCGTGATCCCGAATTTCACGAAATTTTGATTCGTAATTTTTAATTTGCCAAAAAAATTTAACACGCCTGTAATCGTTGTATTATAAAATTATGCAAAATAACATTAATAGAACAAAGAAGAACGATTTGTTGTAAATCATGTATGTACATATGTATGTATTTATTGGTATTTTCAAGAAAAAAAAGGAAATAAACATAAAATTTGACAAATATACAAAATAATTTATATTTCAAGTACAAATATACAAATTTTTTACAGAAGAAGCACTGATGCGCCTCAAGACTTGTTGCTTGGATTGTCGACAATAACTTAAATGCTCTCTGTAGGACATTGCCTTTATCGCCTTATTACAAAAACTGTCAAGTTCTTTGACCAAGCCTCTTAATAAATTGTATGCCTTGCGATTAATGGAAAATTGCGAACTGCTCATTAAAACTTGATGCAATTTATCTTTGAGACTTTCTGCCTTATCCACTTCAGGTACCTCGTCGTTAGTTCTTTCAACATCTCTTTCATAGTGAGCCTCATTTTCTACTTGAGTGGGATATTCTCCAGCTCATTTATAATGGCAAAAACAAAATAAAGCCTCAAGGGAGTTAACAAGCTGCGTTTTTTGCCGATTGCGAACTCTCTAAAGGCTTTGTTTTACCCTTGAACAGTTCATTTCTCCTAGTTGGGATTAATGAAGATCGCTTCGATCATAACCAATTTGTAAGCGCTCTCATTTCCCTATATCTATACGTTCCCATGACCGGAACTTATATGAAAGAAATATCATCAAATGTGCCGATCTACTGAAGCACCCTTATATTCCTATCATTCTCCTTATTTCACATTTTTCACATACAGCCCTATTCTGAATAAAAACTCCCGGGGAGTTTGTCCCCTTCTCCCATTGCTTTAACATGGGAAAAGGAGGAAAATTCACAGCGAGTTTTTTATGCAGAATTAGCTTGCAAATAATCTTTTTTATTATTCAATTTTTGGCTTACATTATTGCAATCGGTTTAAATATATTTCAGTTCAATAAGTTCAGGTGAAAAATATATACCGACGCAGCCTAATGCACAAGCGAGAATTTATATATTTCGACAGTTGGTCTGTCTTAAGGTCCGTCGGTAATGTTGTTCGTAATTATGTTAAGCATTGTGACGCTTGTTTATGAGTTAAGTGCACTGTACATACTTAAATACTCAAACCTTTGTGAGATTACTTTTAAATGCTGATTTGTGGTGGGTGAATGTACACACATACACACATACATATTCGAAATCAATCAAGCGAATGCAAAATTTTTCAACCCTTTTCATATTAAAAAGCGGATTACGTAGACAAAGAAGTGAAAACTATGATCTGCTCGCATGCGTGCGTATTTTGATGAACTAAATGGAAATTTACTTATTTTCAGTAATCTCTATTTATGTATGTGTATGTATGTGTGTGTTACGGTAAATATGTAGTAAATACTCATTATATTCCACTTTTTCAAAATTGTCAAATATTTTTATAAATTTTTTGTAATTGTTTGGCTGATTAGGCATTTTGTTAGCGTACGTTGTGTCGTGGGTTCGACTTCCGCGGAAGCCTTGAAGAAAGAAGTCTGCTGAGAAATTGTGGTGATCTCCGAAATAGTGCAGCTATTCTACCGCTTTGGGTATTGTTGTTATTTCCATATAATTTTTTCCAAAAACCAAACGGCCTTAAAGCTCAAAAACAAATTAAATTTTCATAACTTATTCGACGAGGTTCAGTTTGGAACGCAACATTGTCGTCGATGTGTAAACATTTTTTAATTTTTTTTTTAATTTTCAATAAGGAGATACGAGAAGTTCTATAACAAAATGCTGATACACATCAACCTAATTGTTGGCTATAGATAACGGATCTGTATACCATTTATCTACATCAGATTTTAGAAATATTTAAGATATTTCGACTTGCAGTTTCAATTTGTTTTCTATTGATTTTATTTGATTGAAAATAGTGGGCATCACTTGAGAGAAAATACCAACCTTAAATGAAAATATCGTAAAAAAATCACCAGATATAGTAAAGGAAAAACAGATCCTTAATTTATAAAAAAAAGTTAGGTTTGCACGGCTTGACGTATTTTTATGGAGTAAAAATTAAATTGATTTTAAGGTATATGGAATATATTATTGCCTTACCGGAAGACCGGACGCACTGTAGAGAAGGCCCCTCTAACCAACTGCTGGATGTCCTCCACAAATATAAGGCTGACATCACTGCAGTACAGGAGATGCGATGGACGGAGCATGGATGCAAAAAAATATGATTCTTGCGATGTCTACTATAGTTCCACAAACCGTGTGTGGGTTTGGGTCGAGTCCGAAAAACTTCGTAAATATCCCCATTCCTTTGCAAGGTTACGCCAGTTACTCACACCAAGTGAAGACAAGTCCTTCTACATTTGGTTATTCTATTGCATTCGCGTGCGCCTTACCTTTGGTGGCCACGCCTTGGTGAGTCGAACAAATTTTTTCACTAGAGTATTATCAACCTTACAAACGACAAGTCCAAGTGATTGCAATCATTGAATTTGTATACGCTTGACTATGCCTATGTCGTTAGAGTATAGCTTATGCGGTATTCGTCGTCAACTGCGATCCTGATTGGCAGCGTATGTATTACGTTTGCAACCATCAGATTGAAGAAGTTGTATTCATCTTTTTAAATCCCAAGAACGATAGATTACAAGATCATACATTCCCGATAAATTTGACATTTCTGGATTTAAGTAAACAACGAATATGAGTAGAATGAATACGAAGAGAAGCTGAGTTTCAGCGTTTTTATTTCAAAAATATGTTAAAATATATGTTGTGGACACCGGTTTAATAGATAAATTATGAAAAGAAACTGAAAATAAATGTGCTGCGTTAGCCGTAGTATCGATTGTAAGTTTGTTTACAAACTGCCAGAACTGTCAAAAGCGGCCAAACCAAAGTAGCGGCACCCGGGAATGTGTCATCTCTGGTTCGCTTCATCGTGTTTAAATCCAAACAAATTACACAGGTCTGCAACAAAAATGCTGTCTGGATATTTCCAACAGGGGTTTTTTTGGGCTAACTTGTAAACATTAATGGTGATGATGGTGTTTACCATAACTATCATTAATTTTTAAATAAGAAACACCCTGTGTGAGCTGCATTAACATACATGAACATGTTGTAACCTGAAAGTGCGCACTCCAATAGTGTAGAAAGTGGCGCGGTACAATTACGTGTTAACTCGTCATTATTTTGTAGATCTTGGTTCAGTATACCAAGTTCCCTTGCTTTTTGTGGGATAGTAGAGACCAAACAAATCACTGGACCAAAAAGTGTTGCCCTCCGAGGGAGCTTGCAGTTGGCGAAAATTTTGTCCTGCCTTCTCATAAAGTTCGTCTACCACTGATTCGCATAAAGCTGGGATTGATAAAGCAATTTGTAAAGTCACTTTCAAGAGATGAAAATTGCTTCAAATACTTAATATCAAAGTTTGCAGGCCTTTCGGAGGCAAAGTTGAAGGAAGGTGTTTTCGTTGGACCAGATATTAGACGGCTTATGGCTAACCCACTATTCATCACAACCATGACGGATCCTCAACGAGAAGGATGGATTGCCTTTAAAGAGGTCATAAATAAATTTTTAGGCAAAAACGAAGATTCGAACTACAAGCAAATCGTCAAAAGAATGTTAAAAGCATTTCAAGCTTTTGGTTGCTTGATGAGTTTAAAAGTACATTTTCTTCATTCCCACCTCGACTACTTTCCAGAAAATTTAGGAGACGAGAGTGAAGAGCAAGGTGAACGATTTCACCAAGATATTAAGGAGATGGAAAAAAAATACCAGGGAAGATGGAGCGTTTCAATGATGGCAGACTACTGTTGGACGCTTCAAAGAGGCCTTCCCGATGCTTCCCACAAGCGAAAATGTACCGAAAGGAGTCTCACTGAGAAAAAGAAATGTGTTTAATGTTTACTAATTAATGTATTTTACATAAATAAATTAGTTTTGCTACGCAATTATAAATTTAAAATTTTTTTCTCAGCTCTCAATTATTATCTATGCTGCTTCGTTCAGGTAGCAACAGATACAATATAATACCGCAACCTTTTCAAGTGACTTTAACGTTGTTTGTTTAGGAAGAATGACTTGCTTGCCTACCAGAAGACACCGAGAAGTTACTATTTGTAGCTTCGTTTGTCAGGCCCTGTAGAAGTCACGCTTACAAAGTGTAATAATCTATCACGAAGAAAGTCACGTAAGTAGAAGATGAGAAGGGGATAACTTCCGCGATGGCTTCCTTTTTTCTATGTTACTTTTAGCAAATGTTGGCTGGTATTTTGTCAAGTCAAGTTTTATAGCGAAATCGTTTAATTTTTGCACAAATAATACAATAAAACTGAACTGTTTTTTTCCATCCGCTACTAGCATTTAAAAAGCGAGTTAAACTTTTCTTAAAGTACATACAAATGTCTTCTCAAACAACGCTCAGTTGTACTTTTCTAAGATTTCTTGCAGTTTTAACTCACTTCCTGCTGCATAGAGCTGCTGTTTTTAATTGCCTTCTTCAACGCAAAAACTTCAGCGCTATTTTATTGGTTTACTCAGACAAACAATTGCAGTTGGCGACTGCCAACAGCTACCAAGTTATTTGTCGCGCCTTTTACAAATAAAAATCATCATAAAAATAGCAAATGCGCACAAGAATAAACTTTCGCATAAATTTATGTTATGAAAAAAGTTTACCAAGTTGATTTTTCATTTCGCTGTAAAAACAAATCGAGAAGTGCTTAGAGTTAGCTTGGCAATGCTTTTAACGCTTGCTGTGCGCTGATTATGAGGGGGCACAACATTGCGGCAAATCCATCATTGAAACCGCAAAATGCAAATTGATTCCGCATGAAAATTGGAACATCAAACCCACAGCTCGCAGTTGTCGTCGTCGTTGTCGTCGTCATCGTCGTCTCATCGTCGGGCCCCAAATGCAAACAATCGCATTGGATTACCACCTTAATTAGCATAATCTAATTTAAACTTGGCGCATCTTTCACACCCGCATACATCCAGTCGCTAGTGTTGCGCCCACCACTGGTGGATTGTCGGTTGTCTGCAAATTAAAACATTCACTGTTTGCGCTCCCTGCGGTTGGAAGAGGTGGCGTCGGTGGTGGTGGTTGTGGTGTTGGCGGTGTGGTGTGAGATTTGTGCGCGCGCTAACAGCTGTCATCGCATTTCGTCAGTCCGACATTGGTTCGTCAAAAAGTTTATTTTTATAAGCGAAATGAAAAAACAATAAAAAACTTTTAAATGCGAAAATAAAAGAGCGAAGAGAACTCTAGTGCGCCAGATTGGCCTCGACACACACACACACACACACACACATACACAGCACAATATGCTGGCACAGGACTCCCCATCATCTGTGGAGCGCTGCCGTAGCAGGCAGGCAATCAGTAGCCACATCAGCAGTGCCACAATTCCAGCCTTGTTGGTATTTAAATGAATTAAAACATTTTTGATGTACTTGTACAAACTTTCGTAGCTACAAAACAAGCGCGGCACAGCAGGGAAGGTGTTTCAATTTGACAATTATTCGGGTTGTACTTTTAGCCATGACGCTTCTCCAACACTGTCGGTTTATTAATAGCACTTTTACCTTTAGTACATATGTTTTTTTTTTGGATGTTTGTCATCCCTTCAGCAGCAAAATGACGCCGAGTGTTGGCGCGAATACCAATGGCTCCATTGTAGTTTAAAAAGTTTTGCGAGTGTTTTTCGAAATTGTTTTAAGTTGCTAGTGGTAACAAGTTGACATTGTTTTGTTACGTTTTTTTTTGTTATTGTTGTTTTCATAGCGATCATATATGTATGTACATATGTACATACGCCTCACATTTATGGACAAACAATTAACAAACAAGTGTGAATGTTATTCATATTTAATTTTCTGATTTTGTTATAGTGTTGCTATCTAAAACTACTAATTACATTGTTTGGCGAAATTAATTTACCATATTTTGCAACGTTACGCGACTGCTTAAGTGGCATCAAACAGCAACAAAAAAATTTGGCAAAATTGTATTGTGCGCCGCTTTTGTTTATTTAATTATTTTTAAGGGTTCTTATTAACAGAAAATAGAAAAAGATCAATAAATTTTGATTCTTAATTCAAACCTTTTTTTTTTGTAAAGTATTGGAAGTTTTTTGAGTGAGCCACTTTATAGCTCATTGAATTTTAGTATCGTAGCAAGGCGAATTTACCAAAGTTGTGGTAAGCGTATATAACTAAAAGGCCTCCATTTTTTTATTTTGTTTTTGCTTTGCTGGACTGAATGTCAAATTTCTGTAGGTGATTTACATACATCGCCAGCCATTCGCCAGCCAATCGCCAGCCAATCAGAACGAAGCAATTTGACGTTCAGTCCAGCAAAGCGAAAAAAGCGAAAAAATCAGCTGGCTCCTTAACACCACCTTGTTAAATTCGCCTTTTATCATGGCATGCGTGATTCAATTATTAAAGGTTGGGTAAATAATGACAGCCAAATTTGGTTCTATCTTACAAAAGGTTGCATTTACGAAGGAAGTGAGGAAATGGGGCAAAATGTGAGAATTTGGTAGAAAAGTACAACAAGTAGGTCATTTATGGTAAAATGTAAACTACATAATAACAAAATATAATTTTGAGAAATTGGTACATATTATGATTTTCTGCAAAAGTTTTACACCGCCAAAGACTGTGGCGCGTATTAACGTCAATTTTATGTTATTGGAGCTTTTAAAATTAATTTCCGATTGAAAAACCATCCAAAAAGTTTACATAGTGAATATAACGAAAATTTCTCTCAAAAGCATTTTTTTAATTAACTTTTTACTCTAGAAAAGATTGTCGAGAGGTACATAGATCTCTAGGCGCAGAGATGGAAATCCTTAAAAACAAATTCGCTGAATTTGAAAGGCTTCAAACTAATGTGGAGTCTATTTCGCGGAAACAAAAACGTCCATGAAACAGGAAAACTTATGCAAACGTGGCGCGAGGACGGCTGGCAATGTACATACTTTAGCAAGAAATCCTGTAAAAAGAAGGTTTAACAACATTTTCATTGTAAAAAAGCCTGATTGCAACTTACTTTATTACATACACCTTTGGCCAAGGAAACAGCAAAAACTCTTCGAAAATCAGCACGACTCTGTGGAATAAGCGCTAAAGCGATTTTATGACCTAATGAATGTAAAACATATAATTTTATTTCAAAATATCTGAATTTTTGTAAAATACTTACTCATTTTACGCAAGTTGAAAAAATAGTTTTAGCGAATAAGAAAAAGTCAAACGCTAAAACGAATCAGTGATGTCAATTTCCTTTTTTCTGTTAAAAACTTAACTTTCTACCTCAATTATAAAATAGTTTTGAAAATTCACACAAAAACATGCTTAGGAAATGCAACTATGTTCTATGTTAAATAAGATAGACCACCTGTTACGAGTGAGGGCGAAGGCTGCTTAGTTATCCAACCTTTTATAATTGAAACATGCATGGCATGTAATTTTTACAAGGCTAAAGTTAAGCGTTGATTTTTGAGTGTTCATAGAAAGTGGTATATTCCCATCAGCTGATTGCTTGTTCTATCTACGCCTTATGCGGTGAAAGTGTCAAAAGTGTTATTTTGTTTACATTTTAAATTTCTATTTACGTTCGTGATGGAAAATTCCATGTGTAAAACAAGCAGCCCAAAATATTATAAAGAAATTAATTTGAATATTTTTACTATAAAGCCTCAGTACGTTTGCTTTTTGTGTCAAAATTGAAATTCCGACCATTTGTTTATATTTAGTTTCTCTGACATTTTCACCGCAAAATAAACAAAATTTTTACTTATACATAAGTGGAGTATACCACCCAAGGCGAATTAATTAAAGGTGGTATCGATGGCGAAAAGGCGAATTTAAAGTACGTGAAAATGCCATAGCAAAAGAGAATATATGAATGTCATCTTGTAAATTTCATCAAAAAAATTTAAAGAAATAGAACAGAATAAAAATCAATTTATTTGTACGCTTATACGCATTTTAATGGTGTTAATTTCGAATGAAAGGATTAATCGTTTAAGAGTAAAAAAAGATGCAATACCGAGCAATAAAGTGTTGAAATTGTGGATGAAGTGAATGCCATCTTTCCAGCAAAAAGTTTTCACTCTTCTTACGAGTGGATGAAACTAATGTTTCAAATGCAGTTCTACTAGAATTAATTTCATTAATTTATACACATTTTTTATATTTGTTCTTTTTCCGGATCCGGGTTTCATGCAACAAATTGAATACTTTCGCATTTTCGCTTGTATACTCGTATTTTAATATCACAAATTTTTACAACGCAATATTTGAAAAAATCAGTTTTAAATTTTAAATTTTCAAACACAATGTAAACATACAATTTCCGAATTTCTCTTTACTGACATTTTCACGTACCAGGCCAATAAGCAGAAGAAGAAATCAGCTGTCCTATAAACTCCACCTTGTATGAATTCGCCTTGATACCACCTTGAATGAATTCGCCTTGTTTTGTACTATTTGAAGTTAACCATTTTGATTTTTTGAATATCAAAAATTTTATTTTGTGTTTTTATTTTTGGCTTAAATATATTTCACCCAAGGCACATTCAATAGGTGCAGTAGTAGAAAAATTGAAAAAAAAAATTTAAGGTCTGTATATTTTTTTTTTTTGCTTTTAAAAGCTAAAATTTTAAAAATATTTTATAAACTACCTTGAGTTGTACTGAAAGCATTTTTATCACAACGAAATTCAAAATTTGACAATTCAAATTAAAATAAAATATGAAAAAAGTTAAAAAAAAAGTTTGCTGCGGCTACCTATTTGATATGCCTTGATTTACCCATTTCGACTTCTAAAAACGTTCTGTCAAATTTGTAAAAGTAATAAAGCAATGCTGTTACATAGTGATCGTCCAAGTTCCCATACACAAAGTAACAGGTAGATTGTACTCTACTTCTCGATAACTTAAAAAAAGGCCTTCGTTAGGACCTTCTGCAGGAATAAACGAATAACTGTGCAAATGTTCACGTCTTTCCGTGCTGTGATTCGGACGTTCTGCGCGGACTTAACGAAATAGCGTTTCATTTTTATATAAGAAGAAGAAGAAGCAGCAGATTACCGAATAATGAAAAATCTTGTAAACATTTTAAAATAGTTTAGGGTATGCAAAGTTTGCACTTAATCTACAAACATATTATATACAAATTTATACAATATGGTCCACAAATAAATGGACAAAAAAAAATACTTATTTTTTATCTAAAAATATTTATCAAGTTTCCAATTTAGAATTGGGGTACGGGAGAAGTTGGTTGTTGTAAACAATCTTGACATAGAAATGGCATAGAATCCTGTAAAACCAAAAATTTTCAACTACCGATCTATGTTTGTACGTTTTGAGAAGCTCCATATAAAAATGCAATAATAAAGTAAAATGTATTAATTTCGGGTTAAAATATTTTTTTTTACATTTACTGAAGTCATAAGATAGATATTATATAAAGAATTTATCTTTATCTGAAAGACACAAAATTGTATTCTTTAGGAAAATGTTCTTTTCGTTTCAAAGGACTTCAAAGAATATTAATAAATTGCAAAGATACCCATTCTTTAGTATTTACCACTTTTTTTCTTAATTCCGACTTTACTATTTTTGAATCTTCCCAATGTCCCAAAAGTACTCGTATATAAATTTTTTCTTGAGCGAGTTTTCTAATTAATTTGCCAAATTATGTGCTAATTCGGTAGGCAGATGAGATCCCAAGTTCGTATCTCGGCCGGGCATGGAAAATTAATTTTTTTTGTAATAGTCGTTGCCCCTCGGTGGGTAATCTCAAAATTCCTAGCTTATTTCTGCCATTAAAATGTGGCACATAAAACAAGAAAATAATTTATCTACAAAAAAACTAACAGTTTTCTTAAAAAAAACTTTTTAGATTTCTTAAATATACGAAAAAATACAAAATAATTTTCTCTTAACTATGCATATTGAAAATATTTTTATTCATACACACTGAGATTTTCTACTTTTTTTGTCAAATTTGGAAAAAAGATTGCAATCGATATTAATAACTAAATAATACTCTGTATTTTAAATAATATTGTATCTCTCAGTTTAAAGAAATTATATAAAGTAATCTACAGTACTATAAATGAGGTTTTCACGAATATCTCAACTTTAAAGGTTTTTAAAGGATTCATGTTTTTTAATTTTTTGTATGTGAGTATCCTGCGGGCAAATTTTTTTTTCAGTGTTTTCAATTAAGTAAATAACAAACATTTCAAATAAGAACTTTATCAGACCAAAGTGCGAATTTTACAAAAACATCAACTTAAGTGTTCATAACATAAAGTGTTCTTAGCTATATATGTATGTACACATGCTCAAAATTTAAGGTCCCTATCTTACTGCGAGGGTTGAAAAAAATCGACCGCAAGAACTTTTAACGCTGAGTCAAATATTATAAAAATTAATTTCGTGCAAGTGAAAAAAAACTTTAAAAAATATTGAAGATATCGTAACTGAATTTTCTTAGAGAACTATTTTTTTCTGTCATAAGAAATATTTTTTTCCTCGTCAAATATTTTTTTCGAACTTAGAAAAAATACTCAAACGAAATATACTCAAAATAAAAAAAATACTTTTATACTTGTATGTACAAATATTTTATAACTATACTCGTAGATTAGTAAGACAGTCGTTTGCCGGGGCGTATGAGTAATAAGTTGGCAAGCAATGCAAGTTGCCTGATTTTTCCACTAAATAAATCAATGAAATAATTTCTGTTTTTGGCATAAATATTTCACTAAAATAATCATGTTCAATATTATCTCAGTGAAATAATTTATTAATTTACAATTAAAATGGGCACAGTGAATTTATATACAATATTCGCAATATTTTTCGTGATAGGCATTTTTCGTTTATTTTTAATAAAAATTAACTTCATTCTTGCACTAAAAAAAAAGCAAACTTACATAAAAGTTTAAACTTCGTCAACGAAATTTCCTTTAATTAGAGTTTGTAGAAATATTCTCGGTTCTGTCGAAAGTGCAAGTTCCAAGTTGCATAAAATTACCTTTGATATACGAACAATTTTTCATTATTGCGAATATAATACAGAAATTGTCCGACCATTTTCACTGTTAGTCACTGTTGCTACGAAAAAATAAAGTTTAAATCCGCTAAGCCTCATAAATGTTTCGCGCCACTAAATCCAAAATACTCGAATTAAGTTTATCTTCTACTTGCTCCGGTTGTCAGTTATACGAGTTTATTTGAATAAGACTACCAAATTAAAAAAAAAATTTAATTTGTATAAAGTAATTTAGGACGTTGCTACTTTATTAAAAAGCAAATATTTTTATGTTCCCAGAAATATTGTCAAATTAAACATACAGCGCTCGACAAAAATATTTGTTAATTTTTCGATAAAAAAACATAGAATTCTTAAAAAAAAAAATTTTTTAATATTTAAACTGATTTATCAAGTTTTGATGAAAACCACACTTTTTTTTAAATTTTGTTTTGAGTATGCAGTTTTTTAGCCCATTCGAATTTATTCAACAGACAATCTATTGGTTTCAAACGTTATATGGAAGGATATGCAAACAAATTCTCAAAATCAGACTTCAAAATATGATTAATTTTTATAAAGAATCCGTAAATTATTAGAAACCTTGTTTAAAATTTGAAACTTTGGTTTATTGATTTATTCTCCGAAATTGTCAATGCGTGGGTGTGCTTTATTTTTGTAAAGGACTGTATATGTACATATTTATGTATGCATCTGTATTCTTCCATTTATTATCCTCTTATACTACATTTAAATCCAGTCTTCTATTGGTAAACTTATATTTATTTACAAAAGGTATTTAAACAATTTTAGAACGAATTAAAGACAATAGTATTATATTACTAGCCAGACGTTTTAGTAGGTAGTTAACGTTTACATAGAAACTAATATACATTTATATTAGGGATGGACACTTGTGACATTTTATTTATTTCGGGATTTTCGGGATCAGAAAACAAAATCTTGGGTTCCCGAAATTATAGTAGTATTTAAAATAACATTAATTTAACAATTTGTGGTAATTCATTTATGTATTTATTGGTCTTTCCAATAACCAATCAGCAAAAAAAAACAACAAATAGAGTAAAATTATTTTTAATCACTGTTTGAGGTCAATATTAAGTATTATTTACTTGTTTTCTTATCTTCTCTTTCTTGTCCTACAGGGTGGAATGTTGATGTTTGTAGAAACGATTTTCTCTAAATCAAACTTGACAAGGAACGACGGAAAATCGTTTCAACAAAAATTATTATTTAATTGTTTTTGAGCATTAAGGCCGATTGGTTTTTTGAGGAAATTATTAGGAAAAAACAACGGAGATCACCACATCTCCTCATTACGACATCCAACGCAACACTTAGGCCGGCAGCTTAACTTAACTTTTACCTTTTTTCTCCTTCACAACTTACTCCAAACAAGTGCGGCTGTTCTGTCGTTATTTATACTTGATTAAGTTGTATTATATGCTACAGCATATTTAGTAAAATAAGCAATAAATCGAGTAAAAATTAAATACATCACCTTTTTGAGCGAGGAAGAAATTAAAGAATTAAGGGCCGGTTTTGCAATCCAATCTTAAGTCGAACTTAAGTTCTAGTTAAGACGAATCATCATCCAGTTTAAGATTTTGCACACATTTGCGTTTCACAATGGAGACTTAAGTTTGGAAATTATTTGTGGTAGCACCACAACAATTTGCTTTGTTTTTCCATATTTTGAAATTTGTTCAAATAGAAAATAGCTCATATAAATAGATGTGTATGCGGTTAATTAAAAAAGCATTTTCAAGTTCAAATATTACAGAAATATATTTATGTATTTAATTTAAACAAAATTGAAAATACAAAGAGAAGAATCAATTTCGCTTCGAATTATATTGACTTGGTGGATAATCTAGGCTCAAACTAATTTTTGACACTGTCTTCTTTTCTCTTTGTCGAAGTTTTATAAATTTGCTTTGTCAAAATGTTAAAAAAAAACATTAAAGTAGTTTATATTTTTTATTGTTTAGCCATATAAATATTTATTTTAAATATTTTTGAGTTTTAAGGCCGATTGGTTTATTGGAAAATTATTAGGAAAAAACAACAATACTCAAAGCGGTAGAAGCGGTAGTTTATGTTTCTTTAAAAAAAAAAAATCCAGGATACACACCTTATTAGTCTTAAGCTTTAATTCGATATCATCAATTTAAGGACATTTCAAGCATTATTGAAATAAAATCGGTCGCGAAAATCTTTCTCATCGACAATTGAAATTACTTTAGTGCTCCTTAATACTTAAGTTCGACTTAAAAATGCATTATAATACAGGCCCTAGCGTGTTATCCTCCAACCTGGACTGCAGTAGAAAAGCAACGCACCGTCTCAACACTTGTTGGTTGGATGTTCGACAAAAAGTGAAATGCTTTCTGTAAACAAAATAATTTATTGTCCCTTTTCAAAACTTTAATTTCTTTGACACTTACTGCCTTATCCTATTCAACCACGCCGTCGTTAGTGTAACAAACATCGTTTTCACAGTCAGCCTCATTTTCTACATCAAGGCGGATATTCTGCAGCTCCTTTCTAAAGGCAGTCAAACTAGAAGCTTTAAAAAAGTTAAATTTAAGATCATATATATTATTTGGATTAATTAAAGAGTGTACACATTTGACAGAATGGCCCGCCGTTGATTGATCCTTGCAACGAGTTTAGTAAAAATGTTATTACTCAAAGTAGATTTCTTTCTTGCCTCTAGCATAGAATTAAAAGCAATGCCAGATTTAAGTCCATGTTGCCAGCACATAAGCCTTCGACAGTAACTTTGATTGGGTGGAACTTTTTTTTATCAAACAGATGTCGCAAACTGCCCTTGAATAGGTTTATTTTTATGATAAAAAGTTTACAAATGCATAGTTTTCAACAGTCCCGGGATTTGAATAGAGTAATTACAGAATATTCGAGAGTTTACAAAGGTCTGGATCCCGGGATTTTGTGGTTGACATTCCTAATATATTTATATACAAATATATACTCGTACGTGTACAATTACAACAATACATTTTAGTGTTGTAATACTCACACTACCGCCAGTCATTGCAAAGCAACTACTCAAGTAAATAAATCTCTCGGTAAATTTTATTGAAATTAAAAAACAACTTAAAACACGAAACAATCTGCTTTCTTCCGTCACTACGCACTCCGCACTCAGCATTAAACCGCAACAGCTTCGGGGTAACATGCAAAAGCAAACGCGTGGCTGGGTGAGCATTGCCGACAGGTTTCCATTTATTGTCTAGCAAATCTGAAAAGTACAAGAGAAACACATTTAAATGTCGTTGTTTTTTTTTTTTTCTTATTGTGTCTTATTGTGTTTGCATTTCCGACACTTAAAACTTGCAGCTCCTTCGAGAAGACTAACATTAAAATCCCACTTTCTTTTGCTCTCTTTCTTCACAGCTTCTTTGAATTGCAATTGCACGGCAGGCGGTCATGTCGGATGAACATCAGCAACAGCAACAACAACAGCAGCAGCAGCAGCAGCAGCAGCAGCATCAACGCCAGCAACTCCTGCAGCAACAACAGAAATGCTCCAAGGATACCAACACAGTCAGCTCTTCATCTACCTCCTCATCGCCCACGAATGCCACATCCACAGCCACACCGCGCAAGTCGAATATTCATGAGATGCGCAATCAGGACTTCGTAAGTCGTCTAATGGCAGCCACGCCTCCCTATTTATACTCGACGCCAGTGGGCGCCAACAACTTTTTCTTCAGCGACATGCTGCGCTCCTTGGTGCAGGCACGCAACAATGAGAATGCGCGCAACTTACAGCTGCAACAGTCGATGGTGTTGGCGCGCAGGCCGCGAAAACGCACTTGGGCCCAACATCGACCCTACTACGAACACTTGCGTGAGCGTAAGGAGGCGGAGGAAAAGCAACAGCACCAACAACAGCTGCAACAACAGCAACAACTGGCGTGTAATGCGGCTGCTGCTGTGGGTTTGGAGAAACCCCTGGAACTAACAAATAAGCCATATTTTCATGTAGCTAATAAATATAATAAATTGGATGATGCATCGAAAGATGCAACCGACACTAAAATTGCCCGCAATGATGCAGGCGGCGTCACCACACCCGACTCAACTGCCGCAAGCGCAGCCAATAGCAGTAGTGTTGGCGCGAGCGGTGGCGGTGCGGTGGATGCTGCGCTGCATGACACACCGCCCGCTGCTTCATTGCCGCCGCAAGATTTAGTTTTACCACCACCGCCACCAGTGTGGTATCCACCACTCTATCCACCTTACGGCATCGATCCGTTGCACTTTTTCATCGATTTGCGTGTTTCTGGTCACATTTATGATCGCAAAAAGGAGAATATCTCACCGCTGAGCAGCGCCGATAACAGCAATGCGGCTAATGAGTCGGACACAAATGCTGGCAATGCCACTGGTGTTAGTCTGCTGAATAAACATCGACAGGGTTCTGCGTTTACGGTACCGGTACCGCGTGCTAACGACACAAAGACCGCTGTCGGACATACATTGGACGCAATCAATTTAACCTCCTCTGCGATGGCGAGTAAGTTTGAAAACTATACAAAATATTATGACTTGGGCGAGGCCAAAGAGAATCAACCGCTTACGAAGAGCAACGCCAACTACATGCTACAACACTTGCCACGTCTCTATAGCCAATTCGCAGCTCGCGATCTCATCGCTTCGAATGTAGCAGCGGCGGCTGCTGCTGGTCGTAGCAGTAATAATAGCTATGATAATGAAAATAAATCTGAACCCGACTGTGATGCTGACTCCGATGGACGTGCCTCTGTGGAGAATTGTGCTAGTGTGGGTGGCAATAATCGTGAAAGGGATATCGATGTCGAAATTATAGACTCCATTAAGTATCGCACAGATGGCGAGAGTAGCCGTTGCTCAAGCGCCGATGAGGCTTCTATTACACAAATCGATTAAATCTAAGTAAACACTAAAAAGTATTGTTTAAAAATATGAATCTGTATCGAATTTATTAAAACGAAAAATACAATAAATATCATAAAGAGTTAAGTTTGCAATAGTTTTTGGATATCGGAATATCCATGTATGGTATGTATCTTCCGATACTGGCATTGTCTTCATTGCGATGCATCCTCTTTTCTTCAAGAGCGTATTTGTAAAAAATCGCACATATTTTCGAAGTTAAAAAATATGTCATTAAGTTAATGGAGTATCTGGTAGTTATCCTTAAACTAAAAGCGATTTGTGGGGTAGGCCTAATTTTCTTATCTTATCTTTATTTATCTTGAAACTTAGCAGAGAGATAAAGTAACTTTTTTATTCTCCATGCATCTAATTGAAATACACGCCATCTCAGTTCGGAGATCGCCGAAAACGCGACAGAGAAAATGCTATGTACCATTCTAGTCCGCAGTGGATCGTCGATGCAGTTTTGCCTCCAAGGATTGTGTTCTGTAATAAGCTGTCGAAGCTTGTAAGACCTTCCTTCCCTGTTTGTGGAGGAATTTCGCTACTGCCTTGTTCCGTTTTACCGAAACAGTTGGTGGTTTTGCAAACATCAGTATTGCAAAAGCGCTCCTTATAAATCCTATCCTTAACTTCACTATTACTGTTTGACTTGACCTGATAATTGGCTCCGTCCCAATTTCACAATCAGTAGACCTTCGGTTTGCCAAATTTGCACTCAGTTCATTATCTACTTTAGTTAAGCAGTTATTTGTTCTCTAGAATTCTGCTCAAATTCATCCAAAACCATTTTGAAATGTGGACAAATTTTGACGAGATGACGATAGCATCCAAATACACAACTATGTGGCTATCTGGGTTTCCAGATACAGAGATATACAAGGTAAAATGTGAAACCGATGAGTTGAGCAGGACCGGCACGTCGCTACAAATTCTAAGAAGAGGGTTCTAATAAACGAATGGCCGCTGTGGTCGAGTTGGTAGCGTTGCGTGCTATAACTTGATATGCCGGTGAGTTCGAGGTTCGAATCTCAGCCAGGGCATGTAAAATCTAAATCATAGAAAACGTTTTTTCTAAAAGCGGTCACCCCTCGGCAGGCAATGGCAAACCTCCGAGGGTATTTCTGCCATGAAAAAGCTTTTCATTAAATACATCTGCCGTTCGGAGTCGGCACAAAACTAGGTCCCTCCATTTGTGGTATAATATAAAGACGCACACTACAAATGGTAGGAGAAGCTCGGCCAAATACTGAGCTATATAGTGTAAGCGCCAAAATTATTTTTGTTAGATATTAATAAACGAATTACAAAGTGCTTAAAATAATCTCTGTGACTGTCAGACTTTACGAATATATCATTTGAGACAGCCTTTGTTACCTAACCTATCTTTGTAACTTAGCTTTTAAGACACACTCTGGCTCAGTTGAAAAAGAATAATCTTTGATACTTTTCCTCCATTGCGATAAAACGTCGAGCCTTCGAAACTATGTATCTACTGTGTAGCATAAATTTATTTGTTACTATTTAGGACTTAAAAGGGGATCGGATACAGAAAATGCATTTCTGCATCTCATTATTACCAAGAGCGGGATTGTACAGCACTGGATTAGCTGTACAAATTGCATATGGAAAGGGTTCCATATTGTTGTGGCCCGCTTACTTCGTCAACCTGTTTAAATAGATTAAGGTCGATTTATATAAAGTCCACGGTCTCTCACGCTGCCAGACTAAATTTAAAGAAAAACACTATTTCTCGCTGCTGTAACTTGCACTCATACTAAATTCTCACTTTCTTCCACCAGGTCACTATTCAGATACTTTATTTTGAGACAAGAGGCTTTATTTTGAAACTAATGAATGCCAACCGGTCTAAAATTGTGACTTTTGTCTTTATTGGAGACTGATGGCCGAATTCAGTAAGCAGTCTCAGTCTCTAATAGATACAAAAGTCACAATTTTAGACCAGTTGGGAGTCATAAGATTCGAAATAAAGCCTCTAGTTTCAAAATAAAGTCTCAAAATTATGACCTGGTGATGACCATGTCACAAAAAATTAAAATGAAAACAAAAGAAAAAAACGTGAATGCGAGGAAAAGCAATACTCTCTAGCTCATTTTGAGACAAAGTTACTTAATTCGGGCATGAGACTGCTTATTGAATTCAGGGGAGAATTTTGGCATTAGCAATTGTTTTGAGCCAACTGGTCTAAAAATGAGACAATTTTCTCCATTAGAAACTAGGTACAGGTAAAAGATAAAAGCATTAAAATATCCAATTTTTTAAAAAGGCGAACAAACTGCAACGTTATTTAGGCACTCATTCCAGGTAGAGCTTTCAATGCAAAACATCCTGAAATATATTTTCTAGGTTCCGATATTCAAAGAAAGAAGTTTAGGCTTGAAAATAATTACAGAAAACTGTTGTATGAAAAGAAAACAAAATATGTATTCATATGTACTTATATTCCAAAGCCGGCTTAGCTGAAATCTTACACCTATAGATAGTGACTTGGAGTCGACAATACTCGTCTTGAACTTGTCTCGAAAAGCACTTGTTACCGATTGCGACTGAAATTACTAGTCTACAGTATTTATTTGTTAATTTAAAGGTACAGAGCATTTGGAGAGTAATTAATATTTAGTCTCCTTAAAAACTGAAGGGTTACAAACTTTAGAGGGTTAACCTTTGGATTGGTAAATTAATATTCAATACACAATTCTCCTTTACGGCTACTAAAGACCTTAAATCTACGTGGATATCTCAATCTAAGATACATACTTGCAATTGAATCAAATTCAAATCGTAATGGACTAACTAACAGAAGCAAAATCTTGCCAGCATAATTTGGTTCACGGGCGGTTTTTTCGCACGCTATACGATGCACAGAAATACATACAAATGTATGTTCACCGAAATAAAAAAAAAAATTTTACTGTTAAATTATTGCACAAAGTATTTTGCCAATTTATGAAATCGACGAAAAGGGAAGGAGATAATGATAAGACAATAAACCGCGCTCAAGTATGCGCAGCGCAGCGCAGTTGGGGACAGGTGTTTGCAATAAACCTTCGCGTCTACGTCACACAATCAACAGCACAACTGTAAACGCCGTCGGCGTGTCGTTGGCGCTTCACGCGCTTGATGAGAGCAATCAGGGTTGACAGTTTGGTGAGGAAGTGAAAACGGAAAAGAGGAAGTGTAATAATGATGAACAAGATTGAAAATTTCTTTTCACTTAACTCACAACAAAAAATTGACAAAAAGAAAATGAAGTAAGTATGTATGTATGTATGCATGCCTGGCTGTGTTTAATTGACGATGAAGATCTGAAGGCAACAATTTCATAAATCATTTACTGCTGTGAGCGATGAAATTTTTGTTTTGTCGCTTTGAACTGAGATTGCCGACTGGTTGGCTGATTGGTTGACGGCACACTCTAGAGTAGCGCACGGAAATTGCTGTTATAGCAGCAGCAACGAAATCAAAATTATGCGAAAACAATAAAAAGAAAATTTAAATATGCATAAAAAATTTGCTGGCGTTGATTTTGCCCGCCTTAGTGTTGCAGCTGGTTGCGACAAGTGATGTACGAGTAAAGTGTCGATGGCGCATCGGCTTGGGTTGGGTAGATAGAATACGAGTATATGAAAGGAGTTTGGTTTGGCTGATAATTTTTCCAGGATATTAATTTTTACACCATTCATTGGTTTCTGCTGACGATGTCACTGGAAAAGTCGCTTCCGGTTTTAACACCGAATGCGCTCCGCCATTTGGTTGCTTGTATTTTTTTTTCTTTTCAATCAGATTGATTTCATTTATTGGTTATGTTTTTTCACTTTTGTTTGCTGGGGAAAAAATGCAGTGCTACTGATGCAGAAAAATTGCAAATGCTGACTATTTCGATAACGAAATCTGGCGTTCTTAACAAAAAAAGGAGCACATGAAACTCTCTTACATTGTATGTACATTTGATACATACATATGCTGTACTAAAACAAGTGTGGAAAGCTAAATTCGGGCGGAACCGAATTTTATATACCCTCGCGATATATTTTTGTATTGGCGGTGCCCACAATTTCATAAAACCCCCGTTTCTTTGTTTAAAATCGCTGCTAGTATTAAACTTTACTCAATACTGAAAAACAAAGTTTTTTGCATTTTTTCAAAATTTTCGTTAGTTATGGTCCCATTTCAAAAATTATTGACGGTAATGCTAATGATATCAAGGACAATATGTTCACCAAATTTTGTGACGATACCTTACATCGTTATTTAAATACCTGCAGAGGTTTTTTATAAGTGGGCGTGGTAACGCCCATTTTTGAAAATTTCACAAAAATCAAGTTTCTTAATCAACTATCTCTCTAAATATCAAATTTTAATTAATACTCGTATGTTTCAAAATTTCCGTTATATGGGAGGTAAGCGAGGTAATAGTCCGATATCAAAAATTTTTAACGATGATAACAGCGATATTGAGGAAAATTTGTTCACCACATTTTGTGACGATACCTTACACTGTTATTGAGATACGGAAACTTTTTCATAAGTGGGCGTGGCAACGAAAAAACGTAGTTTTTACATTTAGTACATGTTAGTGGTACTCAAGTTTCGGTTAGAACCCGGCATGAAAAAAAATTATTTACCTATGAAATTCATATCGATACGTCCGGAAACCGGCGAGAAGATTATCGTGGCTCCTAGAGTTATGGATTTGTGCTGTGTTTCGGAACAGTTTGAAAAATGTAGGATGGCACGAAAAAATTTACAAGAAATGTACGAACGTTTTGGACATCTCAACGGGAAGGATCTGAAAAATGCTTGGCATGAAGGTGAAATTGCAGGCGCTAAGGTAAATTTCAACGAAGAAATACTCATTTATGGAGTCTGCGTGAAGGGTAAGCACACACGGAAATCATGGTCAGCTAATAAAATGGCAGGCGACATATTGACAAAAGCATTGTCAACTTTGTTACGTACTTTTTCCAATTTAGTGCAAAAGCCCTAACTTACATTTTTTTGTAAAAAGGCATAATTAACAAAACTCTACGTGAAAGAGAGAAAATAATAAAATGAATTATTTTCATTATTAAATGTTTTGGCCAAATTCCTATAATTTATGTTTGCTGTGTTGAGCTATTTCGTTCCCTCCTACGCGTTTCGACACTCTCGTGCCTTCCTTAGAGAGTCATGAATTATAGAACGAAATTTGCCGGTTTTTTAATTGCAAATTGCATTTAAAAAATGTTTATGAAGTAGTAGTGTAAAGTAGTGAAAATGTGAGTTACGCCCTTTCCATACTATACTTATCATATGTAAGTTTTTTTTCCATTGAAATCCTGCTCTAAATATGTAAACAACTTTTATTTAAAGTATGCAGATGTTCATTCTTAAAACTTTCGAAAAAATTTCTCAAAATATCTTTTAAGAGCTTTTAAGAACAAGCCTAATTCTGTGTTATTAATAAATTATCTTACATTTAAAAATATTCAATACTAGATGATCCGGTGAACTTCGTATCATCTATCCCCACAACATTAAAACTGTCCCTTCGGTAAAATGGGCTCCCGCCGAGCAGAGTCCTTACGTCTGGTTTACGTTCGCTGTCAGATTGATCGATATGTCGCCAACCGATCAAACTTTTTTTCAGAACTCTCCGAACTTACAAAATAAAGTTGACCTTCAATAAAATTATTTGAATTGTTGCATTTTATTTCGGACGGATATGTTTCAGTAACAACATACATGTACATATGTATGTATGTATTTTTACATTAACCCACACGCACACTCTCACAAGTTCAGCATACTTACGAGAGAGCTAACAAAAGTTCGATTAGTTGGCGACTTTAAATGTTTTTTGGTAAATCTAAAAATACCAAATCTTTTGAAATTACTTGATTAGTCTTACTTTCAAATTTCAAAATGATCGGTTACAATGTAAACGAGAAAACGCAAGATAGCTGACGATAGATCAGACGAAATTCCACCACCAACGCAAAAAGAAATTCGCCATGTGATTCTCTTCGGGTTTCGACGTAATTTACAGCCAGTACAAATATTAAATGAATACCAAATCGTTCCGAAGATTCCAGACCGGACATTTGATTCCGGAAACTTACAACAACTGACCTTGCGATTTATTTATGGTTATCGCAAACGAAAGACGCACGAGTAGTTGTAGCCGCTTAAAATCGAATGGTAAATCCGTTAGAATCATCGGTATACGCGGGATCAAGACATTATCTTCTTTGTAATTTCTGTAGATAATCTTGGACCGACGACGTTATTCATTAGCTTTCGCACAGCCAGTCTCGTTCCATTGCACAGTCGAGGTTGATTAATGTTGTGTGGTCGTAATCCAAGCAATTCCAGTGAATTTAAAAATTGGGATAGTTGACTACGTCATCTTGTAACTCTGTCAACTGATTTGTAAGAAAACAACTCTCCTGGAAGATAATTTTGAATATTCGCATTGAGATCATCGACATCTATATTTTTGATTGCCAACATTGCTCTTTCGCTAAGCCAATTAAATATGATTGTTGAAGTAATGTTTTATGTAAGAAAAAAATCGCTGAATAGGGTCCTGTTTTGAGTCGGTGAGGTGGTATCAGCAGCGACCTTACCATTTTCAATATTTAATTGCTGCTTCGGAAACACAATCGCACTTTGATCTTTTTACAAAAGCACTCGCATTTTAGTTGTTAATTGGAGTGTCTTTACGTACCGCCACAAATAAGATGATTTTAGGCATGCGTTTAGTTCGTCAGCAACTGTGGATCGAGGAATAACTGGAAGAGTCCGACGAAAATCACCTAATAACAGAATAATGCCTCTACGAAGATCGTTTAACGTTCTGTCCAGTGCCTTCAGTGACCTCTTGTGGGCCATCGTACGTTCATCCCAAACGATCAATTTGCATATTTGAAGAATCTTCGCCAGCGCTGTTTTTGGCGATGTTGCAAACTGGTGCTTCGTTGATTTGTATGTTCAGTGGTAGAATGTGCAGTTTGTCCACATTCTAATAATGTCGCATATTTATTCGAGATGAAGCCAACGATAGAGCTACTTTATACGATCTTACGATTTGATCTTTGCCAATAGCAATAGAATTTAAACGTTTTTCTGTCCCCCCGGGAGCATACAGGAAGTAAATTCCAGCAGATCCATGGTTTACAGCTTCTATCAAAGTAGCATACGCAATCCTTTGTTGTGCATTCAATTGCGGAACATCTGAACGAACTGTTTCAGTCAATACTTCAGTATCGTACTGTTGTTTCACTTTGTAACTGGTGGTTAAATGCATCGGGCATGGGACCATTTGGTACGGTCATGCCCAAACACGAGACAACTTTTTTTGCCATCAATGAACACATATCTTCTACTCGTACCATGATCAAGGTAGAACTGTTTATATGGAAAAATGAAATTGTTGTTTTTCGCGCTCGTCCTCCGAATTTATCTACATTTTCTTACCGTTTAAACCTTCCCTGGACTACGACAAACATTTCAAGTTTTAGCCATTCTCGAGTTTTAGCGAGACAAACGAACAGCAATTGATTTATATATATATAGATAGATATACATAGATATATATCGGACCCTAAACCAAAAATAGTCACAACTCAAAAAATCTCAAATGTTCAGGAGAGGCAAAACAAAGAGTCTCTACAATAATAATGATAATTTTATAATCATACTTTTCCAGTAAAAGAAGATAGTAACTACGAAAAAAATTCAGGAGCAGTTGGGGAAGTATTCCGTGAATTAGTTTATGTGGAAAAAGGTTTTAAACATTTTTTTTTTTAATATCCAAGAGAAGTAAAAAATTGTATGTAAAAATGGTTGTAATATTTTAAACGTACTTTTCCAGTAAATAAGATAGTTTCGATAAAGAAATTTTCGGAGCATGTTGGGAAGTATTCTGGGAATAGGTTTATGAGATAAAAGCGATTTTAAAAAATTTTGAGTTGTGTCGGTTTTTGGTTTAGGGTGCGATATGCACACGTTGTAATCAGAGGTAAATAAGTGTACTGCAAAAAGGTCTGAATAAGTGAATAAGTTCGGGGTTTCGAAAGATTCATCTTAAACAAGTTTCCTTAAGATTTATAATGCCTTCCAGATCCCACATTTATTGCTTTCCTTCATTTTTAAACTTATAATTTTATACAAAGAACTACAAAAAATTGTAACTAAAAAGTCGTAGTCGTCCACCATTATTAATTGCCCGTTGGCGATTTTGATTTATTTCGTTACCAAAAATTGTCAATTGAGCTACCACGCCTACGTTAAAGAAAGCAAAAATATCATCGCAACTTGCGTAGCGAGTGGCGTGGTAAATTGAAATTCAACCTAATTGCAGGAAATTTATATTCGAGCTGAGACTGACTCTGCCATCTATTCAACTTGTCCATTGTTTGCGCTTTACGTTACGAATTTCCATAAGTAGCCAAAGGAAAGCGTCGAGGCGGAAGGAGTTATTGTAAATTGTTAACAAAGATGCGCTTATGTTTGCTGTTGTCACTGAAGAATTTAAAACTTTACTTCTGTTAATCATAAATCTTCAGCAAGTCTCATAATTCATCCACCACACAATTTTTTTTCTTTGTTACATTTACGCGCGTACCCCACCCCCTCACTGCTAGCCAAAAACTCTTTGCAGAAGAATGCCATCTTGGCATTACACAAGTATGTTTGTATATAAAAGTATGTTTGGCTGTGTAAAATGAATGTTTGTTTGTAAGCAGCCACTCAATACCATCTAAGGCCCACTCAGCCGCTTTTTGTTTGCATCAATTTTGAAAATCTTCATTTGTTGTCATTTTTTATTTATGCCAACCGTAAATCCCGAAGGACATTGAAACCTAAAGGAGTGACGGAAGTAAGTAGAAAAGAAGCTTGATGGTCACCCTATTCGAATAACACTCTGCAATTGTGATAACAATGCAAAGTGTGCTTTTAAAATAATTGCTTCGAAATGGGTGAATGACAATTAATTTGGCATCAATCTCGATGGAGTGAGATGGGAATTGACTCAATGAGGGAAATATATTTTTAAATATTACTTTAATATTGACTATTTACTGATTCCTTATGGGATCGCACATGCTGAATAAAAAATTGGATATTATTTAGTAATGGCTAATTTCTAAATATGCAATACATTAAACCAAATATTTCAAGTTCAAACAGTCTAACGAAGAAATGAAAATTTGTAATCAAAAATTTAATTTTTTGGGAACGCAACGTTATGCTCAGTTAGCAGTTCTTGCATGGCTGCAATTGAAGATGGCATACTTTGCAGATATCAGCTTGGGGTTGAGTCGTCTACCAACAATACTAAGCACAGGACCCTACACAGTACAAACAAGCATTGAACGGCATTCCGTCACGACATTGAAGGGTTCGCGCCACATACGACATTTAACATCTTTTCACCACTTTAACATTGGACGACAATGATTGAGCTTTTCACTGACGTAAGCCAGGTTTAATAAACCACACCAACAATCTTAATATTGGCAGTAACAACCCTGCATCAAAATAAAATGGTTCAAAAGTCGCGCTGAACTAGCACAAAAAGGGACGGTATTGGTTCTCGTTCTATCTTAAATCAATGAATTCAATTGTCTTTTTTAACACGGCTAGCATCTCAGGAAGATGTGACGACAGCGTATCAAGCGAAAACGCGACTGTCTCTAAATTTTGCTGCAGGGAACATTGAAATAGTGCAAAAATATTTGCGATTCCACATAAATAACACCTATAACGTCAGCTTGGGAAGAAAATAATAATAACTTTTGCAAACAAGTGACTTTTTTGACTCGGTAGGCAACTAAAAGCAGAACACTTTCTTTGTGATTACAAAATTCTATCTGCAAATCTGTCTTCATGTCGATCTAGGATGGAAAAGCTTTAGGGGAACAGAGAAAGATGGAATGTTGGACTGGATAAGCTTCAAACGGCTGGACGCAAATATTCTAAGGATGGGAGTATATAGCTAAAGATGAAAGCCATAATAAAGTAGAGAAAGTGTTTCTCAAATTGGATGATGACATTTCAAATTCCATTCCAAATATGAATAATAGCGAGCATTCGGGGTCTGAGATTTCAACGTGAGCTTTGAAAACGAAGGCGTGGAGAAGTAACTGTCTTCGCCTGGTGTCAGAAACGAGCGAAATTTTGGTTTCACTTCTGATAAAATATGCGTCATTTAAATATATGTATATGACTTTCTATGATAATTAGTCTGGAAACTGTAAGAGGCATAGCCGCTGTGGTCGAGTGGATAGCGGTGCGTGCTATTCGAGGCTCGAATCTCAGCTAAGGCAAGTAAAATCCAAATCGTAGAAAAGTTTTTTTTTTCTAATAGCGGTCACCCCTCGGCAGGCAATGGCAAACCTCCGAGGGTATTTATGCCATGAAAAAGCTTCTCATTAAATACATCTGCCGTTCGGAGTCGGCACAAAATTGTAGGTCACTCCATTTGTGGTACAACATAAAAGGACGAACACTACAAATGGTAGGAGAAGCTCGGTCAACCCCTAAGCTATATAGTGTAAGCGCCAAAGTATTATTATTATTATGCCAACGAACGACTACTTTGCGTCTCTTGCCGTTCAAACGTTCAATTTGGATTTTGAAAAAGCACAAGTATTTATTTTCCTTGAATTGGGCTTAGAAGTCGATCACCGGAAAGCATTTTAAATTAAAAAAATTAATTCATAAAAGGTACTTGTATCACCATAAACTGAATTTTATTCAGCCAATTCACGCAACTAATCACTGTGCATAATAGTTCTCCATCGAATCACTGCAGTGCAAATATTTGCATTTTAGTGCAAAAAGCAAAATAGAAAAATAGCAAACGCTTTACATAGTAGCTCCACCCTCCCAAGTGGTTTTTTTTTTGTTTTATGTTTTTTGCTTTCCTTTCCTTTGGATTGGGTGAATCGCGTTCACTGGTTAAACGAGGGTGAGTTGTGTTACGACGTCCAACTTTTCGATGGCTGATTGTAGTGACTAAAAAACATAAATATTAAGCAACAAATGAAGGTGTTATATACATATTTATAGACGTAGATGTATGTACTTATTATTTCTTTTTTTCTACCGTGTGTAAAGTTATTATTAAAAAAATGTTAATAATAAAGTTATTATTAAAAAAATATTAAGCAACAAATGAAGGTGTTATATACATATTTATAGACGTAGATGTATGTACTTATTATTTCTTTTTTTCTACCGTGTGTAAAGTTATTATTAAAAAAATGTTTTATAAGTAGGAAAATTTTTAATTTTGCGGTATGACAGAGAAGATTCATTAATGATGGTTGTTGTTAAGTCTTAACGAACTAATTGACTCATTATTAGTATAAGGACCAAAACTTTTCGCAATCGTCCATAAACTATCGCCGTATTAGCAACTCTTTCGGGAAGAAAGTGTGCAATATGAAAAAATTCGAATACCTGTCCTTCAGTTCATTATCAAGTATGAAAACTGCATTCGATTGGCAGCACTCTTATCCGGGTGAAGCCATTGTTTAAGTCACCTTAAACGAATCAGGAATTAACCTAAATACGACCCCCATTCAGCACAACCAATTGAAAACTTTGTATTGGAAGATATTAAACGACGCTTTTAAGATGTCACACTCTGATTTTAGAAAATGTTAAATATTTTAAGTTAAATAACATTTCAAGGTAAAAATTACACCAAACAGTTTGCATTAAACAATATATCAAAGAATTTTGTGAAAAAATGGAAAGTTCTCGTTAATATTTTCTTGCGAATGTATGGTGCCTGGAGCAAAGGGCTAACCAATATTTTTCCGGATGAAGGAATTCTTGTGATTAAATTCATTCACCTACATTTCTGTACCATCTAGTTTTGAACCGATGTTATCCCACATAAAAAGGTGCTGCGAGCCCCAGACTGTTTAAGGATACCAAACCACAAAACACAGTCCTCTTTAGGGTTATAACCGGGCATTGTCCCATGATTCACGCTGTACAACTAAATATTTCTTTAGATCCGCTGCGTCGGTGCTGTGTTGGGAATGATGAGGTGGACTCATTGTAGCTTTACCTTCTCAACCACCTTTTCTTTTGTTTTGGGTGTAGGAAAATTAGTAGAGCTGCAATTGAAAGGAGCGAACTTAATCTAAACCAACATCAGACAAAAAACGTATTATTAAAATTTTGTAACAAGGATTTTCAGACCATTGTAGGTTTAAAGCATAGACAGCCTTAAATCAAAAACCGGCACCCCATAGAAAGACAAGGAATACATATAGTATGTAAGCTTCCAATATTATTATTCATTGCCCTAGTTTATGTGAAAGAGCAAGACGGTATCTTGTTAAACCTACCACCTGTGGCAATGATTGTACCATCAGACTAAATTCCATCAGCTCCCGGAGTGTTATAGTCCTGAAAGGAAAACATCGTCCATCTGCCAGAGTTCATTGTAGGGACACCTTTAGCAAAGCGTTTGCTCTCCCATTTTTTACAGTTTCTGCAAGATTTATGGGATATCGTCATTGCTGGCTGAATCCCTCGCTTTGCTAAATTTAAGACTCTATTATTTGGGCGAACGGCTGAGAGTTCGTTCGTTCAGCAGGAGTGATTTCAATGTCACCCTATCACCCTGCTCGATAAGGTTTATTATTCTGATATCGTGAGTCAAAACACAAGATGGCTTCGAGAAACCTGACCGTGTGAGACCTATCTATTGCCATCTATCTTGTTCTCGCAATGAAATAAGGTTCGTTGGTACTCAATCCATTTGTTGGCCTCAAAGTTTCCTTGCTATTTTTTGTGCGTATACCCTTCACAACCGATTATCAATGTAAGGTCGGCCTATCCTTCATTATTACGACGTGCCGTAAACTCACAACGCTGTTATCGAAACCCACCTTAATTTGTAAGACGAAGGGAATGTACACACTGCCACAAGAAGTTTTGTAAAGCCTGTGGTTATATTTGGTTGCTTCGGAGCGGCCGCTCTACTCTATGGCGGCGTAGAATGGACTTTAACTCAACTTCTTCGGGGTCTGTTTCACACCGGCTTTTCCGCTGCATAGTGGGTTCGCACCCGCACATGTTTTCGTTGGTTGACACCCCGATAACGTCTTCCTTCCAGGGCTTTTTCTTTGGCTGTGGAATGTCCGCATGTCTACTGAGGTGTTTTTCAGTGCAAGTTAAACTCTGTTAGTCGTTTAAACTCAGTATGCAGTTTTTCAGTCAACTTTAAAGAAAAAACTAATTTTAAACCGCTGATCGAGCACGGTTAAACTTAGTTTAACTTATCAGCTCTTTGCTGACTACTTCGTTTTGGTTACAACAAATTTAATTGAGCATAAAGAAACTAAGTTTAAATTTAAACTGAGTTTAACCAATCTTAGTTTAAACTGAATTTAAACCAGCCATTAGTGCATAAACATTTTCAGCTTTGGTGAAACGAGGAAAGTTCTTAGTTTTTGTGGTTCGTCATCGAAATTTAATAAAAAAATATAATAAGCGTAAAAAAAACAAATAAGTGTATTTGCCTGAAATAAAAGCTTAAATATTAAGCCGAATTAGAATTAATTAAGCGAGTTCAGTTAGTGTTTCAGGTGTAAAAAAATTAAAATGTGAAAATGATTGGAGTAACGTGTGAAGGGAATAAGAGAAATAAGGAAAAATAACAACAGCGTAAGTTAAGCACAGTGCGTTTAGATTCCGTTTTAGGTATTACGTTTACGGTCGCGGGTTCGACTCCCGTGGAAGCCAAGAAGAAAGAAGTTTAATAAGGAAATATGGTGATTTCAAAAATAGTAGAGTATGAGTATCGTTGTTTTTTTCCATATAACTTTTCCCAAAAACTAATCAGCCTTAAAGCTCACCAATTCAAAAAATTTAAATAGTTATATAGACAAACAATAACAAAGAAAATGTGTTTAATTTTTGTTAGCAGCTCTAGAAATATATAAATATAAAATTTAAAAATTCCACACTAATTTAAAAACAAAATAAAAACTTCGTATTTTTCAATTCAAATTAAAATTTTGAATAGTTTTCCTTAGTATTTGAATTTTTTTTTTACATGTTATCAAACATTGTGAATGAATTTTACCATCAACCACTGTGAACGGCTTTCCACGTGATTTGATAAAAGAAGAGATAAAAAGAAAGAGCAGCTGTCAAATTTCAATCACAGCCAGTTTCGGTTTATAGAATTTTTGGCCAGTTTTCCGACGAATTTCTTTGGACCAAGAGAATTGTTTGTGCTGTTTGCCGATTAGATACCGTAGTTGTGAATTGCTTAAAATCAATTTAGTGCGAATTTACGCAAAATATCAAATAATGGCTGCAAGATTAATTCAAAAGATTGTGAGTGAACGTGTTGCCATTTACAATTAACGAAGGATTGAATCATTAATATTCCTTCTAACCATGTATGATTTGTTTGCTAAACTCCCTTTATCACAGCCTATTATTTTTTTTTTGTACGCGCTTTATTTTAGTTAAAAAGTTTTGGAGTTGATACAGCGCGATTTGGACAAGAGGTCCTGACCGAAGCAGCTGCCAACGTCAAGGTTCGTCCACCAGGAGCGTTATAGTGCTCTTTAAATAAGCGACGTTCAGCGAAAACGATGCTGCATCGCTGTCAGATTTTTACATAACACCAAATTGAATTCAAATTTTTTGCAAAAAATATATGTACCTACGTGCCATTGCACAATATTTCATTATTGCCAGTTTAATCAAATGCATTTCCGTTTGTGTGCTTTTGCAGTGTATCAACCAGTTTTCTGCATTTTTTTTTTTAAATTTTGATAACTGCTAATTTAGTGCAAAAATGTTGTATGACCAAATTTTTCGAGGAACTTGAAAATTGTATAACCTCAACAAAAGACTTGTAATATGCGTTACTGCGGCTTGTAGGCAACCACCCAACAGCGCCTCTCCTATTACGGTGCATTGTCGCAACGCAAACGAAACATTTGCGGGTGTTGCGGTAGTAGTTAATTATTCGGTTCTGCCAATCAACAGCTGTTAAAACAATATTACAACTTTGTGGATACAGACAGACGACAGAACATTTGAAGGAGCACACTTACGTAATATCAGTTGCCTTTTGAATATGTGTTTGCCATTAGATATGAAAGCGCGTGCAACTTTTATTGATAAGCGAGATTAGTACATTGTTTACTAATAGTGCAGAGTACGACTAACATACATACTTATACGCATCTAAATATTTAATTAGTTATAGTGTGCCAGTTCGTATGTTAATATTTACTGAAGTTGTTTATTAATCCAAATATTTATAAAGTTCATCAATGTGATTAAAACGTTTAAAATTAACTAATTTGAATTATTATTTTCGTTTACTATAATTGCAGGTTAACGCTGCACCCACATCTGCACGCGGCTATGCTTCTGGCGTTAAAAAGGTTACTCTAATCCCTGGCGACGGTATTGGTCCGGAAATCTCCGCTGCTGTGCAAAAGATTTTCACAACTGCCAATGTGCCAATTGAGTGGGAGTCCGTTGATGTCACGCCCGTTTTGGTAAGTGAAGTTGCTCCATGCGAGCGATGCAAAAATCGACTTTTTAGCAAAAGCTTGCCGGCAAACTTAAATACTTACATAGGCAGTCGGGAAAAAATAACGGCTGCAAAATAGATGACAGGCGCTGTTAGAAAACCAGTAAATATATATCAATTATCAAGCAAGAAATAACTGATTATACATACATACATACATACATATGTATGTATGTATATGGGAAATATAAATCGGTAAAGACTTCAGCTTCGAAGCGGGTGCTATCTGAAATATTTTTATTATATTCACATGCAACTTTCAGCTCAAAATTATCTGCAATCAGTTGTCTACGAAATGCTAAATTGATACATTTTCCCAACCGCAATTGCTTACAGCTGAAACGTTTCCATTATTTAATGTATAATTTTGTCAGCAGGAGTTCTTGATAATAATAAAAATTGTAAAAATATTACTCATCTCATGGCATATGCAAATACACATGTACTACATACATACATACACACAGGTTTTTTGATAAACAATGAGTTTTTAATATTTATTAAATATATTTTAAGTGGTATTTCAAGTTTGCACTTTATTCTGCGAATTTTTTCTTCTTATTTTCAAGTTGCTTATTTGCATGGAGCTAAGCGCGCGCATGTGTATATGTGTGAGACATTGAAAAATTTAGCAGACGGAAAATTTAATAGCTCTTCAATATCAATATTTCGGTGATAAGAATATTATTGTTTTTTAAGTGGGTTTAATCCAGTTTTTTACGTAGTTTTGTTTATTCAGATTTTTTTTTATTTCAAGTATAATAAACGCTGATTAACCAAAGGCGGGTGATAAAAAAGCTACTATGTACTTGTATTTGTGGTAAAAATGTTTTATCGGCTTGGAGGTAAAAGCCACTTTTTTTTAATATTGCTTGAGTGACAAAAATAATGACGTATTTTCACGTCTTCTTTTTAACAACGCACCAGAATTTAAGATTAGTAAAAAATTAACTTACCTTTCTTTAAAAAACCTAACAATTCCCTGTTGTTTTGATGTCACTCTTTTTCTTGCAATAAAGAAATACTTGCATATCTTTTGTTTTCTCCTTTCGTTTAGGGTCCAGATGGCAAATTCGGTATTCCACAAGCAGCCATCGATTCGGTAAACACAAACAAAATTGGCTTGAAAGGCCCCTTGATGACACCCGTCGGCAAAGGTCATCGCTCCTTGAATTTAGCTTTACGTAAGGAATTCAATTTGTATGCCAACGTGAGACCCTGCCGCAGTTTGGAGGGCTACAAGACTCTCTACGATGACGTCGATGTGGTTACTATTCGTGAGAACACCGAAGGTGAATATTCTGGCATTGAGCATGAAATTGTTGACGGCGTTGTGCAGAGTATCAAGTTGATTACGGAAGATGCGTCGAAACGTGTCGCCGAATATGCCTTCCAATATGCCAAGGCAAACAATAGGAAGAAGGTGACCGTTGTGCATAAAGCTAACATTATGTAAGTTAAGTAATTGTACATTCAAAAATGAAATTAATTTCCGAATTTATACACTTACAGGCGCATGTCGGACGGTTTGTTTTTGCGTTGCGCGCGCGACACCGCCGAGAAATATCCGGAAATTCAATTTGAAGAACGTTACTTGGACACTGTTTGTTTGAATATGGTGCAAGATCCCAAAAAATACGATGTACTGGTATGTTTAACAAATATTTGCGTATCATTTGAAAGAAAATTTTTTTCGTGCTTTCGCTTACCGCTAATCGTATATTAATTTTACTCTGTTTTCAACTATGTCAGGTCATGCCCAACTTGTATGGTGATATTTTGTCTGATATGTGTGCCGGTCTCGTTGGTGGTTTGGGTCTTACACCATCCGGTAATATGGGACTTAATGGCGCACTCTTCGAGTCTGTAAGTTTTTTTTTTTTTTTTGGAAGTAATGTGCTTGCATGTAATGAGTTTTTATTTTTTCACTCACGCAGGTCCACGGTACTGCCCCCGATATTGCTGGCAAGGATTTGGCCAATCCCACTGCTTTACTGTTGTCTGCTGTTATGATGTTGCGACACATGGAGTTGAATGAACATGCTGATAAGATTCAAAATGCCTGTTTCGAAGTAATCAAGGAGAGCAAATATTTGACAGGCGACTTGGGCGGTTCGGCTAAATGTTCCGAGTTCACAAATGAAATTTGTGGTAAACTGTGAAGTGCATGAGCAAAGCGTCCGAGGTGAACGCGTGTACGCCATGTCCGTGACGTGCATGTCCGCCTGCTGCTCATTCAGCTAGAACAATATGTTCTACACACTGCTGCTTTACCCAACATACATTTAAAGTTAAAAAGAAAAAAACTGTTAATTAAAAAACAAAAAGTACGTATGTATTTATGAAAAACTGCTTGATATGAAAAGTACTGTACGTTCGAATAGAAAAATATGCACGCATATGCCATAACGTGTAGAATTTATAAATGCGTACTGCAGTTGCTCAAACAAAAACTGCAATTGCAACAACATACGCGAGCTGTGAAGAACATTTGCTCATCATCTACAAAACAGTTCTTAATGCGTCTATCATCGTACTATGCACATATATATATGTATGTATGTAGTAGTATTCATTTAAAGTTTTATTTCGTTCATGTTAAAATTTGCCAATCAGGTATTTATTTAGTAATTATATTACGTTTATTAGTCAATATTTATTTAAAGATATTTGATTTAATTTTATGTTTAGTTATCGTCAGTCAAGATTATACAATAACATCGTGTGCATCGTAACAATTGTTTATAGCAAAATAAAAGGCATAGATTGTCATTCATACATTTGCTTTTTGTCGATATTCCATAGTATTTGATGTAAAGGCGCGCGCTTAATATACAACAATATCGTAATTTTCATTCAAAAGCAGTAATGATTATCAATTATTATTACTATTGTCAGAACGATAGACAACAAATGAAAGCTGTTCCAACTCAACCAACAACAGTCATTATGAATACTTAACAATCTTGAATATTAAGGTAAAACAATAAACAGTTAATAAAAAAAAATTGTAAACAACAACAAATAGAGAGTTTTATTTCGCTAAGCGTTAAATTAATTCAATGACCATTCAATGAAACGATTATCAATCCCTTGCCGCATTACTACAAGCGAAAAAGATGATGGAAAATTGCGATTTTTTCACCTTGCCTAAAATCTCATCGTCTAAATAGCAGCAGTAGCTACGTACGTGAATATACCCCTTCAAATTCTGGCTCTGGTTCTCGTACTTTTAGACCACCTGCTCCCCACAAAATTTAGCGACCGTACAGCTAGGAATCTCAACCATTCCGACTACCTCGATAAAATAGCAACTTAACAGCAGCATTAAGACCTTCTGGTCAGCAAGAAATACAAAAATCTCACGACTTGCAATCATTTAAATTAAACTAACCTAAAATCCATCTTTGATCATCGCAAAATTCAGTGACTGGGCTCGTCCGCTGCACAATGTCTACGTCCTTGTAAAGCTCGAAGAGCTCATCATTCCATCTTCTATGGTATACGTCATCGTAAAGGCGTAAAAGTCCATCACTCTTTCGGAGAATCTTACTCTCGAACACTTCAAGAGCCACCTCATCTGATGTTTTCATCGTCCATGCTTCTGCGTCATACAATCGGACTGGCATAATAAGAAACTTATAGAACGTGGTTTTTGTCCATCGAGAAAGAACTTTAATGCTCAATTGCCTACTCAGTCCGAAGTAGTATTTCTTGGCAAGAGCGATCTTCCTTTGGATTTCGAGGCTGACGCTGTTATTGATGTTAATGCTGGTTCCTAAGCAAAACGAAGTCCTCTACTTTTTCGAAGTTATAACTGTAAACAGTGATGCTACTCGTAGATTCCAGCCGTGTCGATTGTCTATTTGATGACAGGAGATACTTCGATTTGTCCTCCAGACCCATTCGCTTCGCTTCTCTATCCAGTTTGGAGAAGTTAGAACTAACTGCGGTGTACGCCAGCAGTTGCACACTCTTATAAAAGATCGTGTCTGATCGATTTAGTTCTGCGGCTCGAATTATCTTTTTCAGGTTAAAGAAATCGCAGGACAAAGAGTCAACCTGTCTGAAACCTCGTTTGGTATCAAGCGGCTCCGAGAGGTTCTTTCCAATCCTAACGGAGTTGGTGGTGTTGCTCAACATTATTTTACATAGCCATATTATTTTTCCCGGGATACCAAATTCAGACATTTCGGCATAACGGCAACTTCTTTTTGTGCTGTCGAAAGCGGCTTTGAAGTCGACAAAAAGGTGGAGCGTGTCGATTATTCTTTCTTGGGCCTTTTCCAAGATCTGACGCACTGTAGATTTACCAGGTCTAAAGCCACTTTGATAAGGTTCAATTAGTTTATTGCTTGGCAAAATACACGCTACTTAGATGGTAGGATATTTAGTTTGGGTCGAAGTCCCACACTGAAAATGTTTGGATGTGTTGGCTTTGGATGATTCTTCTGCGTACAAATTAACCCATTCGAAGTCCTGGGCGACCTCCTTCGTAGCACGAATGAATGAAATCAAGCAGTATTTCGACATAAAGATTGTTGACGTCTCGGTTTACTCGGAAGAGCAGGGAGGATCACAACAGGTACATGTTAGAAGTGAAGCCACCTTGTGGATACATCAGAAGTCATATTTTATCACTCGAAGTTCAGCGGTAACGTTAACTGCTATACCAGGCCCGACTTACAGACTAGTGAGTTGCAACCGCTCAACGGATTCCAGTCACCACCCTTTGGCAGAGGGCAAACTCAAAAGACTACTGTTACTCTGGCGTACATCCCACCAACGGCAGCAATGGCAGTTATGTCAGATCTAAGACCTTTACATTTAGTGGTACAGCAATCCGCTAGGAACTCCCTCAGCAGAGTCCTAGAAATACTTCCTGGATAATCTAGTCTAATCCACACAATATGGGGTAAGGACCCATGCGAGAAAAAGTTGGAAGCTTTCTAGAAAACTGTACAAAGACTTAAAGAAGTCAAATATGGAAATCTCTTTCAGGCTTAAGGCAATCAAAGACCCTTGTGAGAAATTTAAATTCCGGAAGAGCTAAGGAACTAAAAGGCATGCTTCGAGGAAAGTAGACGATTCTCACAGGGTTTTTGAGTAGTCCTGCTCAATTATCAGAATGTGACGAAAGTCAACCGCATTCGATCGCAGAGTGCCGAGTGCTAATGCCCTATCTAGAAATTATCTTCCTAATTTCGGTTCATCCAAAATATACGAATTTATTTGTATGGCAAGTGATCTTGAAGATCTTGAGTGGAAATTAACCTCGCCTTAAGAACAAAAGGGGTATCAAAGTAAATCTTTTAGATCGCACTGTTTACCACTCTACGAAATTTATCTAATCTAATCTACTCTGGCACAATTATATTTCGACTATTGTACCAGATGAAACCCGCACTTATCCAAAATAGACCCCAAAGTACAAATAACCACCCTTCACACGTTTATAAGTATAGAGCCACCTTTTCAAAATCGTACACATCCAACAACGCGTCCGCCTATGTTTCAATACAATAACAAAAAATAATATTAATCATATATTCTACAGCAATGGCCGACTGTTATCCATTCCGTTTACGCGTGCATTGCCAATGAGCCGTTCTCCATAACGGACAAAAACAGCTCCTTTCGATTTAACTATTTTTGTGGACAGCAGAATCAAAGTGTCCGAAATTGCTTAGAATACCAAGATATACCCTTTTGATCTGAAGAAAATATAGCACCAAACTGAAAGCTGAAGAAGTTACAGTCTTGGGGTTTTAGTCGATTGATCATTTTAATTTCGTAAACTAAATGTATTCGATCACCAAGAAATGTCACCTAACTCAGTTTATAAAACTGAGATTTTTAATAGTCGATGGATATAATTATTTTAACATTTCTTGCGCAAACTTGTCAGAGTAAGTTTATATTGCGAGGGGCTCTACTATCAATTAAAGCTTTAACTAGACTCTACTTTACTGCATCTACAAAAAAATCATGGAGGTTGTTGTCTCTTTCCGATTAGAAACTTTGTCGATATATTCTTCCTAGCATTCGCGTATTTTAAGGTCGAAGTTTTTCCTCTTTGTTGTCTCCGAGTCTATTAAAAATTTGAGTCGCTAGCCTCTGTGTTCTGTAATTCCCCTCATAGAGGCATTAATTTCGTTACGCACGAGGGAAGTGACAGTAAAAAAGGAAGACGGTCAACTAGGTTTGCTATCCGTGTGATCTGATTCGACCGACGCTATTGCTTAGAGAACAACCGCTATCATAAACATTTCAGATAGTACTTTAGGTTTCTTCTAGTCAGGTACCCGATTGCAGCTGGGCTGACGGTGTAGTGTTTGTCGGATGCAAAGTGAAAGCGAAAAGAACTTCAAAAATTTAAGAATGAGAATTTGGAGAAAAAAAAGCACTTGCTTACCTCTCACGCGAACAAAATTTCCAAACAAGTGGCATTATCGTTTTGGTTTCATTTTATATTTGACGTGATAATACTCACACTAACAACCTGAAAGTGATTTATAACTGGCAAAAATCTAAGCATACCACTATTATCGCATCACTGATAGCAAATGCTCTGCCGTCAACCGAGACAAAATAACATTGTTGGTCACATAAAAAACGATTGGTCGTACGACATGAATATAAGTAGCATTGATTTACTTATCGCGGACTGGCAGACATACTTAAGTGGAATAAAAAATCTACTTTCTCACAATCTCACCTCGAGAATCGCTTATCTACCCCCATCCATTTCAACGAAAACCTCCAACTTATTTATGAGACCAGCGTAATTTAGGCACTATTTTGTTGTTGATTGTGAGGCTGGTTTAACTTCTGCCTATCCATAAATTTCGGCGTGACTTGCAGTCTTTATTTTGCGCCTGTACTTAGTTGACGACTGCGGCCGCGTTTGCTCAGAACAGGCTTGTCGAACGTGACGCTCAGGACCTTTGGTTGGTTAATTGTTAGAATGGGGTCTTCAACGAGGCAGATACTAAGGTTGAGCCTAAGCTCTTTCGGACATGATGTAAACAAGGTCGCTATGGATTTAGTAGAAGATAGAAAAGCCAATAAAATTATTGTGCAATCATCGGATTATGAGACATAAGAAACACTCCTTTGTCGTTTTAAGCGATTCGGTATACAGTTATCAAGCAGTAGTTGGAACAGAACGCCACCATGTTCGTACAACTCTCTTTAATCATTACAAATTTAAGGTTTCAGTATGATCGACAATGTGAAGCCCGTTGGAATAATAGACCGTGTACGCATTCGCCTTCCCCAGGATATCTTGAGGAAAAGTGACTCGACAATGGAACCACTGAAAATGTGGCACATCGGTATTTTGCGGAGCTCTATCAAATATATACATAACTACCCCGCTGAATCAAATTTTTTTAGCATTGACAAACGTGGCCCGATAAGAGCTAAAGGTCGCTTATAGAAAACAAGTAGCGCGAGTGATTTTAACAAATTGTGCAGCCATTTAGCCACTAGCCACTTGATCCTGCTTGACGAAGGATAGTGTAAACCGTTGTTACAGTTTCTTATAGCCAGGGAATGGAAAGGAAATTTGATTAAATTGCCATTTATCTATCAAAAGTGGTTTCGATTAAAAACCGTTTAGCGTTATCTGATATAAAGAGTGTTCGCGGTGCTGATAATTGTTACGAATTGTTAAGAGTATTAAACAAGCAAGAAGCAAATAAAAGTTCTTTTCGCTAAGGTTCGTTATTGGAATGTTTCAGGGAAACGTTAATGCAACGTTTTTCATTTTGTATATTTGGAGGCGAACAAAAATTCAATCAGCTGTTCGGTTAACTTCCAAGTTTCTGCAAAATTTTGCGTTCGCATAAGAACTTGCAAGCAACTCTCTTTGAGAGAGAATACTCCACAATTCTAAGAATTTCGTTGCTGGATAATTCTTGCTGGACTTTTACACGAACACACTTATGATGTTTCACATTTTCTTTTGCATTTTTCAAATCAAATGTCATTTTTCACTTTAATAAAATGAGAATTCCCTTTTCATAAAAGATTTCAGGCTAGTTTCCATACTAAAAATAGACACACCAAAAGACCGCCCTTCGTACGGTGCCGGCATGCCTACCGATGTCGTCTCTAAAGCATTTACATTATGCTATCGGTGAGGGAGCACAACACCATTCTTACTAAACACTGCCTGTGGCGTTGTAACCGCCACCTGGACACATCCAAGTAGCCTTCTCTAACGCCTGACTAATAAAAAGATCCGTACTTTTATCAGACAACCTCTTTATTCGCCGCCTCATAGACGGTGTCTGAGGGGGCGTTCGCAAAAGAGAACAGCGTTACCTTTTAAGAATTCTGGCACCTTGTGTGGCAGCCTACGCAGGATTAAGTTAAGCGCTATAACAGCAACCTTCTTACTGATAATTTCAAATCTTTCAACGTCACATATTTCAATTACTATACATTTAGATAGTTAGACGCGTGGATTTAAAAACAACTCTACTCAAATCAAAATTTCAGTTAAAGTACAAAATTTTCCTTTAATAAAACTGGTTTAAAATTGTTTTCGTTTTACTTGGTATTGATTTTTTGAATTGATTGCTTGCATTGCATTTTTTTTGCCTTTTTCGCGTTTTTGACGATTTTAGGTTCGTTCTCTACTTATGACGCAATTGAAAGTGCGTTTGATATAAATATATGTAAATCATAAATTCAAATACTTATACTTACGGTGCCTTGCAAATGATTGAATTAAAAATAATTTATAATCGACTAATAAACAACTACATTTATACACGTTTGTATGTATGTATGTATGTATACATTTGCATTATGATAATATCGTTTTATTGTTTGTTAGTGGGTAAGTTAAGAATTATACGTTGCCACAATGTACGTACATACATAAGCATGTATGTATGTATGTATGCATTATATATGTATGTATATATATGTATGTATCGTTACATACCAATAATTATTATACATATAATTTTTTTTATGTTAATATTATAAACTATATACTATACTACATACTTTTACGCAAACATACACGATTTCATTTATTTCGTTTTTTTGCATTTAATTATTGTATCATTAATTTACTTTTTAATTTTTATTTTTGTTTGCTGCTATCGTTTAACATTTTACCCGCTGCTGCAGCTGTTTGCTGCCCATTGCAATTTACATTTGCACAAACGCATGTGTGTATGGATGTGTGTCTATATGTTTGCATACGTATACAGCTGGCGTGAGTATAAAGAGTGTGGTGAGAGCTACTAGACACAACAATAACGGGCAATTGAAATTTCAATTCATAGTTGTTTATTAAAACATTTGCATATAATTAAATTTTTATTTATTTATTTTTTTTCTATTAAAGTTTCTTTTTGTAAATTGTTCACCCTTCTCTTATCAAAATAAGCATACACTATACATGTTTGTATGTAAGCATTCTATTAACGAATGCTAGTTTGCCTTAATTGTAGTACATACAATTAAAGATGTAATTCAGTTGTTTTTTTTTGTACTTATAAACTAATTATAGTAAGTAAAAATATTTGCATTCTGTTAGCTTTACTCATTTTGTTTTAATAACAATATTTAATGCTTTAGGTGCTTAAAAGTAGTTTATAATCATTCTTATTTGTATAGTTTTTTTTTTGATTTTTCTTTATTTTATTATTTATATTTTTTTTTTGATTTTTTACTTTATTTCATTTGTAATTGTTTGTTTGTGGCGTCAACTACAGGTGTTGATTTTTTACACTTGCATAATATGTTTATAATTTTTTTGCTTTACATTTTTCTTAGTTCAAAGAGTGCTTGCCGAAATTTCAACAGTTTTATACATTTTTTAGCACAAATTCGTGAGGCAAATCTTAATAAAAAAATAGATAAACTTATACATAGCATGTATGTATGTATGTATGTAAGTTCTATGTAAGTGTGTATATACGCACACAAGCACATTTATTTACTGTGTCTATGTTTTAATTTTTTTTTTAATCTAATTTTATTTTAATTTTTTTGTTCTTAATGTACATACTTATACATTGATTAAATACGAGTATAATGGGTTGAAAAATAAATCAGTTAAGTTTGCGGTTTTTAAATTTTTTGTTTTTTTAATAAAAACCTCAATTTTTTTTTTTTTAGGTTAACAAGGCTACATAATAAAGCTGGTGGCAAATGAGCGTGTGAGTGAGCTAGAAGCAGCAAGTGGGAGGAAAAAAAATAAAGCAAGCCATTTACAAACAATATTTTCTAAACACTACAAAAATTTGAATAAAATGATAAAAAAAAACGTGTGGCAAATCAAACGAAATAATAGTAGTGAATTAAATATAGCAGAGCTTCGAAATCAATAAAAATCAATATGTATGTATGTATTTTCTACAGCTGCGAGTAGTTAAATAGTATTGCGTACTCATTGGCAAAGTAAATAAAATTTTACAATTTAGGAGATTCAGAAGGTGTCGTAAAAATGTAGTCATACAAACTTTCGGTAGCTCAAATTTTTTTGTTTGTTTTTATTGCGTTGCACCGAAAAAGGATGAGTAATAACATAACTTGGAATTTTTCAAATTTTATGACTTTACGACAATACGACACTTAACGATACCTTGTGAATCCCCTTATTGTGTTTGCTCTTATAACCCAGCAGCGTATAAATTTTCAACTATCGCACTTTTAGTGTTATCATCTAGAAACTGGTCAGTCGCAAGGTACAAAAAATTGCAATTTGAACTCGCATCGATTTATCACTTCGCTCCCTAAAAAATCTTTTAAATTAAGGTACGTTCAGTAAAAGAAAAAATGGCATAGACAACAACGCTTTGCATTTTTGAACTTTCATTTTTTTTTTTTTAAGTTTATAAAATGAACTTATTTTGCCGTAATTGAGAACAACTTTTTTAAATACTTAACTTAAATAGAAAATATATAAATAGCACTCGAGGGGCAAACGATATCTCGATATGACCAAATTTTTTATTATTTTACCTAATGAATCATAGCGGAATATTTGTTATTACTTTCTAGGTTATAATTATGATACAAAGTAAAAAACAGGCGATTTCATAAGAATTGGAGAGTAGAATAAAAAAACTCAGCAATTTGGTTTGTTCACTGATTTAAATCACAATAAATAGGTCAGGAAAAGAGAAATTTTTAAAATTGCTTTCGATATCTGCAATAAAGTTTTGTTTTCCCTTAGAGCGCGAATAAGCGAATGAATTGAAGCAAAACCAAAATACCAAGTTTGGTTATAAAATATGAAAAAAAAATGGAAGCAATCGCCCCTATTACGGTTGTCGTCGTCGATGTCGTCGTCGCTTTTTAGTCGACATCACATCGTGTCGACGTCGACGTCACATCGACGTACAATTGGTATTGAGACGACGTCGACAGTTTATCGATAAAATCAATGTAGAAATACCATCTTTGTCATTTCTGCATGAGCTGTTTCATTTTATTTACAATTTTTATGCAAAAAATTTCATTGTTCAAATTCGTCGGAATATTTTAATTGAATATTTTCTCAGAAAAATGTTCGTTGTTTTTGTTCAAGCGATGATGAGAGCAAAAAATAGCTTGCAGCAAAAAGAAAAATTATAAGGCAGGAATTCTGTGATGTGTTTAGTTTTCCAGATAACAAGTAAGTGTTACAATTAACATTCATGGATAAGTCTTTTGGATTTTATCATGATAGTTGTTAAAAATTTTTTTTTCCAGATTTGAAGAATATTTTCGACTTAACAAAACTGCGATATTATGTATGAGCTGGAAAAAATTAAGCCAGTAATGGAAAGTGGAGTCCGGACAACATCTGTTTCCAGAAGAGTTTCAAATTGTTCTGGACTTGTAATTTTCATTTCTAAATCAATACAGATACACATGTAATAATTTAATTTAAATATTTGTTTGTTAATAAAAATTGATTTTTAAAAAAAAAAACAATTATACCTTAAAATTTTCTTCTAGTCGTTAGTAAAAACGGTGTCGACTGAAATGGCGTCGCTTGAACGCAACATCGACAGCAATTTTTCTTAGCCAATACCAAATGTGTGTCAATAGCTGTCAATAGTTATCGATAACGACTACGCCAATACCGAATTTAACAAGTCGTCGTCGTTTAGTGTCGACGACGAAAACCGTAATCAACGAAACTTGTAACAGTGTGAACGGGCCTAAGTCAACTGTTACGAGATTCTCATCTTCTTTGCTGATTTCTTTTTGCCATTCTTCCTTTCGGGATTCGTCATTTTCTTTGTTTATATTAAAAGATGCATTCTTAAGAGTGTTCTTTTAATTGGCCGCAGGTTGTCTCGGGCTGCCCGAGAGTAACAAATTTGCATTTCTTTTGTCAGTGGAGAGCAACGAGAGTTATTTGTGTCTCTCACAAACAGAAAGTCGCCCAGAAAGAAAGTCCCGGCGAGTTTGTGAAAACTGATTTTTGAACAATCGAAAACATACGAAATATTACCTTTCTTGATTATTTAAGTATGCAATTGACTTAAAATTTGCTTAATATCAAATAAAAATGTGTTTAATTAATTTAATTGTTTTGTATGAGAAATTGTTGATTTTTTGCGATCCTATGCTTTTGGGCTGTTTACTCTCTGAAAAGAGACAACTTCTTTTATACGCTCTTTTGCCTGAAACTTGACATCCTTTCTTTTTCTCTAACATACAAGTAACAAATTTGTACTGAATAAATATTTGGCAGCAAGCATTCGCACGCAAGAAAGCAGCTGATCGTAGGTCCGTTCGTCTAAAAGTGCAGCAAGAATAATCCAGCAATGAAAATTGTGGAATATTCTTTTTCAAAGAGAAATACTTGGAAATTTTAATGTGAACGCAAAATTTGCAGAAACTTTAACGAACAGCTGATTGAATTCTTGTCTGCATTCAAATATGCAAAATGAAAAACATTGCATAGTGTCTTTGTGAAACATTCTACTAACGAAACTTAAATAAACGAAGATTTACTTGCATCTGGCATGTTTAACACTCATATTTTATAAGTTTCACCTTTAAAAATCTTTAAAAAAAAAAATTGGTATTAATCCAAATTACAATCAGCTGTTTTCTTGCTTGCAAGTAAGTCCAGAAAGAATTTGCAACTTCCCCTCAAAATAAAATGTCATTTTGCACTCTCAATTTCCCCTTACTTGGCAAGTTTTTTGGACGCCGTGAACGCAATTAACAATTATCTGCATCGCGAACACTCTTAGTAATTTCTAAACGGGAGAAATTTGCATTTGTGAATTTTAAAGTTGCAAATTTTAAAAACTATTATTTTAAGATGCGAGAAATAGGAAAAAATGTATTTCAAGTTGCATTATTAAAAAACTTTGGTAGCAGCATTCTCTGATTCACACTTTTAGATGCAAACAAATCAATTCGTTATTTGCAAGTTTTTGAAAATTTCCGTTCGCGTAAAAACTTCTTAGTAGTTAGCCTTTTAAGGGACCAGAGCCGTTTATAGCATTAGGACCGGACACGGCAAGAGAAAAACTTAGCTGGGAGACAAAAAGGCAGAGAAACCTACACTGGTTTAACGTCGCCGGTCTCAAACAGTCCAAGAACATCCTTGGGGGTAAAATCTAAGAAGGCTCAATCTTATGGACCTTCCTAGGGAAAAACTAAGAATCCTTACAGGCTTTCTAACGGGCCACTGCAGACTTAAAGGTCACCTACATAAACTGGGGATCTGGTCGAGCGACTTATGTCGCTTCTATGACTCGGCAGGAGAGACCCCACACCACCAGCTTACGGAGTGTGAGGCTGTGGCGCGCAGACGGGGGACAACCCTGGGCCGGCCATGGCCGGGAGATCAATACATACAATCCCCAACCCCGGCGACTATCCTCAGATTTCTGGAGGTCCTGGGGTTGGCTGAGTTGTTGTGATGAGCTTCGAGGGCACAATAGACCCACTGGTCGCAGTGCATACCTCTATCTATTTATATCTATATCTAGCCCTTTAGAGAGAGATAATTATTCTAAATCCATACCAATTTTGATGATTGCTAGTTTTTGCTGTATTTTCATGCACCCGATTTCCATGATCAAAGTACTTGAATTTGTAATTCGCAATTTTTTTTCCCTTAACATTTCTCATGCTTTCATTTTTATTGAATTTAAAATTTACTTTTTGCTTACTGGCAATAATAAATATTAAAAAATTTTAGTTTTTTAGTTTCTTCTTTTTTGCTGTTTTATTTTCTTAGCTGACGTCACACGCCCTGACACGGCGATGTGCTCTGTCATCCTTGGCATTGGTGCAAGGCAGCTTCTGTAGTTGTAAGTTTTGGGCTATAAGCTATTAGCTTTCGACAAAAAGTAAAGTTTTTTTTTTTTTTTAAATGGCAAGGCGTTAAAAGTGGATAAGATGGCGGCCTATCCTGCTGATTGGTTTACCCGGGAATCCAAAAAGCCCACTTTAAGCCGACCTACATCGGGCAAAACACTGGATGAATTGAGGAAGATCGTAAAGGGATCTATTTCAGAGAGACTGCATTTAAATGTAGCGATGGATTATGTCTGTTTAATACTTGATAATATCATCGAAACAGTCACAGAACCATGGTCATCCTATGGACAAAATATCTCGAAAGAAGGCAAAGTCTCACCGCTGGATCTAGTTGAAGTTTCAACAACGCCTTATTCGATAGGGGATGAAAAGACAGCTTCTGAAGCAAACCAATCAGATGATGCATGGTTGATGTTAATCATATTGGGGGTTTACCGAGTCGAAAGAGCGACAGATGATACATACAAACGGGCCCTCTTAACGAATATCGGCAACATGGCAAAAGCGAAAGGAATGGAGGGAACTATTTTCATTAACATGACATTTAGTAACCTTCGGGGATGGGTCTCTTCGAGCGAATACAGGAAGCTGATAGCTGTGATTGATATGTTCTTTTTCCGTTTCGATCAAACGATTGGGCATACCTGAGGACTGGCACCATTGGATCTCGTTTTAAAGACTGTGCAGCCTTACTAGCATATAATTACGCATCCACCCTGATAGGTTTGTCAACCAAGGTGATCTGCTCCTCTGGATTTTCAATGAAATGCTAGCTGATGAAGCAATAAGAATGTTTAAAGAAGGTGAAGAATATGGAAAACAATACTCATACTTCCCATACCAAGTCGACTTGGGACTTTGCACGCGAAGCGCATACTCTGCTCGGATGAATCCTGCCATGCATTTTTTTGGAAATGTTATTGGAACAATGATGACACAAACACGAAGCTATAATGCAAGGATGATTTTAACAGCCCAAATAAAGGATATCCTATCCAATGCGCAACTTGTTGGATATGTCTTCGCTACCCGATCTGAGAAGAAGATTAAATTTTTGAAATCTAACGATCCAGACGCTGATGAAGCTCAAAAAGAATATCATGAGAAACTATCAGAGGATGATATCAGTCTTGAGGCGCGTAAGGAATATTGTCCAAATGAAGTGAAAATTCCAACAGGCAGAGATCCCAAAGAGTGGTTTGCGTGGTTTGACCAAATGGAGGGGATGCCCAATTCTGATATGAAGAGATTCCTGCGAGGGAATATATGGGATAATAGGAGCAAGACCGGGATCAATAGGAGCCTTCTGTTGCGGTCCACTCTTTGCTCATGACGACTAAATTTCATCAAAAAAAAAAAAAAAAAGGTCAATTTGTTTCAAAAGTTTTACGAAGTGAAATTTTCATATATGTAAATTCGTGGGGAAATATTTCTCAAAAAAACTTAAAAATTCAATTCGCAACAACCGCCCAAGACGATTTTATACAAGGTAATAGCAGTAGAACAATTGAATATTTGTTTCATGTTTGCCTGACATACTGAATGTTCTAATTTTTTAGTTATAAAAATAAAAAAAAAAAACTTTTTGAAGTTTTTTGTTTCTGTACTGCTACTATCAAACTCTATCAATTAATCTTTTGTCCTCTCAAAATTATGTTAAATATAAATTTGTTTCCAATGTAATTCCGCAATAATTAAGAAACACGATTAGCTTTTATGGTATATATCATGGTACAACCACTTTGCAGTTTTTTACCTTACAAACTTGTATCATAAAAGACTCAATTATTTGTAGATTATTTTGTCATATATTTTTTCTATGTTCAAATTTTTTTCACTTGATCGAAATAAATGAAATTAAACAAATTAGTCTTTACAATCGCTAAGCGTTGCCTATGCGTTATTTTTGTTTGCTTTATGTGATTTTGTAAATTTGTTTAAAATATATAAATTACATCAGAATACATAATTAGTTCTTTTATAAACTGTAATATATAATTTACAACTGTATAATATGTATGTATAAATTGATTTCACGAATTTAAAAAAAGGATTTTAACTTCATTTCTATAAAAAAAAAGTCGTTTGTAAAAGTAGATCTTCAATGCACTATTTTTAAAAAGCATTAAATCCAGACCAGACCAAATAAACAAATGTTTGAAAGTCAATAAAAAAAAAATGTTTAACTCAATAAAAATTACCGAAGGAGCTATAAATCCTCAACGTGTAGGCACCGAGTGAATTTTTTCAGGTTATTTTTTATTTGATTTTTGAAGGGGAGATTTTGAATTGATATAAGATGGCAAAAGTAATGCAAGAAAATGAAATCCAAGAAAGATTACAACTTTCAAGGGTTTGCGTTGTGAATATGACTGTATCGAGTGCGAAGATAGTACTGGTTTATATTTACTCATGGGGTAAAGGTGAAAAATCTATTTCGGCGATGCGGCTTTTGAATAAAAATGATGATGATTTAAAAAACGTTAATCGATATGTTTTTGTATCGGGAAAAGGAGAAAAATTTACATTCCCTGATACAAGATTAGAAGTGAATGATGCGTTATTCTGGGAAGGCAAATTAGACTCATATGTTGGCAGAGTGTATCTTCAGGGGCAATTTAAACCAGGAATCATTAATGGTAAAGAGCAAACTTGTTTTATCTGTTCAGTTCAGAGAACGGGAGACTACGGTGAAAATGAATTATTTTCTTTACTCACGAGAGATTTTGCGAAGGAATTCAGAGAGAAGCGTATTAAAGATAGAAAAGTTGAAGTGGTGAATAAGGGATTTCAGAATGATAAAAAAGGAGAATTCATAAAAGCTTCTAAAAGTAAGGTTAGTAGCAAGAAAAATTTATCAGCGCATGAGATTAAAGCATCGGAATTACGCTTAAGCTCGGAAGCATCGACTTCTAAAGCGGCGAAGATATCAGTTGAAAAAGTTGCTAGAAAAGTGGAGAATAAGAATGTTAAAACTATTGCAGAAGTGGAAAAGGATGAGATTGAAAATTCAGAATCTGAATCGGAAAATCGAGGAAGTGATTCTGAATTGAGCGAAAGTGAAGAAGATTATGAAGAAAAAGACCAGAAAGAATTTACTTTGGATGAGATATATAAGAGTGGAAAACTCTTTTTTAAGTTGGATAAGCAAGATGTTGACGCAAAATTTGCTAATCAGATAACCGTATGGAAAAATTTCTTTGATGATGTTGTTTTTGAATCTACTACTTGGGAAGAAGCTATGCAGAAGGAAACAATTTCTGTTATACGGCAGTCTTCCAATAAGAAAGGAGGTTATAAAATAAGTAACGAAATTAGTGCTCCCGAAAATTTAAGTATTTTAAGAAGTAAAAAAGGAATGGGTTATCTCTTGTTGAAGCCTATTAGAAATAGCAGCAATTTTTAATTAATTTCTAGATTTTCTAATTTTAACTTTAATTATCATTTGAATTGAATTAAAGCGTGTATATTTTTATAGAAGTTAAAGAAATGGAATTGAATATTTCCATCTTTCGCTTCGTTTTTACTCTTTTCGTTTCTGAATTTCCTATTTTTTAATTTTAATACTGGATGTCCTTAGGGAATTCACAATCACGTGTTGTAGGCAACTAGCTCTTATGCAAATTTAAAAAATATCGGAGGACGAGCAGATAAATGTAAAAAAAAACATTTTTTGCTTAAAGATATACAGACATACATACATATGTATATCGTTCGTATATGATTTTTTTGTACAGAAAAAAAATGTCGAACTTATTTTCAAAAAAAATTTCAACTTTTTATATTTATTTGTACAAGGTATAATAATTACAATTGTTTTAAATTAATGTACTAGTGTCAAAGTAACACTTTCACGCTCAACTTTTGAAACTGTAGAACAAAATTTTACAAGGCGCTGTCACTTGGGTAAGTTAAGCAAATTATGTTCAATTTCAGTCAAAAGGGAATAATTTTTATTACGGAAGAAAAACCCAGAGTTTTAACCAACCTTGCTGGCTCTTCGAAAGGATCCATCTAATAAATTAGGCTACTCAAGAAGTCATTCAAAAACAAGCATCTAAAAATGGTTTTTTTTTAGCAGATTTTCGTTATCAACGCCGAAATCAGCTAAGTGGTGATTTAAGTAAGTAAGGTGTACCTAACTAAACCAGCAAAAAGAGTTGTTTCTCTTCTTCTTAAAATACGAAAAGTTACCGTCTCTAAGGCGGGTATGTTGTGCCAGCTTACATCAGTCCAGAAGCATACAATTGAGAGTGATATGTAGGACAGTAAAAATCAGTGTTTGCGACGGCTGAAGTGATGCTGCCTCAATATGTTTCAGTCCTATGTGATAGTAATGCGATAGTTTGAATTTACTGCTTTGTCCTAATTATAAACATTGTACTAAACTAATTTATTTAAACACAAAAGTTTTAGTCAAATTTGTGCATTACACATATCTACATAAACACACATATTGCCGATAAATGTAATGCAACTACAAATGTATTACAACTAAATCATACTAATTAACTACATAATATGTACTACATAAAGAAAGTTTTGTGGGAGCATGTGTACAGCATAAGGTGGGAGTTAGACGCTTTGTTATTTACATAAACACACACACACATATGTATCTATGCATATGTAAATATGTACGTGGCGGGGGTATGTGACGGACGTTTAATTGAAAAAGTAATGTTCGTTGAAACCTACCACATTTGGATCCATATTAACATCAACACTCATATCATTCACCTCATCCACTACGCTCATGCCTACCTCGTCAGACGCCGTTGCCGTCGTATTACTAGCGCCAACAGTCATCACTGCACCACCATCCGTTGTTCGCACATCCTCTAAGCCACTGGGCAGATTATCGAGATAGAGCACATTGGGACAATATTAACTCCCTGGATCATTGTATATTGCACGTTGTGCATGACGATATTGCGCGTGCATTTGTGCGGCCGTTGTCATGTTGGTTATTAGGTCGGACTTTGGTGGCGCAATTGCCGGATTTGTAACGGTGGTGGGTAGCAGTGTTGGTTGTGTGGGTACAACACCTATAACGGCCAGACTATCGCCCAAGGTGGGACGACAACCTGTCATAGCATTTGTTGCATCGGCCGCTAAGAAACCGGCTGCCACAAGATGCTCAGATGCTGTAGCCGTTGCCATATCAATATGTTGTCTATCGCTTTCGGTTAACAATGACGCCGCTGCTGCTGCGGCAGTGGATGGCTTCTCAAGTGGTGACATAATCGGCGTTTGATTGAGCAGCGCATTTGTGGCGTTGGTGAGCGCCGGTCGTGTACATGGTGGCGATAGTGGTGGCTGTACCAAGGTTGGCTGGAGTATTAAGTTGCCATCTTCGGTGCCAATTAGTTGCAATGTTTGCGTTGTGTCTATATGTAGCAATGGTATGATATCTGATTCTAGTCCTTGCTCGCCAGTAACTGTTACCGTTTGCAGTTGTTGCAAGAACTGCTGTTGTAGTAACTCTTGCTGTTCCAATTGTTGTTGTTCCTCAATTTGTTGCTCCTCCAACAGCTGTTGCAGCTGTCGATATTTATCTTGCAAATTAGCATCTTGTTGCAGTGCCACCAACGCATCGCGTGTCAGTTGAAACACGTGCCCATTTTCATCGCGCAGATTGTATACGTCATCGTTGGAGCGCATCACTTCCAAAAACTGATCCCATTCCATATGCACATAATTATTACCAATTAGTATGGTCACGCCGGTCTCCTCTTTGTAAGTTTCATTCGCGGTTAACATCTGCAATTCGTCGGTTTCAATTGGAAATTCGGTTGATTTATCTGTGCTCGGTGTCAATATCGGTCGTCCGATGAGCACTTCCTTCGGTATTGGTCTCAATTGTTGGTCGCTGCCGGTGTAGAAGAAAGGCTGCGCTACTACTGGTACCCACTCGTCGTCGACTCTTCTGCAGAGTAACAATGTATCCGGGTAGCCTGGTACGGGCTGGGATGGCACGGCTATTACCGATGGAGTATGCTGCAATGGAGTAAAAAAAAAATTGGAGAGGTTATTAGAAAAAAAAATGGATATATATTTCCCATTTATAACTCACTAAGCCCTTAATTAACTAAAACTGTAAATTTCAAAATTTCGTTCAAAAACTGCTTCCATTTTCTTTGGTCAGGCATTACACTTAGGCCATTAGTCAGAGGATCGTTGTGATACCACCAATTATTCCTTTACTCCCGCTTGTTCAACCATTTATAAATAAATTTCGACTCGTCAAACTACTTAGGTTTATGTTCCCCATTTCTCCGAGGTAACCAAAAAGGGAAGCCATTACAAAGCGTAGCCTGCTTTTCGATAGCGCAGAACATGAAGAAGCATATTTTCCTCTCCATAGTTCTTGCAGCTTCTACAGCATCTGTAGGAGGATACTCCGAGATGCCCCTCATTTGGGATATATCAGCCCTTCCTAAGCAATAAAGACTACGCGATCGTTAATGATCCCATCTGGGCCAAGTTTGCCAAGAGCTCCTACAGGTCGTTATTTGCACCGAGCTGACATTTGCACGTACAAAAACAAATCCCTTTAAATGCAGCTTGCAAGTACCGAGAGGCAAACCAATGTGCAAGAATCTGCATCGTTGTTTCCTCCCTCGCAAGTTCGTCCGCTAAACATTTACCCTCAAGGTTAGGTCTGTTCTGCTTAGCCATATCCTGTTGTGATCGGTGCGGTGACAGTCTAGTACAATATTTGATCTAATCGTAGCTGAGCTGGCAGCTGGTTATCACGGCTTGGAGTTTGTCAAAAGTCTTTTTAAAAGCTGAAATCTCAGCATAAAAACCCCTACAGTAGTCCGGCAACCGAAAAGAACAGATCACAGCTGGGTGCCGTCAGAAGACCCCTCCTCCCACTCTGCCATTAATTTTCGAATCATCCGTAAAGACCGCGAGACTTTCAGGTGGAGTGTTAAAATGCCTTGACTACTCTTTCCTACCTGGCCTTTTATTACAAAATTTCTATCCGGGACCATTAAGCTTAACAATTTTTATTTCGATTTTAATGAGAAAGACGCCGTGCAAGCAAAGAGTATTCACAAATACCGTTCTGATAACCAAGTGGCAATTATGACGTTATGCTATACGCGCTTCGGTAAGCTCCATCGCCTCGTTTGTGTGGCCATTATGGGTGGCATACGCAGAGAGCACAGAGCCTTAATTGAGTCTTATATCAAATTGTCTTTTTGTGTATGGACAAATTTACTAATTGACTCAATTAACCGCTATCTGAACGCAGCATAAGACTTCTAAATCGTAGTAGCCTGAAAAGTGTAGACTTCCCTAACACTCAATGCTGATCCAGATGTCAACCGCACAGACTTTATGCTTCCAATATTATCCTTTATCAAGATCTACAAGGTTATAATACTTAAAAGGGACAACTGTAAAGCGATGGTGAAAGCAATCAACAAAGAATCTTAAGTCTGGTACACTGACGGAAACAAACTTGTCAACAGGAGCACTGGGGCTGGGGTATTCGGACCTAGATTTCAAAAAAAAAGTGTTCTGGTCCAACCATTTTCCAGGCAGAAGTTTATTCAATCGTGGTGGGTTCCGGGTCACGAGGGCTTGGATGGCAACGAAAAGGCGGATTATCTTGCTAATAGAGAGCTCATGGTCCTCAGCCGTTCTGCGGTCTTTCCAAGGTATACAAGGCATAGCTTCTAAGAAAGTGGAACGACTCAAGAATCCCAGCCCAATGGCGATGGTCAAAGGGTAATAGACAATCCAAGAGGTTCATATGTTCATCCCGTGAAACGTCTGAGAGACTACTCAACCTCAGCAGAGAGGGTCTAAGAACTTTCCCCGGTTACTTGACAGGTAACTGTAGGCTGAGATACGATCTTCACATAAAAGAACTCTCAGAGGTTGGGGACTACAGGTTTTGTGGCCTGAATGAGGACACCTCAGAACATACCAGTATATTGTGTGAATGCCCGCGTATATGTGGTCTCAGACTTATACACATTTTTGGAGCGACTATCTTCTCCATTCATAACATGGACAATGACACCCTACAAAGTGCTTTGAAACTTTGCACCATAGATCTTGGCGTACAAATTCACATTCGCTTATCATTTTTTACTTACTTCATTAGCTTCAAACTCTTCAGCCAGTATTTCTTCCGTATACACCTCCGCCGTGTGCGCTTGCAGATGTACCGCTTCGAATCCCATAGGCAAGATTTCCTCTGCTGAAGGTGGCGATGTCGCTGCTAACTCGGCTATATGCACAGCAGTCATGTGTTGCTCTTGTTGTTGTTGTTGTTGTTGCTGCTGCTGTTCTATGCACTGATTTGTCTTTTGATCCAACAGTACCATTTGTGTGGACTGCAGTCGTTGCTGTTGTTCTTGTGCCGCCAGTGCCTGTGCATGCGGTGATGATGATTCAGCTTTTGTGCTCATTCTACGCTGCTGTTGCAATGAATGGCGATGTTTGCGAATTGGTAAAGGATGTAATGGAGGTGGCTGTGATGACGTAGTTGCAGCTACACTCGTCGTTGGCGATTGTACTTTTTGTCGCTGCTGTTGTAGATTCTGCTGTTGTTGCTGTTGCAGCTGTAAGAGCTGATGTTCCGCTGTCGCCGCAAATGATGACTCACTTTGGTGGTCGGCACTTCGGGGAATTTTGATAGGCGGCGGTGCATGTGCTTCCGCATAGCTGAGGCGACGATTCAAAAGCATAGCACCACGGCCAATTTGCTGTTGCTCTTGCAGCTCCATTACGCTGCTGCCAGTGGCAGTCAGGCGCCGTTGTTGAACTGTGTGAATTTCCGATTGAGAACGACGCAAATGCGTTGGATGATTACGTTTTTGCGCTTTGTTGCTGCCACTCACGGAGGTGGTGAGAATTTGTTGCTGTTGTTGTGCATTGACTGTTGTCTTTGTTGATGCTGCTGTGACTGTCGCACTTGTTACACAATCCGTTAATTTTTGTTGACGCTGCTTCACCGTTATGCTACTCGGCAAGTTTATTGTGTTGCCAGCCTGCTTGCGGCCACTTGTAGCTGCTGCCGCCGGCGACTTTGGCTTACTCGCAGACATTTGCTGCTGCTGCTGATGCGGATGATGTTGTTGTTGTTGTTGTTGTTGTTGTTGTTGCCGTTGTTGCTGTTTCTGTTTCGGCTCAGCTATTGGACGCAATGTGACGCCCGATCCCAGATTATACGTGGTCTTTGCTTCTGTGACTGATGTAGTCAATTGCTGCGCAGCGCCACCGGCAATCGCCTGCGATTGCTGTTGTGTAACTTGTACCGATGTTGACTGCGACTGTGATTGCTGTATTATTAGATCACTCGGTGCGGCCTTGATTATAATGATGCCGTGCTTGTTACTACCCACTTGGCAGTTCGCATTGCTCGTTTGTTGCTGCGACTGATTTATCGAACGTTTGCGCTGTCGTTGCTGTGCAGTTTGCGTTGGTGTCTTGTAAACGGACTGAAGCATTTGTTGTTGCAAAATTTGTGTAGCATCGGTGCGCAAATGCGTCTCAGCTTCCGGGGACGATGTCAATACTATTTGCATATCACCCTGTGCCGACATAAAATGCTCGTTACCCAGCACAATGGGCATGTTGCTGATGTCGAACATAGCGCCGGAATTGTCCTCAAATGACTCCTGTTGTACAACGCCAGCAGCAGGCGGTGCATCGATGAATTTCTCTTTGCGTGTTATTTTCACCTGTGGACACATTTGTTGTACATGTGCAACGGCATCCTGCTCGCCAATGGTGAATTCCAGGTTAGAGGATGGTTGTTGTGTATCGGCGCCCTGTGACGGCCTCTCAATTATAAATGAGGGTATGGACTCTTCAAGATTGGACTTTTTCGATGCTGCGCTAGCCGCTGACTTTGTGGCTAAAATGCTGGCGATTTGCGTGGAGAGTGGGTTGGCGACGTCCACGTTAATGCGCACCTTCTCCATGGGAGAAATGTTGATGCTGTAATGCGAAGAGAACAAAAAAACATTAAAATGTGTTTCTTATAAATTCTTGTTTCAGTAAATAATTTACTTTCTTATAAGTTGAACTTTAACCGACTCCGAAAGCATACTACTAATAACTAAATGTGGATCAGCGTGCATAAAATCTATGTTTATTTGTCGAAGTAAAATTGTTAAAAAAAAATTCATTTTAAATATGCATGCTGATATAAATGAAATGCCTATGTGAAGGGTTCATTGAACACAATTTTGTATTGTGTAGGGTTGCCATCTCTACAAAAAATTACATTCAAATAAATACCTACATATATTGTAATAATGAGGAGTTTCTTCCCTAGACACGCGCTCTTAGGATTAGCTAATATTTTGTCCGCTGGCTAACGCTATTGTCCATATATTTTATTTTTTTGTTTTGCCGGCGTGAGTACGAAAATCTTTTGTTAAGGGGGTCATCTACAGATAACGCTTTTTTAAACATTTTTTTGAGAATGAATTGCAGGAGAACTATTTATGCGAATGGGATGAGATTTTTTGGGTTCCAATCGATTATTATTGAATTTTAAACATGAATTTTTGTGAATTTTGTTTCAATGTTTTTTTAAATCTGTTCAAGGTCAAACGGTGGGCAAGATTCCGGTCATGCAATTCATCTGAAACAGAAAATTCAAAAATAATAATTTATTTTTGTATCTCCTTGGCTATCGTCTGACACATGATTTTCCTAAATTCGAAAATTTGACAAAATGGTTGAGCTTTAAACAAAAAAAAACTTTTTTTTCGTGTTTTTGGTTAAAAAAAAAGCTGTAAGTTTTTTAAAAATGCAAAATTGAAAAAAAATTTTCAAGTCGATTGATAAATTAGTATTTCAGATATCTTGCCAACCAATTGAAAAAAACACGACTTTTAGGAAATCGCATAAAGATTGAAGTGGATGTACGCGCGCAGTCATGTTCAAAGCCCCACGATTGCATCAGGTCAAACCGTTTTACACGTCAGTGATGAGACGCTTCGTGATTTTATTCAAATAGATCTAAGATTATGGAAAAATGGTATGCAGGGATGCGTTTCAACATCAATCCTTCAAAAAAAACATTCATCCAAAATAATAAATGGATAAACACCATGACAGTTTGGGGGTAAAACAATCACTAGCCGAACTCCGGCAACCGGCACAATACATTGTGTCAATATAGAGCTATTCAAAACTTTAACCGCAAAACTTCAGTTTTAATTATTTTTAGCATGTCATTTACCAGACCAAGGCATCCGAAATTTTGAATAAAGATTGTAATTTTTGTTCGATTCGAAACGAGTTGCTACTCTTCGCTCACGCTTCGAATTTTTACTTACCCAACGTTATCTGCTTTTGGCTGAGCGTTATTCGGGCTGCTCTGCAAGTGTTGCAACGATATGCCGTTGTCTACCGTTGCCTCCGCTGTACTAACAGCACCAACAATTATCTCTTCCAACGGCTGCTGATGCTCAATTGGAGAGTAATCAACGTTATCGACAGCTTTCGGTACAACATGTGTACGATTTGAGTTCAATTCGGACGTACTTGCATTCAGAACATTCTCGATTGTAGCAGTATTATCGCCTTCTGTTGTTTCTATGCCGATTTGTTGCATGGACATTGTGTCATTTTCGTACACTTCTTCAATGATGCATTGCTCTTCGGCGAATTCTTTCTCCTCAGCTGCCATTTCTGCTGGATCAACTTCTTCAATTAAACTATCAAATGCATCAGCTTCAAAGTTTGATATTTCAATTGCAGCGTCGATTTCCGGCACTGCTTGTATCGCGTCAACACCTATGCTCTCGTCAATTGAACTCTCTACTTTTCTACTTTTTGCTTGCTGCAACAATTCATCATGATCTAATATTGTGATCTCCTTTGTTCCGTCATTTGGTGAACCGCTAGCATTTCGACGTGGTATTATTTTGATTGCACCGCGTCGTTTACGTGAGGATCCTTCTGGTTTTAATGCAGGTACTACGGCAGTCGTAGCGGTATCGTCCTTAAGTAGTTCATGTTCGTTAATTTTTTTTAATTCTGGAGATGTCGTGAGCGCATCGTCGCTTGTGATTTCCTGTAAAGCGGTAAATTTGTCAAATGTGTCAACTGTTTCATTTGCTGTGTCGGTTAGTTTTGTGACTTTCGTTGATTTTCGTTGGTTTTGGCGTGCTGGCGTTGGTCCATCAGTATCCTCTTTGGTTGGCGTTTCATGCAAATCAGATAGATCGAGGTCTATCATATAATCGTTAGACTTTGTTGGCTGTTGTTTCGCCTCACGAGTCAGGCGTTTGCTGTCATCCACTTCTTTGGTGAATTCGTCAAAGCCTTTTGGCGAAACACACGCTGTTGGCGCGGGTGAGAACTTTTCTAGCTCAATATGCGCTTCATCTTGTACATCTGCTGCAGTGTTTGACGGCGCATTGGCATAATCACTTTTCGAAATTGTATGTCGGGTTTTGGTCAATACTTTCGTTTTCATCGACAGCGGTTCTGTGTCGCCTTCGTGCCCAGATAGTGGCTCATGTGGCGGGCTCTCGATGAAATCGTCGTCAACGTCAGAATCATCATATTGAAAGTGTTCTGACGATGCTAGAGGCATATCTTCGTCATCACTTTTTAATGGACTTGCATTGTTAACATATTCGCTGTCCTCCATCACCTGAGCGCCATCTGTTTTTGGTTGCTCCTTAGTTGCATTGCAAGTCACTAAATTATCTGATTGTTGGCTTTGTTCATGTCTCGTGTATTCAACCTCATCGATAATATTGTCCAAAAATGGATTCGTATCCTTACTCTCGACAACAACAACATCTTTATTAGCCTGAAGTGCAACCTCGGCTGGAATCTCATTAGTCGTTTCACTGGTAATACCTGTTTCATTCTGTTGTTCTATTTCCACACTATTCATCCTTTCTAATTCCTCGTTCTCAGCGCTATCTGTGCCAGTTACTTCTACATCTTTTGCGGCATAATCTTCTACTGCATCAATTTTGCTTCCGTCAAAAGCGCTTTCCGCTTTTAAAGCGTTCGTGATGGCATTTGCATCTTGCTCCACATCTTCAGTCGGTTCCTCTTCATGCTTTTCTTCGTCTACGATAATCTCCCCCGACGCATTTTCAGTTTCATTGTGCTCCACCTGAGCGTTTGTCAAATTTTCTACAACTTCGTTGCATTCCTCAACTGTTTCGACGTGATTGTCCTCTGCAATAGCAGCCGGTACATTAATCAGCTCGTTCGCTACTGCTTTTTGTGCTGTCTCCACTTTGCCAACTTCCGTCGTTAAATCATCAACAATATTTTGTATTTCGCTTGCATTTTCCGCTTCACTAGCAACTGCCACTTGTTGTTCTTCTTGTAAAACTTTAGCTTCTTCATTGCCCGCTGGCATTGTTTGCATTAGCACTTCGGTGGGCGTCATTAGTCTACCAGTTATTATTGGCAAACGTTCATCGTCCAGCATTGAGGTTGGCGAACCAAACTCTGCTCCAGCCTCTGATATGCAAATCGAACTGTTGTCGTCAGTTGGTGAAGTTAGTCGACTTTGAGGCGCATCTTCGCCCATTAAAATGGCACCTTGCTGCTGATCATCCGCCATATCGTTTTTTAGCGCAGCAGCCAAGGAATCTTCGGTATCATGGAAGATTTCTTTATCATCGCTATGCGTCTGTTGTTCTGTAAAAGTCACTTCAGGTTCTTGTTTGTCTATAGACAGATGTGCGTCTTTTAAGCCAAGTCCAGTGGTTTGTTCACAATTTCCACTGCTATTTTGAGCTTCATTTGAAACTGTTTTGAGGTCTGTATTTAAGGTTTCTTCTTCGTTAGCAGCAATTTGCGCCGCTTCTTCGCTTGAATTACGCTGCACAATTTCTGAACTATGCATTTCACTTGCATTTAAGTTAACAGACTCGGCACAGTTTTCTGGTAAATCCTCGGGTTGTGTTTCTTTGTCACTTTCGTCATTGAGATTTTCTTCTGGTAGCATATTATTATCGACATGTTTATTTTTCGCACACTCTCCTTCTGAGTCTTGCTTCGTTGCTACGAAATCATTGCCATTAATTGGTACATCTTCTTCAACATTTTGTTTTGCCACCTCCCCAGGGTCAGTTTGTATCTCGGACAGACCGAGATTTTCACCATTTACGTCGCTGTTCTCACACTTTTGCTCATCCGCACTTGCATGGCCTAAAGCCTGAATTGCTATGCCCAAAGAACCATTGTTAACAGTTTTCGTTTTCGAAACTTTTAGCTCTTCGACGACTTCAATGTCCATAATTTCATCGCTGCCTGCAATTCCTACAACGTCTCCAACTGTTGCGACATGTTGACTGTCAAAAATTGTCGCTGGTTTAACAGCTGGCGGCGCAATTTCCTCTGTTCTTTCTACCTGCGTGGTCAAATCTTCAATTTGCTCAACTTTTGCTTCTTGTTCACTCTCCTCGATTAGTGCTTTGTTTGCTTTCTGTTGGTTTGGCTCAACCACTGCTACTGCCACTGCCACTGCACGTAGTGCGTGTTCCTCCAGTGTTTCCAGTTTTGGCTCAACTATCTCTGGCAATGGCAAAACCACTCCACCTTCCACACCCAGTCCAACACCAGTCAATGGCGATGTCTCTTCAATGCGTGAACGATTTCGCGACTTGAATATACGTTTGCCTCTCTCTTTGATCGGCAATCCCTTCACTGGCAACTCTTCCTTGCTGCTGCCATATGAATATGCTCGCGCTACTACAGCAGGTATGGTGACGGCGACTATGTTTGGTGCGTTCGTTTGTTCAAGCAACTTATCAATGTCGTATGCCAGCTGCTGATCCTTCTGCTCAGTGGAACGTCGTTGTTCGTTTTCACGCGGCACACCGCCATTATCCACTAGCGCTTTTTCCTGTGACTTATCTGGAGAGAGATATTTCTTTTTAAAATCGGCTATAGACTTTAAGGCATCGCTGCAGGAATCATCCTCTTCTTCCTGAAAATCGAAACAATCAGTACGTTGCTTCTGGTGTTCGGCAGCTGAGCTGGTCAGCGGTCGTTCGTCTTCTTCTTTTAAACGTTGCGGCGATGTAGGCATAAGTAATGTTTCTGATTTCATTGTGATTTCTATGCTAGCTTTTTGCCCTTCCTTTGCTGCTGCTGCTGCTTTCTGTCTCCTATTGGATTTTGATCTCTTCTCACGAGTTCTTGGTTTAGCAATCGGTGTGTGTACTTGAGATTTGTTATCTTTGATTTCCGATTTCAAATCGGCTTCTTCACCAGATATGCTCTGCATATTTTCTTCCGTATTTACAATTTCCATCTCGCCGGGCACTAAAAGTAAGTCTTCTCCGTTTTTGAGACGCTCCGCTGTAGTTCCTGTATTCTGCGCTTCTTCGTATCTTTCGGGCTTTTCCGCGTACTCTACTCTTTTCTCCATTGCTCTAGTTTGAGTTGCTGTCAGCACATCTATCTCATTTTGATTCTGCGTCCACGCATCTTCGTTGTTCTGGTCTGCCATTGTGTTGTTAAATGGCATGCTGTGCGCCTTTGTCTCGTTGCCAATTCTTTCTCCTTTGCCAGACGAAGTTTCCGTTTCACCATCGGTGCCTGTGTTGTCGTCGATAGTAATAGTTTCGCCGCTATTGGGTGGTACCACAGCTACCACAACCACCGAATCCGAGCTATTACTGTTACTACAGTTGATGCTCTCGAGATTCACAGCAGCCGCTGGCGGAGTAACAGTGTAGCCGCTTGTGAATTCTTTCAATACCGCATCCCGCCTATCCTTCTTCGGTATGTTTCTGATGCGGTTCTGATTTGGATTTCTAGTTTGTGGAACGGTATTACTTACAGCCGCACCTATTGGCATCGCTACGCTGTATACATTTTCGTTAGTTTTAATGCCTGTTGCCTTTGCTGTTAACTTATTGTTTGGGGATTCATTTAAACTTTCTACTGAAGTCAAATCGCGTCGATTTTCATGAGCTCTATATTCGTCCACCATCATTTCGTCTTCCTTCTCGCCGTCACTCCAATCGGCCAGCAGTCGTTGCCGTATTTCCTCAGCTGTACTCTTTAGTACAAGCGACGCGTCCACAGCATCACCAGCATCTACATTATGCTTTCGCGGGCTGCAAGTCCTCAATAGCTTTTCCTCCATTGGTGACGAGGAGTGGTCGGTGGTATCGTAATCAGTCAGTTTTAGTTCACCTTTCAAGAAACCTTTCGGTATACCATCGGGCAAAGTAATCTCTGTGACGTCAGCATCTATGCGCAGTGATGAGCGTAGTTTTTGACGCGACGGGCCCGCAGTGCAGCGACTTAATGCTCCGCTTTCGTTTAAAGGGTTTTGTTGTCGGTTCTTGATGCCACTAGCGCTCCGACTATTCAACGGTGTTGCATTGTTCTCGGACTTTGCCATGCAGGCGGCGGTGGTCACAAGTTTCGCAGCACATTTGCGGTCAACATCTTCGCTCAGATAGCGGCTTTTGTCCATCGAAGATGTTGTAGGCGACGATGTGGCATTGTTTGATACATTCGTTGCGTTCGCTGTTGTTACGGTCGCAGTAGCGGTTTTACGTGTGGTCGTCGAAGTGACTGCTGGCGTGCTGCCGGCACTATGTGTACGGCGATGCAATATCATGACATTTTGTCGCTGACTGGAGAAATTGCACAAATTACATCGGTAAAAATTTGCTTCGGTGCTGCTCACTGATAAAGAATTTGTTGTAAAGCATGTTGTATTTAGGGGAGTTGTTAGTATTTTTCCAGCATCTGGTGTGCAAATCGTTGCTGTTTTTGTAGTTGTTGTACGTTGTGGTGTAATATTAAGAATTTTGGTAACAGAGTCCTAAAAAAATAAAAAAATTTGTTAAAGATATTTTTATTTTTGATGATTGAAAATAACACGAATAGGACACAGCAAATGTGAGCACATTTTTTTGGTTAGTATAATTAAAAAAAAAAAATTGCATATGGTAAGGTTTAAAGATGTAAGCGACACTTCTGAGTATATTTTGAACACAAGTTTCTAGGTTAGAAAGTAAATTCTACTGGTCTGTTGACAGCAGTTTCCAAAAGAATAAAACCTTACTTATTTTACTTAAATATACATTCAAAAAAAATTTGTTTTAATACGTAAGATAGCTCGATGATAATATTTAACTTAAATTAACTACTGAACTCATTTAAACTCATTCCCAAAATATATTAGTTTCTTACACGACTTGTGTTTGACGCACTAAAATCGTAATATTTCCTATAGGCATCCTATTTGTAATTATATTAAATTTTATTTAACATTTCAATTAGGTGGCATCCTTAACAAAATACATATTTTTTTTTTAATTATATATTTTCTTTGATATCAATATTGCAAAATTGTATTAAACTGGTACATGGTTAATTCAAATTCGACTATTCAAAGGTGGCAGCGCAAGCAAAACTTTTAAACGTCTTCCGCCTGACGCACATATTTAGAAGATTTACAATCTTAAAGTATGGTAAAGATAAATATATGTATGTTAAATAATTTAATCTTCATTTAAATTAAATTTTTCCACAGGTGGTATAATATAATAATTTTGGCGCGTACACTATATAGCTCAGTGTTTGGCCGAGCTTCTCCTACCATTTGTGGTGTGCGTCTTTTTATATTATACCACAAATGAAGGGACCTACAGTTTCGTGCCGACTCCGAACGGCAGATGTATTTAATGAGAAGCTTTTTCATGGCAGAAATACCCTCGGAGGTTTGCCATTACCTGCCGAGGGTGACCGCTATTAGGAAAACTTTTTCTATAATTAAGATTTTGATTGCCCTGACTGAGATTCGAACCTCGAACTCACCGGCATATAAAGTTATAGCACGCACCGCTACCAACTCGACGACAGCGGCCACAGGTGGTAACCATATTAATTGTTTATCAAGTTGATAGCTTACTATACTATTTTTGTTTGGCTCCTTCAATAACCTAATTCAAGTTAAATTTCACTAAGATTGATTTTTACCCATAAAATATTATCATACTTTAAAATTTTATTTAACCTTTAAATAATTGGACCTTAACTTTTTAAAAGGGGCAGATATTCGATTAATGGAATTTTATTTGTATTATCAATTATTCGAATATTCACTGGTGTTCAATTATTCGTTGCAAAGTTAAAACTCAACTTTAGTACAATTTTTTTATAGTTTTTTTCTGCAAAATTTAACTTTTATATTAAAGACCTAATATTATAAACTTAAAAGAAGTGTTCGAATAGGTTTCTCCACGATCAATTGAACAATCGCAGATTGTTCCAAGTTTAAGCGTGTTCCCTAAATACCGTTTGTATCTAGAAATGAGTTGTCGTCAAGATTATTAGGGGCTTCAACTATATGCAGCAACTAGGCAGCTCTTGAACATCTTAGGTTTGCTTTTAAGCGCAAAAATTGTAATTTTTCTTATTGATGAAGTTTTTTCAAGATAAATGAGCTAAACGGTGGAAAACAGTATCCGAGTTCAATGACAGTTTGACAGTCCGTCATGTTGTCTATCAGTGATGAAACTAAAGACTCTTGATGGTGGAACCATAGTCCTGGTACTTTTATCTTAAATTGTAACCAGCTATGTAAAGCAATATTAGGTTGGGTGTTAGGTTAAATAAGGTGTGAAATAATCAAAAAATGGATCACATTTTTCCCCCTTTCTGATTACTTCCAAAATACAACTATAGATTAAGGAGTGTCGGAATTTAGCTGTCAGTAAGTACATAACCTTTTATAATTGAATCATGGTTTTTGCTGATGCTTAAACATTTTGCGTTCGTTAACTTTTACGGCCATCCTTCTCTCTGAGAGAGGATTCTCTACTACGTTCTAAATTTGTATTGCTGTCTGGTGATGTCTTATTTTCTTAACGAACAGGCCTATTTTGTTTTTATAGCAAGTGTCATTCAGATTTTTACGCATTCAAATAACCAATACAAATAATATTAACCTACCCCACTTCTGCGCTTATTGTTATAGTCAGTACTACAGCTTGTATTGCTGTATTCATTGTCGTAGTAATCGTTACTGCGCCGTGTATACGTCGGACCCAATATAGCCTTGACAATACTATCTGGACGATCGTTGATAATTAGCAAGTCTGATGCAACAGCTTTACGCGTTAAACGCTCGGCGATCTCCACATCGGAGGGGAATTTCTCCATAAATTTATTTTTGGCATTATACAATGCTATACAATGAGATAAGAATACAAGTTGATGCATAGTTAGAATAAAGATATATTTTTGTTGTTGTAAATGACTTTTAAAGTATACACATACCAGTACCCTTCTTGATGAACTCATCTTTCTTGCTACATTGGAAAGGAAAAATTTGTTTTGCATTCTTTATATATTCGCTGAAAACGAGATGGAATTAGAATTTTAATTAAAATACACACTTCTTTTTTCCTTGAAAAAATTTATACTTACTAGGCATCTTCTTGGAAAAATTTCACAACGCAATATGGCTTCTTCTTCAGGTGTTTCAATAGACCTTCTGGATGGCGGTGGACATCGGTGACCTCACCGGGCCACCAATTGTTGCCCAGCTTCACCCAAACGATGTCGCCATCCTTATAAACGCGATCGTCTGACATTTTGTTGCAGCGAATGCGCTTATATCTTGCAGACAATCAGTCAAAGCACTTTCCAATTGTGCACTACGATTTACTGATTTTGGTGTTGCAATTTATTTTTACACGCCGCAATTCCTAGGATACACCTTGGAGAATGTATTCAGTGCTTCACATGTTTAGATATTCTGAAATGGAGAAGAATAAAAGAGATTGTAATTGTTGAAAGCAAGTTGTAAACAATCGGAAAATTAATTAATATGTCATTTTTCGCAGTGGCGATTCATAACAAGCTAATTTTAAAATATCCTTTTCGAATGGAATAATATAAGCTTTCTTAAGCTAACGTTTAAAAATATTCATACTTCATTGAATAACTGACTCGGAGAAGTTGTAAATAACTAGCGCCTGCAAATATCAAATAATATTTTTAAAAACTCCAATCGGGAATAATTCCATATTTCAAGTGTTTTTGCCGTTAATTGTTCATTTCACTAGCAACCAAGTATTCGATTTCAATTTAAAAAAAAACATTTACAAAATTTCGAATTTAAAAACATTTTTTAAAGGTTTTTAAAAAAAGAAATTTTTTTTAGAATGCAATTTTAAAGTTTAAGCAATTTCAGTACGATAAATTGCAGGTTAATAATAATAATAATCCCAACGGTTTTATCCCTCCATACCCGCCCGACCGACGCGAGGGGCGCATCCGCATGACGCACGGATATATAAAAAAAAAGCTACAAATTACTGTTGATTTATAACAATTTTTTTCACATTAAATTTTCTCCAAGCGATTTCTTTTTGTTTTTATAAAAGAAATTTCAAAAAACTGCCAGTACAACAAAATTGTTAAAAATCAACAGTAATTAGTAACCTATGCAACCAGCACTTTATGAATTACGAAACTGCATACTCAATAAAAAATTCCAAAAAAAATGTGTTCTAAAAAATTAGTCGTTAGAGTAAAGACTTCATTTAAATTGAAAAATAATTTTAAATAATTAGACAATTTTTTTTTTTCAAATCTTATATTAAAACTTTTCTTTTAAATTTTAAAATATTGTATTAAAGCTGTGTACTAGATACTTAAATCGCACAATAACTGAGTAGATTTTTTTATTAAATATCTTAAATTGAAAGTTGGGTCCTTTTATTAAGGATTAGTATGAACAATTTTACTTGAAAAAAAATCTGTGATTTCCGAAATAGTACTATAACTTCTACCGCTTTGAGTATTGTTGTTTTTTCCTAATAATTTTCCAATAAACCAATCGGCCTTAAAGCTCAAAAATATTTAAAAATAAAAATAAAAAAAATAAAAAAAAATCTTTGTCTATAAAAAAGTACTTAATAACTTTGTTGATAGAACTAATATTTTGCAAGCTACGAAGTCATAAACAGTGATTTATGCCGAGACACCTTACATTTTTAAAGTCGCATAACTTTTGAAAAAAAAAAAAAAATTTTTTTAGTTTCCGGTCGTTCTGTTATATTTATGAGCTTTTCTACAACATACTCAATTTACACAAAAATTTATAAAAAAAAACTCGATTTTTCATTGAAATAGTAGATATGGAATGCCTCATATGCAAATAAATCGAAATCACTGACATTGGCTTGTCAAATAATTACAAGGTACAAATCGTCCTGAAGTGACAAATGAGATGGTTACATAACAGTATATGCTAACTATGGCGAGTGGTTTCATGCTTATCAAATTCATTAATAGATACATCCGATTTTAATGTAAATTAGGTTGTTTCCAAAAAGTATGCGAAAAATGTATATTGGAATTTTAATGCGAAAATTAGCATTGATTTTCTCAAGGCGCTCAAAATTTCATATGTAAGTATTTAACATAGAAATAAAATTCGTAGGATGGCATACAATTCTTAAAGATGAGCACTTAATTTTTCAATATAAAAATAGCAGAGAATAGCTGCCACCCGTTCAACATCCCAATGATAAATATTTACAAGGCCATTAAAATTAAAAAAAAAAAATCAAGGAACGGATCAAGGATATTATTTCTCAATTTGATTTTACGCATTATTAATCATATGAAACTAAATAATTTCTCAAATTTTGCTTAACTTTTTCAAAGAGAGAATGGGTTGAGAAACACTTGAGATGAAACTTTAATATTCATATTTTAATTAAAGTAACTGGATAACATTTTGTTCTGCTCTTCTCACGCTTAAAAACACATTGAGAATTCAATATTTTTCAATTTGAAAATAAAAGAAAATTTCATACTAAAAAAGTGCCATTTAGTTTGAGAACTAACGTTGGCGGTTTGAGGAAAGTATTGTTTTCAAATGCGTATCAAATTCAGATTTAAGAAAAATGTTTATTGGGAAAAGTTTAAATAACGGCAAATCAGTTGTTCTCGATTGAAGTTGGATTAACACAAAACACACTTCACTCGGCAATCGTATCACAGCCTATAGTGTGTAGTGGGTTGACTCAGCAAACCGAGAGATTCCTTGTTTCAAACCTAACCTAACATGGGAAGCGGTGATGAAGAATTAATAAAGAATACTAATGATAAAACTGTTGTTGTTCTTCTACATAAATAAAAATTTTACATTAACTGGCCGAAAGCTTAATTTGGTTTTGGTAGATTTGTGCAAAATATCAATAATCGCACTTTTTGTTATAATCGTAGATTTATAGCTTTAGGATTAACTTTTTCAATTATCATCAAAATGTTGTCTGAAAGTAATATTTACAAAATTAAAAAATTTGTATTATTGTTACACCGTATTTTGATTATTGATATTAATTTTGTGTCTAACATACCAACAAAAATTCGTACAATCCGTAATTCACATGGAAAACTTTTAAAATAAAATGTAATGGTATATCTTCTTTTGGAACAATCCAAGGCACATTTAACAGGAAGCAGTAGAAAATGCAACCCTGGTTTCTACATTTTGCTTGAAGAATACATTTGTTTTCAATGCAAACAGCGCAAGACGCATCACACTACAACGGATCCTCAGGAAGCATTGCTCCTGGTCACACAATTCTGGAAAGACACACGAGGTATGCCTTCAAGCTTAGAACAACAATTATCGGAACACCCTTTATTGTTTGCAGAGAGCGGCATGCCCCAGCTCTGTTCCAATTAGATACTCCAAACAAGATCCGACCTTTCCCCATCTTTTTTAACACAATGTCCCATTTCTGAGTATCTATATATGTACATGAATACGTATGTATATATGTATGTATGTTTCCCAAATCACGTTAACGCAAAATTTGTATGAATTAGAAATATACAAAATGCAAACAAATATTGTTTTGTAAACAAATATTTTTTTTTTTTTTTTTTTTTTAAAGCTTGTTTTGTATACAAAGTTTGACTTATTATGCACCACATATGTATAAGAAAAAACTCCAAACAGCTGCTAACATTATACTACCTGTTTATTGTACCATGGACCAATCCTATGGACATTAAAATTCCGTCTTTACTTTTTCCCATACATTTTTAAACCAGCCTACATTTAACCCTTGAAAGATACATTAACAGGCATGTTCTAAAAATCGTACTATTTAAATTCAGTACGATTTGCTAAATATTTTTGATTATCTCTTATGAAGAGACTTAAAACCTTAAAATTGTAAAAGATATATAAATGTGTTATATAAATCATTATTATATCATATCAATGAATTTTTAAATCCAGCATCTTCGAAAGTACTTAGCAAATTGTACCGAATTTAATTCGTACTCGCACAGTTTTTTTTTTTTGTGTTGATTTTGTTAATACGTTTTTTATGAATGCCAATCAAACCCTTGAACTGCATTTTTCATAATAATCGCTTCAATGTTTTATGTCCTTATCTTCTTCTAATAAAATCAAAGAACATGCCATCAATTTCTGTGCCCATCTTTCTTCACAATACTCTGACTAGATTCGATTGAAGATGGGGAATGTGCTGTGACCATTAAGTCTATTGTTCCCATTGGGTATATTGTACCCTCGAGAAGCTCTTATCAACACTTCAGCCAGCCCCAAGACCTCGAGAAAGGCTAGAAGGGCTGCCTGGCCATGGCCGTTCCTGATTTCTCCCCCTCTTCCGAACGCATGTAATGATTCTCAGCCTCTCCTGGGGAAGGTGCGCTTTTTCCCTCCTCAGCCGACAATGGGACTGTCGAAAACCTGTGATGTTTTCTCAGTATAGGTTCCTCAAGGGCTCAGGTCCAATGAGGGTAGAGGGCGGTGCTCTCCTGGCTCGCAAGTCAGCTACTTCGTTGCAATCTAACCTCATATACCCTGGCATCCATAGAAGTTGGATACGGTTTCTCCAAGACAGGACGCCTCTCAATGCACTCCAGTACTAACGAAGCTTAGACTTCGAGTGAGGAAAGAGCCTTCAGTGTCCACTGACTATTACTTGTAATAAGAATTCTTTCTCAGCACACAAACTAATGGCAAAAACCTCAATAAATGTACCTTTAGGAGTGAGAATGCGAGATACGTATACCAGCGAATATTTAATTTGCAACAGGTTATCAGTTAACACTTAAGATGAAATGCAAAGAACTTTAGAATTATTTATTCAAAATTTCATGTTATTAAGCTCGTTTCATATGCAACATCATGTATTCATGTTATTGAAAACTTGTTCCACAAATACTCGTACTAAGCGTGGCCTGGAGGACCTTGCAAGAATATAAACCTAGATATCTTTCAAAAGAAAGGTACCAGGAATACCAATATACAGGTTTAAAAAAACCAGTACATAATTAACTTGAATTAATTTTCGACAGTTTTGAAGCATAAATCGGCCGATACTGCTGTAATTCGAAATTCGTACAAAGTTCATCAATCGTCGCTGGCTTGTTGGCATAGACCATAGACTTGACGTAGCCCCACAGAAAATAGTCTAACGGCGTTAAGTCGCACGACCAAGACGGCCAAATGACTGGGCCTTTTCGTGAGATAACACGTTCACCAAACTTGGTTTTCAATAAATCAATTGTGGCATTCGCTGTGTGGCTTGTGGCGCCATCCTGTTGAAACCACATATTGTCCAAGTCCATGGTAACCGAATATTTTTTGCCCGAATTGGATGATAATTCGGGCAAAAAATATTCGGTTATCATTGAGCGGTAGCGATTCCCATTCACAGTAACGTGCCGGTCTTGATCATCACGGAAGAAGTACGGCCCAATGACGCCGCCGGCCCATAAACGGCACCAAACCGTAATTTTTTCGGGATGCAATGGTAACTTATTGAGTACTGTGTGACCAATAACGCTTATTTTGCTTATTCAGCCAGAAATGAGCCTCATCATAAATTGCACGTGGCGCTCTTAAAGTTGAGGCCACTGACTCCAAACTTCGGTAGTAAATTTTATTAATTTCGACTCGTTGTTGGATCGTATATCTTTCCATGATGAAATGAATGGCAAACCTTACTGAAGAGAAATGTCAAGAGAGCGCGGGGAAAAAAAATATGGCGTCGTTTGCTGTCCCTATCGGTCTACTTTTGTAGCGTCACTATTGAAAAACCCTTTACATACAAACAAAGTGGCGCAAATTTGGTATAAAAAAGAACAAGCGAAATACAATTTTCAATTGCATGCCAATGTAATAACCTCTCCAGGGTTAAGGGAGGATAGCTATAAACAGAAATATACTACATATGTTTCATTATACTTTCTCTCATACTGATTAAATATGTATGTACGAGAGTGTAGGTGAAAGGTTGTGGTGTTTATAAAAAGCTAATCTAATTTATTTTTTTCTTGCGCTAATAATAGATGTCTGACATGTATATGATTGATAATGAGAGGAAATTTACTTACCCACTCACAAATAAATCTAACACATAATACATATCTGCGAGTTCAAGTATAAACATCATAAATCCATTTTATTTATTTTTTTGCATAAAAGCCATTTAGAAGGCTAAGAATATATTTAAATCTGTAACAAAATCAAAAATTGCCATTTTTTAGAAATACGAAGAAAATTCGAAGGACTGCCATTATAAAATGTGCTACTTGTTCACCCAGCTTTCCAAGATCTTGAGGCCGGTTTCTGGCTCTATCTCAAGAATGGTTTGCTGAATGTGCGCCTTGAGAGCTTGAACCGTAAAGGAAATGTTCTTATAACATCGGATGCTCAAAACCGAACCAAAAAAATTTAAAAGTGTCAATTCGGAGCTCTACGAGCTTAATACTAAAAAAATCGATTGTCGGACCGGCTGTGTGTCATGGCGCAAATATCGTTCAAATCTATATTTTTAATGCGCACCAACAAAAAAAAAACGTTTCCAAACTTCCGTAGCGCTCACCATTGACCGTAATGACGAATCCAACGGCATTTAAAAAAAAATGAACGAAAGATGTCAACGTACCGAACTTTCACTTTCTGAATAAGGCACTGGCTTATTGATAATTACGTGCGCGTTTAACGATCCTCGTATTCAGCCATTTAGGTTGTTAACATAGACGCTGATATTAAAATTCGTTTCGCCAGAAAAAATACTTTTCTGCGCACTACGTTTGCTTTATTTTTTTCAAGATTGTTCAAGCGTAAAGCGACAAATATGTCAAAATATCTAATTTAAAAAAAAAAAACATTGTATGGACCACCCTGTACATGTGTATGTACAGCTAGTTATTTCCTCTTAAAAATACTTACTTTGTGTATAAAACGACCTTCACTAATTAATTGTTCAAATTGTCGACAATAACAACGAGAGCCTTTTAAGACACACATCAAAGACAACCAACAATAAACAACAACAAAAAAAGTCGCAAAACTTTAAACATGCAATGTAATAATTTCCTAATGTTTGCAAGGATAAAGTATTAAATTTCAAAAACATTCCATCAACACATGAAATGCAGTGTCAACAATTTGAAAAGGAGTGAGAATTAATTTGATTAACTAGAGTGCTAAAGGCAAAACAACTAGACAAAGGCTTCCATTATCGTGTTTGGTCATGATGGAACATAAAGAAGGTGGCACCAACAGCAGTATCGCTAATTTGCTTTTGACAGATTTTACAATATCAGCTGTTTGTGTGAAATCAGCAGTGAACAAAGCTTATTCTACTGCCGATTGACCTGATACTTGAGCAATATAAACTCTTTATACAGCTGTGCTCCTAGTTTCACATTTCAATTCCATAATGTGATTTTAAAAATTTCCTGTCAAAGTGAATTAGTGTGCTCCCAATTTCACAAATTTCTTCGCATATCAGGCCAACCCTGTCACACAAATCGGTTATCGTTGTGGCAATTCACAAACAGCTGTTGTTAAAATTTCCCTTTCGGATTCAGCTATGTATTCTTTTTTGAGGAGTCATCAGCAAAACACTTAAAAATACGCATATTTCAATGAATAACTAATACAGAAATCACATAAATGACTTTTACAAACATCAAAGAATATTTTAAAAATTATTCCAATCGAAAATAATTAAAGATTCACACACTTTTTTTCATTTACTTTTCATTTCACATATGTATATACATATGTACAACCAAGCATTCAGATTCAATTCACAAAAATTTATGTGAATGTGAAATTGGCAGCACCAAACATGTGATTTCAAACCGAAGCCACAGGGAAATTTGTGAATGTGAAACTGGGAGCACGGCTGATAGTTGTTAAAAATTTTCCATATCGCAGATTTATTTTTAAGCTAGTGGCGGCCGCTGCGGCTGTGTTCAGCCTCAAAGCACAGCTCGGCATGTAAAACCTTACGTATTTTTTTCACTATTGGTCACCATTCGACAGGCAACGGCAAGACTTCAAGGGAATTCCCACAATAAAAGAGCTTCTCGCTAAAATATCTGCAGTTCAGAATAGTATAACATAAAGACACCATAGAGTGGACATCGGATGCGCTTCAATTAATGACAGAGAACGCAACCAACCCACTTTGACTGGCAATGTTTGAAGCAAGCCAATAAAAGCGGACATTAACGAAAATCTGCGTCAGAAATCATCACTGCTACCCACCTTTCCTAAAATCACTGACTAGCCAATGTTGGATAGACTGGTCGCTGTTCATCCCTGTAAAGTATTAACACGAAGCACACTTTGATCTAACTCTGACTTCAATGAAAACAATTTACTTACCTTTTTTGATTGAAAGAGACTAACAATATACTTATGTTAGCAGGAATATTAAGCGACTAATTCAGGACTTTGTTAAATTCTAAATTCAATTATATGCCGCGCTGCGAGGCTTTCTTTAGAATCGAACAGTACCTGACTACGTCACCTTGAATTGAACATTGAATTGCCAAACAAATTGTAGATCAAATAAAGTTTCAGGAGAATAGAACGTTTCCTTCGGTTGTTATTTGGATTTACATGTTTATTTACATAATTTCCTTGCTTTAATTAAATGCTTTATTTGTCTCTAGTAAAATGGGATGAACTTTTTTAAATACATCAAATCCTTTATATTGCCCGAGTAGGAAGACGTGCAATCCGGCGAAGCAGAAGGTGACGTTATCATTTACGCCGTAGAATTGTTAGGAGGTATCGAAGCCGGTCTTTATCCGGCAGATCTGCATACTACAGTCGCTGGGTTCGCATTCGTTGGGTGGAATAAGGTTAAAATAGTTAGAGCGTTTATACATATGTATGACCTGCTAAAAATATCAGTTTCCAGATCGTTCAAAAAAGAGCAATATTCTCCCGGTCCGTGCGTTAATAGAACGCCCATGTTAATAATATAAATATACAATGGAAATTGAAAGTGCTAGGCTATTTTAAAAGTTTTTTCGCTAGGTCACGACAGAGATCGCAGTGCTATGTGATGGATCTTAAAATCTTGCAAGGCTTATCATACTTGAACGAACATTTAGGGAGAATATTGCTTCGAACGAAATAAAAATTAATGATTGGATCGAGTCAATCGGCTTTATTAGTCGTGTTTGATAATGAAACGCGCGTTTCGACATTAAGTCCACTCTAAAACGGAAACAGAAAAGCGTTGGTGAATAAAAACCTTGACTCGAAATGATGAGGAACTTAACAAAAAACAAAAAAAAGGTATAATTTTTTTTTTTATTAATAAACAAATTACTCTTCTTTGTTGCGGCCTAAATGATGTTGTGGAAGGTCAACGAAGCGTTAAAGGCAATAAATGAAGGCGTGAAGTACTTCGGCATTTTCAAGCGGATAAGGCAATGTAATTCCATTTCGCTAAACTTAAAATAAAAATGCCATTTTATTTGGGAATGTGTATTTTCCAAAACCAATAGTTTAACAGAAATCCATTTAAAACACAAAACATCGATATTTAAAAATAAATAAAACTACAAACGATGTGGCTTTTCCTTATTACTTGATAGTTTATTTGTGATTCAATACATAAAGCTTCGAATTTATTTAATGACAAAAAAAGTACGCTTACAAAGTTAATATTAATTTTCCATAAGGTTACAAGAATATATTTTATAATAGGTATGTTTGTGTTTGTAGTGTGTTATTTTTCTTTTCTTTCTTTCTTTTTATTTTTTATTTATTTTTTGTTGCCTGCTACTAAATAGTTTCAGCCTAAAGTCTTACCTCTGTGATTAGTAGTTAAATTTAATAAGTATAATAAAAATTGTAAAGCTTTAAAATAATTACCAGCGTGAACAAAATAAATCTAATGAAAATTTACAGAAAAAATATTTTTTTAAATTAATTTGTAATACAATACATACATTCGTGCATTTAAGTTCACAATTAACAAATATGCCTTAATTTTTACATAGTAATTAATTTAAAAATATTCTTTTGTGTGTTTGTGTGTATGTTTGCGTGTGAGTTTTTGCTTAGCCTGTAAAGCAGACGAAAAACATTCTCACAAATCCCTATCACTACATATACACATATAAGTACATTTAAATATATATATATATACATATGTATAAATATTGGCATTTAGCTAAGTTTATTACAAAATCGAGTCCAGTCACATCCCAGTTGCAAATAGTAAACTTTCGTGTTATTAAAAAATTCGGAAGAAAAAACAAACTTTACACCACATTTTATGTCCCTAAGTGTTTTAATAAAAACAAAATATATATGCCTGTGCAAAAATCACCAACAACTATCAAATACAAGTACAATTTATTCTTAAACATCACTTTAATTTCAGTTCGCATGCTATGCATATTTATGTATGTAAGTATGTGTATGTGTTTATATGCGCGATTAACTTATAATGTATTAAACCTTGGGAGATGGGCCAGCATTCCTCGTTTAAGTGGAGCGCCGGGTTGCCGTCAGAGGTGGGCGTTGTCATTCGTGACCGCATCGGACGAAGAGCCAAACACCACGCCCTCCGTAACCACCGCCAATCCATTGCCCAGAGCTCTCTTACCGCCATTTGCGGCGGTGACATCGTCACCTACAATCAAAACCTTACCCACGCCATCGGGTGCCACCAATTCGCCGCTCAATCCATCCATACCCAAGGACACATCGCCGGGTATTTTGGGTTTCGGACGATGTGTGTCGACCGCATCAACGGGCATCTTAATATGCTCCACCTTGCAACCGTAAGCGACTGGCGTCAGTTTGATGATCGTATGTAGCGGCACAAACAAGTATGGCAATTCGTCGGCAGACTTGTCGAGGAAGTAGGCAAATAAACAGCGTAATACAGCTTGATGCGACACCACCAAAACATTACCTTGACGTTCCAGTTCCATGATGACGGGCTCGAGACGTGCTACCAAATCCTCATAGCTCTCGCCGCGTGGATAGCGGTAAGCAAACTTATTTAGATCGCGTGCCTTAAACTCCTCCGGGTATTTCTCCCTTATTTGCTCATAGGTCATCTCCTCGCAATGGCCGGCATCTATTTCATTCAGCGCCTTCCAACGTTCCTGTGGTGCTTTTACATCCGCCACCGTCTGTATGGTACGCTTCATCCACGAAGTCCACACACGCAAGCCATCTATATGCTGTTGACCGATGTACGTAGACAATGCATTGGCATATTGCCGACCGCGTTCGCTCAGATTCGAATCACCACCAATGAGGCCCTTAAGATTGTGCTCACTTTCGCCATGACGCGTCAAGTAGATGGTACGCGGTGTTATGTGGGTATTCATCAAGTAGTAGACTATACGCGACTCCACATGGCCCTGATTGTTGTAGACTACGGTTTTCTTGCCCGCATTGTAGATTTTAATAAAGCTCAAATGCGATTCTGTCACCTCGTCAATCGGTTGGTAGCGTTCCTCGTAGTGCTCAATGCGTTGCAAGAAGTCGCGCACCACAAGCTCCGTATTCATATTGATGTAGTCGGGCGAGCTCACCTTCACCTCCTTAATGTTTTGTTCGATAATAGTCGGATCATCGCAGATTGACTCTACAAAGAACAAGCGGAAGTTATGTTGCGTCACGACGGTATCGTAGATCAGCTGCCGACGATCGACTGTCGAGTTTGTCGCATCAAAGACTGCGACATTGCCCTGACCACTCAGCAACCATTCGCAGGAATCGTGTAATGCCTGTTCGGCACAACGATTTCGTATGGCCATTGCTGCCTCATTGTCGGCACGGAAGAACTCATGCGACTTGTAGGCGGTAGTCGCGCAACGTCGATACTCGCCCAAATTAAAGACGCGCGTCGATATGCCTATCCAGTTTAAGTAGCGTGCCAATTTTTTCGAGATAAAGGTTTTACCGCGTGCCGGCAAGCCCACCATAGCGATAATGTGTGGTGTCGAAACATCGGTTATGGCGCGTTCACCGCGTACCGGAAAGGGTTTAGTCATCACCGTGTCGGAGGTAGGCGGCAGTAATTTACGCAATTCATCGGACATGACGCTCGGACAAACATGCAATTCGTTCTCGATAGCAAGATCGGCCGTTTTCTTGAGTTGATTGAGCGAGGTGGTACGCACGCGGAGCGAGGGTGATGTATTGAAGGGCATATCCATTATGCTTGTGGCGGTCACAGAGCGTACAAGGGACTGGTGCTTGATTGCTGCGGCAACGACGGATGCTGTGGAGGAGAGCAGTAGGGAATTTGTGAGGGTCAATTGGGTTTGTGTCTCTTGATTCTTGAACTTTTCAATGGACGATTGAGGAAGGGGTGTTGAGGTGGTCGATGAACTAGGTGAGGATGAAACTGACGATGACGTCGATGAATATGAGCCGATAATGGATGGTGGCGGTGTTGGTGGTGGTGTTGGCGAAGCAACCAATATAGGTTGTTGATCGTGAGCCTGATTATGAGCTTGAGCGTGAGCGTGACTGTAAGTAGATGGTGAAAATGATTGTGTCAATGTATCGGACGACAATATGTGTATATTGGATGGCTGAGATACTTTCGTCGTCGTTGACGAAGTGGATGGATGTAATGAAGCCAGCGCGTTAAATGATATGGCCGCAACAGGCGTTGATGGCGATGAATATGCAGATGAGGATGAAGATGAAGGTGATGATGATGATGATGATGATGAAGCGATTACATTGATACGTTCAATATTATTCATAAATAATCCTTTTTCAATTTAAACTTAGACAATATTGTTCACAAAATATACTGTTTTCTTTTCTTTTTATTTTTAAATCACTATGGCTATTTGTAGCGATCTTAAACGTTGCGACAGTTTTAACTGTGGAATTGGCAGAGACCGTTCAAGCTGACGAGAGGAAGAGCTATTTACAAGCTTTTTTGTTTCATAAAACTAGCTATTTTGTTAAGTTTCAAACGTAGTTTGATGGACGTGGTGGTGAATTAGTAAAGTTGCGCAGCCCAGCGAAGTAAGTAAAGCACAAATTTAACTACACCCTGTCTGCCTGTTTGCGGGCCGCTTGCCCAGGCCTTTTGCACAGTAGTCACGTAGAGCTTTTCTTGTTGGAAGCAAGTTGTTCTAAAAAGTGTTATTTTCTGTGTAATTATTGCACTGCTTTCGTTTCGTATCGTTTCGTATTATGTTTGGTTCAAACTTTTTTTCTTGCGTGATTTGCTTGCTGCAAATAAAATTCAGAACAAAAAAGAAAATTCCTTTTAAACACCACAAAATTAATAAATACAACGCCAAGTAGGTAAAGAAAGAGAGTATTCGTATATTTCCAAGTAATAGTGTTTCATTAGCTATACGAATACTATCGATTACTGCAGGATGAAATCGAAAGTGAAGTTTGAGGTAACGCTCTTTTTTTTTTTAAATTATATGTACACATTCATCGTCATGATTAAATAAAACAAAAAAAAAAATATTTTAAATTAAAAGCAAAAATAAAAAGAAAATGCGTTAAACGCTTGAGAAAACAGTAAATAAAAGAAGCAGAGTTAATATGCAATGTTTAAAATTGCAAAGCAATACAAAAAAAAAAACATTGGACGGTAAGCGCTTAAGCTCCCTTTAACTAAAATCGTAATTCATGAGTAAGCTTATACAAAGTTTTAAAAAATTATAGATGAAATAATTTTAGTTTTCGGCGCGTAAGTTAAAGCCGACTACGAAGTTAGAAGCAATTTTTTAACAATATTGCAAACGGCATATCTGTCGAAAGAAAACCGCTGCTAACTTCAGTGTCGACTTAGTCTAAACTATAACCAGGCACCATAATTTTTTAGAATTTTGGCTCTTATCGCGATACATGCAAACTTGTCTAATAGCATTCCTGAAATAGTTTAAACCCAAAAACTTTTTGTTGATTTTTTTAGTTTTTGAAATTTTTTTTTCTTCTTTTTTTTATAAGTTTTTCGATTTCTTAAATTTAATTTTCTTTAAATTTTTAATTTAATATTTAATTGATATTTGTTGGAACGATTTTCCGTCATCCCTTTCAATTTTTGAAAGAAAATTTACACTCGAGATGGCCGAAACCCGTTTGTCTCAAAACCAAACTTGACGAGGAATGATGAAAAATCGTTCCAACAAATAGAAACATTCCACCATGTCGGGCAAGAAAAAGGCGTAAAGAATATAATTTTTAATTTTTTTTTTTTCGTTTTTTAATTCAAATTTTTTTTTTTTTAATATTTAAAAACTTCAAAAATTTAAAACATTTTCAAGGTCTTGAATTTAATTAATTAAAATTTTTTTTTTATTTTGTTACTCTTTTGTATTTAAAATTTTTTTAATTTGAATTTTTTTATTCTTAAATTTCTTCACGACTGCTATTTAGCTTGAAGCCAAATTAAAAAAAAAAAATCCCTTTTTTAAATCATGTTGTTGAAAATTTTGAGTTCTCTTTTTTAGTTTTTTTCATATTTCAAAATGATTATTAATATTATAAAATTTTTTTAAATTTTGGTATTAGCAATTTTATTTAAATTTCTTAACTGTTTATTTCTCTATAGTTTGCTGTTTTTTATATTTTGTGAAACGCTTAATTTTTTTAAATAAGTACTATTTTGAACTTTAAAAATTTAATATGAATTTCTTCAATTTTTAATTTTTAAATATCTTTTTGGAAAAATTATAAAATTTTTTTGTTTTTCATTTTTAAACTATTTGATAACAATTTTATTTCTTACATTGTATTTTTTTGGGTGCAAATTAAAAGGGCGGTGTTAAGGAGGGGTAAAGGGGGAAATTTCAATATTTTTAGAAGCTGATATTTCACAAACTATTGCTCTGATTTTCCCAACATTGGTTCCTTAGAAAGGCAATTAAAAGTTTTGTATATATTTGCATATTTGTATGTAAACTAGACATACTTATTTTTACACATAGTTAATTAAGTATTTTTTAAAATGTGCATTATTTTAGTTTTTTTTAATTTTCCCAAAATATATGTATGTATAGTAGACTGACCAAAAAAAAATGAAAGTGCTTTTTTTTTAAGGCTCATGACTTTTTTGCTTCCATTATGAATAAAAACCATCCCCTGAAAATTTGATGCAAAAATATTAACATTTAGAGGTCTCGCGTGGACGTTTTGTGCCTCCACCTCAAGTGCTTAAAATTACTCGTCCTTCAATCCATGCGCACGCAAAATCCATTAAGAAATTTAAGTTTTTTAATATCTTATAATATGGTTTTAACGTCGCTGAACAATCTGGGTAAGTTAATTTTCCGATCTGACCCTAACATTTTGATATATTGGGACAAAATCGTAAAAAAAACGATAAGAAATTCGAAAATTACAGTTTAAAAGTTGATTATTAAAAAAAAAAAAGTTTTCAATATCTTATCATTAATGCTGTTTATAACCACATTTTTAGCAAAGAAAATGAGCTATCATAGAGAGCTTTACGTTCATTACTTCTCGAGATATATATAACAAAACTGTACCTGCATCTGAATACAGGGCTAAAACCTATTAATAAGAAAAATAATTCTATTTAACATGTCAAATAATTATATTTAATTCTGACTACATTTAATTATATTCTGTATCTATTTATTAACAGTAAGCTTCACTCGCTCGATTGCTTGAGTAATTTTTTCCTTGGTACATTCGGGAAAGACTTTGCGACATTTATTTACACATTGCAGCAAATTTTGATACTGGTCTTCCTCTTTTGTTATTTTCCCATTGAACGTTTCAGCTAAAGATACCATTCTTTCAGCAATGTCATTTGTCACTTTAATGCTTTGAATTTTTTTTAGTCCATCTTTATAAGATGGGTCTTCCATCCATTCCGAGGGATTTTTAGCCAAGAATTCGCAGTTGATTTTATGGATCTCAAAAAAATGCCTGGTTTCTTGTGTGATAAAATCATATATTTTAAATTTTCGTACATACATATGTCTTTCGCTGGTACATCTGGGCGTCGATTTTTAGAAATACTCTTCGGTTTTTGCAGACCTTGAACCATTAACTTCTTATATCGTGGGCTGATGTTGGAATCAAAAAATGCCAAGCCCACTAGAACTTCGTTGAGGTACCAAGTGTGACCACGAAATGTTCGCAATGCGGTCTCCGAAATAAATGGGTTAACCTGGTCAAATTGACGTATTTCTTTTAAAAGATTCAAATCATTCATAGGGGCTTGCGTTGATATTTCACAAGTGAACCAATATTTTAAATAAACGTTAATTACAAACACATTGAAAATTCGAAGTGCACTCAACTGGTCTTTTGTCAAGGGAAAATGTTCGCGAAAAATATAAATTTTAAAGCAGTAAATGATCTTAGCCATCCAGCGGGCTCGATGAACTGCGCCCGGTTGGCGAATTGTAATGTTATTATTTTTGGGGTTTCCAATAAATAACAGCGCTAGTTCTAATAATTCTACATAATCATTGCGAGAGTAATTTTTCTCCAGTTGTTCACTTATAAAATTCGCTTTTTGATGCACAACGGGCTTTAACAAATACCAGACAGTTGGATCGCAGGATGCACTCGTAAATGGTTTATTTTTTATGTCTTTCCAAACTCGCTTAAATTTTTCCAGCATTACAATATTTGGGCCTGTGGATGGCTCGAACAACGAATCGAAAACTGAAGAAATTATACATTCGAGCATATGATGCCTACACGCGTAATAAAGAATATGACGATTCAGCATTATTTCCAGTAACCTCACAGCCCCTTTGTGTATACCGGTGTTTGAAGCTGTTGTATCAGCGCATACGCCCGTGATCTTGTCATCTAATTGCCAAAAAACTAATAATGAAAATATAACCTCAGCTTGATCTTCGCCTGACCCCGTTTGTATGCTTGGAACCCCAAGAAGCTGCTCGTTCTTTTCAGTCCCGGTGACGATTACCGCCAATCTATCACACTTCTCGTTGGAATCTAAGCTCTTCATAATTTTACCATCCCAATGCACTATACAAAAATTTGATGAATCAAAAGAGTCCTTCATGTTATTGAATAAATTGGTTTGCACTCTTTTTCGCATTAATCTTATGCTTTCCCGTGAGCAAGGTACACCATTAAGATCAATGTTAAATTCAGATGCCAGAACTGAAATCAAATAAGCTGCTTTTCTTGTTGATATTTCGCAGCGATTGAGTGTACTTGCGACCATCTCACTAACGAAATTACTGTGCGTGAACGTGCGAGCTTTCTTTTCGGAAGGACTATAATCGGCATCGTCATTGTCTTCTTCCGGCGGAATATCAGAATCATAATTTGATTCCGATACTGATTCGAAACTGTCTCGTGGATTTGCAACAATCTTGTTTTTCTGAGTCTTTTTTGGGGTCAGTCTCAAGGTGAAAAACTGATATAGTTTATCTATAAAAATTCTTCTTTTTTCCAAGGTTCCTTTATAGTTTCGATGACGGTCAGCCTTTATTACTTTATACTCCTCGTACAGAGCGCAGAGTTTCCTCACAATATTTTTTTTTTCCATTGGCAACCCCGAAGCAACTTCCCACGTCCGTAATACTTCATCTGCTACATAGTTAGCACTTTTTGAAATTGTTTCATTTAAATCGATGTGGCGGTGCACTAAACTCAGCAGAACGGCTTTATTTGTTGGCTCGCCATACACGGATAAATATGTTGGAGACGAATCTAGTAGCCACCCTTTGCACTGTTGAGAACTCATTTTTATCACTTTCACGTAAGGTGTGTTTCAAAACTATACGATACCAAGCAGATTTGTTTTTTTTTTTTGTTTATATTTTGATTAAATTCAAAACGCACAATGTGAGAGCATAATTTATTGTTGGAAGCACAGTTTTGTTATATATATCTCGAGAAGTAATGAACGTAAAGCTCTCTATGATAGCTCATTTTCTTTGCTAAAAATGTGGTTATAAACAGCATTAATGATAAGATATTGAAAACTTTTTTTTTTTTTAATAATCAACTTTTAAACTGTAATTTTCGAATTTCTTATCGTTTTTTTTACGATTTTGTCCCAATATATCAAAATGTTAGGGTCAGATCGGAAAATTAACTTACCCAGATTGTTCAGCGACGTTAAAACCATATTATAAGATATTAAAAAACTTAAATTTCTTAATGGATTTTGCGTGCGCATGGATTGAAGGACGAGTAATTTTAAGCACTTGAGGTGGAGGCACAAAACGTCCACGCGAGACCTCTAAATGTTAATATTTTTGCATCAAATTTTCAGGGGATGGTTTTTATTCATAATGGAAGCAAAAAAGTCATGAGCCTTAAAAAAAGAAGCACTTTCATTTTTTTTTGGTCAGTCTAATGTATAGTTTATATACAAATATGCATATCAAAAAAAAATATTTTAACCCTCCCTAACACCTACCTTATTAATTTGCACCAAAAAAAAGTATACCATTAAAATCAGTAAAAAGGGACGAACCACGCCCACTTTGTTTTCTAGCTAAACGGGCCGTATTCTTTACTTGTTCCTTACTTAGTTTGGCATTTGACAATTATGCCATACTTTATTTATTGTTTATTTCTCAATTACTTCTTACTTCTTTTAAAATTTGTGTGCGTTTTCTTAACTTAATTAATCAGCAATTTTTATTTTGTTTTTTTTTTAACTTGCAGAATTTTTATATTTTAATATTTTTCTTCTAAATTTGAGGCCTTTAAGGTATTTTTTTTTTTTACTTTAGGATTTTTATTTATTTTTTTTTCAGTTTTTTTTCTTTCATTTATTTGTTGTTAATTTACTTTCTGATATTTTTAAAGTACGGGAATTATTCGAAGCGTTCTTAGCAGCTTATTATTAAGATAATCGCAACATAATTAAGTTTATTTAAAAAGCAACAAACCATACGCATTTTAGGTAGCATTAAGAATAAACAAGCACACACCACACTAAAGTTCATTGCAAAGCCAATCAATTGAACAATATTTTTCAAGGAGTGGATTAAAATAAGCGTAGCGTTACTCAACTTTACGCCAAAGCCACACATTTTTACAACCTTTACAGATACGTCAGTTTAAGCAATCACGGCAACACTCATGTTTGCTGCAGAGCGCCAAAAAAATTAAGATTTCTGCGCAAAAAAAAAACGTGATGCAAATAAAAGCAGCACTGCTTATGTTTATTGCAAGCTCAGATATGGCACACGCTTTATTGTCGCTTAAATTTGTAGAAAAGCTACAAATCGGAGAGTGAAATTTATTGCAGACTTAAAATTGCACGCTTTTTTTTTTTTTAAGTATAATGTTACTCAGGGGGTCACAGTGAAGTCACAAAATTACAAACCCTTCACATTGGACTAAAGTGAAACAATCACTGTGTACTTCAGGCCTTGTTACAGCCTTTTTTACACACTTTACACAGAACTTGATTTAAAAAAAAAAAATATTCGCAGTGTTGCTTAATTTTATAGCGACAAAAATGTACATCCACTATTGCAAGAACACATAATTTTGCGAAATCAATTGAAAGCATAAGTACAAACTTTTTCGTCTTTTTTTTTGTTTTGTTAATACCACTCGCTACCTTGACCCGACGTATCCGATTTCCTTCTCTCCTTCTCTGCAACATAGTTATCCTCTTCGAATTCACAAAAGCTATTCTCCTCCAAACGCCATTTGCCCACCAAACTTGTTACATCCGATTTTCTACGCTGCATATTGCCAAACGTTCTGTGTATATGTATGTATTTAGTGTCCTTGCTAGAAGTAACTGTGTAAAAATGTAATTTTTTTATAGTAGAACTTTCAAAATGAAAGCGGCGATAAACTAGTTTTCCGGTTAGCTGTATCGTTAAGCGAGTAACTGTTTATGCATGAACTATTTTATAGCAATTTTATGGGTCTACCCATATGGCTTGATAAGCTTATCAACTAAATCGGATTGGGGTCCGAAAAAGTTCAAATCTTATCAGAAGTCAACACCTAAAAGGCGTAACGAACAAAAGTCGTATTAACACAGAGGTAAATAGAAATAGTGATTTTTCAAAAACAATATATTCGACGAATGACGCATGATTGTAAATAGCAAGAAACAAAGTGTGATTATTACAAATCAGATGGTGTTACTAAAGGTTGAACATTGCTATGGCAAACTACTTATATATTCACAGGCTGAAGCGCAATTCACTCGCTAAGCTTTTAATGAATGAAATCAGTGGCGATTTTTCTTTTCTTTTTATACATAAAATGTTTCATTTATTTGCAGAGTTATTTTCTAGTTAGCATTAGAAAAGCTACTTTTTAAATCAACACTTATACAAAAAATAAAGCCACAACACACACGAAGCACATAAACTGACTAGTAATTGCAAGAAGAGCAAAGTCGATAACACTAAAGACGACAATCGAAGTTAAGAACAATCACATTGAAACCAAAGCAAACAAACTACATACATACATATGTAGACTTTAATGCAAACGATATTTTTTTAGAAACTCATTTATATACGAGTAACTGCAATTCAAAATAAATAACTGCGAGATTAAAGAACACTGCGCAAGCCACACAAAACTAGTTAAGACTAGGCCAAATAGTCTGTTCTAGTAAAATGAACAGAAAGAATAAGTGCAAATTAATTGAAAATCACAGAAATAGTGTTTCATTTAAAGTGCATTGTACAAATATGCAATCACGACCCAAAATTTCATTCATTTTACATTTTCACAAAAATAATTAAAATAACTAAAATAATAAGAAACGTACGAGTTCTCGAAAAAAAAGTATATTCAATGCGAATAGAAAAATAAATGTGCCAACTGTCTGACTGGCTGACTGACGGTCTGACTGGCTGCCTGCCTATGAACAAAGCAAAACACGTGTTGCTTGTGAAATGTTTATTTGCACACTGGCATTTGGTTCCACAAATAAAAACTATTCAATTTCAACTACGAAGCGGCAAAAAAAAATGTGCACAAACAAAATATGCCTGCAATGTCTTTCGAGCGGTCGTTAAATGTACTGCGAGAAATAATGACTTAATAATAAGAATGGTAATTAAAAATTGAAGAAAATAATAAATTAAAAAAAAAAACGAAAAAACTAAAAAATTTATGAAGCTGTAAAAGTGTGAAACTAAAAAAAATATGAAATTAAAAAAAATTTGAGCTATAAAAAATCAAAATTTTAAAATATTTTAAAATTGTATGGAACTAAATTAAAAATATAAACCAATACAATAATTACAGTTACAAATAAAAAAAATTTCTATGAAAACCGAAAAAAAAATAATAAAAAAATGTTTAACATAAAAAAAAATAAGTATCAATTATTTAAAAAAATTAATAAAAAAAAAAATTAATAAAAAAAGCAAAATGAATATAAAAAACTTTAATAAAATATTGGAAGTTGAATTAAGAGATAAAAATATACATATTTGTTTGAAATCAAACAAAACAATGAAACTCGAACTTAAAATAACAAAAAAAAATAAAAGGAGAAATGTAAAACAAAACAATTAAATTAATAAAAATAAAAAAAAATTTATAAAAAAATTACAAATCAAAATTTATATTATTTCAAAATTTGTATGAAAAAAACACAGAAATTAAAAATGTAATTAATAAAAACAAATAAAAAAGAATTATTGCACTGCCGCATATTGACACATTGGACAATTTACGTTTCTCTTAATTATTTAAAATTATTTTTAATTAAAATACCTGTGATTCTCTAAGTAAAAACGATTTTTTTTAATTTTATACAAAAATTTCACAAAAATTCAAACTTTTTAGTAAATAAGTTTTGATTTTCTTTAATACGCTACTTTGTAGCTCATTCAGTTCATATTGCAACAAAGAGCAAGTTTCTAACACGCTACGAATTGCCGTTGAATTTTGACATTTCTTTTACTGACACGTGTTTCGAAACTTTTTCCATAGAAAAAATAAACGTGGTTTTGCGTTGCATTGAGGAAACTGGCCGTAAAAAAATGTTCAAAAATCAGTGATAACTTGTAGATACTTTCTCAGACTAAAATTGAATCAGCCCAAAAACTGCATTTTTAAAAAAATTTTAAGAACTTTTTTTATTAAGTTTTAAATTTTGATGAAATTTTTGTTAATTTTGTATTATATTAAATAAATAAATAGGTTTTATGAGTTTTGTTAGAGGATGAACATTATTTTATATGAAAAATAATTTTAAATAATTCGAGTATAAAAAATTGTCCAGATGTGTCAATATGTGCTAGTACTATAATTCTTTCGCTTGCTGTATAAAAAATTTTAATTTTACAATACTTTAAACTTTATAAGGAACAAATGTAAATCAAAAATAATTATAAACTAACATTTGTTTATCAAAGTATTAAAAGAGAAACAAAAAACAATAATTATATGCGTTTAAAAATAAAATTATAAATTTAAAAAATTTATAAGTAAAGGGTAATTTAATAAACAAAAAAACAAGGTTAATATCTCAAAAAAACAATTTCAAACAATTTAAGTAAAAATTTAATTATTTTTAATTTACTTGAATTAGAAGTTTTTTTATCTTTAAATTCGATTTTTAAAATTTTAAATTTTAAATTAAAAAAAAGAACGTTAAGTTTTTTCGAACAAATTCAACTCTATAGAGAGAACTTGTTGGATGGCTTAGCTGACTCTCCTATTGCCCGGTGTGGAAACCATAAGGAAGTACTTTGCCTTAAGAATGTGAATAACTTAAAATTTAGTAGCCACAAAAATCGTATTTCATATATTCATTCTAGAAATTTATTTAAGTGTAACCGATAGGAAAAACATTTTTTTTTTTGTAATTAATTAAAAAGTATAGATTTTACAAAATAATGAGCATAATAAAGCAACAAATTAATCACTTATGAAACATTCAACCGACCTACTCTAAAATGAAACGAGCAAAATCATTAAATTATGTATATTGAAAAATGTGTGTAAAAAAGTGTATATTTTTATTATCAACGAACAGAAAACTGGGAAGCTATAAACTAAAATAAATCAGTAAAAAAAAACAAATACAAATAAAACGCATGAGACATGATAATAATGAAATTGTCCAACGGAAGTAGATTCTCTTATAAAACGTATACTGAGTGCAGCTGCATTCATTTGGCACCAAGTTGCAAAAGAACATCTGATAAAGATCTATAATAATACGACTTTAGAAAGTATGTAACGCATTTTAAACGTTTACGACTGGAATAATATAAAAACGAATAGCGAAGAACTGGAAGCTAAATATGGAATAAAGCTTTAAAGTATTATCATTAGATGGCGACAGATGTGATTAAACATAGCGGATAGCGGACAATGTTGCAGCCAACTTCATGTCAAAGTGAACATAATTTTTTTTTTTTTTGTGCGATGACTGTTAGCTTTCAAAACTCTATATGCGCGAAGCATTGGTATTTTGCATTCATTTGAAAAAAAGTGCAACAAAATGTCATCGGCTGCTGTGTGAAGCTAACGAAGGGTAGGCTCCTTCAATGATGGACCTGTACATATTGATTAGGTTGTTTCAAAAGTAAGGATTTTGACAGAAATGAACACAAAATTGGAGGCACAGTCGTGTCCAACCCAAAAGCGTCAAAAAAATAGTCATACGATCGACGGTGCTATCTCAAGATAACAACTGAAGCGTTTGAAGCAAGCGTTTGTGGAAAATGGCCGGCATTTAGAGCCAGACATGAGACATTCGGCTTTCAATATAACCATGCTTGGCTGCATGGTGTAGTACAAGTGGTCAAATTGTATCTCTATGGTGCCAGTTGGGAGGTTAATACGCCCTATATCCAAGACCGTGCACCATCGGACTACCCATTTGTTGCGATCGTACAAGAGAGCACCCTTACGGGAGTACGGGATTCTCGGCTATAGGAACATACCTTGTAACGAGCAGGTTGAAGAATTGACTAAGAGCCGCAGCGTGTTTTGGTGAATGCTCATACTTAGTAAAGGCACAACGATATATGTCCCAACTGTAATAAATCTTAGGCAAACAAGACTCCTAAAGAGATCTTGAAGGAATATTTTCCAACAGGCAGCAACGAACACAGAACACCGGCATCAAAGAAGCGCATGCAGCGAAAATGTGGTGCCGCTGTAAAGAAAAAGTAGTACATTATCTCGGCGAGGTATCAGCTTTGACCCGCAGAAGGCAGGAAACAATAGACCTGTTCTTAAAATCAAATGCTTTGATCATATTTAGAGATTCTAGGATAATAGCGCATCAAAAGAATGTTTCACTTCGTTATTTACCAGGCAGCTACGACAGAAAGGGCCGTGCAATATGTTCCAAGGTTGTCGTGTCAGCGACAAACGGAAAGTGAGGACGGGTAACCTCTCCGAGCCAAAATACATACGCTTTACAAGCGCAACTCTTTAGACCGCCCTCGAAAAATAATGTATTTTATAACAAAACGCACACAAAAACATTCAAGACTCAGTTAAAAGAATATTTAAATATTTTCTGGTATCCAGTTGTTTTTTAGCATCACACATTAGTTGTGTCTCTTTATATTTTAGTCGAAATGGATATTTCAATTCTATTTCTGGCTTAAATATCAGGACAATCGATACTGAGTACTCCAAGATGTCCAATGGTAAACTGTTATTCAGTATCGATCCACAATACTCGTTTTGTTTTTCAGAAAAGCAAATAAGGTGTTTTTTAGATAAATGTGATATTTTCATTTCAAATCATTAGTGGTAAACAATCTGGTAAACAAAAAAATATGCAGCCAAATTATAAAACAAAAAAAAAATCATCAACAGAAGAAAACGGCAACCAGCCTCCTAACCATGACAATACATATGAGCGCTTACAAAACAGTTCAACCAACTGCCTATTTGACCGGTGAAAACATTGCATTAATCGGTCAACCTCCGTGCAGTCGAAAAAGTAAGCGCAATGACCCAAATATGTAAGAGTAAAATTCTGAGGAGCGCAGCTGATTGATAGCTAAATTTAAAGCTTGCACTTCATTTAAATATTAGCAAAAATGTATTTATTTTTGTTTAAAAAGCATTCTTCTATTTTTAAAACAGAAATCGCTTTCAGACAATTTTTGAGGACTAACCCCCCGCCCATCCCCCGAATGTGCCGATAATCGCAAATATTTAGCCATCTTAGGTAATTTTAAAATTCGCCTGATGTGCGTGCATTCAACTTTTGGGTGTATCGCCATCGGCCATTTCATTTACATACATACGCACTTACATATGTATGTATGTAGTACTATATACAAACAACAACAAATTTGCGCATAAGTGAAAGATTTTGTTGAAGTGCAACAGGCCAGCAAGCATTTTTATAAACGTATGGTTAAATATTTTAGATATATATTTATAAACATTAATTTGTATGTTTTGTAAGTATGCGCCGCCAAATACGTCATCCATTTATATGCACATATGTAAGTATGTTTGTATGTATGTAGCTAGCCAATCAAGAATTGCAATCGTAAGGTAAACGCAAAAGCAACAAATATATACATATGTATAAATATAAATACATAAGCAAAAAAAAATTGTTTTCTTTTAATGGAATTGCAATTTGTAATTGAAAACTATTTACTCTAATGATCGTATGCAGTGGACATACATACGTACATACATACGTACGTACAGTAGGGTGGCATTCAAAATAATTCAAATTTTTTATTCAAATATCATGTAATTTTTAATCTGAATTGTGTATACAGTTTTATAGCTAATTTAGTTTCCGGAAAGTGCAAGTTTCAGTTCCGTTGATTTTGGAAATTCTTTTTTGCCGACGTTGTTAAATACATAGTACATACATACTTTTCCAAAATTCTCAAAAATAAACGGTTTATTTAGCAACTTAAAACTTGCCATTTGTGGGACTAACATTGCATGGGCTACAAGACTACATACTCAAAAATCAAAAAAAAAATTATCAAAAATTGCAAAATTTGAAAAAATTTGTGTGAAATATTTTTATACTCGTATACGAATAAGGAAAATATATTTTTACATGAAAGAAAGACGCTTGCCAAAACAAAATTCTAAAAATTAACGGTAATTGAATGGGCTATAAAACTGCATACTCAAATAAAATTCTAACACTGCTGAGAAAATAGTTCAAAATATATATAAAAAATTTTTAAATTTCATTTTTTTTTGTTTTCGACAAAGTTTTAAAATTGGATTTATAAGATTTATTGTAAAGAATGAACTGCATTGTAATTGAAAATTCTGAAAAATAAATTAATAAATGCAATTGTTAAGCTACTATGTCATTTTAGATTTTGTTGCTTAGGATATGCGCAACACTGTACATATTCAAATAAAAAATAGAAAAGAAAAATTTTAAAATATTCTATAAAAAGTTTAGAAAATGTGATGGTCATTTTTTTAAATTCACATAGGTACTCTAAAAAAATCTGTTTAAAAATAATATATTTTGATGGTAATTTTTTTTAAATTTTTTTAGCTTGAAAATTGAGCTTAAACATATTTTTGTCAATTTATTAAAGGACTCTCTTAAAATTTCTAAATATAAAATATTGCTATTAATTTAATCGCCACTGTACATATGTATGTATGTACGCACGCATGCGATGAAGTTGTTGTGCAAATTTATGTGTGTATGTATGTATGTATGTATGTATGTAGTTGTGTACGTTTTTTTTTATTGCAATGCACTTAAAAGTTACTACGAATATGGCGGCGCTGGATGCCGTTTTCGTTTAAAGAAGAGAGGCCACTATTCATTAATCAAAATAAATCTGTTTGTTATTTGTGAATTTTTAATTTTTCTAATATTTGTTCGCGTGCATGCGCTGTGCTTTCCTTACTACGCTTTTATGCAAATAAGATCACCTGAGGCTGCACCTCCCGCACTGGCGAGAGACAGCAAGCAATTGCATTCTTTGCATATTTCAATGGAATTTCGCACAGAAAGTGGCGATATGCAAATACTGTTTTTAGCTCATTTCAAAGAAATAGGTTGTATGTTCATATGAATATATCATCTGTGTAATATCGCCTGCCGACATTTTATTTTAATTTTTTAAACAATCGTTTATTTTTTTGCTTCGGTATCGATAAATTAAGTTTTCTAGCTCATTCAGATGAGTGTGAGAAATACTAATTCAAATAAAGAGCCGCCAGATGGCGCTGGGGTTGGTTTTTTTTTGCATAAACGAACTTATGGTCCGATTTGTCTAATATTCGAGTTAGATATGCATAGATAACATAAAGGAAACTATATAATTATTTATGCCACTTAATTCTTCTTAATTGGCTGAGATATTAATTTATTTGTAAAATATTAGCCCAACAGATGGCGCTCTGGTGTCGATTTTATAAGTAAAAATTATACATATGTATAGTTCGATTTGGCTCATATTCAAAATATATAATGATAATGAGAAACAAAAATAGTTTCGCACAAAAAAAAGGGATCGGCAAGATATTGCTGAAGCCGAATTATTATTAAAAAAACATAATTATACTTCGATTTGGCACATGTTCTAAAAATATACCGATACCCGGGAGAATAAAGAAATTAAAGCTACGGCAGAACAACGTCTTTAGTTCTTTTTTTTGACTTTTATTGTTTGATTGAAATGGAATTTTTTTTTAATTTAGTTATATTAAGAGTATTTAAATTGTTGTATAAGTACATTTTATGGTAATTGGAGTATTTATAGTTCTTGTAATAGTAGGGTGGTTTACAAAGATATGCATTAAGGTTGTTGGGCTGTTCTCATAAAACTAAAACCATTTTGGAAAATTTTTCAATTGGCAAAATTTGTTTATCTTCAAGAGAAGGGTTTGTGTGGCGTAAAATAATAGAGATTTAATAAAAGCAAAAGAAAAGAGGGTCGTATAAATATAGAAAGTAGTATACATAGTATACAAAAGCATGAATATAAGACCAATAACAAAATATTTCTTTATTTTTTGGTAATTTTTACTGACGATGCTGAGAATTTTCTTTGGTATACATATGTAAATATGCTGAAATAATATAATTTTTTTTTTAGTTTTTAATGCGGAAAATTTAATGATTTGGAAAAATGTGGAAGAAAATTTGTTGAATTTTTTTTTAATTCTACATACATACATATGTACATAGTTTTAAACCTGTTAAAATGTGAATTGATTTTTTTTATTCACTGGGCTCTGTACTCCCCTACTTGAATATTTTAATAGTTGTAAACAATTATGCAGTGCTAGCAAATGTGTAAATCTTTTTTGTTTGGTATTTTTTTGTGTAGAATTGTATACAAATTTTAAGTTTTATCAAATTGTTTAGTATTGCAAATAAACTTTATTTAAAAGCGACTCAAGTTCTGGCCATTATTATCAACTTATAAATGAATATCAATTTATTAAACAATACGAATGTGCACAAAATTTATTGACCCACTGTGTTTGATATCAAAACACGACCTCTGTACATGTTGCGATTACACTTGTTATTGCTGATATTTTGCACACTTTGTAGACATATAAATCATTTATAATCTAATAAGAATGAAGTAGTAACCAATCGGAAATGTGTCATTTAATAGAAAATTAGTTGAAACGAAAGTTTACAAACAAACATATTTACGTACAAATGTATGTATACAATTAGAGAATATTGCTCGGAGCGAATGTATGTATGTATGTTCCTATGTTTTTATATCCAAGTATGAAAATTTAGCTTTCATTTACTTAATTTAAATTTTTTGCTTTATTGATTTTTATATTATTTTTCTTTTAATAAATTTGTTTTATTTTTCGATTAAAATTCGAAACCACAATCTCTAAACTATTACTCTCTATGTTTCATTAAAATTAAACATTAAAAAAAAATTTAACATATCTACCTTGGTATGTATACATATATTTTCAAATTAATTTAATTTATTAAATTTTCATAATTTTTATCTTTCTATAATTTTTAGTACTTATATAGTTTAATAAATTTGTTTTATTTATTTTTTAATTATAATTATAATAAAAAGTGCAAAAACTAGTTTGAAACAATTTTCGAAAATTCAGTTTTTAGTTCGTTAAATTTTGGTATAATTAAGTGCAAATTTCCAAGACGCTCATTTTTTGTAAATTTCTTTTTGTAAGTAAACCGCGTTCTTAACAAAAAAAAATTTCGAAATTCAAAGAAAACATTTTTAAATTTTGCTGAATATTTTTTTTGTAACTTTCTACAAAGTTTGAAATTTATAACTTATTTTAATAGCGGACCGACAGTGTTTTAATAAAAAAGAGAACAAAAATTTCATAGAAGAAAAATGATTTGCCATAATATTTCATTGTGTATTGCGGTTATAAATGTGAGATGAAGTGTACATAATAACATATATATGTATGCATATAGAATAACAATGTCAACTGCTTGGTAAAAACCTATAAAAAAATACAGAAAAAAATTAATCAATTAATTCATCGAATCATATATCGATTAATTACGAGTAATAGATGAGCTGCTGATTGTTTACTCTAAAATGATAAATAATCTCATTCTTGCTTACTTTGGCTATTCTATTTTTTGTATGTGTTTTTGCAATAGATTTCATTCCATATACATATGTACATACATATGTATGTACGTATGTATATATGGATATCCAACAGGGAAAGTACCCGTATATGTATGTACATATGTATGTATATTTCTCCATTCCGTAGAAATGCAACTGCCTATTTATGAGTTACATAAAAATAACACAAAATAGCTGAATAAAGTTATTTATGTTAATAACCAAAAGCAATTAAATAAACACAGCTACAGTAACGAAATAATAATAGCAATTAAATTAGTAACACAACAACACTAACTGATTAAATGTTTAAAATAAGTTTAATTCTATTTGTCACCGTTTTCTTTATTTTCTTTTTTTAATAAAAAAATGGAAAGAGTTCGCTCAAAATTTTCCATGCACTTTAAATGCGTAAAAATTGTATACAAATCACGAAATTTATTAAATTTAACTATTTCTTAATATTAACTCTTTATTCAGTACTACATTAGGGTTGTACAAAACAATGTAAGTCGAAACTTGTATGCTCTCATCCCCTAAGATTGCTCTATATTGAAAAACCACCACTGAACAAGCGCTGAAATGCATGTCTTTTGGATCGCCCTAATGGGAGACCTAAAATTGTTGCTCATAGTTATAAAAAAAAGTGATTAAAAAAACAATTTGTTATTATTCTTTGAAGTCTGCTGCAGCCGGATTTCAGCTTTCGCCATCGCCAACATTGTTAAAATCTCTTAAACTTCAATCGCTAAAAAATTATCCAAACTTTTGGCGATTTTTCTTATATACAATTATGGCTATTTGATCGCAAAAAATCTCTAAGAAATATTATTATACTTTTATCCAGGCTCCGCTGGTGTAGTTGGAGAGAAATATCAGACTTTGTTTAAACTTATGGCACTCGAGTAGTTACCTACAATGTGAAACAATCTCGGCATATTTTGCGCAAAGATATTTAGAAAGAGTGTTGTGAAAATAAATATTATCAGGATTAGTGCGTCGCAAATATATTTGCAATTCATTATCAGCAAACTTTAAGGAACCGTTCAGCGAACTGTTTGTTTCAATCTACGCACGCTTCTTCTATTTAAGATCGGCCAACTGAAATTGTCCGACTTCCAAAAATAATATGCACATTTGTTTTTAATAAAACCACTCCCTTTATGCTGCATGCTAAGATCTCTTGTAGCATGTAACGAGCATATATTTTTGGCCCTTTGTCATCTTTTTACTATTGTAGCCTTTCTTTCTCTCCTATTAATGTCAATTTTATCTATTTAATAAATCATATAAACAAACAATAATATAAATATAACCTCTTATTTTTTATCTGATATTTTTAGCATCAACTTTTTCTCGCCGCTAATTTTACATTTCTTTTATCCGGTTCATTTTGTTCATCGCTAAAAACTGCTAAAAATTAGCTAAAATTAGAATATTTTTGAGATTTTCAGAGATGCTTTCTTATGTCAGAATAGCGAAAATATCATATTTTTGGCGATGGAGTTTTAGCGATAGCGAAAGCTAAAAGCCGGGTATTGAAAAGTAATTGAGTAAACGGATAGAAAAATATACATTTTCAACGATTCTATACCAATTTAACGAATCATTAGGGGTATTCGGGATCTGTTGTATTTGCCATTGCATTTTGTATTCATGGTTTCTGTGGTTTTTATAGTAAATGAAGTAAAAATCCAACAATAAAATATACGTTCCACTTCCAATACAAGAGTGCAAGCAAATACAATGGATGGACCCTGCTGTAAATGTTGTTTTTCTTTTGTAAATTTCTCACAGCCGATCACAAAAAAAGGATGAATCTTCGAATCATCTACAAATACGTCAGTCGAATAAATATATATTTATTTGTGTGTATTAAAGTTTATCGTTTGTCTGAGCAATTTTATTTTTACAATTATTAGTAATAAAATCTAATATTTTCGTTTTTTCGCCTTTTCGCGGCATATTACGCACATCTGTTTATTTGTTGGTGGCACATACATGCATGTACATATGTACTCGTAAATCAGCCGTTCGTGAAATTTTACAATGACACGAAGACAGATCTTCCACCGCTACGTAGTCTTGATCGTTCAACTCGAAATTGAACTTAAAACTAGAAATGAAGATAGGCGTGTTTAGTGCAAAGTAAAAGTACACAATGAACGTTGAGATTCTCAACAAGAACATGAAATCAGCGGCCGAAAACCGCTATAGTCCATTGCGACAACACACCTTTGCTTTTGTGAGAAACATTTTTTTTATACAATCTATTTATTTATTTATTTTATTCTAGATTTTAAGCCGCCTAAGAATGTCTTTTTATATGTTAGATCAATCACGAAATCGTTACCATTCTGTTTGACGTTCATTTGTGACAGCGCTACGCAGTGATAGAAACTCGTGACGTGCCATGACATGTAGAAGTATGTGAAGACACTTTAATGCATACATTTTCCTTTCCTTGACGTTCGATACGACGATATCTACTGCCTATTGCAAGTAACGAAACATTGCTACGAAAGTCATGTCTTTGCATGCGTTTTAAACTAGTTTAGTGATTGGTATGTTGCTGACTAGTTTGTTAACTAGTTGTACATACAAATTAATGGAAGAAAAGTAAGTCGTTGAAGTTCTAACGCTTCGCTAAAGAGTATATGTCACTTAGCTAAACTACATATATTCTAATTGCTGTCAGTACTTGCAATTGTCTTTAATTGCTAATTATCATGATTTGTATAACATTTTCTTTTTTATAGTAGTCTTTTATTAAATTTCTGCTTCACTTTCCGTTGAATAAATCTATTTACACAAGTGATCTTTTCTTCATTGCTTGTATTTACTTTAGCGCATTCAAGTGTTGACTTAAGGAATCTAGCTATGGTTTAAGTTAGCTTTTGTTTCGTTTATTTTGCGTTGTAAGTTTCCTTCGTACTTTTTTCTTTTTTTTTTTTGCTTTTGTTGCGCATACGCGTGACTGTTTGCGAATATACCGTCAGCCAGGCATCTTATAATAAAAAAAATAATAATAAAAGATAAATAAAATATGAGAAATAAAAATTAACTAATACTGAACAAGTGTTTTATTGTAAATTATGACTGAGTAAAAAGTATTGTATAAGTATTCAAGTGCTTTTGGTAATTTAACAAATATCAATTTTTTTCATCTAAACTGAAGCATAGAGTGGAAGCACTTAAGATTTTAATTTAAAAATTATGACACCAGTTAGATAAGTGTAAGTAAATTTAATATTAGACCAGAAATTAATTAAAATAATTCAAAATCAACTGGTGTTAAAGTTAAAAAATTGTTAAGCATAATAAAAACGTTATCACTTCGCAAGTTAACTAACCTTTTCGTATACTTTACATTAATGTACAGTACAGTCTTGAGCTTGCTCATTCGCAAAGGCCCCTTATTGTATAAGCTAATGCAACCCTGCGTATAGAGTGTTTAGACGGCAGCATATTGATAAGCATTGTTTATTAATTGATTATTAACCTTGACATTCCTTTTGTGCTTAGTTAAATCATAACTTAAGAGTGCTTCTATTTTTGATTACGAAGTTGGGTCGGTTTTTTTTTGTAAATTTTTATTACAGATGAGTCCAACTATAATTCTTTTAACCGGATTTTATTCTATTATCTGGTTATAGTTTAGTATTATTTCGTGCCTTTAAACTAAAGATAATTTACATTTGTGGTGCACCTTTGAGGTGGTCGTAGACTTGAATCTTCAAAAACTGGACGAAATTGATTTAAGTTTTAGTTTTAATTTATTTTAGTTTTTATCGATTTCTTGTTTTAAGTGAATATAATCGATTTTTATTTAATTGTTTTAATTACATTTATATTTTTTAAATATTTTATTATTATGATGATTTTTACTATTTTTTCATATTTATCTTTTTCCATAATTTATTTTAAATTTTTTGAATAAGTCATATTTTTGTATTAATTTTTTTTTTTAGTTAATTTGTTTTTACTTTTATATATTTTTATTTAACGATAATTGAAAATTTTATTGAGCTCAAGGCCAGTTTTATTGAAGATGTAATTTAGTAAAAACAATAACAGTTTTTTAAATGGCAGAAGTTGTAATGCTTTTTCGGAAATCTTCACATTTTCTCATCAAACTTCTTTATTTAATTAATTACATATATTTATTCTTCATAACCACTTCTCTAAGGCTATGAACCAAGGAGCTCGGAGTTGCAAGGCCAACACGCTAAATCCTGTGCTAAGCTAGCCGAGTGCACTGCTGCGTCTTTTCCATCTTCATTAAACAAACCAACTACAAACTGTTTTTGTTTTTACCAAATTACATCTTTAAACTGGCCTCGAGCTCAATAAAATTGTCAATTATCAAAAAATTTATAAGGCCGAAAACAACAAAAATTCATATTATTCATATTGATTATATTTTTTTTATTCTAAATTTTTATTTATTATTTATTTTAAAACTGTTTATTATATTATATATTATTATAAATTTTTATTTTTTATTTTTTTAATTTTCTTAATTTTTGCTTTATTTTTTTTTTGCTATATTATTACTCTTATTATATCTTCGTTATTATTATTTTTTTTCCTTATTATTATTTTTATATATTTTTTCTTAATTTTTAAATTAACATTTTATTTTTGATTTACTATTATGTGGTCGCTAATGTAGCGGTATGTGCTAAAAAAAAATAATAAAGGAGTTATATTTTATTTTTATATAATATTTTTTTTTTGTTATTTCAGAAACTGAAGCTTCAAACAAAAAATGTGAAAAAAGACAAGTCCGTGGCATCAAAATGTAATTTTATTTGAGTTATGTGTGTTTTTATGAAACAAAACAGAATTTTAATTTATGATAAATATTTGAGACACACACGTTCTCACACAAATACATATTTAATGATTGCTTGTTTCTTTGTCTATTTGTTATTTATTTTGTGTTCCTTGGTTCAAAAGTCAATGAAAATTTTAGAGTACAAAATTTTCCTTTAGTTTGTTATATGTATGTACATATTTATATATTTTTTTCAAATTATTAACCTCTCAACAATTTTGGCAAATGTCCATCAAAACATAAAAGAAACGCTGTCAAAAAACAGAAAAGCAAATCTTCAAATAAACACAGAAGGGAAAAAAACTTCTTAATATTGAACAAAATTGTATTGATATGCGAATTTCTAATAAACTATCGCCAAAATTCACGGGAACATACACAGTTCGAACCGGTTGTGGTTTGTGAGCAATAAAAAGTAAGTATCCAAGTGAAATTCAATTAGTAACAAGTGTGTGAAATGTAGAATGGCTACTACACACACACACACACACACACACACACGACCGTCCCACGACCCAATTGCGGTTTGGGACGAAACAGATCTGGCAGAATTAACACGGTTACCAAGCGTGATCAGCGTGTCGCAAACCTCAACGTCACAAGCCAAAATATTCCAAAATAAGTTAAAAGTAAATAACACACACAAAATCTATAGTAAATATACGTACAACCATGAAGAAGAGGAAGTAGGAGAAAAGGGACGAAAGCAAAAGAGCATACGAAATATTGCCAGCATTAAAACCTATATACACAGCTGATAATATTTATAAGACGCCCAGATGTTGATTTATTTTAACAATTTAATATTATTTTATTTAATTTCTAATTTTTATCAAATAAAGCAAATAAAAATTAAATAAAAAAATTGTTTAAATCCACGGTAATTCATAGCTACTTAAAACTTGCACTTGATCATGCTAAAATTTAATAATTAAAAAAAAACTGCATACTCAAAAATACTGAAAAAAAAGTTAAAACAAAAATGTGATGTTGATGGTGACAGTTAATATATGAATATCATACGTATATGTACAGTGTTGTGCATATCAATAGCAACACACTTGGCAAAAAAAATTTACATTTATGAGAAAAAAAGTTCAAAATCTACATATATACAAATTTATTGAATTTGGTTTTTAGTTTTCGACAAAGTTTATGTCAGAGAATAAACTGAACCCGTTGAAATAAAAAAAAAAATTATATAATCGAAAATAAACAAATAACTGCATATATAAAATCAAATTAAAAAAAAAAATAAAACGTACTTAAAAAAAACGCAATTGATAATAACTAAAATAAAATAAATTTATAAATCATGTTAATTAAATAAATTTATGTAAGTTTGTAAATAATTTTGCTAGTCATATGATTAAAAATAAGCTATCAATATTTTTTTTTTTTTTCAAAATAATTAAATAAAAAATCATTAAACGGATATTTTAAAAACATAATCATTATTCATTCAACATATCCTCAAAATGGATATTTGATATAAATTTAAAACAAACGGCCAAGACGTGGGTGTCCTATAAATATGATAAGCAGTATACATACATATGTACATATGTTCATACAGACATACACATGTAAATACTAATGAATGTGCTTTGAATAATTCTTATCGAGCTGTTGTGCTCTTCTGCACTTCGTTTTGTTTAGCGTCCCGCGTTACGTTCTGGCGTTCAACAACATCAACCAAGCCATAAAACAATTGACTTTGCGTGCGTTGTAAGGCTCTTTAATGGTACAAACATACAGATGTGTGTATGTATGTTGTTTCTGCCCTGTAATAAATTGTGCGACTAATATCTAAAAGAGTGTATTACGGGATTAGTCTCTATCGGGTATAATTGGGCATTAATTTGTCGCAACAAGTCTCAAACGATTATTAGTGTAGCCAAGTCCTGTATTTATCTATTTCGAGTATAAAAAACGATGCATTGTCATATGATCGCACTTAGCCAAGGAAGTTTAATGCACGCGCGTCGTTGCTCCAAGCAATTATTTCTATTTTTGTTCTAATAAACATACTGGTCTTTATTTATATCCATTCGGGTATAAAAGGAGACAATTACTCTCTTCATAGAACATGCTCGAAACAAAAGGTAACAGTTATGTAATTCCATAGAAAGAGTTTAGAAGTTGTATTAGTCGCATGTTCCCTTGCGCCTATTCCCGGACCTATCATCATAGACTAGTCGCATTTTTTGCGGGGTTGTTTCTGATAACACAGCTGACGCAACGACGTCATTTTACGCGTATTTGTCAATAATCACAATAAAATTATTTCACTATTTCATGCTTTGAAATTACGCTCTTAAATATTTGCTATACACACAAATATGTATAACCCACTTAGAAATGATGACCATAAAAAGATAAAAATCAAATTAATTGCGTTGAAATTATTTGACGTTGTTGAATGCTCACTTAGTTTTTTTGGTTGTTTAAATTTTTTTTGTTGATTTGCAAAACAGCGTGGTCTCCTCAACTGCGCCATAAACAACGATACAATGCTAACAAGCTACTAAAACACACTAAGGCAACAGCAAAATATTCACACGTGAATGCCTAAAATTTAGGCGCAAAAAGCGAAAAAGATTTTATGGGTGTGTAAATACGAGTAAATAAGTGCTTGTTGTTGTTGATCAGAAAGCGCAGAAATGTATTCTGCGTTCTATAAACACACGAAATATTAAAAAAAAAAAAATTTAAATAATGGAAAAAATCAAAAATGTAGATGATGTTAACTAAGAAATGTTTATGTATATTAAGGTGAACCACCTAAACAAAAAAAATAAAAACTTATTCTTCCAAAAAATTTTAAAAATTATACATAAATACCAGAAAAAAAATTTTTTTCCTACACAGCCTTATTTTTGAATGTTGAACAGTGTTGAGCAAATGCTACAAAATATTTTACAAAGTTTAACCAACCCAAACATAATGGATCTTCTTGTAAATATATCTCATGCCAACATTAAAGAATTCATAAAATTTCTATGTAAAATAAATGTCTATTTTGAAGTGTAACAACTCTAGCTTATAACTCATGTAATTAGTCTAAGAAGCTAATGGCCTCAGTTGCTAATGCTAATATCTTTAGATTGTTTAGGTATAATTGTATTATCCTTTAACAATAAACTAATAATAATAATAATATTTTACAAATAAAAAACTATTAAAAAAACATCTTTTGCTAAGAAAAATTTTATTATCAGCGAAAAAATCGTGTTTTTAAGCGAATTTAATTCGAGAATAAAAAAAATATCGCTGGAGATTTAAATTTGAATGCGAAAAAAAGTATTGTATCTCCTGTTAATAAAAAAATCATACATGTGTATTAATTTCAAAGAATGAAAAGGCAAAAAAATTGTGACAACAAAGACTTTAATTGAAATTGAAATATGTTATAATGATTGAAACAAAGGCGTTGTAATTGATTGACTTTACAAAATGCCAATTAATCATAAAGTAATTTTGAGTAATTAAAATTTGTATTAATTTAAACCAAGTATATTTTTTTCTTCTAAAAAACGTGGTAAAAAAGAAAAAAATAATTTTTCAAAGCAAACACTTTTAAACAGCAAAATTCATCTTTTTAGAATAAACTCATAAACGATTTCTGTTTATGATCGCTTTACATAATCAAAATTTTGATTACTTGAGTAATTAAGTTTTTTAAAGAGCTGATTAAAGAATTTACTGAAAAAATCGAAAAACGCGCAACCCTTGTTGAAACACAAATATGTATGTAAAAAATTAGTGTCGTAAATTTGTAAAAAGTTAATTTAAAGTTTGAAAAGCAGTTGATTTCTATTTAGTTTTGAATAACTAATAAAGGACTCGTAAGCCGACTAATTTTTCAAGGTAAAAAATTAAAATAAACAAAATTTTAAAAGTCATTTCTGCAATTTTAAAAAGTTTTATTTCCACAATTAGGCGGGTTCAGAATAGCGTCAGCAAAATTATAAATTTTTTTAATTAAATTAGAAAATCACAACTTTTGAAATTTCTTTAAGTATTTAACGACATTTTGACAGGTTACTTAAAGTCCTGAATAAAAAGTTTGAAATTTTGATAACAGTTTTTAAAAATTTGTTTAATTTTTTCGAATTTCGAATAAGCTTTGAAGCTTTTATTTATATGGTTTCGGTTATAGATTTCACATAGTTTTAAATGAAAATTGACAAAAATAAATAAATAAATATAAGTTTCAAGAAATATCATTTTTAAATTCACTATTATTTTTGTGAACACAGCTGGTACATATATATAATAAATATTACAAATACGAGAAAATGTTATATTTTAATAAACTAAAACTACCAATATTATTTGCAAACATTTTTGAAGTGATGTCAATACATTTAAAGTTAGTTTAACTTTTGCCATTAAGAAAAAAATTATTTACATGTGGTGTAATTCTTATAAGTTTTTTATAGTTTTTATTTCAATATGACTTATGTAGATTTGACGAAAAATGTACACGCGAATAATTCTTGCGGCTGCCCAACATTTTATATGCTAGTAAAAGTATTATTCCCCTCACAATTGTAAAATTTTTCTCCGCGCGTAATTTTCTACCAATTCACAAAAGCTCTTTAAGCAAAACATTATAAAACCACGTTTGAAAATTTATAATAATTAAAAAATGTTCAACTTTTTTCGAAAAATAATTTTTTTTTTCATATACGAGTATGTTTGAATGTACATACATACATATGTATTTATTTATGTACATACATACATACGTACGTTGGACGGACTCTTGAGTATCGCCACAAAATCTTTTCACGCACATATTCAAAACTATCAAGGAATCGATTTTTGACAAAAAAAAAAAGAATAATATGCTGTTGAGCTAAACAAAAACAAAATATTTTTGCGCAAATTAACACATTTTTAATAATATGCATCGATTGTAGCGCCAACGATTTTTTTTTAATTTTTATAAGACACCTAAATATGTTTTTTGCATGTGTATCAAATTTTCGAAAGATACAAACACATATTTACCCCAGTTAAGGGCGTATGTATGTATGTATATAGCAATAACAAAAACCACTCTCTCAATATTTGCAAAAGCAAAATCTCGTCACACACAAAAAATTCACGCAAACAAAAGGCAATCGGAAAATTTTCATTTCAAGTAAATGTCTACTTAGCGGCATCGACGATGCAAGCGCAAAAGCTAAATTTGATAGCAATTCGCACATATCGAGATCTTAGCAAGCTTCACTTTCGATTTCTCCTGCTTGTAATGGCGTTATTAAAATAAAATGTATATAAACATTTATATTTCCATAATCATTTACTTTTAATTTTTTCTCTTCCATTTACCGCAGTATCAGCGTTGTGATGTGATTATCCAGCAACTTTACCGCTCTTCATTCGTCGAAGCACACGCAAAGAAACACACAGCGATTAATGCGAACAAAATCAAAAAACAACACAACAAACAACAAACAGTTTGTTGTTTCCGTGCAAACACTCGTACACCGGCAATAACGGCATATGCGGTCAATGTATTGTTTGTAGAATTGCAACTCTTAGCCAGGCCACACCGCCGTTTTTTCGCGGTGCTGGGCAAACGAAAAAACAAAACGTCTGATATCAGCACTTTAACTTGGCCACTCAACTTTCGGCACAAATCGCTTGTACAAAGTCTGTTCTACGTATAAACTGGCCGATGGCCACACTTTTATCGTTATTTTTTATATACTCGTGCAAAGTTACTGGCGTCAAGTGGCGACTACCAATTTACTACCAATCATTACGCCAAATTTTGTTCGTAGTTAAAATATCAATTAGTGCACCGCAAACAACTAACTAACAAAACGAATTAACTGGACTAGAGACACTGTGGTGGTGCGTTCGTTCGCCTTGACGTTCAAGAAACGAATGAGAGAACAGTCGAAGAATGCACGCAAACCATAGCTAGTCAGTTGTTGGGGAGCGCGTTAAAATTGACTGCTAATTGTGACAGCAACGACGCCGATAATAATAATGCCGACAACAGTAATAACAGTGAGATAGCAACACCAGCAACAACAAACACAAAAACGATGGGGAGCATGTGTGTATGTATGTATGTAATATTAAGCGCCAACTCTCGAGCAATGTGGAAGCCTGAGTGGGAAGGCACATTCGCTGCGCTGTCTGTGAGAAAATCGATCCTCAGCGCTGGAAGTGTGCAAATAAACTTGCATTGCATAAGTCTGTACGAGAAGTTTTGTGCATAATAATATGTGCAGGCTAGATTTATCGATTATTCGACTTTCCAGTTAAACCGGTTTCTAGTTTTTCAATCACTTAAAAAAAACAGAGTTAACCAGATTTTTTGAGTAAATAATTGTCAGCAATGATAACACCTCCTACTTACTTAAGTTTAGTTTTCGTTCAATCAAAATTACTGATTTGTCATTGACATTTTATTGAGTTCGAGGCTGACATCAAAAACTGCCGCAACTGGCGACGATATTGCAGTGTTTGATATCGAAAAACCCGGTTTAAAAAACCTGGCCAATCACCCTAGTACACACGCAAGAGTATCATACTGGTTAAACCGTACAATGCCTGGTATTACCTGCAGTAGCTAAAGGTATAATTTGAATAAAACTTTGTAGGTAACGAATCAAATTACATACCAGCTACTTATCAGCTGTTTCGTAGTTTCATTTATTAGGGATGAAAAGAACGAGCTCAAAATCGGTTGTTGACTTCGGAATCGACTTTCAGGTTTTCCATTCTATAAGTCGATTAAGTTGACTTTATGACTAAAATTGTGGCCGCTGTGGTCGAGTTGATAGCGGTGCGTGCTATAACTCGATACGCCGGTGAGTTCGAGGTTCGAATCTCAGTTAGGGCAAACAAAATCTTAATCATAGAACAATTTTTTTCTAATAGCTGTCACCCCTCGGCAGGCAATGGCAAACCTCCGAGGTCATTTCTGCCATGAAAAAGCTTCTCATTAAATACATCTGCCGTTCGGAGTCGGTACAAAACTGTAGGTCCCTCCATTTGTGATATAATATAAAGACGCACACCCCAAATGGTAGGAGAAGCTCCGCCAAACACTGAGCTATATAGTGTAAGCGCCAAAATTATTAAAATTATATATATATATATTATGACTAAAATTGGCATTTTGAAAGTTAAAAAAAAAGATAATCAACATAAAATTATTGGTAATAATTAAACAAAAAAAAATGTCAATTATTTGGACGCAGTTTGGCTTTGAACTTTAAAATTAAATAAATATTAGTATGAAATAAAATGAAAATGAAAAAAACTACATTTCGAAAAACTGGCGGTTCCTTACGCCATTAAAGCCTTAAAAAAAATTAGATTTAAGTTGTATGAGAGAAAAAAATTAACTTGTATTAAAAAGTTTAGTAAACTATTTTAAATTTACTTTTTCGGATTAAATGTCTTAATTATTATTAATGTCTTTTGTGTGATTGGTTTTCTTTACGAAAAGAAGGATCAATTTTATGAACGTGTTGTAAATGTTGATATGCTTTTAATAAAAAAGAACTCTTTGCCACAAAGATTACACTTTACTTTTTTGCCATTATCAATTTTTGAGCAGTAATACCATGTAAAAATCGAAGCCCATTATAAAATTGTCAGAAACGCTCGTTGTTGAAGGCCGTTTATTTAAATATTATATTGTCTTATTTTGATATTACATAATTAAAGTGGCAGAGATGCCATAATAAACTATTTTAGTAATAAATAAAATTATAACATTGGGTTCACACTAACGCAATAGGATGCAAAAACTTACAAATTGGTTAATATCGGGTGTTTTTTTTAGGGGTATAGAAGTTCGAATTGAAATAAAACACAAGAAAATCGTTTTAAGGTCCATCAATTTGGCTTTATTGGAAGGATAATTTTATGCCATTAATGTTTAAATATGATTTCGGGCATGTGGCCGCCGCGGCTGGCTCGAATAAAGCCAATTCTACAGGTCCAATTTTCAACCACTTTTTCGAGCATATGGGGCCGTATGTCGGCAATAACGCCACGAATGTTGGCTTCCAATTCCCCTAACGTTTCTGGTTTGTTGGTGTAGACGAGCGACTTCACATATCCCCAAAGAAAATAATCCAATGGTGTCAAATCACACGATCTTGGTGGCCAATTGACAGGTCCATTCCGCGAAATTATGCGCTCAGCGAATGTTTCCTTCAATAAATCGATTGTGACGTGCGCTGTGTGGCATGTAGCGCCGTCTTGTTGGAACCACAACTCATCCACATTCATGCCATCCAAAATCTTCCATAAAGTTGATGGACAAAGCTCCAATTGCTGTGCACGGTGGCGAATCGATTCATTCGGGTCCTCTTCAACACTTTGCTCTACAGCGGCAATTGTTTCTTCGGTGCGCACTGTTCGACGTCTCTGCGGATGCGTATTATCACATAGAGTAAACGTAGTGCGAAAACGATCCATGGTTAACCGAATTAATTGCTCTGATGGACGATTATGTCGACCATAAAATGGACGGAGCTCACGGTAAACTTCGCGAACTGAACCATTATTTTCGAAATAAATTTGCACGATTTGCAAGCGTTGTTCTTTTGTCAACCTGTTCATGATGAAATGGCAAACCAAACTGAACATAAATGACATTAGAGTTGCCAGATTTGACCACAAAATGCCAGTTTTATCTCTATTCGAAAAACAAACCTGTAAAAAAAACACCCTTTACCAAATTAAATTCAAAGCGACAGAGAAAAGACAAAATTCGAGTAAAAATCGATGCTTGTGTTTGACTAGAGTAAGAGTTGACTATTACATCTCTATCATTAATCACACTATCAAGAATAAACTTAAAAAATATATTTAAATGTCACTGAGTATGAAATAGTTTTAGTTTTAGTTTTTTTTAATATTTTAAAATTTTTATTTAAAAACTTGAACGACTTTATGGCGGTGGAATGCTTTAATTTGCTTTAGCTATTGTTGAATAAATATAATCTTTATACACTTTCATCTAAATCGTGTATGTATGTACTTGGATTTGTTAAATCAAAATTATATACACCTGTTTCGAAAATCATATGAGTGTCCGTTATTATTTTAATGACCGTATAAGTATAAAAATTGCACATGTACCTCCGAGTATGTAGATACTAGTAAGTATTTGAATGAGCATTTGCAAAGCTTCGCAAAAAATATACCGGAAACTACTAACCATGAGCCGTTTAGCTTGTGCGGGCAACGTCAGACAAGACAGACAGGTGAGTGAACAGCGAGCTACAAGTGAGGCGGCTTTTGAAGTGAGCGGTGAGCATTGGGCTGGGAGATATACATATGATTGACAGCAACAGCTAACAACAGCATATATTCAACAATTTTGTTATTTACATATATGTGTATGCATATGTTTGTATTGGCAAATATAAAATTCCACTTGTTGCTCGCTTGCTTACACTCTCTCACTCCCTGTCTCTCATTTCTTAAGCCATTACCGCGATTGCCACTTTTTTTTCATTAATCAAAATTTGGTGGTTAATTTGATGTTTTTTTTTCCAGGAAAAATTATACATAATTAAAAAATGTATTAGTGAAAGCCGTTTTGAAAACTTAGCATAAGGAAAACTAATAAAAAATGAAAGAATATCAAAATAACTAAATTTGTTTTCTTTTTAATTGTTTTTTAGCTTTAAGAACGATTGAACATGGGAACCTTTTATAAGCAAATAACAACAAAACGCAAAGCGGTAGTAGGACCTCCTCATCATTTTCTGTGTTTTTTTTTTTAGTTAAGAAAATCTGTTCAAAGCTATAAAAAATTCGATGTAATCAAGGTTGCAAGGTTTGTTCGAAATTTGGAAAACTTCAACACATTTTAAACTGAATAAGTCGCATGTTAAATTAGCAAGATCAGTTTAAAAAAAATTACAACAAATGCGCCGCAATTTTTATTAATTTTCTTACAAACGCGCTTCAACAAGCTAAAACTTCGCAATGACTTTTCGTAATTTTTTTTAAATCTCTTCTAATTTTATGTAGTTAAAGTTTGCAAAACAGTCAGTTTCCAAAATTATTTGAAATGTACTAAAGATAATTGCGAAGTTTCAGCCAGTTGAAACGTGAATTTTATTGTACAAAATTTAATTGCTCTATTAAACTGCATGCCCCATTTTCTCTTACTAAGATTCTGTATAAAAAATTCAAATTTGGAGAATTTTCGAAAATTTTGTGTTTTTTTTTTTTAATAAATGAATAATAATAAAATTTTTATTTTACAATAATCACTAAAGGAGCTTTTTTGTAAAAAAAACTAGCAAACAAAAAAATGTTCATGCACAGAAAAATCATGTGGTGAATTGTGTGCAGTACAGTGCAAAATTAAATTGTTGCAAATTATATATTTTTATTTATTTTCAAGAATTTTCCAAAAAAAAAAGTGAAACTTTTTAAGTATACAGCCTATTTAATAACATGCAAAGGCTACCACTACAGGTGTCGTGTGTAAAAGTGCCAAAAAATAACTTTGCTGATCTTTAAAAATAAGATTAGGTGATAAGGATTATTGCATTTTAAAAAATATGAATATAAAGCAGTTTGGTTAACAATTTCGTTGTTTGTTTTTTAAACTTTGGTATTTTCTTCTTTTTTTTAACAAGTGGCAACCATCTTCGCTACTAGTTAGCTAGCTGATAGTCGATGACAGCTTGACGTTGCTTAAGTACTTAGATAAGACATACAACTATGTATATTACTGTGAGCTGTTAACAATTATTGCATGGTATACATATAGTCTTGTGCATTTAGTCTATAAACGATCACATGTTGATATTTAAAAAAGCGCTGCAAATACTTTTGTGGTATTATAGTAATGCGAGTGTATAGTTGGCGACTTCGGAAGCTTTCACTGAGAGTTGCAGCGCAGATTTAAAAAAGATTTTATTTACACAAAAATGTGTATGGATGTGAATATGTATGTAAAAAAAAAATATATTATACATTATTATATTGCATATTTGTTTTTGCTGTCTATTAACATAGCTTGCTTTTATCGCATGACTAACAGCGTCTGAAAATGAATGTAGAAGCATGAATTTATTTGTATTTACATACGTTCATACATATGTGTGTATGTATGTATGAACTGGCTGCATTTACAATCGAAATATTTTATTTTCGTCATAAACGCTTGTACACAAACGCAAAATTAAGAAAATTTTCTCAAAATGTAAGAGGGATTCATTTTTAATGAAGTTGCTTAGAGATCATGAAAATAATATTTATTGGGTAGGCGAACTGAGAAAAAATTTGGTTAAAAATTGAGTAAAAATGATTGTGAATTTGAAAAAGTATTTCAATGGGCGATATTTTTTGGGAATAAAAAAATAAATGTATTTCGTCGATAATATTAAGGACGAGTACTTTTATGATGATGGAAAAGTCGAAACTGACTTTAGTCGAAAGTCAACTTTTTTGAATCGACTTCAGTTACCTCAAATCAAACAAGAATCGATTTTCACTCGATGACTTTTCGACGTTTTTCTTCTCTCTGTCTATTTGTATTTGATGATAACATATGTAAATTTTAGCATCCTATGGCGGTAGTGGTGTAAACCCAATGTCATTATTTTATTTATTAGAATAATAGTTTATTATGGCAACACTTTTATTATTTAATATCAAAATAAGACAATACAATATTTAAATCAACGTCCTTCAGAATGTTTTAAATGGCTCAAATTTGTATATAGTTTTACTGCTCAAAAATTGATAATAGCAAAAAAGTAAAGTGTTATCTTTGTGTTAAAGAGTTCCAATAATTAAAAAAGCATACAAACTATGCCGAGGCATTTGCAACATCTTCATAAAATTGATCCCCTTCTTAGTAAAGAAAACCAATCACACAAACGACATTAATAATAATTTAGAGATTCAATCCAAAAAGTAAATTTAAAATAGTTTACTTAACTTTTTTAATGCAATTTGACTTTTTTCTCTGTAATTTATTTAAATGGCTAAGGAACCACCTCTTTTTCGAAATGTGGTTTTCTTAATTATTTCATATTCATTTAATTATAAAGCTTAAAAAGCCAAACCGCGTGCAAATAATTGAAATTTTTTTTTTAATTTCACCATTAATAGAGGTATCTATTAATTTTTTTTTTTTAATTTTCAAAAAGTCAATTTTAGTCATAAAGTCGACTATCAGAGTTGATTAATCGACTTTGAGAATCGAAAGTCAGAAAGTCACTTCAGAAGTCAATCCCAATGATACATTGATCAGACTCAACAATTATATTTCGGAATTGACCTGTGAGTTAACACCAGTTGAATCGCACTACGTGCTGGCGCAAAGCGACAAATTCAATGCGCTGAGTTATCGATAACAACGCTGCAATGGAAACACGGTGCTTCAAATGAAATAAAAAATGTGTAACGCTGTAAGATAGAATAGGTCATTTCACTACAAGAAATGGCGGTTTTAAAATCCTTTCGCGGCTGAAGAATAATTTCAAAAAAAAGTTTCAATTCATATTCTTTCCCTTTTTCACTTTTATCTATTTCAATCACAAAAAAACTGACCAAATAATCAAATACACAAATATATTGTTCCTTAAATCCGCAATGTTGTCGTTTGTCTGTCAGGTTTCAACATTAATCGGATCAGTTGTGTAACAAGTTAATCCAGATTAGCTTTGTCGCCTGTCAATACTTTTGATATCCTCGATTCTTTTACAAAGGCAGCACACTTTATACACTCGTGCACTTATAGAAACGAATAAACAAATGGTATTCACTGTGCCATGTCACAGAAGAATTACCTCAAACTATGCGCTCAATATCACTCGACAATGACTCGTCAAGCACTTTCTGATTTTCGCTAGCTGTATTATCGAGTGTGAAAATAAATTTTAAGCAATACTAAAATGTTGCCTATGTATTTAGTTTTAAGTGTGCGCTAGTTAAAATAACAAAACATACTGATTTGCTATCATATCTATTGTAACGAAAATAGCCTAAATTTAAACTTCTTAAATTAAGAGTTGTCCTCAGTTGCTGATAAGCCGATAGAGAATACTCGTGCTGTAGTATAAAATGGTTTGCCAATTACTACCTGTCGCACGGCACAAGTACTTAGTACACATTTGGGGGGATTCACAAGGTGTCGTAAAGTGTTGTTTTCTCGTAAAGTCATGAACTTATTAAAGTTGTGTTACTTTACGTCCTTTTTCGGTGCAATGCAAAAAAAAAAAACAAAAAACTAAATGTAAACTACCGAAAATTTGTGAATTAAGAGCACATAGTAAAACGATGAATTACATAATATTTTGTTATTGCAATTTTTTTACTTTTACTAGAAGCTCAACCATTCCAATTCGTAAAACACACGTACATACTTCATATCTATGTATGTATGTATGTACGTACTCATATGTTCGTGTGTAATTTCTTTTTAGATAACAATTGTTTTTAGAAATTATGTGAAATTTTAATTTAGACAAAAAAATATGACTATCTTCATCAATGTTTTAAGATATGGCAATCAACAAAGTTTGTAAAATAACTTAATTAAGAGATTTTTGTCTTTGCACAGTTACAACATTTTTTTATTTGCGCAAAGAATTTCTTTCGCCTATATTATTTTTCTCTATACTGGCGGCTAAAATAATAGGAATCGACACCTTGCGCATCCCGTGTATAATTTTTTTTGTTTGAAAAATTTAAGATAAAAAGAAAACACTAAAAAAATTGTTTCCAAAAAGTATGTATATTTTAGAACATTTGCTTATTGTCCTAAATAGAGACAGATTGTAAATAAAGAATATGAAAAAAAAAAGTAGAACAAATTTAATATGTACACATATGTATGTACATGCCTAGGGATCCCGGCCTTTTTTAACTCCCGAATATCTCGGGATAAGTGTATTCAAATCGCAGAATTGCAGAAAACAGTGAATATGTCGTATTTCTATAGTCTGCAATTAAAATAATTGTGGAACGTATGGATACACTGTTTCGTTAACTATTGTATGTGGTATTCAGGAAATAAATCAGCAATAACCCGTTTGTAATAAATATGAGAGATCGGTTTCTTACAAATATGTACACGCACAATTCCATTTAACTTTAATTTAAATTTAAAAATAATCCTCAAAGGATTTAAAACAGAAAAACCCGATCGAAAAAACATACATACCTTTCAGAGTTATATTGAAATAAGAAAATTGAACATGAGAAATAAAAACAACAAGTTTACAAATGTTGTATTACGATAACCAATACGACAAATAACACGGCTTGTGAACTCTCAACAATTTGTTTTGCCCTTGCTATTATAAATTAGCTGGAGAATATCCTCCTCAAGCATAAAATGAACGTTACTATGAAAGCGATGTTAATAGAACTAAGGACGATTTGCTTGAACTGAATAAGGCAGAAAGTCTGAAAGATAAATTGCATCATGTTTTAACAAGCAGCTCGCAATTTTCCATTAATCGAAAGGCATATAATTCATCAGAAGGCTTGGTAAAAGAAATTGATAGTTTTTGTAATAAGGCGAAAAAGGCTATGTCCTACAGAGGGCATTTAACAGTGCTTCTCCACTTCTCCACTGCAGGCTTTTATTTCTTTGAGATTGCATTTTTATCAAAATAAGCACAATTCTGGCTCGCTCAAAATGGAATGGGTGATATATTTAAATTTTACTTGATGAATTTCTTCTTTTACTAAATGGTAATATGTTAATATTAAATATTGGTCTCAAACAGTGATTAAAAATAATTTTATTTTAGGTAGGTGCATTTGCTTCTTTACCAAATATGTTACATTTATTTCTTTTTTGTTCTTGAAAAAACCAATAAATACATACATACATACATATGTACATGAATTCCACGAACTCGTTGTTTGTTATATTTATGATGTTTTGCATACTTTTACAATACAACGATTACAGACGTGTTACATTTTTTACAAATTAAAAATTACCAATAAAAACTTAATGAAATTCGGGATTCCGGGATTGTCCCGGGATTTTGTTTTCAGATCTCGAAAATCCCGTGATCAATAAAATGCCCAAAATTGAAGAGCGTGAAGTAATAATTCTGTAAACGTTTAACTGGAGCTTAAACACATTGTACACCCTTTAATATGCATTTACACATGTACATTGAAATATACAGTTAAATACGAGCAAATTTCAATTTGATATTTCTTGAAACTTATATTTATTTATTTGTTTTTGATACAACCGAAGCCCATTTAATTTTGTCTATAATTTTGAGCCCTTTTTTCCTATATAAAATTAGATTTTGATGATACGCTACTTTAGCTAGCGCTGTTTATGTCATGAGAAGTTGGCGGCAGTATAGTAATTGAATTTTAAAAAAATTTTGCAGGTATTTTAAAAATTTCCATGTATTACAAGGTTAGGGATTGTACGTATTGATCTCCCGGCCATGGCCGACCCAGGGTTGTCCCTTGTCTGCGTCTGCAGTGGTCTTGGGTCTCTCCTGCCGAGTCACAGAAGCGACATAAGTCGCTCGACCAGATCCCCAGTTTGTGTAGGTGACCTTTAAGTCTGCAGTGGCCCGTTAGAAAGCCTGTAAGGATTCTTAGTTTTTTCCTAGGAAGGTCCATAAGAAGCTTGAGCCTTCTTAGATTGTACCCCCCAAGGATGTTCCTAGACCGGCGACGTTAAACCAGTGTAGGTTTCTCTGCCTTTTTGTCTCCCAGCTAAGTTTTTATCCACTTGTGATGCCTCGACAACAACGGAACTCAGTAATTAAATTTTTAACTATTGAAATTGTTGGGGCAAGGTCCCTTATAGTATTTATAAAGCATTTGCTTGATTTAGGTGATGGTTTTTTTACGCAAAAAAATATTGCTTAATCAGCTTACTTAGTAGCTTATTTTAAGATGGCAGTTAAAAGCACCAATGATGAATTTAAAGTTTTTGGGCGGGAAATTCCAAAAGTTGATTACCTATCAAACCGCCCTCGTTTTTGAAATTATGACCACTAAACAGTGCAGCAAAACTTTTGAACAATGATGCCAAAATTTGTCGACAGTGCTGCCTAATATTAGGGCAAAAAAGGGTTGCACGTCCATAAACACCAAATAAAAGTGGTGTTTAAAACGAGTTAGACAAAAAAAATGGTTTATGGTAAACTCCGAGTTTATGAGAAGTGTTTAACGTTAAACTTCAAAATTGCTCATAAACTCGAGTTAACGGCGCAGTCAGAACATAGTATTATATTTGAATAATTTGAAAAAAATTTTAATTTAAATTTAAATCGTTTGTCTATCCTTTGTTTAAAAGTTATTTAATAATCAATTATATGTACATATACGTATATTTTGACAATGTATGTTATCCTTACTATAAATCCAATACATAGCGAAATTTGGTTCTAATTGTTCTATAAATAAAATTTACTTTTTCAAATTCGTGCTTGCAATATTACACAATATTACACAAAACAAAAACCACGGATTCATGTTAATTGGCACACGCGCAATTTTGTAAGCAGTGAGGAAAATTAATACGACTATGTTAGAAATTGTAGTAATAATAAAGACACGTAACTAAATACTTACTTACTTATACAAATGTTATAAAAACAATGGCGATTTCAATATCTACATACAAGAATAATAAATTATTTTTCAAACATATGCAAAAAAAAAAAACAGAAGCCTTTCGGAAACTTCTTTTAGAAAACAAAATAGGAATAAAAAACAAAGAACTTTTTGACGAATGACAAAGTGGAAACAAAATACTCAAAAACGTTCACTCTAGGAAAAAGTCGAACAGACACTGAAGCGATAACAAGTCGTCTTCGCACAAACTATGGGCGAAAAACGGAAGCAAATAAATATTTTTTTTTCTTGTAAGGATCTAGAAAAGAAACCAAAAGTAACGAAACCCATAATACGTTTTAGGTATTATAAGTTCGTCGACGACTTCTTTCTTAGCTTTAACCAAAACCATTACAAACAACAAAGGCACTTCGATTTGAAATGCAAAACACCGCTTTTCCCTAAAACTTTCCTTGCGCTTGTTAGCGCCGCTTATTTTTAATGCTAAATTTTGTTTTCGTTTTGTTTGCTGACAGAGCGTCCTCAGGGTTTTGTTCTCATTATTTTGCTCTCGTGTACGTTCTTGAGTTTTGTTCTCATTTTGTTCTTTTCACATTTTTTGTCTCTTAAAAAATAAAAATGATTTTTAACGCACCAAAAATCAATCGATACGAATTAGGTTAGTCACGCACCAAATATCGAATCTATTTTGGACAAATTTCGTCAAATGGTTGGAGCGTGAGAAGTACACAATGTTTTTATTTGCTAGTTATGTACTTTGCTTTTATCTCTACAACAAAAATTCTTCAACATCTAAGAGTTGGTAAGTGTGCGCTAAGAAGATATGTAGAAGAGCTTTGAAATACGCACACATTCGAAAGTGAGTTGGCAGCAATTTTAAGTTATGGCATATTCATTATTTTCTCCGTTTTTTTCTATAAATAATTTTCGCGTAGCTTCTTAAATTTCGTCTTTGCAAACTTTATTGTTTTGCTTGACACTGGCAAGTACTCGTACATACTTAGTTGCAAGCTTGCATACGAGTATGTAAATATGTACATATGTATTTTTGAAATTTTGTTTTTGTATATTAAGGTGACTCATTCTAAAAAACAATTTAAGCCGCGGTGATAGTTTAATACGGACCATTTTAAGTCGTAAAAAAAATTATCGTTGAAGTTCAAAATTTTCCATCCCCCTAAGCAATAGTACAGCATACAACTTTTACTCAAGAGCTAAAAGTCTTTAACGAACACAATTTCAATAAAAAAAATTTTTTAATGAATTTCACAAAAGGTGGTATACAAATATTTTTCTGGACAATAGTAAATTAATTTGGAATTTAACGCGAATTTAGTGCAAATTTTATCTCCTCTCTAATAAAAATTTCTTTAGCGGCGGAAATTGAGGGAAATTTTTCCACATGGAAACTTATCATGCCTGAACTGACCCCACTTAATGTTTTGTTGTATTTTGATATATTATGTAATGTCATGTTATGTTGTTATTTTATGTAGGTTAATTCTTCTCACCATACTTGAACTTACCACACCTTAACTCACCACACCTCAGCTCATTATACCTAAATTCACCACACCACACAAAATTTCTCTCAAAAGAAATATGACATTTGTTTTTATCTAATTTAAAACTTTTTGATTTTTAAAAACTAATTGCTTATTTTAATAACTTTTGAAGAAAAGGTAGAGAAACGAAATTTTTCTTGTAGCACGATATATGTATGTATGTACTACAGCTGAATAAGCTATTTAGCGTAAAATACGGTGGAAGCTCCTTTAACAAATATGTACATTATTAAATAAATTTTGTGAAATAATATTTTTGTAAAGTTCTTTTTTTCATTCTTTATACAAAAGTTAAACGAAAAATTTTGCGTGTAATGCAAGTATCGTTGAAAAAACTGAAAATTCCACATTTTTTAAAATTTCTTAATTTTATGAAATTTCTAAAATGATTTTTTTTTTTTTTTAATATATAATGAACACCTTAATCTGCATAATTGCTAACGTAAATTTGTTCCATGTGAATTTTTTTCATTTACTTCCACTCAATAGCAAACAAGTCTTCTTCCTTTATGTCATAAATAGTCAATTGGTCTCAAATTAGTTTCTCTCGATTTTCGCACATTGTGAATATTGATTACATCCGTATAAGTTTCCTTTGAGAAACCTTGTGAACGACATGCTAATCAATTAGAATAATAAATAAATTACATGTGCAAGATATAACGACGTCATTTATTTACTAAATATTAAAGTGTGTATTTGAAAGAAATTCAACAACAAATTTCAATTAAAAAGCTAGTTAAATTACATTAAAATTCGAGTTCGTATTAAATATTTCAAATACCGAACTTCACTTATAAAATTTAAGTTTAAGACATTTTTCGTCTTTTTCGAATAAGGTGGTGCCAACTTCACAAAAAAAATTTTTTTTTAAATAACTTTTAAACAAAGGGTGGACAAACGAACTTTTTTGCTGGACAAACGATGGACAAACGAACGATATATAATTTTTTCTAAAATTCACATAAGGTGGTGTCAACTTCACCGGTTAGCCCACAGAAACTGGGTTTTTATGAAATTTTAAAAAATGTGCGTTGCCACGCCTGTGTACCTGTGTACAAATATGAGTAAAAGACTTTTCAATTTAAACTTGCCGGGTTTTTATTTTTAAGTTGTTAGTACTGTTATTGGCCTAAAGCTCATTTAAAAAAAAATTAATGTAATTAAACAGGTCATAAAAACAACAAAAATGTGTCAGATATCGTCATTAAATTTTGTACACATTTTGTCCTCGACATCACTAACCTAATCGATATTTTTGTAACTTTTATGATACTTATTTATAGAAATTAAGCAATGGTCGTGACATCGCCAATACAAAAATTTAGGCTTTACTTTCTTATTTTTAATTAATTTAATTTTACACACCAGCTAATGTAAGTTAGTATAATAAGGACCCAGTTTGGAGTGACTTAACATACAACTTTTTTATTTTATTATGTTATCTTTGCATTAAGATTTTGTACGCAAATATTTATGCTCAATTCGAAAGCTAGTTATAAGTAAGCTACCTACTTATGTATTTATTTAATTGAGATTTAAGTAATGTTCTTAAAGAGCTAGTAAAAGTAGCAATTATATTACCCCAAATTTCGTGAAATGGAATGGGTTCAAATGTTCTACAAAATTAATCCCAGAAAACATATTTATCCCTGATATGAAATTTAACCTCTTTTCCGCGAATACTAATAAAATTAATTGACCAAAAAATTTAAATTTAGAATAACCTTAAATAATAGACCTGAGAATGTAAAAAGATTTGCATGTTTAACGATACAGGCCTACAAAAATACTGGTGTGATTGAAAACCTTTCATAAAAGTTTCAAACTTTTTTAACAGAATTTTCAGACACCAATTTTACAAAAGTAAATTCTCAACCATTTGATTTATGCGCAATTAAGCGACATAAACAATTCTATAGAGTTAAAAATATAAATATATACATATGTACTTTTCTTTGACTTTCAGAAACAAAACGTGATATAATAAAATCATGACAGCTTATGCGTAAGCAAAGAATCCATTCATAAATAAGTGCACGTATTTACAAACATATGTATGTACATACATACAAGCATACATATGTATGTATGTATGTATGTACATACAAACCCAATAAACATTTTTCTTAAATATAAATTTGAAATGCATTTGAAAACAAACGTTACGAAATGTTCAAATTGAGAAATATTTAATTCTCAACTTTTTCTCAAGTGTTGAACAAAGGCTATCTAGTTACTTTAATATAAATGATTGGTTTTAGAAGGAATTTTCGTCATCCCTTGTCAAGTTTGGTTTTAGTCTTAATAGCGTTCTACAAAGTTAAAAACTTTGATTTATATGGTTTATATTGGAGAATGAACTCAAATTTAATTGAAAATTAAATTTAAAAAATTAAATAAATAACTACAAGTGGCAAGCTATGTTGTTGTTGTAGCGGCTAGCTACGCCCGACTGGGCTGCCGGGCTCCCTCAATCATTATCGTCAAGCTTAACTAACGAGAGGTCCAGGAAACGAGCCGTTTCAAGAGAGTCGGACCATAGCGAGAGGGGTGTTAGTTGAGTTGGTTTGGCCGGGCATGTGAATAGGTGATTGGTGTCGTGCGGAGACTCTCCACATGCCGGGCAAGTGTTGGGGGTGGCACCCTAGTAGAAACCGCTTTGTGAGCATTAGATTGTGCTCCTGCACTGGGAGCACGTTAGCCTCGAAAACGTTTCTTTGTCTTGCCCCAAGTCCTGCTGGCGAGCGACTTGAGGACTTTGTTGCGGCTCTGTACCTTGTTGACGGTTGCGGTTGTATGCGCTGAGAAGGAGACCAGGCTGTCAAGGGTGACCCCCAGGATCTTCGGATGGTTAACCGTCGGAATGGGGATCCCCTCGAAGTGTATGTCGAGGGTGAGCCCGACCTCCTTCGTCCAAGATGTGGACTTCGCAGTCGTCGGCATACGAGACCAGTGTGACTGCCTCTGGCTGGGAGCGGAGTCGCGAGATGTAGAAATTAAAAAGTAAGGGAGATAGGACGCCACCATGTGGTACCCCCTGCTTTATTCTTCTCGCTTTTGACACTGCGTCACGGTAGCACCCTGACGCCTGACGACCACACAGGTTCTAAATTATGCCGCGCCAATTTGGTCGCCTGGAGTAGCAGGACTCAGTGGTCAAGACTAGAGACCTGTCAGAACGCCGCACTCGGGACAGTGACGGGATGTCTCCTGATGACGCCTGTGGATCACCTCTACCATGAGGCTAACGTGCTTCCAGTGCAGGAGCACAACATTATGCTCACAAAACAGTTTCTACTGGGATGCCACCGTCCGGGGCACCCCAATAGAGACCTCCTCGCACTGGAGCCGGCACCCAGGCACATTAGGGGACATCTCTCACAACTGACGGACGAGGTCCAGACATACATACACCTACCGCTGGACCCAAGGACGTACCGACAGGCTCTGGACAGCATCCACAGGGAGTCGGTGTCCAAATACATCGACACCCGCCCTGTGAGTACAGTCCTGGGAGTCCAACCACCACCCATAGCAGCTGAGGAGCTCCAGCTGCCTCGTTAGACCCGCGTCACTCTGGCCCAACTCAGATCTGGATATTGTAGCAGGTTAAACTCCTACCTATCCAGGATCAACCCCGACACCGCCAACACGTGCCCGGCATGTGAAGAGTCTCCGCACGACACCAATCACCTATTCACATGCCCGGCCAAACCCACTCAACTAACACCCCTCTCCCTATGGTCCGACCCTGTTGAAACGGCTCGTTTCCTGGACCTTTCGTTAGTTGAGCTTGACGATAATGATTGAGGGAGTCCGCCAACCCTGTGGGTGTAGCTTGCCGCTACAACAACAACAACAACAACAACAACAACCACACAGGTAGTTCGCGGTCCATCGCCTCAACGCCGCTGGGAGAGGTGAGGCCTCCACGTCCTTCAGCAAGGTGGAGTAACTGACTGTGTCGAAGCCACTACAACAACAAGGCCTTCGACAAGTCCAGAGCCACGAGGACGGTTCTCTCACAGGGGCGGTTGCCATTGAGACAACGATTAATCTGTGTGTTTATGGCGTTAAGTGCGGTTGTAGTGCTATGCACTTTCCGGAAGTCATGTTGATGCTTCGCCGGGCTGAGGTAGTGGTTGAAGTACGGGAGCAGCAAGGCCTTAAGTGTCTTGACCACTGGGGGTGGCAAGCTATGTCATTTTGATTGCTGTTGCTATTGATATGCACAACACTGTATAATGTATGCGAAAAGAGGGTGTGTTCTAAATATTATGCGTAGCAGTCTGATTTTATAAATACTTTGTATGTATGTATGTATACATACTGCTGCCTTTTTATTATCTTTATAATGCGTAGTTCTTTTTTGTAAGAGCTGATATGTCTATTGCATGTTTGTGTATAGTTGTTTTTTGAATTGATATTCAACTAGTGCCATAATTATGTCTTTTTACATAAGTTACATATTAATTTTTAACCTTTTTTCTATTTGTAGGTACATACATACATATGTATGTATTTAAACGAAAGTTTTAATTATATATGTACATACATATATCTATTCTCAAATGTGTATTTTTATAGCATATGCATGCATAGGTACGTACATATGTACATACATATGTAAGTGATACCGTTCGATAGCAAATACCACACTTTCGCGGTTTGTTCGTTAGATAATCTTTATTACCTACATATAATGTATCACATATGTTCAAGCACTTGTTTATGCTTTTCCTATAGTAAACATTCAGTGAATTTAATGTTTATTATTCCGGCAATCTTATATACGACTGAGCGGGTATTTTAATAATAAAAATTTAAAATCTTTAACTATTATGCTGCATACAATATCGATAGAAATCGGTTGCGAACGTCTAGGCGGAAAAACTGACAATGTTCGTTAAACTACAAGCCTAAGTTCAATACTTTTTCGATACGAGCTGGTGGTATAAATTTGTATGTACATACATACATCCATACATACATATGTACATGCATACATACATACATACATATTGTATGTTATTTGAGGTTAACCTACAAAGCTTTTCAAATTTTTATATAAAAGACTGCTTTATTTATTTTTGCTGGAATAATACGCTAAAATATGGCATCTGCTTTGCCTGTAAAAATTGTGATTTGTAAATTAAAAAATAAAACGAAACTAAAATAAAATTCAAAAAAATATTTAAATTAAACAAGTGATACAATTACGCTAAAACGGGTTTATCTTCACACCGACCATCTGCAACTTGTTGTGAGTAACTTTACACAAGCGAATAGGAGTTGAAATAAACCAAATTTTGTACACCGCACAAAATATAAGTGATAAGTGTTATTTTGAAAATGTAACAAACAATTTCTTAAATAGTAATATTAAAAAAATTAAAACAGAGAGTAAAATTCAGATAAAGAGGGCCTACCCCACATCGCTACCAAGTTGGTTCCGTAAAGTAAATCTCAGCCGATGCCCTTTCATTCAGCAATAGGAAATGCATGGCACTCTTTTATCGACAAAACACAAATCGCACGATTGATTGCAATACATACACATGTGCATACATGCATATGCATGTAAGCACAGAGCGAGCAAAACAAATATGCTTTTCATTCTTGTTTTCACCGCTGCTTCTGCACAGCGGCAACCAAACATCGTACATAACATTAACATACGTCCTTTGCGACGACGGCGATACCATATGTGTTGTTAAGACTGTCAGCAGTTCAGTGGCTCAGCGGCGGACCCCACAACAGAAACGTGTACAAGCCCGATTTTTCACTAAAAAGTCCGAAAGAGGAAGGGTTGTCGGCTAACTTAATGTAACTGCATTATCTACACTAGATGGCATGACAAGAAACAGGAAAATTATTAAAGCCAACGAAAAATGAAGCAAAACCAAAGTGGGAGCAATAAATGATTGAAATTTTATTGTACACTTAATAATAAAATTTTACCAGTAAATTAGAACCTCACCTTACTTTTCTATGACAACTCAACAGCAACTATTCCCAGCAACTCAATTTAGTTAAATTCGTATCTTATCTGCAACTTTTGGTTGCTAAAACACAATTTTTTAAGTCTGCAAGACAGAAATCTTCCTTCAACTCAAGGCGAAAAAATATTCCTATTACTAGAAGGAAATGGCGAAGTACAATGAAAAATTGTACTGCTGTCACTTTCGCACATTACAATTTTGAAAATTGTGCACAAGAGACAAAACGAAGCTCTTGAACGGATTGTGAATTGTCAATTTAGTTGGCAGGTCATAAATTACAGGGATGTATTTGTTATTCTGGCAAATCGTTTGAAAATTTTTTACTACTATTTACATACATATGTATGTTAAATTGTAGTATTAATTTATAAAATGTGTCATAGCTACAAAAGCAGTTATAAAAATTGCATATGGTTATTGCAGATATTTTTACAATCTTTAATATAAAAAATTAAACAAGCCATGGAGTAAAGTATTCACCCCGCTGGCACAATATCTTTTTAAAAATATGAATTAAATTATAATTTAAAATAGTTTAAGTTAATTGTTGTTGCTGTATTATTATGTCCTTAAAAGCAATTACCATGCTATTTTGTTCATAAGTCAAAATAGTTTCTTCGGTTACGAGACTTAGGATTTATATTAGTCGCCTCAATAATTATTGAATTAAAATTGTGTGGTTAATTAATAAAAAAAAATTAATATTTCAACTGTAAAACAAAAGTGTTAAGTGGTATCGTAACACTTAACGCTAACCAAACCTGCTTGTCAAATATAAGTTTACATTTCTTTTGACACCCAATCAGAATATAGCAGTTTAACATTCCTTTCACCAAAATTCAAAAACAACTCTCCCTTCAATTCTGACTTAACCATTTTTAAAAATATGTCAAAGCTTAAAAGTTTAACATTAAAATCAAATATGTATTTATGCTATGAAAATTTATTTTGCTATAAAATTGCATATTCGTATTTTTCTGAAAAAAATGTTAAATTAATGGCTTTTTCATATACATATATGTATGTATGTATGTATATTTAGTATTTCGGTAATTGATGTGTTGACATTGTCACCAGTAACGATCCACAAGTGTGACTATATCGTTTATGCCCGAATTCAGTAACTTTGTATCATCTCAAGTCTTAAAATGAGCTAGAGATTATTGCTTTTCCTCGCTTTCACGTTTTGTTCTTTTGTTTTTGTTTAAATTTTTTGTGACCTGCTCATCATCAGTTGTTGAGACTTTTTGTTTGAGACCAGAGGCTTTGTTTTGAAACAAATGAATGCCAACTGGTCTAAAATTGTGTCTTTTGTCTCGATTAGAGACTGAGACTGCTTACTGAATTCGGGGGTTCATCTTCACAATATCACCTTGTGCTTTTTGCGGATTTAAATTGGTTATTACAAATATTATTGTTTGCTGACAATGTTATGTTGGATAACATTATTTAACTTAAGCGTTGGACATAGTTTAAAACCTAGATATAATAATTATTTAAAAGAAAATATAAAAAAGGTATTTAAATGAGTTACATATTAAAGATAAGGCACATGCTCCTTTATAGGCGTAAGTACCTTTCTGTTTCAAGAATTACAATTGCATATTCATACACATACATATGTCCATAAATAACAAAACATGTTTATATTCACACTTACCGTAATGGCATAATTGTTTTATTTTCTCGCTCATGGCGATTTCTATTTTGAACACCCGCGTTTACTTTACATTACAACTGTTCTCATTCACAATAGAAGTAATGTACTTCTCTCATGCACTTTTCCTCTTTTTTTATAGGCATACAAAGAATTTTCGTCTCTTCAATTTATCACCATTAGCACACAATACACTTTAATAACACTTTATTTCAAAACAATTTATGCATTTTCTTGTTACATACTGTATATTTTTATTTTCATCCTTATTCAATTGGTTTGTTGCCAGTAATCATACGCGCACCAATCAAAAACAACAGCAGCTTACTACGGACTTGGATTCAATCCCCGACAGCGGCAATACGCCAAGATTCCGCAAAAGCTTCCTTCATTCATTCCATTTACAAAAGGCAATCAAATGAAAACTCACTGTTGACACAATTTTACTCATCAAACTTTGAAAATGTTTCATTTGCACTTTATTTTATACCACGATCGCTAATTTCAATTATGCTGTGATAATAGATAACTGCACTATAGTTTTTTACTAATTTTGTAAATTTTCACTTGAATTTTTAGGCGATTTTATTATCTTTACATTGTGAAAAATTGTTGACGACCAGCACGAAATACGAAACTTTTCTATACTAGAGCAGTGCTGTCAAAACGCGTTCATCGGCTCAACGACCCATCACAATGTGCATAAGCAAGACAACACATAAACACGCCCGTTCGTTGATGGCGATGCATTTCGTACTCGGCAACTTTTCGGAACCACAATGTTGCCTAATTAGTTCGAGTACGATTTTATGAAACCTAAATCAGCCAAAAAAAATCTTTATAATTGAGTTTAATTAACGTTCTTGTAATTTATAATAACATCTGTAAACATTTTAGCGACATTTGAGTAAAGTTTATGAATGAAATCAAAGTAAAGCAGTTATGTACTCAGTTTACCGCTTTTTGCAATTGCATTCTGGACGTAAAAGAGATGACTGATGTATATTTTTGAAGTTTGAGAGCCTTCGCTTGATAGAAGAAAAGGTTCCCAACATTCAAGCTATTGTGAACTTAAGATCTTAGACCAGAGATGTAAAAAAAAGTTTCGGAACAAAATTTTAAATTAATTTTAGCTCTTTATATGGATACAAATTAGCCCAGTAGAAAATATGTTACTGGTCGAGTAATTTGTTTTGTTAAAACATTTAAAAACTTTGTTGCAGCCTGTGATACATTTATAATAATTACGGCGTCTTAGGGCCATTTTTTTTAGTGCTGGTTTAAACGGAGTTTAAACTAAGTTTAAATTTAAACTAAGTTTCCTTGCACTCAATGAAATTTCTTGCAACAAAAACGTAGTCAGCAAGTTAAATAAAGTTGAACTCTGTCATATCGGCCTTTAAGACTTAGTTTAAACTCTGTCTGACTGAAAAACTGGATTCACCATAAAAGTAAAGGAATTCCCCACACAAATAAAGGGAATCACCACTTCACTTCAACCAAAGAACGTAAATCATTTTGAATCTTCACAGGTTTCTTATATATTTACCTACAATCATAAATATTACACAAGTATATTTTCTACAAACATACATGTATGTATATAAATGAACGTAAATATGTACATATGTACTTATTTTATGTACTTATGTACGTACATAGAAAGGCTTATATCATATTCTGATTCAGACAAAATCTGTAAAAAGCCAACAGTATGCCTAATAGAATTTATATATAAACATATGAACAAATACATATTTATTTGTTGATTTTACTAGTTACTTGTTATGACATGTAATATAATTTAATATGCTTTCCGAAACTAAATTTAGTACATAGCACTAATGTTTAAAATATTTGATCAAACAAATAAAAGCCTAAAATGCATCTAACTTGCAAGCAAAAATACAAACGCATATTTTTATGCACATATATACATACAATAAATACAAACGTAGATTTTTTTCACGAGCCCGCAAACCACCCATGAGCTCTATATGTGGCAATAAACCACGATTATAAATTAGAGTTAGATAGATAGATAGATTTGAATGTGAGGTTAGCACTGCGACCGATGGGTCTATTGTGCCCTCATGTACTTTACAGCATCTCAACCAGCCCCAGCATCTCCAGGAATCTAAAGATCGATCCTGGGGATAGGGATTGTATGTGCTCATCCTTGGGCCATATTGTTCCTATCCACCTCTCCCTTCTTCGCGCTACGGCATCGCACTCCAGAAGTAGATACGTTGGGGTTTCCCTGGCAAGGTCACAGTAGCGACACTGGTCGTTCGACCAGATCTCCATCTGGTACATGTGCCATGTCAGAATTAGAGTTGGGTGCAAATACTTTTCGTTTCGTAGTAGGTACAAGGAAAAATAGGAGTAATAAAAAAACATACGATTTAACTTTCAGAGACGTTTAACTGCGAGAAAATCAAAAATATATAGCTGCTTAATACTTATTAAGGTGGGATATAGTGTGATACATTTTTAAAATAAATTAAGTGAAAATTAATTATGAATTTCTGTAACTACTTTTCATAAAGTCGTAGATTTCCTACTCCGACTACAAATTGCAGTAAATGGTTTGCAAATTCAGTGATGACCAAGTAATATAAGTTCTCTGATTAAACTCAACACAAAGGACTGAAACAAAAACTCAAAGCAAACAAGGTAATAAGTCTGTCCGTGTAAAAGTCCTGCAAGAATTATCCAGCAATGAAATTTCTCAGAATTATAGAGTATTCTCTCAATTTTTACGCGAACGCAAAATTTGCAGAAACTTGCAAGTTTAACGAACGGCTGATTGAATTTTTGTCCGCATCCAAATGTGCAATTTTCGTCTATTCAGTTTTGATGAGTAAGACTTGTAAGACCAAATTTTAATCTTATATTTTTTGTGAGGTTCAGCCGTGATAGAGTTGCGAGTGAATGTATGTTCGGAAATTGAGTTATATTTGATGTATTATTATTTTGAGATTGAGGATATCGGCATGTCGACCTAAATAGTTTTGTACTACGTCATCATTCCGGTTGCGAAGAGTATACATATAAGGTTATTTTTATTTAAGTTTTGAGCTGATAAAAAGATATTCTTAAAATTTTCACTGTTTGTTTCTTAGTTATTTGTTTAATTGCTTTGTTATGTTATATTGAGAATTGCAATAGTTGTTAACAAGAATGATAAATTAATAATAATAAAATGATAAATCTAATTTATCATTATTGAGTTGTTAATGAAAAATTATTAAAACCTTAGAAAATTTTAACTGGGATATATGTAGGTAGAATAATACAGTCATTCTACGGAATTATAAAAATTAAACAATTTTATTACTAAAAAAAAGCACAATCTAGTTTTTTTACACAAAATTTCCATATCACGTCCAAAATAATATGGATGTTGCCATGACCACACATGCCACAGCGACATATGGTGACTTTCGTTCTCCTATCCGCGCTAGTTTCCAAAAAACCCCAAGTAATCTACAAGAAAGTAAGAAATTTAAATGTGGCAATCAATACTTAAAAGGCTTCAATCCAAACTTACCCTGTCTTATTGCGATCCATAATATTTGGGAAAAGTGAACGTAAATAGGCACAAGTGCAAATGAGCAGTAAAATTACCGATAGTAAACTTTGAAAGTTGAATAGCGCACTCTACAATCAAAGTGTTTATTTAATATTTTTGTAAGCAGATGAACTGTAAAATACTCACCATTTTATGTTTTTAATCTCTTAAACTAGAAAATGTAAACAAAAAATTATCAATTACAGGATGACGTGCCTACATTGGTCAAAAATCAGAATTTGTTTAGTTTATGAAGTGTCAAACATAAACATTCACAATTGTATCAATTCAGTGTTGGTAAGATAAATTAGATTTTTTTTAAAAGCTCAGAATGTTAAAAAAATTAGTCCTTGAAAATTTTTGTACACCACACAATACACAATTTAATAACTTAGCAAATTTTGTTAAACAAGAGGTGACGACACAATTTTGTTTTTTGCACAAATAAATATCCAACAGCTGCACCCAAGCAAATATGTTTTTCCCCTTGAAAGACAACCCTGTCTTAAATGACAACACGTGCAACAAAAAGTCAAAACAATTAAAAGCCGTATCAATCTTGTTGCAGCTGTTTTATATTTGTTTCGGGTAATTCTGTGAAAATATCAGCTATAAAGCTATTTAAACAACTCAAAATGTCCATGTTTAAAACTTTAAATACGAAGAAATACATAAAGACCGGCAAAGTCGTAACACCCGATACCGTATACTGGAAACAATTAAGTGTAAGTTATCCACGGAAATCAAAGATATACATAAGTAAGTAAAGACAGTTTTTTTTCACAGGTGCCAACGCTGGTAAAAGAGTTCGGTGCCATCGACTACGTAGACTTTAGTCCCATAGAACCACATTACTTTGCCGTGACATGCTCAGTTCGTGTGCAGATTTACAATCCTTTAACCAAATTGGTGGTGAAGAATTTATCACGCTTTCAAGAAACTGCATACGGAGGCACATTTCGGCAAGATGGACGTTTGCTAGTTGCTGGTGATGAGCAAGGTTTGGTGAAGCTCTTTGATCCGTCCAGCAAAAACGTATTGCGTTTATTTAAGGGACACAAGGCGCCAGTACATCGCGCAAAATTTACACAGGATCTTTTGCATATTGCAAGTTTTTCCGATGATCGGACAGTGAGACTGTGGGATATAGCCACCGAAAAAACAGTGCATACTTTCGCAGAACATGAGGATTATGTGCGCGCTGGGGCCATAAATCCTATGTCGCCAGATACATTAATATCTGGTGGTTACGATGGTAAAATTAAGTTGTACGACACACGTTCACAACAAGTGTCATTTAGTATGGATCATGGTAGCCCGGTCGAATCACTGCTCTTTCTACCCACGGGCGGTATATTCATCAGCGCTGGCGGCACTGAGATGCGTGTTTGGGATGCTTTTGCTGGGTGCCGACTGTTAGCGAAAGTATCTCAACACCATAAAACCATTACATCGCTACGACTTGGTTCAAATGGCAAACGCATATTGTCCGGTAGTTTGGATCGTCATGTGAAGATTTACGATGTTGCAACTTATCAAACTGTGCACACACTCGACTTTCCCAATGCCGTACTAAGTCTCGGTGTAGCGCCGAGAGATCAAACTATAGCGGCTGGTATGGTTGATGGTCTAATTTCTATACAAAATATGGAAGTAGATCGTAGTAAGGATGCAAAACAAAATAAGTCAGAATACAAGAAAAGGCGTTGGACGTCGGTTAAAGTAGATCATGAAATACGTGATAGCAAGAGAACGAACCTACATAAATATGACCATTTGCTACGTAAATACGAATACGTGAAATGTTTGGATTTAGTGATGACGCCACTTTTCGCACGTGGATATCCCGAAGTGACGATAAGTGTCATGCAAGAACTTATTCATCGGAAGGGTTTGCATCGTGCCTTGGCGGCGCGTAGTCATGACTTTCTCTCGCGACTCATTTCGTTTATATGTCGCTTCATTGGAGAACATAGGTTTATGCGAACCATGATTGACGTTACAATGACTTTGCTAGATGTGTATGCGGCAACGTTCCATGAATTTACGGGCGAATTGGGAAAAGATTTTATAAGACTGGCGGGCGTGCTGCGACGTGAAGTCAACTTGACATACAATTTACTAGAATTACAAGGTAGTTTAGAATTGCTCGAAACGGTTGCTGAAGGTGCGGAAAACGTTGACGAGTACCATAGATTTGTAAAAGACGACAATGATCAGTTAAAACAATCGGCTCAAGCCAAAGAGTCCTCTATTTTGACAGTATAGCTGAATAAGAGAAAAAAGCTGATTTTATATTATAAATATAACATAAACTACTTTTGTTGTAATTGTATAAACTGTGTAATTTAATAAATAGTTAAGTATTATAAAATTGCTTGAAAAATGATTGAAATGCTCAAGATCGGATGCCTTCGATTTCGACTTAAGAGATTTATTAAAAATCTTTGCCAAAGAACCTGTGATATCAAACTAATAGGACCATCTTCCAGTCGGAAATATATGCGATCAGCGTTTGTGCCGAATTAAATCTGCAAAGGAATTATCGCGGTGAGAGAATACTCATCCTAAGCGACAGCCAGGCAGCGCTCAAAGCCCTTACGTCCTTCGAGGCAAAATCTTCAATGGTCTTGGAGTGCATAAATAGACTCAATGAACTGGCAAAAAGGAATACCATAAGTCTCTCATGGGTTTAAGGTCACGCAGGGATCGAGGGAAATGAGATGGCAGAGGACCTGGCCAGGTTGGCGGCTAGCTCGAATCCCATAGGACAAGAGCCCTTCTTTCCAATAGGACCAAACACTATAAAGGAGGCGATCTGAAAGGAAACTAGACAGCTCAGGACTCAGCAATGGGCCTGCTACAGGCAAAGAAACTATTGGGGGGGTATAGTAACAAACGATATAAGGAGGAGTACATACACTCCCTGTCACCGGGATCCATCTTGAAATTCATAGATGCTCTTGGTCTAGGGGATGTGTTGTAGCTTACTGAGGGCACAATAGACCAATTGGTCGCAGTGCGATCCTCTATTATTTATCTATCTATCTAAACTAATAGGACAATTCACGCATGGTACCCAAAAAAGTAGTTAGCAATCATGTTTTTCCTTCTACATGATCTGGAAACTGTCACTGAAGATGGCGTCGTTTTTAAGAAAGAGGTGTGACAGCGTGTACTGGTCTCCTGTTTACCTGTTTCAGCAGTTGTTTATCATCATTCCGATTGATTTCTTTAGGTAAAAACATACACATGAGCTTACCCTTGGCATATTTTTTCAGCACCAACAAGTTTTAACTCGTAGGGGTCAAGCGCCTTGGGGGGCTTTTGTCTTCCAGTTAACTCGTGGCAGTATGTAATATAGCTAAGCTGGTTTTCGTTTTTGGTAAAGCGACGAAAGATTCTCTGTAATTAATGTCCTTACAAGGGACCATAGGATTTCCGCTCCGGCCTCAAGATTGCGTGAAGAGTTTGCCTACTTAGAAAGCACTCGAATACTACCAAAGCCCTCATCAAAGTATGGTAACGTTAACGTTAAGGGAACTAAACATTTCAAATTATTATATTCGAGTACACCACGGCGATACGTTAAGTAGCATCGACTATTTATTTATTTATTTGTTTATTTATTTATTTAAGTTATTAATCAATTAATACAGTACAAAGTACCTTACAGACTAAGAAAAATAATATAGAGTGGCCAAATTTGGCTAATATAATACTAGCAATTAATATCAATACCATGCTAAGCTATTGAACCTAGAGTTTTCACAAAATTATTTCTAGATAAAGCGAAATCAAGTACGCTCGAATTAGATAATGCATTAAATTCCCGAAGTGCACGAGCTATTGGGGCGTTACTTGCAAAGTTAGTCTTAAAGTTCTCTACGTAAAAAGGGAAAAAATTGCGAAGACTTCTTTGTGGAACATTAAAGCTAATCCGCTCAAGTAAAACAGGGCAATCAGTGATGCCATTAATAATATTGAAAGTGAACGAAAGTGAAAGGACAGTCCTTCTCTTTTCTAGAGGCTCCAGGCTAATTAGCATAAGCCGCGAAGCATAGGAAGGAACAGGAGCCTCAAATCGTAGGGAACGTAAAGCTTGCTTAAGAAAGATTTTTTGAACACGCTCAATTCTGCTTATCGAAAATTGGTCATAAGGTCTCCAAATTATAACGGCATACTCTAAGTGTGACCGGACAAGAGCTGTAAATAATAGTTTGAAGGTATATGGATCGGAAAATTCAGTTGTATTGCGACGAATGAAACCCAGAACTGAGTAAGCTTTTGTAAGAATAAAAGTAATATGATTATGGAATGAAAGTTTTGAGTCGAATATAACTCCGAGATCCTTAAACTCCGTAACATTTTGTAGTACATAACTAGCGATGGTGTATGATGTGCTAGAAACGTTATGTCGCCTCGAGAATGATAAATGAAAACATTTTTTAATATTCACGGAGAGACGCGACTTAACGCACCAACGATGAAGATTGTTCAGATCTCCTTGAAGCCTCTGAGCATCCACTGAATTCTGCACAGTTGAAAATATTTTTAAATCATCAGCATAGAGCAGAAACTTTGAAGAAGAATAGCAACTGCTGATGTCGTTGATAAAAAGAACAAAGAGTAGTGGCCCCAAGATGCTGCCTTGGGGAACACCTGAACCGGCAACAAAGTGGTTCGACAAAACACCTTCGATTGACACCACGCAACATCTATCCGACAGATAAGATTTAAGCCATTGCAGAAAGGTGGAGTGAAAGCCCAAGCAAGCTAACTTATTTGTAAGAACGCTATGCGATACACTATCAAACGCCTTAGAGAAGTCTGCATATATACAATCGACTTGTAGTCCTTTCAAAAACGATGACATACAGTATTCACTAAAAACAGCAAGATTAGTGGCTGTGGAGCGACCAGTGACAAAACCATGTTGTTCTGGTATAATTAAAAATTTCACCGCAAAATAAATCTTGTCCTTGACAATGCATTCGAAAAGCTTTGAGATGCTAGACAGCTTGGCAATTGGCCTATAGTTCCGAACATCATTTTTCTTTCCACTTTTAAAAAAAGGCGTAATGGGTGTATATTTCCATTCATTCAGAAAAATACCTAAAGACAGAGATTTATTAAAAATAATCTGAAGAGGAATTGCTAATGCCGGACAGTTCTTCAGCAAGCTAGCTGATAGCCCGTCAGAGTCTGTTTGAGTCGAAGGCTTCAGGGAAACCAACCCCATGGTAATGTCTTCGGATGAAAAAAGTAACGAGCCAATGTTAAGAATTGAAGAAATCTCCGAAGAAAAGTCCGGAGACTCCTCCTCGTCAGAAACGTAATTTGACATAAAGAATTCAGCAAATAGATTAGCTGCTTCGGCAGGTGTACTAGCAACTTTTTTATCCAGACACACCGCGGTAGGTACACTAGAGCACGACTTTTTTGACTTTACGAACCTCCAAAACGACTTCGGATTAGCTTTGATGTTCCGCTCAGTGCGATTGATATAATTTTTGTAAAGCCGGTTATCCAAAGACTTAAATTCCTTCTGAAAATGTTGGAATTTTACGAAGAGTGCATGGTTATTAGTTGCTTTAAATTTCTTAAGGTACTTGTTTTTGAGATTCTTTAGTTTTTTTAATTGCTTATTATGCCAAGAAGAGTGATAACATCGCTTCTTTTTTAAAGGAATATAATTAGTGCAAAATTCATGCATCAGTGTCTTAAACGAAGAAAAACAACTGTGAGTATCCAAGTCAGATAATAATTCATCCCAATTAAATTCTAAGAGAGAATCGTTTAAACTTGGAAAATCACAGGATGCATAATCAAAAGCAGTTACGTCACCAATCGACAGTGGTAAAAACTCAAAAAACAATAACTTAATATCTAAGGGCACATGATGTATACCAGCATCTGATAATGGAGAAATACATTTTGAAATGCTGTAGTTAATATTATCAGTTACGAAGATAAGATCTAATAATCTATTTAACTGATTAAAAATACCATTAACTTGCTTAAGGTTTATGCTAAGAAAACTATCAATAACGAGAGATTCTGGCGGAGTAACAATATTATTAGCTGTGAGGCCTGCATTATAAGAGTTTGAGATACTACACCATCGAATGTTACATAATTTACTTTGGTATTTTCAATATGTTATCGAGTACATAGTGGCATCGGACGAAAACTGGTTACTTGGGTATTGGATTGTTCAACTTTTTTGTGAAACCAGTTTTCGGCAATTTCAAAAAAAAAAAAAAAAAGGATAGCTTTAGGTCTCATGTTGAGATAGCATAGGTCTATGTTTGCGAGCTGCCGTTGTAGTTGGGCTTTGTTGTTCCTTGTGCGACTGTCCAATCGTCTGCTCTTCCGGTTGGTTTGCCTACCACCAATCGTTCTTCAAATCTGTGGGCCGCTATGCCCTTACATTCTGTCCTATTCTGTAAGAAGATACTGTACGTTGTGCGTTATGAACGCTAAACCTCTAGTTTCACCCTGCTCGCAATACTTACCAAGCACGTTATAGCCAACGAAACTTCGTCTGTAAAACTTTGAAGAGTGAAAATGTTTTCTTATTCTGATTTCCTTTACTCTGAGCTCTTATTTGAAGGTGTTTCGACTTCTTATTTTATATCGCACTCGGTCAGAGGTAGCACTTGTGGGTGGACAAGGGATATTATACTTTAAAGTTTGCTCGCTTTTCTATTCACTAAGGTAAATTCAACGGAACGTATGTAACTCCTTCTTTTGCTGTATAAAACGGCTTTGACTTTGGCTAATGCTAGCGAGGTAGCTGTTGTCTTTCTTAAAGTAACTAGTCTCTGTCTCGAAACATAACGAAAGCAGGCAGCGACACTTTCTGAAAGTATTTCGGACGCTTTTCCTATCGAAGGAAATTTCTCACTCTGCGGTCTTGCGCCTAATCGTAATTCCTAGTCCTGCATAGTCCGCTTCGTACTAAATTTTCCTTTGAGATCACTGTAGCCGAATACTTATTCAGCCATAGTTGATTAATTTTCACAGAGATTGGTAGTGCGAGGAGAGTGGTGAATGTCTGTTTGTCAATTGTGTTGTCAACTCTTCGACGTCGAGCTCCTCTTGTGTCAATTGTTGCTATTAGCGTTTGGGACAGGGCCAACACCCATGTCTCGTCCTTCACATATGTATGTATGTATTTTGCTTGGCGTTGTTTGCAAGTTTTACTCTCTCAGACAACAACTAACTGGAAAAATATGTTCCACTTAATTGTTTTTCTGCGCGCGGAACTATCCTCCAATGTGGTAAATTATGAATATATCCTTAATTTTGGGTCGATTATCGACAATATTTTGAGAGTCGATTTATTATTCCCTGAAGCGGTGTTTAATTATAACCTTAATTGTGGCAATCGGAAAATTGTCTACGTGTATTTAGACTGGACAAATCTTATTAATTAAAGCGTGGCCCAAATGGGCTCTTAATGACCGTGAATAATTTTTAAACGGCCCCTTCTTTCTGCTGCTGCTGCAACAACCGGATGAGCGATTAAAAAATTTACGATGAAAAATTCAACGTGAAATCGACAATCAAATATATGTACAATCATTAGTTATACAATTTAAACCCCATTGACTATAAAGTTGGACGTATGCGGTCAATCAATTTATTCCAAAACTCGAGTCAATCGATTGAATCAAACATGAATGACCATCTTTGAATGATATTTTTGCTTGAGTCAAGCGTAAACGTTTGATACGTGTAGAACGTCACAATCCTATAAGATGGTCCTTTTCAATTAAATTTCATTAGGTCATTTAAAGTTTGACCAAGTTTTACCACTCAACTCGTTTGTTCCGCTTAAACGCGCACTTCAAAGCAAACCATTCCAAAAAACTAGAGATAGTTTGAGACAAACTTTACCATTCGAATAAGGCGCTTAAAATACGTTTTCAACTTAAGTTAGTTTATTTAATTGAAGCGAGAACAGACGATCAGATAAACTGTTTTTTCAAGCATATTATCGATTTGCGTATGATTTAGGAATAAAACCAAGCACTGCTTGCCATTTTAATTTGGATATTCCGATTTATTCACGTTCATGTATTTTAACTTAAGTAATATTGATGCATTTACATTTTTTATTAATGAAAATTATTCACAGACCATTAATTGTAAAATATATTTTTCATTTATAATTATAATGCAGCTATCATATTTGTAATAATTTGAATGCAGTTATATTACTCATACATATGTATGTGTAGGTATGCAATGTATTATGTTTGTATGTATAATTTTACTTACACACTTTAAAATACAATGTACACACACACACACATATATATGCATACATATGTATGTACATATGTGTATGTACGTAGAAATTTTTGCACACTAAACGCTTCATTCTTAATAGCATATGCATGAATATAGTACACAATTTACTTAACTAGTACATATTTAGTGGTTGGTTATCTTGTTTCTTTTTTTTAATTTTATTTTTCGCAATTACTATTATTACTTTCAACCTGAACTGAATAAAATTTTCGTTTATCATTTCAAGTAATTTATGCATTATTTAGTAAAAGTTTATAATTGTTAGTTTTAACTACATTTATTGTAGGTGTATGTACATAACTTTTCAGTAGTATTCGAATATTGGCCATCATTAACACGCACACACACATACGGTAAGTACATACTATGTACATATGTATGTATGTATGTTGTTTCGACCTAATAAAGTACATACAATACTGTGCATTAAAAATAAACGTATCGCTTTTTTTTTTAGTTTATGAATTTTACATTTCATATTGAAGCAAAGAATCGCTTTATGTTACATATTAAATACTTCACTTATAATTACAGCTATTTTTTTATTGTATTGCAGTTGTTATAAATATTTATTTAAATTTATTTTGTGGTTGAAATATATGGACATCTTAGTTGCGCATAATTAATATGGATTTTGTTTTGAGGTAAGGATTTTGCGCTTAAACGAGTTTTTCAAAGATTTGAATGTGAAAATTTAAACACCTGCATATGATTCATAGTATGTATGTACATACATATGTATGTCTACTGTAAACAAGTATTTAGTAAGTTTAATTGACCTTTTCCAAACATTTAGAACAACCAAGGAACTGCACATAATGAGTACAGTTATAGTTCCTTCAATACGTAGGGGAGTTGAAAAATGTTACAAAAAAAAAAAGTTTTTTACGATAAAAGTTGCAATACTTGTTTATGTCGAAATCGCACATAAATTTCAAAGCAAAGTGTTTTATTAAAATTACAGTAAAATTCAAACGTTTCAAACGTAATAAAAAGTGACACAGAACTGCTAATTTAAAATTAAGGCAAAATGGTCTAAATTATTCAGACAAAAATTTTAATTGAGTTTTAGCATATTTACTTTTTTATGTTTAAAACCGACGAACAGAAAAATTCTTGAATTATTTTTTGGACAAAAAACTTTCTAAAATAAACGTAAAACTTCATAAACTAATTTTATCAATTTACTGAAATATTCACAAATATTTACAAAATGGTTTTTCAAAAAAAAAAAAAATGTTTTTTCACTTTTAAAGCTGTTTTTTGATTAAATACTTTTTAAAAATTGATTTTGGAAAAAGTGACAAAAAGTATTAAAACGTTTCGCAAATAAACGATTAATGAAAAAGTTCAAAGAAAAATGTCTTAAATATGAAAACCATACCTTGAAACTTTTAAAAATAAAGTTTTTTAGGTTCTACTCAAATTACTTTATCACAACAATTGATTTCCTGTTAAAAGCATCTATGTATCTCTCTCTCTCTAACTGCACTGTTATACAGATTTTTTTTTTGTGTTTAAGCCTTAACGGCAGATAAACCAAGCCAATTATAACCAGAAATAAAATAATTTTTGAAATAAAATCATTTTAGAAAAAAAATATTAATTCGCACAAAAAATTGGGATATTTTAATGAATATGAAGAAAATCTTTGTAATAAAGTTGTTTAAGTTGTTCCTGCTGCTGAATTGAAATTCCTTGACGGGAAAAACATAATATCTTTCGCTTCCGTGTAATGTAGACCCGACGTGAATGTTTTCAATTAAACTTTTAAACTAAACATGCCTTTGTTCCACCTTACACAATCTTTCAAAAACTGTGCGTTTAATTGCAAATTCCTCACTACTACTGTGTGTCAGTTATATTTTATTTTTTTTTATCATACGAATTTAAAATACGCTGCGAGATAATATGCTTTGACATTTCAGTTAAAACTAATATGACATTATTTTGTTAAATGTACAGCCATTAAAAGTGGATTTCGCAACTATTTTCAAATGATTTTTAAGCACAATTAACATTTTAATATTTAAATAAAAATTTGTTGAAGCTTTACACGTTTATTAAAATTTTAATACACACATTCTCCATTCTCTGTGATTTCCTTTGTATATTATAACATCTTCTTTCATAATAAACTTTTCTTTACTACACTACACATGCTACCACTAACTTATGGTAGTACAAGAAAACTTGCACAACATAAATTCTTATACTAGCCGAGTGCAAAATGCAACTAAAACATAACTACATGCAGATAAACAAATTGAAATAATATATGTATATGTATTTATGTACACTCATTAATTTTATTTTCGCATATGTATATACATATACTTGAGAAATTTTCTGTGATTCCAGTTATACAACAATCATACAAAATGTGTTTTAAATAAATGTGTTTCCAAAGTCTAGCAAAATAGTTTCTTTCTCAAGCAACACAAAACTTACATTAATGACATATGGAATATATACATATGTAAGTATAAGTTTTCAATGTCTTAATCGCATATGTTTGGATCTGGATAAATACTAAACGAAAAATGTTTACATAAGTAAAAAGTATTCAGTTCAATAACAAATATTTTAGCGTTTTCACATAATCGTGCTTGTTTGTATGTATGGTATGTAAGTAAGTGAACATCTCGTAAGTTTGCAACGGTTTACATGTTTTTATTTATTTAAAAATTATTTATGTATGCAATATTTGCGCTTTCCTGCCAAGTGTTCTTTTTTTTTTTTATTATTATTTACTTACACCTTAATGTGTTTACTAACATTTTCTAGTTTTCTTACATGTTCAATGCCTTTTATGTATACATGGATAGATTTGTTTGCGTTTTATATCAACTATAATTTAAGTATGTATATTTATAAGGTTTAATTTTATATTTAGTTTCGTTAAACCAAACAAATGATAAAAAACGTATATTAATATGTACGACAAACTACGCGCTATATGTATGTAGGTAGAGAAAAAATTTCGTTGATGTTTGTTTCTTAGCCATCTTCCTTAGGCGGGGTGAACCAGCCTGTTTAAAAGTGACGACAGACAACATTAATATAGAATAACGTTAAGATAACATACAATTAATACATACCATTTTTCTCGTGTATTTGCACCAGGGACTTGAAACTCTGCTGTGCACGTGCCAAGCTGTACTGGCCCTGTGATAAGGCCTAAAGTTGGGATTTAGAAATTCCAAAACAAAAAAACCAAATAGCAAAATCTCACTTATAACTTATTAACTACATTGACATTGGATGGCCATATTATTAGGGACAGTGCTTGCGTATTAATTGAATTAAGTGAGTTTTTAAAAGTGCTGCAAGGATGATTCTTGGAAAGTTTTGTATTTACATACATATATTTACTTTAAATTATAAGGTGTGCACAGGTGTCAGGGAAAGTTGAAAGAGACCATTTGCACAAAAAAAATTAAATTTTAATTTTCAACAACATTTTCTTAATTAAAAATGACATACTAATTATACAAAGGGGTTTTTTTTTTAACCGTCATATTAGAGTTAAACTTGTAGCTGAAACATAATACTGAGGATGACGGGAATTTGTTGAAATAGGGCGATGCCGTGATTCGTCGTTCGTCCAACTAAATCGCTTACTTTCAACAAAATCTGTGTCTAGTGTCTTTATTTCTATACCACCATTCTTGTCCCACTACGAAAATGTGTCTTTAAATTTCTGGTACATATTTTGTTGAAGAAGTCTTAGGTTAAGGAAAATATATTTAATCGAGAGGCAATACATTTACCTTCCCACCTCACTAAAACTCACCTTCTTTGCTCTCAAGCCCAAGGCGAATTCAATAAGGGGATGTTGAGGTGATATGTAGCTGCTTATTTTACTTGTAAACTGCCGGCATCACTTTACTGAGTTTGACTAAGGCAACGCCTAAAATTATTATATCTAAACCCACCACATCTGAACTAACCGCAACTGACCTCCCCTCATTTGAACTCACCACAATAAACTCAGCATAACTAAACAGTGCAAGAGCTAAACTCACTACACTCACTTCACTTTTGTGAATTAATGTTGATCGTAAGCATGAATTATGTAACGATAATGAAATTAGTGTAGAGAAGTTTCACTTAAATTTTTTTTTTATTATACTCATAAAACAAGCGATGAAAGAGAAAACAAATCAAACAAATATTCCTTGACGCTATTTATTGAAAAAACTAAATTTATTGAATTTATTATTAACTTATATTTTTAGAAAATAACGCGAGGGTATAGAAAATGCGTTTTCGCGTAATTTCGCGGACGATTTTTTTTGTTAAATTTTATATACAAAAAAAATGTTTAAATCCATATGCAATCTTCATATTGTTCCGCGCATTCGAGACTTCTCAAACCTTGACCCTTCGGTGAACTAAAGCTAGAGTTGTCATTTAAAATTTTAGTCATACTTGTAAATACAACAAAAAAAAAACATCTGTGTACTGTCCCTTATAAAATGGCTGACTATCCACTGTCTAAGAAACTTACCTTTGTTGCGCCAAATTGTATTCTGGCTTTGCCCTTTACTAGTGTTGCAGCGATTTGCATGATTACAGCTTCAACTGTGTAAGCGGAACTCCAGCCTTGTTTTGTCAGAAGCTCCATACAAATGGCACCACCCACAAGTACATAACCACCTAAAAACGCCAAATACGAGTATATTAAAAATTTTGAATTTCATTTACGAAATGGTTACTGAATCTTACTATATTCACACATACCTGATATTATCGGATGCACGACTCGCACAAATGGCGGCTCGAAGGGATAGGTTTCTTTAAAGATAATATTCAGCAATATGCTGTCTTTGCCTTCCTTCTCCTTGAGCACAGCCAAGTCGTTGTGTAGCGGGCTGTCGGGATCGACCGATTTCAGTCGTATATTCCATTCATATATCGAGTCATTCACCAACTCTATTGAGTACATATTACTCTTAAATGAATCGGAGCGATAAATGTCACGTAACTCTTTCATGAGACGATCGGTCGCTTGAACGGAACCGGAAACTGAACCCTGTAATATTGGCAGAAAAAAAAATTAAGTAAGTGAGGATAGAAAACCGTAATGAATGCCGAAATCAGTTAAGAACATAATAGTCAAATTTCTTATAATTTATTTAATTTAATTTTGGTTATTCGAATCATTGGTTGGGTCTAAGTGAGTAATCATCTACTCAGAAAATTTGTTATGTAAACCTCTGTGTAATTTATAGTTCTGGACAGTTTTAGGATAATTTTGTAACTAGTTTTGAAATACCTCAAAGTGATAACGAACTGAAAATAAACAAAGTCCTGAAGTGGTTCTTTGAAATGACCTCCTGAAACGTTTCGGAAATGGTCCTTTTTATAAGCCCTGAAAATCCCAAATTGAATCCAAAACTAGTTCTGATTTCTTTCTGAAATAGTCACGAAAGCCATGTTTGAGACCCCAAATCATTCTTGAACCAGTGCGAAATGAACCTCAAATGATCCAGAGCAAGTTACGAAATGTTCCGGGAATAGTCGTGAATTTTATCGAAATAGTTTGTACACACATGAAGCAGTTCGGCTTGATTAACCCAATCTTTAACTCATATCTGGTGAAATGCACTAGACAAAGAATCTATTAGTCAATAATTGGCAAACTAGGGGCACGAACAAATTTGGATCGTGTACTTTCACCGGATTGACAAAGTTAAGCGGAAGTTCCCTGCTTCGCACCTGTTTGGGATCATCGGAGACGGTAAATGGCTTAGCAGGCGGCATTTTGATACTTTTGATGCCCCGAACTTTTTCTATTGTTTAAAGTAATTTAACCTATTACGCGCTTGACATTAAAATTTGTCAAGTTGGACATTATTCTTAAGCCGAAATTCAGTAATTTGGTATATACTCTAGTCTCAAAATTTGAGACTGTGAGCTAGTGTCTCTGCTTGTTTTAACGTCTTTATACTGTGTATTTGTTTTAATTTTTTGTGACTTGCTTATCACTTGAACACATTTTACAGTATTTATTTTGAGACTAATGATTGCCAACTGGTTTAAAATTGTGAATTTAGTCTGTATTAGATAACTTTGTTCACACAACGATTGTTTGTAACAGCAAAAAATAATCGAGATAGATATAGACATATACATATACATACATATATGCACAAAATGCTCAGAATGAAAAGAGAAGTCGATTTAGCGATGTCTGTCTGTCCGTCCGTCCGTCCGTCCGTGCAGACGATAACTTGAGTAAAAATTGAGATATCTCAATGAAATTTGGTACATAGATTGCTCTTTGGACAGGGTAGGTTGGTATTGAGAATGGACAAGATCGGTCAATAACCACGCCCACCTCCCATATAATGGAAGTTCTTGCAAAATGCATAAACTCCGTTTTTTCGGTATCCATCAAAGCAAATTGAGTGAAATTTGGTATTTGGAGAAATTTTGAACTAAGAAATTAGGTATGTATGTATTTATGAAATTTTGAAAAATGGGCGTTCCCACGCCCACTTAGGAAAAACTGTCTGTTTCTCAATAACGGTGTAAGGTATCGTCACAAAATTTGGTGGACATATTTCTCTTTATATCGCTATTAGAATCGGATAATAACCACGCCTACCTCCCCTATAACAAAAATTTTGAAAAATGCTAAATTTATGTTTTTTCTTTTTTTGTAGGAACATATAATTAAAATTTGTTATTTAGAGAGATAGTTAACTAAGAAACTAGATTTTTATGAAATTTTGAAAAATGGGCGTTACCACGCCCACTTATAAAAAGAAATATGTAGATTGTATCTCAATAACGATGTAATATATTGAGACAAAATTTGGTGAACATATTGTCCTTCATATCACTGGCATCACCGTCAATAATTTTTGAAATCGGACCATAACCACGCCCAACTTTCATATAACGGAAATTTTGAAGAAATGCAAAAAAAAAACTTCGTTTTTCAGTATTTATTGGAAGAAATTGAGTAAAGTTTAATACTAGCGGAAATGTTGAAGAAATGCAAAAAAAAACTTCGTTTTTCAGTATTTATTGGAAAAAATTGAGTAAAGTTTAATACTAGCTGCGATTTGAAACAAAGAAACGGCATATTTATGAAATCATGGGCACCGCCAATACAAAAATACATCGCGAGGGTATATAAAAATAGGTTACGCCCGAATTTAGCATGTCTTACTTGTTATTATTATAATGATGTTTCATAGCCCCCAGTAAAATTTGGGAAATTCAATATTTTTTAGCTGCCACTTTCAGCTATTAGTTTCTAATTACAGTTTTCCGAACTTTATTAATTGACGTGTTTACGCCTTAAAAAAAAAAGGTCATAAATCAAATATGCAAATATTAACATCCTAATTGTATTTAGGACTACTTTTCCTGCAGTTCTTTATAAATAGTGTCATAACTTTTCGTACTACCGCCTGAGAATTTTTAAGGAAGCTTGTTGGTTGGTGCCTTTGGGAAACAAGCTGACGGATATGTGTATACAGTTGACTGTTGGGAACAATCAGTGCAGGCAAATCATGAAATTGTAAAACAAATTGTTGAGTGATTTTTTTTTACATACTCGAGTATTGAAGAGTATTTGACTATAATTCCTACCGCCGATAAAAAGCAAATCTTTTCTAACACTTTCAAAGGACGAGACATAATTTATTCAGCGGAGCTATGCATTTTTAAATAACATATGTAGATGGAGAGGTAATGGTAATTTTTTTTTATTAGAGCACTCTGAATGAAAATAAATGAATTTCACATGCCCTAAAGTATTTCATACACAATCAATTGACTTGCATTCACATTGTGCAAACATTGCATAACTCACCTTTAAATAGTCTTGTCTTTGACTTTGTCGCAGTCTTTCTAATGTGGCCAGGTGTTCAACTTCCATTTCATCCTTCTGTGAGTTGAAAACAAAAACATGATTATTTTCAAATACCATTGTACATACATATGTAAGTACACACAATCGCACAACTAATTATAGTCGCATTTGTTTTAATTACCTCCACTTTATTCGCGCTACGACCATCATCCATTTCCAATGGCAGATCTTCGTCACCCTCACTCTCCTGTTCACTCTCGCAAATCAGATCTTCCACCTCATCTTGATCCGAATCGATGTCCTCGATCTGGTGTTGCGCTGCGGGCTGTTGATGCAATGGTGACGCACATGGGGGTGGCAATTGAAACGGTATGGTGAGGTTATCGATATCGGGTGGCAGTGGGACATTGTGCAGGCGGCACAGTTCACGCAACAATATGCCAACCTACGAACGAATCAACAAAATAGTGTGAACAACAAGTATGTATGTACATATGTATGTACATAACTGCATTATGAACGCGTCAAGCGAAGATTACAGCAACAAACTGATAAAACAAACAAACAAACAAACTGACGAACGAGCGCGATAAACTAAAAGAAAAAATAAACAACAACTAAATTGTTGCTGGTATTCGGCTGTGCAGGGTTGTTGTTGCTGCTTGAGTGTTTTTTGTTTCTCAGTTTTTTGTTTTTTGCTCTTTTTTGTGCACTAACACTTAGTACATATTTATGTTTGTAAGTGAGTAGGTGTGCGGCCGGTGCTACCACCGTGGCCATGACGTGTAACTGGGCGCTACTGGTGGCCTGTGCGAATTCGCTACTAAGTTCACTCACCTGATTTATAACATGATTATCACGTCCATTCGTATTGCTAAGTATTTGTACGGCATTTGTTACGCTTGTCTCTTCACTCTCTGCAAACCAAACGGGTGGTGAGGATGGATACGTTTCCTGGAAATAACAAAAACAAAAAATGTAATTTCACTCTTAAGTCATGCAAAATCAAGTTAATTAAATAAAGTTATGCTAATTATATATTAAAAATAAGAAAAATTGTGTGATAACTAGAGATCCCCACAGGATATGACAGCAAGCAGAATATTACAGAGATGGCGCGAAGAGATTAAAAACTCAGTTCAACCCAGTCAAGGCAAAATTTTCAAATTTTAAAGCGTTGCTACCAAATAATTACAATTACAATTTGGCGCTTACAATTTATAGCTCAGTGTTTGGTCAAGGTTTTGCTACCATTTGTGGCGTGCGTATTTAAATTCTACCACAAATGGAGGGACCTACATTTCTATGCCAACTCCGAACGGTAGATGTATTTAATGAGAAGCTTTTATCTAAGGATTTGACTTGCCCTGGCTGAGGTTCGATCTTCGAACTCAACGACATATCGAGTTATAAACCACAACGGCCGCGTATATAAAATAATAAAAAATTAAGTTGTACTCATATAATTAATATTGAGTAACTATAAAACATATGATAGCCGACTATGAATATACATATGTATGTACATATGTATGTCTTTCCGAGCTTTCTTAAATCTCTTTCGTTTGATACCCATATTACTTATTAAATATAATAAATTAATCTACAGCGTAAGTGAGCAAAGAAGAATTTTTTAAAAAAGAAGAGAAATAGGCAGAAAAATGTATGGAATATGAATGACTAATGTGAATTTTTTTTTAGTGGCCGCTGTGGTCCAGTGGGTGGTAGCGGTTCGAATCTCGGCAAGGGAAGTAAAATCTAGATCATAGAAAAGTCGTTTGTAAGACAAATGGTAGGCGAAGTTCGGCCAAACATTATATATGTACATATGTATGTATGTACATATATGTAATTATTATATATGTAATTATTAATGTGAATTTTTTACTATCAAACACTCAGACTATTCGTCACGTGTCACATATTCGCATACAAGATTGATCTTGTAAAAATTTACTATTGCGTCAGCGCATGGGGAGATGCTGCCAAATCGACATACATATGTACATACATAGGTCAGATAATAGCACTTCATAAGGTGAAACTCTATTTCAATTGACCGTTTATACTATGTATAAAAAAGTCATGTTATTAATATAGTAAAACAATGCCAATGTACGAGTATAATATAAATTTCAAGGAAACTTTTAATTCTAATCGAGGTAATCCCTCATCTTAAAAATACTTTTAAGACGTGTTTCACTTAACATTTCAAAAGTTCCAACTATTTGTGGTTGTATGAATTTAATTCACTAATAGTAACAGTTTGAGAAGGTGCGAAAAAAAATAATGCAAAAAAAACAGGATTTTCGTTGGCTCACCCTTTGCTAAGTTATTTAAAAAAACATTTTTTTATGAAAACCCCAAAAACTTAAAAAGGACAAAGAAATTTTTTTTTTCCAAATTTTACATTTGTTGTTGCCAACTTCACAGAGGTCCAAACTTTTCACGTCGTTAGTGACACCAATATCGATTAAACCCACTAAACGTCTCGACATTTATTTGTCATAATAATCCAACAGAGATATTTAAAAATTTAGTTGAGAATAATCCTACACATTTAAAAGTCAATTTAAAAACCGTTTTTCGTTATGCAATTTAAATTCAATACATGTTGTCGAGGGCATCTGATTCGAGTATGTAAACATTTTTTTTCAACACACGAAAATTATCAGCTGGAGGTAAGGAATGTCACCACATTTTATTAGCCAACTTGAATACCCTACTTAGGTTACAAAATTCCAGCTTAATGCCCAAAGGCTATGAAAATATTTATATATGCACACATGTAGTACAGTTGCGTTCATAATAATAGCAGTGCGAGCTAGCATACGCTTTATCCCCAAATATTGATACAAAACTAAAGCAAATTAAACCAAAATAGTGTTTTTAGCTTAATATAACGGCATAGTAAATGAGTAGGAATTGGATTTGGTAGAAGAACCGTAATCTTTAATTTCGAGCATATTTCACTTTGGCCTTTCAGTTTGCGTGTATAATATTAAAAGCAGTGCTTTCTTTAACTTTTGTGTGAATATTATTATAAAATTCGGATTTAAAACGATTATTTTTGGTAAGGAAATTATATTAGAGTATTTTAAAATATAAAAAAGACTCTGTGGATACAGATAATGCTCTGAAGAAAGCAGACATTTTATTAAAAAGTTAAGAAAGGAAATACGACATACAAGGAAATACAAAAAATAATTGGGTGTTCTGCGAAAATGGTGTCAAATGAGCTGAAATGGAGAAATAAACCAGAAACACGTGGACCAAAAGGATAGACAGATAAAAAAAACTGACCGTAAAATTGTTGAATTGGTCAGAAGGCAATCAGATATTAGCTCTCAAAAAATTAAAAACTATTTAAATCTTAATGTGAGTGCAGTAACAGTGAGGAGGCGTTTATTTGACGCCAATCTGAAAGCCAAGCACCCCACGAAAAGAACCACTTTTAGCTAAGCGTCACTTAAAAAACAGACTGATGATTGCGAATGATCAAATAAATATTTTATGGACGGAAGAAAGTAAGGTGGTACTTTTTGGCTCCAAAATTCGGACGCAATATGTAAGAAGTCACCAAACTGCTATAATGTGCATTACTTGTGGGATGCAGTGCTCTCCACATGGGAAAGTATTTCTGTTGATAGATGCAGGCGTTTAGAGGACTCTATGCAGCGTAGGTGTGTTGCCGTAAACCGGAACAAAAGACATGCGACTAAATATTATGTAAGTTGAATTATTGTTTTATTTTTCTAAACCATTGAATTTTTTATTTTAGTAATTGACAATTTTATTGAGCTCAAGACCAGTTTATGAAAGTTTTGTGTGAAAAAACAAAAGTTGCTCTTGTATGTAGTTGATTTGTTTAAGGAAGATGAATAAACACAACATTCCACTCGGCTAGCGTAGCACAGCATGTAGCGTGTTGGTTTTGCAACTCCGAACTCCTGGGTTCAAAGCCTGGAAGAAGTGGTTATGAAGAATTAATTTAAATGATTTAATAAAAAGAAGTCTGATAAGGAAAGGTGGTGATTTCCGAAATAGTACTATTACTTCTACCATTAAAAACTGTTGTTGTTTTTTCACACCAAATCTTTCATAAACTGTCCTTGAGCTCAATAAAATTGTCAATTATTAACATTTATTAGGCCAACAGAAAAATAAAAAACATTTTTTTTTGTTTAACTAGTAAATTCTAGGTCGTTTGTTCATTTACTGTTCTTTTTATGAACAAACAATTTTGTATACTTTCGAAATCTTTTAAAGATTATTTAAATAAATCTAAAAATATTAAATTATTTCTTTATGTAGCTTTTCATCTTTAACGCTCAGTCCCATAATTTCGTTTTTTATAATTTTTTAGTAGGCACTGCTATCATTATGAACACAACTGTATGTACGAGTACGTTTAAAGTTCAACACCAAGTGCAAGCAAAGAAAATTCAGATGAAACATGGCGCTCTGTATTTGGCAGACAGGAATGAGGACACAAACAATTCAGAACCAGAGATGAAATAAAAGCACAAAAACGTGCTAGTAATTTAACCTTTAATTGGAGCATTGAACCGGACCGAAGCAGAAAGTGCAACGAATCATAATTTATTAAACGCCACAAAAAAGAAAAAAAAGAAATAATAACACAAAGGCCGCAAAAAGCAGAAGCAGCAACAAAAATAATAAAACACCTGGTGAGAATAATAACTGTGAAAGGTGAGCTCAACCATACAATATACGATTCATCATGTAAATAAAAACATAAAAAAAGCAAGTGTTCGAGATAAATAGTAACAAAGCAATATGGAATACAAACAAGAAATATTCGCAGGAAATGGCAAGAGTGAAGAGAAGGCTGCAGGTAAAAGAACATGGGGAAATACAAAATTGAGTATACGAATAATTTGAAAGAGAGAGACGTGTGCGACACAGGTTGAGATTATTTACCATGAGCAGGAGAGTTGAAAGGCGATAAGGACAAGCGCAAATACAAGCAATGTCACCTACATTTTTTGCGTGCCTAAAGAATTAAACGCCGCCTTGGAATGGTACCGAATGACCTACACACAATGGAGAAAACTGTATGTGTGCAGTTGAACTGCAAAAAAGTGGTATAAAGAAAAATAAGAAACCGAAGTGAGCGGCTTACAAAATTGCGTAGCCAGCCTCTGTCAAATGAACGAAGCAATGGTTGCTAAGCAGACAATAAAACAGATGATTCCTTTTTGGGGAGGTTTCACATACCCTTCCACCACTTCGGATGCAATGTCATGGAGCAAGAGCGCTGAAATGATGTAGTATATAGAAAAATAAGGATAGAAAAAATGCAGATACGAGAGCAAGTGCAAGAAGAAGAGGACATAGAGAAGGGCGAGTATTTTGTGACAGCGTTTAGATGCCAAATGCTTGCGCACATACATTTTTTTTTTTTTTTTTTTTTTTTTCTAGAGGTGGCACAAAGCATTGAAAGCCGAAGTGTGGGACTTGCCTTTCGACTCACCGCACTAAAAACCCACCCCTGCTCCGTTTCCCTCGCTCCGTGGAACTACCGTTAAGTATTACTTCGCGGAGGGGGAGCGGCCTATTGCCTTTCTATGAATTTCTGCGGAGTTGCTCCGCTTGACGCAGTTTAGTTATGATTTTGTTCGCCATATTGCAAACAACGGACCGCACATACATATGTATGTATATATGTAAGTACGAGTATGCACATACATACATACATACTTATGTACGTACGTAGACACAGTGACTCAAACAATTGACCAGATGATGGTTTTTTTTTTTGCAACAGCGCAAATCTGTTTCATATTTTTTTACAAAGTTATAATATATTTTCCATTAAAGCGTAAGTACATGTTAGATATATTTTTACAAATCATATATAAAATTGTTAAAAATAATTGCGTAGTTGGAAAGGCCTAGTTTCCAGTCTACCAATATGTGCCACGAGCGGGAAGGCCTAGGTTCCGCTCCGCATTTCTGTAACTTGACCATTTCTAATGGTCGGAAAGCAGGAGTTTCCGATCTCTAATGGTCGGAAAGCACGAGTTTCCGATCCATATTCCACTTCTTACTTTTCATACGAACAGTTTGTCATGGTCGGAAAGCACGAGTTTCCGATCCATATTCCACTTCTTACATTTCATACGAACAATTTGTCATGGTCGGAAAGGCCGTGTTTCCGATCCCTGGTCATATCGCCTTTATTTGGTGCTAGGACGGATGGAAAGACGAATTCATTAAAACACTTTAGCCCTTTATAGAAAATGTTTCTTTTATCCACTTCGGTTCTATAGAAGGGTAGCCTTAAGCTGTTGTTCTCTCTTAGTAGGTATGAGTGGGTGTCGTTAATGTAGCTTCTAAAATGACGGGGTTATAGAGAAATTAACAAACGGCCCCCATATATGTTATAGTCGTCCGATCTGGCAGATGTCTAATGAATTAAAACAAGGCACCTCGTCGTCGTATCCATTTGGTACTTACATACAAACATCGAACCAAACTTAATATTCCATTTATATCAAATCTCCCATAAAACTGCATTCCCAAATTATTTAAAAAACTGTAATAAAAATTTGAGAAAAAATTTACCGAGTATTTAAAAAGTTTTGTTTAAAATAAAAACCTATATTTTTGTAAAAACTCAACTGACTCCGTATGCGGAATTTACTTATTTTTAATAAACATTGTATGTACATATTAGGCATGTCAATCACAATTTCCCGGCCTTTTTTAACTCCCGAATATGCCGGGATAAGTCTATTCAAATCCCGAAATTGTGGAAAACAGCGAATTCAATAGCCATTTACTTTTTAAATTTTGTATCACTCTTAAAAATTTCAAAGCCAAAACAAAGCATTTAGAGAGTTCACAATCGACAAATAACACAGCTTGTCAACTCCCTTAAGGCTTTGTTTTGAGCCCACTCGAGTAGAAAATAAGGCTCACTATGAAAGCGATGTTAATAGAACTAACAACGAGGTGCCTAAAGTGGATAAGGCAGAAAGTCTCGAAGATAAATTGCATCAAGTTTTAACGAGCAGCTCGCAATTGTCCAATAATCGGAAGGCATACAATTTATCAGAAGGCTTGTTTAAAGAAATTGATAGTGTTTGTAATGAGGCGATAAAGACTATGCCCTACAGAGGGCATTTAACAGTGCTCCTCCACTGCAGATATTTAGGTCCAGGTTGAAGGATAACACACTTAAGGCTTTTATTTCTTTGAGATTGCATTTTGATCAATATAAGGAATAGATAATTCTGCCTCAAACAAAATGGAATGGGTGATGTATTTAATTTTTTCTTGATGTTTTTCTTTTTTTACGGAATATAATACAGTGATTAAAAATAATTTTACATTATGTATGTAGATGCATTTGCTTCTGTACCAAATATGTACATAGTATGTATATTTGTTATTGAATTATAAATTATTTATTATTTTGTATGTGTGTCAAATTTTACGTTAATTCCATTTTTGTTCTTGAAAATACCAATAAATACATACGTGATTTATAACAAATCGTTCTTCGTCTTTGTTTTAGGAGCGGAACTACTTATGAATTTAGAAACTATAAGAAACAAATTTTTTCATTATAAACGCATTTATTGCTTTTCAAAATATTCGCCTTTAAGATTTGTGCACTTGTGCATGCGCTCAAACCATTTTTCGAAACACTTTTGCCAGTCCGAAGAGGATACCTCAGAAATATGGTGTTTGAAAGCTTCAACCACTTCTTCAGACGATGAAAATCGTTGACTACGCAGTTTATTTTTAATTGTTGGAAACAGGAAGAAGTCATTGGGTGCCAAATCGGGGCTGTACGGCGGATGACCCATCGATTCGATATTTTGAGTGTCCAAATACGCTTTTGTTTCACGTGATGTGTGTGAGTTCGCATTGTCGTGGTGCAAAATGATTTGTCGTTTTTGATTGGTCTCTCGCAATGAAAACTTCTGGCAAACAAATACCAAGCTGAATTGACGGTCTTTTGATTTTCAAGAGACACAGTTTCCACATGAACAGTTTTTGAAAAGAAACACGTCACCATCTGCCTCGCGCTCGCACAACTTTCGTTTGATTTTCTTCGAATTAAAAGACACAAAAAGTTTATTGGTTTTTGGTTTCGGGTTCATACGCATAAATCCACGATTTATCACCTGTGACACTTTTGGAAGCACCGTCGTCGAATTTTCCAATCATTTCTCGGCAACAATCGACGCTAGTCTTTTTTTTAAGCGTCTGTAAATTTTTTTGGAATACAACGCGCACACAGCTTCCGCACACCTATGTATATGTTCATGAAAAATCTTATGTATGCTAGTCGCTATATGCCTAAGGTTGCCTCTATCTCGAGATATGTCACATGACGATCTTGCTCAATCAGTTTTCTCACCGCATCGATGTTCTCTGGCACAACAACCGATTTTGGACGACCTGGTTTCTCATCGTCTTTGAGCGAATGTCGTCCGCGTTTAAACTCATTGTACCAGTTGTAAACACTTGCTTTGGATGGTGCTTCATCGCCAAAAGTTAAATGAAGTGATTCGAAACACTGTTGCTGAGTTAGCCCCTTTCGGAAGTCGAAAAAAATCATGGCACGAAAATTTTCACGAGATAATTTCATTTTTTCAATGAATTAAATTTTTCAACTTGACAAAAAACAATGTTTAATGCGAATTGACAGAAGTTGACTGAAGAGACTTATGCTAAAAAATGTCAAACTTTTTGAATGTCATGTCGGTTTGCAACTGGCAATATTAGTAGTACCATTTTCTAAATACATAAGTAGTTCCCCTCGTATTAATGTTATTTTGTATACTTCTATAATACATCTATTACAGACGTGTTACATTTTTTGGCAAATTAAAAATTACGAAATTTGGGATCTCGGGATTGTTTTCAGATCTCGAAAATCCCGGAATCAACGAAATGCCCAAAATTGACATTCTAGTACATATGTACATATGTACATACAATGTGTTTGATTTTGAGAACAAAAAATTAAATTTTTAATGTGTTAAAAAAAAAACATCCCGTAATCACGTGTTTTCTTCGTCGCAAATCCGGAGTGTGCTTATAATTTAATTTAAGTCCCATAAATACCGATTTTCTGAATAAATCGACTCAAACGCAATACATTTTTTGTAAAAGTATTTTTCTTCGCATCTGCAATATACGTTTTTTATTTCCTCTAAATCGGAAAAACAATTTTCTAAGTACATAGCTAAAATTAGGCGCCATCTATGTATGTAGCGTATCTATCAAATATTTCAAATCGTACTTGTATCAATCCTTTTTTTGTTTTTTTATTGAAATCGGACTATTAACTTGGATTTTCTGAAAATAATAAAAGTATTTCCAATCGCACCTTTATTATTCAGTAGTTTATTTCTTTCATCAAAATCGTACGATTAATAAGGACTTTCTGAATAACTAGACTAAAACGCCATCTAGCGTATATACTTTTTGTGTAAAAGTACACTTAATTTTTTTATCAAAATCGAATGATAAATATGAGATATCTAAATAACTCGACTATAGCGCCATTTGTCGTATCCACTTCCCAAACAAATCTACAGCATATTTCTTTATTTTTTTCTTAATTACATTGTATAAATAAGAAACATATAGATTTTCTGAATATGTAGTAATTTTTGAGTTACTGTACGAGTTACTTATGTTGGGGTGCATTTACTCTTTTTCATGTTACTCTCACTCTGAAGTTATATTTACATACATACATATATACATATATACCTTCAATTATAGATGTGAGTGTATACATATAAACCTACAAACATACATACATATGGAGAAATAGGTATATAAATTGTTTATAAACAATATCGTAAGGTTTGTGTTTATTGAAGTTTCAATTATCGAATGAATAACGCTAATGTTTATCCATATAAAAATATCGGTTCGGTTAAGTTTTGTATATGTAATTTGCGATTTCTACGTAAATATTTTGATTCCACTCAAAATCATTTATTAACTGAATAATATTGAAAGTTCATCTAAAAATCGAAGCTACAGCGGGCATTGCACACATGACTGACGGCTGCGTTTGAAATGATGTTTGAGCTTTAATCACTACACATTTGCAACGAACGGGTAGCAAAGCACACCCAGCTTTGACAAAGTAAAGTTCTATCATCCGAAAATAGAGATAAGGTAGGATATCGACTGCCACTTACACTCTTTCCCACGGAGGATATACACAAGGCTGTAACTTTTGAAATAAACTTTCAAATAGAGTTATGTATATAATTAAAGAAACTAGGTTGAGTCTTGACTAGAAAAATACACTGCAGTGGCTCAAAGGCTCAGGAAGGTATTGGGGCTTTTGATTATGGCACAGGACTGAACTCTCGACGACTATAGGTGCTTTCCCCAGCAACTTCCAAGCAACATTAACCCGCGCAGTAACTGTATAGTTGAGGTAAATCTCATCCTAAGTGACAGTGACAGTGTCAGGCAGACCTAGGGCCTTTTCTCTATAACCTTCCTTTGCGGTAGGACAAAATAACATTAAGGAAGATATAGGAAAGAAAGTAATAAACTATATTAAAAGCACTGGAGCAAAACTTCAGCTTTTATCCAGGCTAAGGGATTATCGGGGGTACAACTAAACTAAATCTCAGAATACTTTCAGGATGAGGAGTTACTTGCATAAGCTAGTTATCTAATCAAATGAGTCTCAAATTCAAATAAGCTAAAACTATGTATAAGGAACTGGTGCTATTGCGCTCTAGTAGTTAGCAAAATATGAACAAGCCTGCCACATATGCATTAAATAATTTTAATTTCTAAGTTATCTTATTGAAAATGCTTTCAATTCTAAATCGGACAGTTCACATCGTATCACAATTTTTGCAAAATTGTGTGTCTTAGTTGAAGTTTGAGAATAGATGCTGACACCGATCAACCTTAACCGTTAGCCCCGCTATTTTGTCTACTTTATAACAATTCCTGCGGCAGTGAAAACAGCTGATACTACCTTCACCACGAATTTGAATTTTTTGTATTTCTTACCATATACATACATATGTATATACATATGTATATGTGTATATACATATGTATGTACATATATACAATAAAATTTAAATTCGAATCGAATTTATTTATTATTTTATTTTCAAACAAACCAAAAAAAGCCCTATTTTATTCTTGAAAAAAAAAATGTTAATTAAATAGATTTACAGCCAGTTTCACGAAAGTAATTTAAAAGAAAGAAACATATTTTTTTTTTATTTATACAAAAAACCAACAGAAACTAAATGTGTAAGTTCTATTTAAATTGCTGGTGAAACAGGCTGTCAAAATTTTTGCAATGGAATATGTACTTATCCTACACTTTTTGGTAGAGAATCGAAAAATTTGTGAAAATTTATGTGAAATTAAAAGAAATTTTCCAATAGTACAGATAGCAGCATGTTAAAGAATTTAAAAAAAATTTGATAACTAAATACATACATATGTATGCCTTTTTATCATAGATCTCACTAAAAGAAAACGTTGTGACTCTCAGATTTAGATTGAATATCGTTCATATTAGAGGTATGATTTGTTGTTGTTATTGCTTTCGAGAAACTTAGGCCGAGTTCTGTAAAGTTGGTGTTTGCTTATCTCAAAATTTGAATTTCTGAAAACAATAAAAAATAACACTCGTTTGTAGACGAAAATTCTTCAAAACCAATTTGAGACTAGTTCTGTTAATTATAATATTTCGCCAGTTTATTAGGTGAGGTAAAGGCAGGGGATTTATCGTAATGTAATGTGAGGCCAGGTGAGGGAGTAATGTCAGGTGAGATTGAGTGGAGAGCGTATGTGAAGTAAAGAGAGTTTACGAATGCTGTATTTAGGTGTAACGGATTTGCGGATGCTGGGTTTAAGCGTGTTAGACTTAGATATGGTAAGTTAAAATGTAGTGAATTTTGATGTGGTGTGTTAAGGTATGCGGAGTGTGGTGGGTTAAGATATGCTAGACGTAGACAATTTAAGTGTTAATCCGTTCAGTTGTAGGTTTAGTCAGGGTCATGCTAGTTTTGGTATGGTGAATTAAGGTGGAGGGAGTTTACGTGCGGTGAGTTAAGGCGCACTCAAACTGTGGAAAGACTTTAACTAATTCTAAATTCGAAAGACCTTAACATTGTAAAACATAAATTATCAACTAATAGTTGAAACACAATACGACAGACCATTTTTTTCAGTTTTCTAATAACAAAGTACACGCTGATAACAAAGTTAATGATAAGCCCCATAGCCAATTAACACGATAAACTGGTCGGCATGAGAAACCAAATTATTTTTAATCAAATTTTTTTTCATTTATTATGGATTTTGTATGATGATTGAAATTGTGTATATTTTAAATAAAAAATAAAAAAAATAATAACAAAAAGGCCAAAATGAGTCAATATGTGGGAGTGCTATATTTTTGTGGTGGTTGCAGTGGTTAAATTAAAGCCGCCGTTGTTTTTCTGCTACTAAAGAGCCCAAAATAACACACTGTGCACCGTTGACCAGCCTTTGCGATGCCGGGCACACTTTCGTTTTCTGTTAGGTATACTTTTATGTGTTTTAATTTAGAAAATTCGCTGTCAAATGCATGGAATTTGAATGAAAAAACATCAAAAATATGATAATGGCTCTTTCTATATTAAGGTACTTTAACACAATTAAATTAGTTATTTTTGTGTTGAATTTAAATTTTACTCGCTTATAGCGTTTTAAACTGCCTTGAGTAAATATCGACTTCAGTGATATTAATCGGTTTAAAGTTAAAAATATATTTTAGATCAGTTTATATGAAAAAGTTTATTTTTTATTTAATGTCTCATTATGCGCGTAGAAAATTCAAACATTCAAACAGGCTACCATTGGCAAATAAGAAGATAGCAACAAATATCAGTAGCTCCCATACCGACAAGCAAAAGCATCAGCGCAGAATTGATGGTAATCATGAAGCTAAATATTACGATGATGATGTAGCGATAAAGATTATGTTGTCGACGAACAAAGTCGATATACATACATACATACATATGTACATATGTACATACTGTCATGTGTATGATGAAATTCAAGTGCTATGTGCCGTGCCGACTGAGGGTTTGTGCCCCTATAAGTGGTTGATACTTGCTTCGTGCGTTATGATTTACATACATCGGTTAACATATAATGTACATATGTATGTATGTATGTATGCACAAAGATGACATGCACCTGAGTGGATGTGCAATGTACAAAGCAAGTGCTTTGTATCTAAGAAATTAAAAATAAAAGTTTTATTTTTGCAGACAGCTATTATTTGTTCATTGTATTCATATAAGAAGAATAGATAAGATACTGCATTTTCTACGTTTTTTAAAGAGTTTTTGTATATAAATGGGTTTCCGATCAATAAAATATTGTACGTATAACTTTTGTTTTATGTACTTACATACATACATATGTACATATGTATGTATGTACATAGATGCTGCGTATGTGTGTTATCCCTTTCGACTTGTGCGCACGCTATCTAGGTTAGGTCAAACAAAAACAAACAAAACAATAAAAGCAAGTGCGAATTGAAATTGAAGTTGTATATAAAATTAACTTAAGTGCCATAGCAATTTCTATAAATATCTACATAAATACTAATAATAAGTACTAAAAACAATATCACTCACAATCAGTAAATTTTTTCTATATTTATATATATTTTGAGACTCGCACTGCTCCAATTAAATGTTACACATATGAATGCCCACTAGGACTACGTAAAACTTGAAATCATTGAATCCATGCGATTTAGAAAACTCTATTGTCAGACTCTGATTCTAAATGGCTAACGATTTTTGTTATTTTCTTACAGTTTTCATATGAAATTTAGATCCATTAAAATTTTTTGATTTGGAAAAATAAATCGCACGTTAAACTCTAAATCTTAAACGGATATGTAATATAACGATATTATTGCATTTTTAAGTAAATAAAAGAAATTTAGCAAAAAATCAAACCTGATTCTACATTATTTTCTTCACATCATTTGTTCAGATTTAATTTAATGTTGCCCAGCTGGCATTTTCGATTGCTCCCTTTTGTTAAGCAGTTGTAAAAAATGAGTTTTTGGTTTTAAAAAATTATAAAAAAAAAATTTAATAAATTTTTTTTATTTATTTTCGTATACATATGTATGTATGTGGCCGCTGTGGTCGATTTGGTAGCGGTGCGTGCTATAATTTGATATGCCGGTGAGTTCGAGGTTCGAATCTCAGTTAAGGCAAGCAAAATCTTAACCATAAAAGAAAAAAAGTTTTTTCTAATAGCGGTGGTCACCCCTCAGCAGGCAATGGCAAAGCTTCTCATTAAATACATCTGCCGTTCACGAAACTGTAGGTTCCTCCATTTGTGGTAGAATATAAAGAGACACACCACCAACGGTAGGAGAAGCTCGGCCAAACACTGAGCTATATAGTGTACGCGCCAAAATTATATATACATATATAAATAAAAATAACCTAATTGCATTCACACAAAATTTTCGGCACAAACATTAGATGAGTGTGTTGCCATATCTTGTTTCCCAATTCCGGGGATGCTAAACTAAGTCCCAGCCCATAAGTATTATTTAAAAACAAAATTAAAAAATATGAAGAAATAAAAATTGTTCAGTTTTTGTTTGGTATTGTCCAGAAAATTTTCTTTATTTCTCTACTCATTTTTTAAATTAACTCAAAAACTTCTTTTTAATATTTCTTTTATTGTTATTTTGTATTATATTGCTTAGCAAATATCAAAAATAAATAAATATTATTTGCACATCTTTACTTTGTTTATTATTAAAAGTTTTTTTTTTAATACTTGCAAACGAAGACACATAAAAATAAAAGTGTATGCCAAAGTGTATTTTTCTAATAGAAATTTCAGTAGTTGAAAAATAAATCGAAGTAGAAAACACAAAATGATCCTACAGATAGATTTTGTACGGTGAGAAATTCGCTTGATACTTTTGTGTTTGAGTCAGTGAAAATAAGTGGAGGGTTATTTTCGATCTCTGATTTGCGGAGAACGAAAATTGACACTGAAGATGGCACAACGCCGAAACCGGTTTGTCTCCAAACCAAACTTGACAAGGGATGACGGAAAATCGTTGCAACAAATATTTTTTGTTTAACTTTGTTTAAATTGTTTTTTAGAAATACATACATATGTATACATACTACATACATATATTTGTATATACAGGCATGTTCTGAAATGATTTATATTACAAATGTATGCATTTTTTGCAGTTTTAAGTTAAAATACTTAGTCTCATTATAAGAAGTAATCAAAAATATTTAGCAAATCGTACCGAATTCCAATCCAACAATTTTCAGAACATGCCTGTTAATATATGATAATTCAAAATTTTTCCGCTTTAAATTGTTTGCTCGACTTTATTAAAGTGTTGCCCTGCAAAAGCTTTCGTTTTTCCATACTTCTTGCGAGCTAAATCGTTCGCTTAACATCTTGCCATGAACAAAAAAAATTAAATTTTTCAAAATTAATTGCTTCTATTGAATTGAACACAAATGCTTGTATAAGCACATTAAAGCACCAAGAAAGAAAATGTTTGTGTGCAGATCCACGTACTCGTACACACATACATACATATGTATGTACACACACACGTAAGTACATGTGTACTATTGCGTTAACGTGAAGTTTGACACGATGGCAATGCTCTTTTTAAAAATGCAACCAACAAAATTTCATAAGTTGAAATAATAAAATAATTTGACGCTTGTTTGTTGCGCGTCTTTTTAGACATGCGAGTACATACATATGTATGTATGTATGTAGGTTAATGTGATTGTAATTCTTAAAATCCTACACAAACTAGGGATCTCGTCGGGCGACCTTTGTCGCTTTTGTGACTCGGCAGAGGAGACTCCGCAGCACCTGCTCATGGAGTGTGTGGCTGTGGCGCGCAGACGGGGAACCACCCTGGGTTGGCCATGGCCGGAAGAGCAATACATACACACCCTAACCCCGGCGACCATCCTGAGTTTTCTGGAGGTCTTGGGGCTAGCTGAAGTGTTGTAGTGAGCTTTGAGGGCACAATAGACCGATCGGTCGCAGTGCACACCTCTCGGTATTTCTATCTATCTATCTAATTCTTAAAATGTACATATCTACATTTTTGCGGAATTCTGCAGTCACAGTCATTGTCTCGATATTGTACATACATAAATCTAGGTAATACCGCTAATGTTTAGCAGACTGTTATGAGAGTTTCCTTTATTCTCCATTTAAATAACCCAAAGCAATAATTCAAAGAAAGTTCATCTATTATCTTTCAAGTGGAATTAACAAAATATACACGTTTGAATGTACATACATACATATTTATTTATGTACATATGTACATATGTAAAAATTTTCAAGCAGCTGATTGTCTTGCTATTTACTTTCAAAGTTGCAACATGGAAAAATTAACATCTTTGCCTTTAATTAAGCCAGGGACTTCAATTAAGAATCTTTTCACAGTACAGAGTTATAGGGTTAAGTTTTAATGAATATCTTCACTTAACCTTCATACCACAGAAATTATCTTTAATTTAAATATAAACACTTTTTTATAATTTTTTAGGGCATAGCTAACCAAAATTCAAGTGTAACGATGAAATACTGATACCATACAACTTGTACAAATTCTCTTCGAATATTTAATTCATCAACTATGTAAATTTGACACCACCATATGCGAATCTTAGAAAAAAATATATATCGCTCGGTCCACCGCATTATTTTTTTTACGTTACATCAGTTGCCCATCGTTATATTTTTAATTTTGGAAATTTTTTTTAAATAACTGTTGTTAATCCAATCTTTGTTTTAAATTTATTTAAAAAACGATTTTTTATGGAAAAACCAAAACCACAGAGCTTACCTTAATTTATTAAGACAAAAGTGAATACAATTTTAAGAGAAGTGAAAGTATTAATGCATGGGTACATGTTTTATAACTTTCTCATACATACATATGTATGTACATATGTATGTGTGTATGTAAATGTTTGTATGCATACGTGAACATACGTTATTATAGAATCTACAATGCTCAAAATTAAGCTGTCGCCGTTCCAATAATGTTTAAGTCGACAATACCGAGCGCATTCTTTATGTAAAAGAGTTTTGCTAATGACATTAATATTGATAAATCAATATTAAAGCTAAGTGTTTATAAAAATATATGTACATATGTATATACATACATACTTATAAAATTAATTGCATATTTTACTCACCGTAATGTTAGCATGGATATCATAACGCTTGCCGTTTTTTCCAACGAATCGGCATGTCAACTCATCAACACTCGAATTCAGTATTTGAAAACGCTCGTGATTCTTGGTAAATATCTTTTCCAGCGTTTTTATTTCCAATTTTAATGTGTTCAAACAAGCCATCTCGAAACTTTCAGCGTCAGCTTGTACGTATTGTGCAGTTCAGCTGGGTAAATTACAAATGTATGGTGCCGACTACGGTTCACGCCACAGAGGGGCCTATTGAAGCCACTTTACTTCTGCTTAATCACTTCGTCTTCCCTTTGCTTGTCATAAATATTGATAATGCTGCTGATGATGGCTGCGCCTACCGAGACTTGTTGTCACAGTCAGTTATTTTCTTTCGCAGCGTCGACGACTTTTTCCCAGTCGTTTTCTGCTGACTGCTTGTTTTGTATTTCGATTTGTTACTTTGGGTGCATTAACTGTTAAATTGCAAATGCGATGATGCTGGGATGCTCGGATTTGCTCGCTTCTCGTGCACTACGCAATGGCACACAAAACGCACGAATCAGTTGTCAAAAACAGGCAACAGCGGATCGACTGGATATGCGGGTGTAAAGGGCATCCAGGTACACGGCACTTTTTTCAACCAAAGCCGCAAACGACGTTACCAGCAACGCCAACGTTAACCTTAACGTTGATTTCTCTGTCGGCTGCGCAGTAACAGCCGTCAGAAATCTTTGTTCCAGGTCAAAATGGGGCGGATTTCACTATTGTATTTCTAGTTTTGCTTTTTTATGATTTTAGAACTTCGTTTTTTAATCACAAGATACTCACTATAATTTTATATAATTCACACTATCCAACATTTGGCGAACCATTAATTTTCCTTTTTTCACTAAAATTTTACAAGTTTTTATCGCCTTTATTAGTAATTTTGATAACGAAATAACGTAATACATTCGCAGTATTTGAGTTAAAAAATTATATGAGACGAATAAAACAATGCTGAAAACTCAAAATCGAACACAAAGTACGAAAATATAATGGGAAAACGACGAAAGACGACATGAAATGTAAAACTCGACGAGAGGAAAAATAATATACAGTGAAGAAATCGAACCGAATCGAAGAAAATTACCGAGCACTAACTTGGAATGGCTACAGCGGTCTACTACACCCTTTGCACTGCGATTCCTTTGTCAATATATTTCAACCAGACTCCCAGTGTCTATCCTTTATACACAGTCCGGGAAACTATTTCCATTGTTAATAAAATTATGAAATTGCCATTTTTTTTTCTGCTTCACTTATTAAGTTCCCTAGTGTTCTTAGGTTGTAACACATCTATTTAAACATAATTTTTAGCAAAATGTTATTAGTTTTTTATTATTCACGCACGCAATCAAAGTTTCTACCTAATATTAGCAAAAAATTCGCAGAGCTATGAAAATTAACCAAACCGAAAAATCACTTTCGCCAACAAATACAAAAACCAAAGTGAAACGGAAGGCAAAAATTAACAAAAATGAAAAGACGGAGACGACGATTGCGACGCGAAAGTGGCCTTGCCATATTGAAGCAATTACAAATTACAATATTTATTTATTCAATACAATACAATAACATATTTACTTGCAAAAAAATATGTATGTTCTGAAAACCTATATAGAATAATAAAAATCTTTGATATTGTTTATACCAGAATTTAGACACATTTTGAAAACCCTAGCCAACGAGAGGGGGTGTAAACTTGATATATACTAAAAGCTATTTGATATGTGGCAACATTTAATCACTCTTCTTTTTAACGTTGGTGATTTTTATTTGTTGCCTTCTCTTTTAAGTAAATGTCGATAAAGTTGTGCAAGACAAAACTTGTAATTTCAAGTTGGGGAGAAAATGTTTTAATTTCCATTACACTTACACCACCACTTCTTTTCATAACAAAAATACCGACACAAAACACACGCATACAATTTTTATTAATGTTTAATTTATTTGATGTTTTTAAAATATTTTTATTCACAGATCAGTGCTTTAGGAACAAAAACACATTTCAACTACTACGTGTATTCTTTCATTCTTGCTACTACGCCTGATGACATTCTTGCCACATCGTAAAATTATCGAAAAATTTCTTAATAATGCGATGGAAATAAAATGAAGTATAAAACTCGGACGGCCTGATATATAAAAACACAAAATTATGACCGAATTCAGTAACTTTGTATCATCTCAAGTCTTAAAATGATCTAGAGATTATTGCTTTTCCTCGTTTTCAGGGTTTATTCTATTGTTTTTATTTTAATTTTTTGTGACCAGCTGCTCATCATATGCATACAAATGTATGTACACAATCAGGTAAACAAGAAAACGAACGAGCTGATTATTTGACAGAAACATTCTGAAATTAAAAGGAAATGAAAAAAAGAAGAAGCATATCTTTTATTGATACCACCTTACTAGATACATCCTAAAATTAATCTATTCTGGTATTCTTCTGCACCCTTAAAAATTACAATCTCTTTATTATTTACAGCTTGGAGTCTTCTTGCTGGCGTTCATAAATACACTCCCATTACATTATCCTTGCCATTACTGTCCGTAAACTTGTGTGAAATGAATGATAATCCCACAAATATTTTAGCTTTTATTACTGTGCATAAACGCATGAACTAATAACATATTTACGCATTTTCGAAAACATTGACATTTTTCTCTTTCCTGTTATGAAAGAGCTTTTTATAAAAAAAACCTTGATAACGGCATAGTGATATGAAGTTCAATTCGCTTCTTTTTTGTGGTAAACCTTGCGGAAATTGGTTGGAACCAAGGCACCTCAAGGAACAAGTAAAGAATACGGACCGTTGAGTTAAAAAAAAAATGAAAAAGTGGCCGTGAACCGCCTTCTTTCTCTGACTTCGATGGTGTAATTTTTTTTGGTGCAAACTAATAGGGGGTTGTGTTAGGGAGGGGTAAAGGTGGAAATTTCCATATTTTAAAAAGCTAATATTTCAAAAACTATTTATCCCATCTTCATAATATTGGTATCGTTAAAAAGATAATCAAAAGACCTTTTATTAATTAATTAATATAAATATGCATATGTGTAAATAAGTTATAGAAATATTTTGAGAAAACCGGAAAGAAGTACTACGCAGAAATACTGTTGATGGCGTAGGCTGAGTTTGTCCGACCAGGTTAATACCTTTCCGCGAAACCGCTCAGGATCATAACCCTCAGTATGAGCAATTTTCTTATCTCCAGCAACACAAATAAAACAAAATTTCTTACAAAACTTAAGTTTAAATATATAAAATTATACATCAAATTAAAGGTATTTTTATGGGCTTTAAGACAAGCTTATTTGCACATACAATTCATTCTGTATTTTTAAAGAAAAATATAGTTTTTATAAAAAAAATGTGCGTTTTTCAGTTTTTGTTATTTTTCTCAAAATATATATATAATTTCACTTAACCCCACCATCGACACAAAAACCTTATGGAGAAAAGTGAAAACAATAAAATCTCATAACTCACCAAATTTTCCACCTATCTTTATTAATAACGAGGTACTAAATCACCCACAGCAAATAGCTAACTACTTCGCCACTGTATGGAGCTCAATAGGCTCGAGCAGACATTTAAGCCCAGCACTAGCCAGGAAAAGACAAATAAACATAAACGAAATACAAGAAGGAATCAGCCTAAATAACTACATACTGGAAGAAGTAACGCTTATTGAGCTAAATCTGACGCTAAAGAGTCTCAAAGGCACTACACCTGGCCATGACAAAATCACCTACAGTATGATCAAAAACGCCTCACCTTCTCTAAAAAGTCGTTTATGCGAGTTATACACTGCGATCCTCACAACAGGAATATACCCACATGATTGGAATCATGCCATCCTCGCGCCAATACCTAAAACTGGAAAAAATCAAAATACTAGTGAAGGATATCGTCCTATATCTCTCTTACCAGTTCTATCCAAAATTCTAGAAAAACTAATTTCTAAAAGGCTTTGGAAAACGTATAAATCCCGAATAATAAGTATTCAACATGCTTACATACCAAACCATGGAGTACATACCCTCTGCCACCTTCTAGAAAATCATATCAGAGTAAATTTGCAGAAAAACAAACACTGCATTGTCATCTCCGAGGATCTAGAAAAAGCATTTGATAGGGTTATAGCATCGCTAATAATAAAAGAACTCCATGAGTGGGGTGCTCCAAAAATGTTGCTTAAATTCGTGTTCTCCTTTCTTTCTTACAGAAGGATCACAGTAAAAGTCGATGGGTTTTTATCAGATACCCATACAATTGAAAACGGGATACCTCAAGGATCGCCTCTATCAGTATTCCTCTTTAATGTTTACACCAACACCCTTTCCAAACTATTAGTAAACCAACCCGGATTAGACTACATAGGTATATTCGCAGACAATATTTTTGCACTTGCCTCTGGCACAACAGAGGAAGTGAGCAGAAGTCTAAATATTTTCGATGCCATAATTCACAATTGGGCAGTATCTTCAGGCGCAGTTATACCCGCAGACAAAATAGAAGCCCTACACGCCTGCAAGAAACGAAATTGCGAGTATACTAGAATCACAATTAGAAACGTCAACATACACGTAAAAACAACAATGCGAATATTGGGAATCACCTTTTCAAGAAACCTACGGTGGAATGAACACACGAAGAAGATTGCAAACAGTCTAAGCAAAGTTCAAAATCTTCTCAAAGTTATTTGCACAAGAAAAAAAGGGCCACATATAGAATCCGCACTTTCTATATGTCGTTCACTTACCGAAGGAGTTATGCGGCACTGCATAACGCTCTATGGTTGGACCACAAACACAAACATAAAAAAAATAGATGTGGCCTTAAACAGGTGTTACAGGACGGCATGCGGACTTCTAACACCAACACCAAAGGATGCGCTCTTGATTGAAGCTCAGTATAAAGATTTTGTTTCCTTACTGCATTGCAGTTCAGTTAATTTGGCAGCCAAATCAATTACAACAACCTCACATCCCCTACACAACACCTTCTGGAAACATATTAATAACTTAAAGAAAACAAACAAGCACAACACGACCATATCAAGCATTCAACACACATTGATACATCTGGCAGATATTAACACTCCAATTCCAATCAAACCCGCAATAAACCTTCAAACAAGCACTAGCATAACAATAGATACTACAATCAGCACACATAGCAAAAACAACACGTGCGCCGATTCTTATAAACAACTTTTCCTAGAGTATAAAAGCCGAATTGCAGTCGACACGATCTATTTTACTGATGGGTCTCTCCTGAATGGAGCGTCAGCATATGCGGTTGTAGAACAACAACACAATGTAAACTACTATACAAAACTACATCAATCCCTTCTACCACCTCATGCCGGTATTTTCAGTGCAGAATTGGCAGCTATAAAATTTGCAGTTCATCATGCAACTAGTAAACGGAAACATGCACTTATTTGCTCAGATAGCCTTAGCGTGGTAAAATCGCTACAAGAAGACGGCGAGACACGAAACTTTCTTTTAAATGAAGTCGCTTTAAACACGCGTATAACCATCCTGTGGATACCATCCCATGTGGGTATAACTGGGAACGAACTAGCGGACAAAGCAGCCAAAGAAGCTATACAAATGCCTCTTATTATGGAGGTTCCATGTTTGAGCTCTATTATAAAAAACTACCACAAGACAGAAACTGCTAACTTAAAAAATACTCTATGGCAGACATCAAAATCCTTTTTAAAAACACACAACAAACAAACAACAAGACCACACTGTCACGCAAATTTTACCAGAGATGACTGTATTAAAATAGCACGAATAAGAGTCGGTGTATCCAACTTCAGCACCAAACACTATTACAATGGTGGAGAACCACCACAATGTTCGCAATGCGGAACATCTCTAACTGTTGAACACATACTGAAGGATTGCGCCATCTCAGGAAGTCACACCAACCTTGAAGCAACACTCGACTGCAGTAATAAAAAAACCATACAATTTATTAACGAAGCCCTAAAAAAACATAATCTCCAGCACGAAGTTTAACGCTAATTTTCACAACTCGGGAGCAACATGGCCTTGCAGCCCAGCACCCGTGCATATATTTTATAAATTTATTTATAAAATATTAATATAAATAAATAAATAAATAAATAAATATATATAATTTGTTTACACATATGCATATTAAATAAAAGATCGGATAGTTTTTGAAATATCAGCTTTTCAAAATATTGAAATATCCCCCTTTACCCCTCCCATATTAGTTTGCACCAAAAAAAAATTTATACCACAAAAATCAGTAAAAAGGGGCGGAACACGCCCACTATTTTTCTTTTTTCTAGCTCAACGGTCCTTTTTCTTTACTTGTTCAAATAATTATTCCAAGTACAAGCATAATGTAGTTCTCTAAAGCCTATGCTATGCTTGGATTACTTCGTCGTAATAGCAGATCCTTAAGGAATACTTCTTTATGTTACTTTAGTGAGATCAAGATTACAATATGCATCCTTTATCTGGTCTGAATAGTTTATTTACTCAGATTAACATTTTTTTAAAATAAATTTGCCTTGCGTTCTCTAATATTTTCGGAGCTAATTTATTGTTCTAATCTTTTAGAGAAGCTATATTTAATTGTTTCGTCTCTTAACTTGCGGCGTATTTTCTTATTTTATTTGGGATTCCCAAGATCCAATGACGTAAAATTTTCAACTTTGTTCAGAACCCTCTCTGAGTTAAATGAGCTTTGAGAATATGATCCGTCTCTACCACTTGGAACAGTTCGTGGTGTTTTGTTGAAATACTTTAAGTAATTTTTAGTTTCTTTGCTGACTAGGGTTTGTATACCATTTGATTAAAAAAAAAAAAATTAAATAAATTAGCATTAACTCAGAAAACCAGCTAACGCCCAGTGTGACTAATGTCGGTACTAGTTCTGCGCCAAAATGTTCCTACAGTATATGGTGTTAGGCGTAAACCGGTACTGTGACAATTAGATTATAGTTGGCGTAACTAAAATTTTCCGTGATAATATCAGTACCTGTTCAAAAATATTCTATAACCAATTCGGGTTCACAACTTCTTGAGCGACATTTCGGTCCCTGGTTCGCGGGCAGTTTTTCAGTGCAAGTTGACTCTTTTTGTCGTTTAAACTCAGTATGCAGTTTTTCAGTCAACTTTAAACGGAGATCGCGAACGGTTAAACTTACCCCCGAATTCAGTAAGCAGTCTCAGTTTTTAATAGGGACAAAAGTCACACTTTTAGACTAGTTGGAATTCATTAGTGTCAAAATGAAGCCTCTGATCTTAAAATAAAGTATCTGAATTGTGACCTGGTGTTGAGCAAGAGAACGACATGAAAGCTAGGAAAGGCATTAATCTCTAGCTCAATTTGCGACTTGAGATTATACCAAGTTACTGAATTCGGGTATTAGTTTAACTTATCAGCTGTTTGCTAACTACTTCGGTTTGGTCGCAACAAATTTAATTAGGTACGTTCGTTTACAATCTCCAACAGAAAATATTCAACAGCAAAATTCAGTGGAATTGTCTTCTCTTCTCTCACAAAAGAAAAATATCCAAAACAGTACGCGAACGCAAAATTTGCAGAAACTTGCAAATTCAACGAACAACTGATTTAATTCTTGTCCGCATCCAAATATGCAAAATGGAAAAAATTGCATTAGTGTTTTCTTTAAACACTCCACTAACGAAACTTAACCAAAAGAACTTTTACTTGCTACTAGCATGTTTAACACTCATATTTTATAATTTCCACCTTTAAAATTCTTAAACAATAATTTCGTAATTATGCGAATTGCAATCATCTGTTTTGCTGTTGGCAAATTTATGCTGGCAAACATTTTTCCAGCAGAAACCAACAGCTTCCCTTGAAATTGAAATGCCACTTTGCTCTCTCAATTTCCCCTACTTTGTTAGTTTTTGGCGTACGCGAACGCTAAAAGCTGATAGTTTTCGAAAACTTTCAGTAATTATCCGTACCCGAACTTACCTATTGAGTGCAATGAAACTAAGTTTAAACTAGTATTGAAAAACTGGCCCTTAGTCACAAAATAATTATGAACTAGTCACAAAAAGCTACTGAAAAAGTCGTGAACTGGTCCCGATAAAACCAAATTAAGTTCATGATTCATTTCTAAGCTAACTTCTATTAGCTTTTTAGAACCGGACAATAAGTTAAAACTACGGTTTTTAGTTTTGTATGCATGTAGGCACATACATATACATTTGTATTATTTTTAATTTGTTGCTATAATCATTTAATTCAAAGTACATTTTTTGCCAAAAGCATTCGTATGTACTCAACATTTTCAAAAGACGATTTACTCATTTTCTTTTGATTGTAAATGTATTTTACGTAAAAATTAGATACATAGTACATAATGTTTGGGAAATAGTATACAAAAATCAACTAAAATTTTCTTTAAAAATTATTTTCTAGTACATACGTAGACTCTTTCTGCATACAAAAATTCATTGGACTAATGGATACGTATATGTGTATATAACCAGAAGTAAGATATTGATTGCATTAAAAACTTCAGTCGAGATACATAAATATTAGATATTAGATTGCAGTAGACAATCTACTAAGCACAGTTTATAAGAGATACATTATATTGGCAGTTTGAAGGAGTGTGTGGTGGAATGGAAATGCTTACTATTTTCTTGATCAACTTTGAAATGAGAAAGTAGATCGTTGTTACACTACAAAGATTTATGCGGTTATGCAGTCATTAGCTTAGCCCTATAAGACCTGTAAACGGTCTATATTTTATCACCTATCACATACTGTGCTCAGCCCCTACAGTCTTACAAATCGGAGCGTTGTGTGTGATCATCTGTTGCCGACTGCTTTGGTGTTTCTTTGTCTTCAGTACCCTCAGTAGCGGGCACATCAAACTGTTCCTCATTATCGTTAACATTACCTTCTGTGGATTCAGATTGTTCGTCTTTTGTCGATTCTTCAGCGTTGAGGCCAGAACCGTTGTCACCAGCAACTTCAGCATTCTCGGTTTTGGGTTCCTTCTTAGGTTTCTTGGTTGGTTTAACTTTGGGCTTCCAGATCTTCAATTTGTTTACCATATACTTGACTTCGCGGTCAAGCAATGACATTTTGTCGGTAATATCCTTAACGGTTAAAAGTACTTGCTCGTGCCGCTTAAGTAGCTGCTGCGCCTTATCCTCTTTCTTCCTCCAAGCGCTGGTCTCACTAATTACTTTGCTAAGTGTTTCGATTTCTACTTCTGTGAATATGTCCTTTTCTGGATTAGTTTCTTTAGTTAGATTTTTAGCGTTGCTCTGGAACCTTTTTGCACTATCGAGCAGTGCATCTAAAGCTTTCAATGCATCTGGGCGCTCAGCATGTTCCCAATGGCGTGCCAAAAATACGTTGGTTAGCTTCTTTAATTCTTTGAGACGTTGTTCATACATTTCTGGTGTGGGATTTTCGTGATCTTCATATAACCAATCGGATATTGAAGCGCATAATTCGAGAATTTTCTCCCTTTCGTCAGACGAGACGCACGAAGCATAATCTTCTTCGTCTAATTTTTGTTGTACTTCAATGACATGCGATTCCAATGCATTCAAAGTAGACTCTAACCGATTGCGATTAGATTCGACGGTATTAATGGTTGTTAATTTTTCTACTGAATTTTCATACGACTTGCCTGAGAGGGGGCGTGCAAATAATTGTGTTATCTTATGCGCTACTGGCTCTTTAACGGTTATTAATTTAATTGTCTCATTTTTAGGCGCTAATTTCTCTTTTTCATCAGCTGATTTATTCTCCTCAGTTGCGTTGGTGGCCTTGTTTTCTTTTTCATCCTTTTCATCCCTCTCAGCCGATTCACCCTCGACCTTTGTGGGATCCATTTTTTCAGCGTCGGCATTTTCACCTTCACTATCTGCATTTTCTTTAGCTTCATCTTTTGAGAAAAGTTTACTAATAGTGCTACCCAGCTTAGCGAGCGTTCCCTCATCCTCCTTTTGCTTGTCATAAACAAATTCTACGCCCACACAATGGAAAATGCCTGAATCGTCTAGACTAAAGTAAGCCTTAATGCCCTTAGACTCAACCACTTCATTTTGGTGTTGCGCAAGCAATTCTTTTACCTTTTCCAATTCCACATGCGAGATATTCAATGAACCAATGTAGGAAATCTCCTCAGCTGACAAGTGACCCATATCGCCATAATGCACATGGAAATCAAAGTCTTCAGTATGTTTGTTAAATGTGATCACCTTCTTTTGTGGATAAGCGTTCATGGGTCCGAAGAGTATACGTTTCACTTGACGTACAGCGCTGCCATCGCCGGGATCACGTTCGAAAGAAACTTGAATTGGAAAAATGACTGCATCTTTTACGACGAATTTTTTCACCTTAAATCCAGTGGCCAAATCAGCTGCTTTGTAAACAGCGCCCATTGTAGCAGCTTCGTCCGCATTCAAACTCTTACCCAACTCTTGGTTAATTGTTTGCTTTAGAATTTCTTGTACTTTAGGTACGCGAGTGCCACCACCAAAGATTATAACTTGCGAAATGGTGTCCAAAGAAAGTCCGGATGCGGTGAGCGCTTGTTCGAGTGGCTTAGCAACGCGAGGCCATAAGTCTGTACCGAGTTCTTCCAGTTTTTCACGTGTCACTTGCAATTTGAAATCTTGATCTTCCAACAGGTTCTCTATTTGCGCAAAATGATCATTGTTCGCCGAAAGTACATTCTTTACGCGACCAGCTTCTTTAAACAGTTTGGCAAGCGCGCGCGGGTTGGTAGTTACATCAGTCTTAGTTTTTTTCAATGCATTAAATTCGGCTGCTAAATAATCACGTAGTCTCAATTGAAGTTCTAATCCACCCAAAGTGCGATCGTATCCTACACCGAGTACCTGAACTACGGGATTAGTTTCTTTTGTTACTTTATCCTTCAATAGTTGATAGCTAACTACAGCGGCAGATGTTTTGTAAGCGCCCATATCGTAGAAAATAAAATACTGTGCAGTCTCATTAATCTCTGCGCGATGGAACACACCATAGTTAAGCGCGACGGCTGTATAGTCATTGATTAGTTGTAGAACTTTTAGATTAGCCAAATCAGCAGCTGTTAGCAAAGCTTCACGTTCCGCCTGTCCAAAGTAGCCGGGTACGGTAAGAACGCATTCAGTTACTGCCTGTAAAGTAGATTCTTGTGCGAACTCCTTAGCCTTGACGAGTATTTGTGCGACAAGTTCCTCTACAGAAAATTGCTCGGTATCGCTTTTCTTGAACACAATCGTATTGCGGTCTGGATCAGCAACAATTTCGTAATAGGGAAATCGTTTTCTGAAACAAAAAAACAAATTTATTTTAAATTAACTTGTATCAAAAGTAATAAAATTAGATTTCGCATTGCCTTCTGCAGAAAGGCGTGTAAACAGTATTAATTTAAAAAGTACTAAAATTTATACAAGTATTTACTATTAAAAACAAAAAAAAAACAATTTAATTCACTACCGGAACCATAAACTTTTGTACAACTACATATGAACTTATACAAGCAACTGCTAAAGCCCTTTGTTTATTTTATATTAAGACAATGTATAATAGTTGTTTATTCACCTGTACAAATCGACAATTGGGTTGTCAATTGTTTTGCCCAACAAATCGAGTAAATATCCATAAGCGGCAGACGGTTCACGAATGCCCACAGTCACGGCGTCTTCACCGAATGTACGCAAACCGTCGCGGAATGCAAGTATAACCGGCGTTTTGCGTTTCGATTCGCGATTAAGCGCTATTTCCATTGGCACGCCCGGTGAGACTACACCAACTTTCAACCATTCAGTACCCATATCGACAGACATTACAGCAGCCGCATTCGTGCCAGGTATATTGCTAGCAGCGAACAGCAGCAGGCAGACGGTGGTGATTAGGGGTAAAGCATTTGTCAATGACGTGGTATCCCACCATCCTTCGTGCGCGGATCCACGTTTGTTAGTCTTGTCGGCGAACATGTTGATGTGTTGCCGGTACTTCTGATTATAAATTTTCAGCAGTTGAAAAACTACTTTACCGTTTATATATGTATATATAAATTATCCGTATTCCACAAGCTGGTTAGTACGATCAACAATCAAACCAATTAGGTTAGCTTCAATGTACCTACAAACTTTCACTCATTTAAACACAATTTCGTTTGGTGACTTGAAAGCAAGTTACCTTCTTATTCCTTTTATTTTAATGCTGGGAGTGAAATAGTAAAATTCTAAGTGAATATTCCTAGAACTTTCGCCCACTTCTACAAATGAATTGATATCTGGGCAAAGTGACAGTAGACGAAATAACTGACGTGTTCCATGGGTTTTCGATTTTCAGCTGAGTTTGCCGTTTTTCGCAGGTGGCAGGGTTGCCGTTGTATTCTTAAGTTACTAGAAAAACAGAGAACGTGTCAAATATAAGTTCTCTGTAGAAAATCTAAATTAAAATTCATGTTCGCGACGTTCCTATAGCTTTATTGCCATATTCTTATTTTTTAAATTAATTGTTGTTTTGAAAAATTTGTAATAAGTTAGTTTTGCGTAGATATGGGGGTAAATTTTAGTTTCTTGAAGCAGTTGATTGTCGATCAGGAACGGGTTTAGGTAAGGCAGTGCAACGATGCGGATAATAAGTTACAGATATTAAATGTAGATGTCGCTATATTTGGAAAAATTGCAAATTTTGCGAACAGCTGATGAGGCTATTGTGTACATACTGAAAAAAATATCCCTACAAGAAATTGAGCACATGACTTTTTTAACACTTAGAACTGTCTGAAATATTATTACGATGGCTAAACATTCAAAATTGTGCCGATAATACGAAACACGAACCACAGATCAAAGCAAAATCGAGAATAAAAATAATAATGGAATATTTGAGGGTTTTTATCAAGAATGATAAGTAACGATGAAAAGTAACGTCACAACCCAGAACTGAGAGAGAATGGTTGCACGAGAGATACGCATGTCGGAGATGTTATCACAGATGTCCCCCTGCGAGGGCGGGCACCTTGGCGTGGTGCAGGGGCTTAGGCGTTTCCCACCAGGAGCCGTGTATGGAGCGGAGAGACGATGTTTAATTGTTTATCTATCTCCATGCCGGCCTCAAGTGGGAGCGCTGACCAAGAACCGCCACCTCCTAATCCAGGGTGTAATGCGACACCGTGCCCATTGGAAGGTTTGCAGCCAGGAGGGCATAAACCGGCTGTATTCACACGGCGCCTCCTCGACACCGGGCCGCATCGAGGAGTAACTAGGCCTTACCGCGCTACGGGGCGCTGGCGTGGTGGACCATCAGAGATCCCCTTCTTAAATTTTTGACCGCTGAGCTTTGCTTAGGCCGAGCTGGCGGTCGTAGGAACAAGATGAATACAACAAACAAACAACAACAACAACAACAACAACAACAAAAACAACAACAGCAAAAGCAGTATAACAGCAAGCTTCAGCAAGCGCATAGTGGCAGCAGCGGTGTTCCTACGGCGGGCAGCAGCGCGAACGTGCCTCAGGCGGCAACGAGAAGAGGCAGCTTCATGGAGCGCCTAACAGATCAGGAGGCTGCCCTATTCATTGAGCATGCAAGAGACGATGATGAGGCACCTAGAACCAGCGCATGCAAGCGCAAGGAAACTGCTCTGAGCGGAGGTAAGGAAAGGTGTGAAGGTGAGTCAACCGGTGTGAACCTAACTGCCGGAGTAGATCGGTCGCAAAGCCGACCCGGCACATTCTGCTCTTCTAATTTCAGAGAGAGCGAAGCGATAGAGAGCCCTTGCAGACAACGTGCACCCAGCAGGCACCGCCCGGACCGCAACCGGTCAAAAAGCCGGCGTAGGTCCAGGAGTGAGTTGCGCTCGGGTAGCGATCAGCGGCAGAAATCGCCAGGCAGGTGGGAGAGGTCACGCAGCCGCTCTGGCTCGCGGACATCCCAAGCAGCAGGGTGGCAGCAGCAGAGGAGAAAGCACCGAAGGGCGAGACTACCTCCACTTCCCCCCCGGGGCCAACCGGGGGCCCTCGATGACCGTAACCGCAAGGGGTTGAGCGGGGCCGGGGCGAAGTGGTACATCCGCTATCTTGAGCAGGGGAAAACCCCAGAAGAAGCTCGGGCCATGGTGGGGTGTTCGGATGGAGGTCGAAAAAGAACAGCGAGAGCGCAGGGACCGCAAGCGCACGCGAGAGCCACCCGTGCACGCCACTGAGCGGACGAGCGGGCCAAGCATCAACTCCGGTGTAACCGCGCCTGCTAATAAGCAGAGAAGCGGGGAACAACCCACTGGGTACCAACGACCTGCGCCCGCAGAAATGCGGAGAAGCAGGGAACCTGCATCGAAGCAGCCTTTAGCTGAGCCCGCTATTAAGCGTGGCAGTGAGCTGATTACTCCTCCAGAGCAACCATCCAGCAAGAGACAACGTGAGCAACGCCACCTCCCGACACGGCGTCAGGTAGTCAGGGAGGCCAGATGGGGGAGGGGCGGCCGCAGGCCTCTCAGCAGTCCAGCTACTCGGCAGCCCTGAGGGGCATCCGGGTGGCTGTGCTGCCGAGAGATTACCCAACGGCGGCCCTCAACTCAGACGACCTCACAAAGCTGCAGGACGCCATTGTGCACGAAGTCTTTAAGGGAGCGTCCTTTCCCTTATCATTCTACGGGGTGTATTTCCGGTCGGGAATGCTCCTCGTGGACTGTAAGGATGACAGGACGGTAGGTTGGCTAACCGAGAAAGCCGGCGAACTAGAAAGGTGGAAGGGGCCGGTGATGTGCGTGAAGAGGGGGGATCAGATTCCCCTACTGCACAACGTTTCGGTCTTCCTACCGAGAAGTGCCGATGAAACAGCGGAGTACGCCCTTCAGCTGCTGAAGACCCAAAACGAGGGCATTCACTCCTCAGTATGGAGGGTCATTTCCAGCAGCTCCGAAGACGGCGGGCTGAGACTAAATTTGGGAATAGACGATGGGTCTTACCTTGCCATCAAAAGGGCAGGCTTCATCCTGCACTACAGGTTCGGCATGGTTGTGGTGAGGCCGTGGAGGAGAGAACCTCCCGGCAACAAAGAGCCTAAAGCCCAGGGTTCCTTGGACTCAGGTGCCAAGGGCGTTGCCGTTCCTCCCGCGACTGTGCCCCCTGCAAACGCGCCAGTGCAAGGCACCCAGTCGTCTGCCCAGCCAAGTCCAAAGGATGCAGCCAAAGACAGCAGCCGCGAATTAAACATTCCCGATTCCGAGGAGCTTGATCTGAGGCGACTCGAACTGGACGGGGTCAGCGAGGGCGATATACTGCTCTCGGTCCTCGAGGAGCCAGTGCTATGTGCAATGCAGCGTTGTCAGTAGCCCAGGTCAACCTCCACCACGCAGTGGCCGCTTCGGCAGTCATCGCAAGGAGGTTTACTACGGACGACCTGGGCATTATACTGATACAAGAGCCGTGGGTCTTCAGGGGCCAGGTAAGAGGCCTGAACCACAGGAGTAACAAGGTAATTTGGGATATCTCCTGTGACAGGCCAAGAGCATGTGTAGTGCTAAAGTACAACATTAAACACTTCTGCATTACAGAGTTTTTAACACAAGACCTGGTGGCGGTGCAGGCGACGGTGATGGTAGGCGAACAGACTACGGACGTCGTCTTCGCTGCTGCATATTGCCCGGGGGACGACACCAACGTGCCTCCCCTTGAAGTACAGCAGCTGGTGGGGCACTGCAGACGCAGAAGGCTTCCGCTAATTCTTAGCTGCGATGCGAACGCCCACAACGTGGAGTGGGGCAGCACAGATACCAACCCCCGCGGTGAGTGCCTCTTAGAGTACATATTAAGCGAGAACTTAGGTATCCACAACGTTGGACATACTCCAACGTTTGTGACCAGAGTAAGACAAGAAGTACTGGATGTCACCCTTGGCAACGATTTGGCCAATCCTTTGATTTCGGGGTGGCGGGTCTCATCGGAACCCTCCCTCTCGGATCCAATTCGAGCTAAGAGCGAGGACCAAGGTAGAAGCAATCAGACGCAACCCCAGAAGAACAAACTGGGCTTTGTATCACGAGCATTTAGAATCGAACCTAGCAAACATTGAGCGTAACAATAAGAGAACAAGCTGTATGGAGTTAGAAAGCAGGGTCAGTGGTCTGAACGGCGCCATTACGGACGCCTTTCACTCTAGCTGTCCCGAGACGAGGCCGGGAGATAAAACCCAACCTGGCTGGTGGTCTCGGGAGCTCTCGGCGCTCCGCAAGGAAGTGCGAAGGCTTTACAACAGAGCCAGGCGCACGGGACGCTGGGAAGAGTATTTGACATGCCTAACGAAGTACAGCAAAGAAATCAGAAAATCAAAGCGTAGCAGTTTCAGGAAATTCTGTGAGAGCATTAGCTCGACTCCTGCGGCTGCCAGGCTGCATAGAGCCTTAGCAAGGGACAATCCGGGGACTATAATGGCCATTAAAGGTCCGACGGGTCCTACACTGGTAACGAGAGGGAAAGGGCCCTCGCTCTACTTTCGGCCCACTTCGCTGGTGCTGTCGGAATCCCACCCGCGACTGGACACTGTGAGTCGCGTCCAAGTTCGGCCGATTGGAAAGTAGCCAGGAGTCTGTTTACGTACAACTCGGTCGGCTGGGCTCTGGACACGTTTGAACAGTTCAAGGCCCCGGGGGTAGACGGCATCAGCCCGGTGCTGCTGAAGCGGGGCGGGAAACTGCTTCTTCCCTACCTCGTAAGAATAATGAGAGATAGCCTAGCGCTGGCACACATTCCAGCGGTATGGCAAAGAGCTAGGGTAGTTTTCATACCGAAAGTGGGCAGAAGGGACATGTCCTCAGCGAAATCTTTCAGGCCGATCAGTCTTACCTCCTTCATGTTGAAGGCTATGGAGAAGGTGATTGACCTGGAAATAAGAGCCAACGTTCTCGGGGATGCACCGTTACATCCGGATCAACATGCCTACAGAGTCGGCCGCTCGACGGAAACGGCTTTGTATGCATTGACCACGGATATTCGGGACGCTTTGGAGAATGGAGAAACAGTGCTCTGTGCCTTCCTCGATATCGAGGGGGCCTTCGACAACACCTCGCATGCAGTTGTGAACAGAGCCTTGGAGCAAAGGGGAGTGCAGCCCACTATTCGTAACTGGATAAATAGTCTGCTAGAGACCAGAATAGCCGAAGTTGATACTGGCGAAGATACAGTTCAGCTACAGACGACCAAAGGATGCCCACAGGGCGGGGTACTATCCCCGCTTCTGTGGAGCCTAGTGGTGGATGACCTCCTGCATATTCTCACCAGTAATGGAATCCGCTGTCAAGGATACGCGGATGACATAGTGATAATTGCAAGGGGTAAATTCGTGAGCACCCTCTTTGACATAGTGCAAAGAGGACTGAACCTGGCAAGGAAATGGTGCTTGGAGGTAGGACTGAATATCAATCCTGCCCAAAACGGCCATAGTTCCCTTTACCAGAAAGAGAAAATTACTAGGTAGTAGAGTTATAGCTCTGGGGGGGGTCGCGGTCGAGGTCACCACGGAAGTGAAATATCTGGGTCTCATCTTAGATTCTAAGCTTCTGTGGAAGGCTCATGTCGATGCTGCCGTCTCCAGGGCTAGGAGAGCATTAATGGTGTGCAGACGACTCGCAGGAAAGTCCTGGGGCTGCAGCCCTAGAATACTGCGGTGGATGTACATCATGATAGTGAGACCCATGGTCACCTATGGCGCAGTGGCTTGGGGATCCAGAAGTGCCCTGACCTCGGTTAGGCAATCTATTACCAGGCTACAGCGCTTGGCGGGCGTGTGCATTACCGGAGCGATGCGCACGTGCCCGACAGCTGCGCTGGAGGTGATTCTGGAACTTGAGCCGCTGCACGTCACCATCGACCATGTGGCTAAGCGAACCCTGATGAACTTCTCAAAAGAAGGTTTCGGCAGGGGTAAGTTGATGTCGTCCAAAGCAAGGGACAGACTAGAACCTCAGCTGCCTCTCTTGGGCTTCCCCAGAGATGAGATTCATAAAAAGATAAGGTTTGACAGAAAGTTTGGAGTGGAAATATACAGCAAGGCTACCTGGAGTGCATCCATACTGGACAACCACGTCCAGAGAAGCACCCTACAATGGTACACTGATGGCTCCAGGACCCCCGAAGGTATTGGAGCGGGCGTCCATGGTCCCAGATCCAGCATCTTGGTTCCATTGGGGGCCTACCCAAGCATCTTCCAAGCGGAGGTCTTTGCCATCAGTGAATGCGCTGAGATTAACCTGAGAAGAAATTACCGCGGTGAGACCATTCTCATATCAAGCGACAGCCAGGCCGCGCTCAAAGCCCTCTCCTCCTATGAAATAAAATCATCATTGGTAATGGAGTGCTTTGAGAGACTGAATGCCCTGGCGGAGAGGAACCAAATCCAACTCCTCTGGGTACCAGGACATAGAGGGGTTGGTGGCAACGAAGAAGCCGATCGCTTAGCCAGGACAGCAGCCTCAGCTACTCCGGTTGGACCAGAGCCGATCCTGGCTGTAGGTCCCAGCACTGTGAGAGAAATGCTGAGGGATGAAACTAACAGACTGCGAAACCAACAATGGCGCAATATAGCAGGCCTTAGACAGGCAAAGTCTCTCCTTGAGGGATACAATATGAAAAGGCACAGGTTGCTGATGAGCCTCCCCAAGGAGAAACTAAGAATCATGACAGGAATTCTGACGGGTCATTGCAGATTAAGGGGCCACCTACACAAGCTAGGGATCTGGTCAAGCGACCTCTGTCGCTTCTGTGACTTAGAAACAGAAACCCCGCAGCATCTACTCATGGAGTGCGTTGCTGTGGCGCGCAGAAGAGGCACGGCCTTTGGACGGCCGTGGCCGGATGAGCAACACTTACACTCATTACCCCCGACAACCATACTAGGCTTTCTAGAGGTGCTGGGGCTTATGGAAGTACTGTGATATGAGCCGTAGAGGGCACAATAGACCCATCGGTCGCAGTGCCTTCCTCTCATTTATAATCTAATCTAATCTAATCTAATCACAGATGTCGTCAGAAAATTCATCACTTAAAACGAATTAAGGTAAAGACAATGCACAACCCTAGGATAAATAGGATATAAAGCAGTTGGAAGGCCGTCTGCATCATTTGCAATGGAATCGTCCGAAAAATCGAGTAACGTTGCCAAGACATCGCCATCCGACTCAATTCTTGGAGATACTCCAAACGGTTCGCCCGAGTGTGAAAACGACAACTACGAGGTGTTAATGAATGCCGTAGAAAGAAGTAACAGTAGTAGGAAAATTTACCAGATGGGACAGGAGGAACACCACCAAAAGTCTTACGAAACTCTGCAAAAATTTGCTTCCTTTAATGAGAAGTTGGCTCATATTGGTGTTGACATTGAAGAACACCATGCGAGAGTTAAAATTCGAATCTTCATAAATCGGAATACGCAACCATTATTCGCAGAAACAGTTTCCTAGACCCAGGGAAAGCAGACTATCTTTTAAAGTCTATCGAGTGCAAGTGAAAGATTGATAGATATTATTTTTGAGGTAAGTACTGCGACCAATGGATCTATTGTGCCCCCATTGCTTACAGCACTTCTCCCAGCCCTAGTATCTCAAGGAATCAAATGATCGATCCGGGGAGGAAGGGATTGTATGTGTTTCTCCTTATGCAGCTCTCCCTTCTTCGCGCAACGGCCTAACATTCTAGCAAGGTCACAACAGCGAAATTGGTCGCTGGACCAGATTCTCATCTGGTGCATGTGGCCTTTAAGCCTGCAGTGTCCTGTCAGTATTTGTAGTTTTGCCTTAGGGAGGTTTATCAGTACTTGGTACCTTTTGGTATTATACCCCCCTAGTAGTTTCTTAGTCTGGAGAAGTCCAGCTATGCCCTTCAAGTGCAGTTCCCTTAATTTGCTACACTCTTTTCTTAGCACTTCCCTCACCCTGTGAGTGTTCCCACCGCGAGGAATGGCTCTGGGCCTATAGGTACTGTAGCAGACGCCGTCCTAGCTAGATGGTCTGCTTCCTCGTTTCCCTCGATTCCTGCATGTCCTGGTATCCATAGACAGGACAATATTCTTTTCAGCCAGGGTGTTGAACTTCTCAATGTACACTTCCACCTGGAAGATACTGGGGAAGGCCCCCAATGGTTTCGATAGTTTAGTTCTCGAGCCATAGACTCCCGCTCCAAAACGTTCCGGGGTTTTCGAGCCATCCTTGTACCACTGTAGCGTGCTTGCTTGGACCTTGCCTTCCAATATGGAAGTATTCCAAGTATTTATGTCGTGGAGTATGACTTCGAAGTTCCATTCAAAGGTTGTTATCTTGTGCCTGTCATCTCTGGGGAGATGTGTTAGTGGGAGCTTGGACCCTATTTAGTCCTTGGTCCTAGATGTCAAAGCTCTTTCTTTCCCAAAGCCTTCCCTCGCAAAGTTTAAAAGGGTTCGCTTTGCGGCCTATTCTATGTGAAAAGGGAGTGGTTCCAACTCTATCATTACTTCCATTGGGCAAGTTCGCATCGCCCCCGTTAAGCATACATACATATATATATTGTATTATTATGAGTTTCGCTATCTAATTCCTACTTTTTGCTCAATATGTAATCCACTGCTTTATTTATAATTTTCTGTAGTTTCCTTTAAAAACTTAGCTTTAATAACTATTATAATTATACCTTTATTTATTACACAAGCCTGCAAAAAAAAAAAAAAAAATTGAGAGCTGTTCTGGTATTTTTTGTGTAAGTCTTATGTTTTTGAGTGTTCTGAATCCGAAAATAACTTTAATTTTATCATAGAACGTCACGTTTTCTGACAATGTAGGTGTCTATGTTAAACAAGTTATCATCTTAAAATAAAATACAAAAGATGAAACATTTTTTTTTAAATATATAATTGCGTAACAAAACTAATTTATTTATGTAAAATACATTAATTAGTAAGCATTAAACACATTTCTTTTTCTCAGTGAGACTCCTTTTGGTACATTTTCGCTTGTGGGAAGCATCGGGAAGGTCTCTTTGAAGCGTCCAACCGTAGTCTGCCATCATTGAAACGTTCCAACTTCCCAGGTATATTTATTCCATCTCCTTAATATCTTGGTGAAATCGTTCACCTTGCTCTTCACTCACGCCTTCTAAATTTTCTGGAAAGTAGTCGAGGTGGGAATAAAGAAAATGTACTTTTAAACTCATCAAGCAACCTAAAGCTTGAAATGCTTTTAACATTCTTTTGACGATTTGTTTGTAGTTAGGATCTTTGTTATTGCCTAAAAATTTCTTGATGACCTCTTTAAAGGCAATCCACCCTTCTCTTTGAGGATCCGTCATGGTTGTGATGAATAGTGGGTTAGCCATAAGCCGTCTAATATCTGGTCCAACGAAAACGCCTTCCTTCAACTTTGCCTCCGAGAAGCCTGGAAACTTTGATATCAAGTATTTGAAGCAATTTCCATCTCTTGGAAGTGACTTTACAAATTGCTTCATCAATCCCAGCTTTATGTGAAGCGGTGGTAGACGAACTTTTTGAGGAGGCACCAAAGTTTCATGCAGGACATTCTTTTCGCCAACTTTAAGCTCCCTCGGAGGCCAACACTTTTTGGCCCAGTGATTTGTTCGGTCTCTACTATCCCATAGACATAAAAAGCAAGGGAATTTGGTAAACCCAGATTGTTGTCCGAGCGCCATGCCCCAGATTTTGAAATCAACGCAAAAAAAAAACGTTTATGCCATTTTGAATACAAAGTGCACGTTCAGACAGTGTATTAAACACGATCAGTGTAGGCGAAAGCCAGCCAAATAGAGCGAAGAAAGCTATGAAAAGTTAAAACAAAGTCTCTCAAATATTTAGACCACGCAGTAAGGTACGCACTCAATTGCAAAAAAAAAACGTGAAAACGAAAAGTTCAAAGTGCTGCAAACTTGCATACATATTTACAACAACAGACGAAAGCAGTCTCGATTAAGAACTACCCACACTTCCGCAAGTGAAATCAATAAAAATAGCAATTTTTTGCTGCAAATATTTCAATACTTTTATTGAGTTTTTTTTTTTGTATTTTTTTTGTGATTTTTTTTTGTAATTTTATATTGGTATGTTTTTTTTTGTAAATTTGTTTATGATTTTCTTTTATGATGAAAGTAAACTTTATGCAGTTTATTTGTTCTACATTATACATAAGTAATTACAAGTTAATTTTATGCAATAACTGTAATGATAATACATAATAGCATTTACATATGCATGTAAGTTTGTATATACATATGTATGTTTGTATGTATGTATGTTTAATAAAAAAGAAATTAAAACTATAACTAGATAGTAACAGCTAAGAAACTTTTTTTTACTAATTGTAGTTTGTGTAGTTCAATTGTTTTTTTTTTTTTTTTAGTTTTTTTTATGCATTAATTTTGCATTGCAGTTGAACTTAATTGTAATAGAAACAGGAAAATAATAGTGAACAAGTTTGATTTTTCCATAATTTTTTATATTTATGCTAAGCTTAATAAAATATGCAAACAAACTTTAAGAAAACATTCAAATTAAATTTATTTACACAAACATAGTATAAATTTAAAAAAGAAATATGATAACAAAAACAGAATAAAAACAAAACGTTTTTGAATTGCAACTCAAATGGTAAGCCGTGTGTGTTTGTGGTTGTGTTTATTTTTCATCTTTCTTTATGGAAGCCAAAACGGAGTGCAAAAGCAATAGTGAAAACAATTTTTTTAAACAATAAAATTTGCACAAGTAAAAATAATTTCAGCTCTTAAGTGGTAGATTATCAAAAATTACGATGCGTAAAAACTAAGTTAATAAAAAACTAAAATATTAAAAAAAAAAAACGTTAAAAAAATTTGACTATACAAATGAGTTTTGCATTTGCTCATTTTTGTATGCATATTTTGTTAACCTTTAATAAAAATTTAAATAGTTTTTTTTTGACGAGAAAATTAAGAGCTGAAACCTTCATATTTTTATTTTATGTAAAGTTTGTAAATGCGCAACAAGCAAACTGAATAGAAAAATATTTGTTTTTGTTATTCATTAGCTTACATTTTTTTCTTTGTTTTTGCTTTTTTGTTTAACTTTTGCTTATAAGTAATACTAAATCAATGCGTTTTTTTTGCTTTGCTTTTGTTTCTCTTAAAAAATTAAGTAATTTGCTTGCTGAGTTTTTTGAGTTTGCTTTTACATTTGTTTTAGTTATTAATAATAGATTTAACCTAAATATTTGCTTACATTTATTTGCGTTTTTTTTTAATTTTAAATTTTATGCTTTTTCAATTTTTTTGTTTCGCTTTTCGCAGAATTTTACAATTGTTTTTTTTTGTTTTTATTTTTGCGTAATTTTTTAAAACTAATTTTTATTTTACCATTTCAGGTCTTATTTTTGTTTTTAGTTTTATTTTTTTTTAACTTATTAGTACTATCACAGCCATTTTTTGAAATAAACAAATTTTTCTTCAACCCGTTTTTCTGCTACTCTGCTTACAACTCTGCTATCTCTTGCTGTCGCTAACTTTCAAAAATTACAAAAAAAATTACTGCTTTTTTTCATATAATTAACAATTTTTTATTTGTTTTTATCAACTTTGTTTTGCATAATTACATTTTTTTTAACTATACAATTTTTGTTTCAAAAATTTTAAATTTATTTTCTCAAAATTTTAGGCTTTGCGGCATTGTTTTGTGCGGTATTATTGTTTTTGTATTATTCTATATAACTTCCTTAGCTTCCCATATTAACTTTTGTTGCTTAAAACATTTTAATTGCACTTTTTAACTGAATTTTTTTCGGTGTAATTAAGCGTTTGCCATAAACAAGGAATTTTGCGAATATGTTTGTAGGTGGTATACTAACTTTTAAGCTTGGTTTATAAAACGTGGCAGACGAATTTTTTTTTTGATAAAAATATTTTGTTAGAGATTTTTTTAACACATAAAAATATAGGGAGTAGCTATTTATTTAATTGAATAAGCGTTACTTGCGCGAAACAAAAAATCAAATATGAATTTTTTTTAATTTCGAAAAAACAGAAACAAAAAAAATTCAGAAGAATTTTCCAAAACAGATATTGTTGTTTGTTTCAACTTTTGTTTAAACGAAAAAACTTATCTTAAAAATTGATTTGGCTGCTGAAAAAACTTGCACACTATTTCAAAACAATTTATTTCAACAAATTATACCAAAATAAACCTAACATAACCTCAAAACTAAACTTACTGCGCGAAAGTTTGCGTTTTTTGTCACATATCGCTGGCACTGCTTATTTTTTTTTAATTTTCACAAGCACTTTAAAAAATTAGTTAGAAATCTGCACAATTTTTTACTTTAATATTCAAATTTTGCAAAATCTTTTATTTGGACTGCCGCTTTTGGTAAGCCATATGAAACCGTTTCTTTTTGTTGTAAAGAAAAAAAAGTTATTTAGTATATATTTTGACTAGGAAACTGACAGTTTTGTTGAGACAAAATCTTTTTTGTTCATCTTTAGAAAAATATGCAAATATTTTAGCAAAAATTTTCACTTTATTAAACAAAAACTGCCAGAACTGCCTTTTAGCTGCAAAGCATGTGTGTAATAGTAATTGTAATTTTGATTTAATTAAGAGCACGCTACTTTTGTATATGAGTACAGAAATTTGCAATTATTGGTTTTAAAAAGCAAAAAAAAAACAAAACGGTTATAAATACAATTGTGGTTTTTTTTTCTTTTGAAACTTTCGCGCCACTACCTTTTCAAAACACACCTTTCCCTGTGCGACCGCTACTTGACTCGCTTCCTATACAAACATATACACACATACTTATGTACATCTGTATGTATGCGAGTATGTAAATATATATATATGCGTATGTATATGCCTGATGTCTACCGCTTGACTACATTTTCTTTGATTTAGTTCTTAGATATTTTTTTTAATGCTTTACTTATGTTTATGTGTATGTGATATTGTATAATTTTATATTTTTAATTTACGTGTATATGTTTGTTTTGTTTTTGCTTGCTTAGAAACTAGTAATATTTGTGGAAAAAAACTTAATTTAAATATTTTGTTTTGTCTATTTTAGTTACAACAAACATGCGGCTTTGTTTTTTTTTTTTGCAAATTTTTTACATGCGTGCTAAATTGTTTTTGTTGTTATTGTAAATTATGTACTTCTTCATTTTCACTCTAACAGCATTTTAAAAATTACGAATTGTTGACTGTATTTTTTTCAAATTTTGTTTGCAATCATTTTGCTAAACTTAACAATGCGCTATAAAAAGGGTTTTTTTTCTAATATAGTATTTTTTGTTTTTGTTTGGTTTTCATTTTCTTTTGAATTGGCGTTAAGCCGCTCATATTCACAGACTGGAAAAGGGTTGATGTGGCGCTGCAAATGCCTATGCCTAGTTTCAAATCTCTCTCGCTCCCTCTCGCTCCCTCGATGTCTCTCTCTCCCATTTACACGTCATTCGGCCTGCCAGTTTACTGATACTTTCATGTCTCCAACGATGTGACGACCAGATTGTGAAATACACTGGCCGATTCGCTCATCATAGCCGCTTGACCGCACGAGTCGCTGCCCACGCTTGGTGTTGGACTGGGCGTACCCAAGCGCAACGCATCCATTATCACCTCAAAGTCCTTTTGATTCTGATTCAGATCGAACTCCAATTCCAACTCGTTGGCGCTATTACTCAATTTTTGACGTTTGCTCGGCGACATGCCTCCCATACCCAAGCCTACACCGACACCGACACCGACACCGACACCCATGCCCAGCCCGAGGCCCACACCCACGCCCATACCTCCGCCTATGCCCACCACATCGAGCGGACAATCTTCGATGGCGGATATCAAACGCTGCTGTGGTATATAGAATTGTGAGAGCGCCTCGCGCACCAAACGATCGCTCTCGTCCTCGCTGCGGAGTCGCTTGCGCGACGAGATGGCCTTCTCCAACTGTTCGGCGCCCTGCGTAATTTCCGGATCGATAAGTGGCATTGGCGCATTAATTTCGCTCAATTCACGATCGAGTATTTCCAGGTCATTGTCAAGATTGCTGCTGGAGAGTTGACGTTTGCGGGAGTGTTTATTGCTGATAATTGGCGTTGAGGAGGACGAAGAGGAGGACGTGGAGGCGATGGACGACGAATTGGCAATGGTTGTGTGAGCGTTGGCGGTGCCAATAAAGTGGGTGGAGTGCGTGGTGATGCTGTTATGGATGGCAGTTGGCGTGTGGGATGTGAGAGCGGTCGTGGTGTTGCTGCTGTTGCTGGTGGTTGTGTTGGTGGCTATGTTGACGTTAATGCTGGCGGTTGTGTAGTTGTTGTGCGGCGACGATGAGTTGACAATGGCAGCATGACTGGACGAGTGTGATTTGTTCGTGTTGTTGTTGTTATTATTATTGTTGCTACAATTGAGATTATTCTCGTCGCTGTTGTAGACAAGCTCGCCGCCGCTATTATTGCTCTGCGTGGCGTCGTGTGTGCGCGCAGTGCTAAGGGAGTTGTTGTTGTTGTTGCTGCTGTTGACGATTTCATTGCAGGCGTATTTGTTCGATGGCTGATGATTGGAGTTGTCAATGCCGCAGCTGTTGTAAGGATTGAAAATGTTATCGCGCGCGCTTTCCGGCTTCACCTCGGATCTGTAACGATAGTGAGTGAGAAAGAGAGAGAAAGGAGATGAGTATGTGGGAGTTACTGCAAGGAAATTTATGACTAATATTAATAATAAAGTACCGACAACACAGTTTCCTAAAAAATAACTCACTCAAAGTCACATTGCAAAGATATATCCTCGAACGGTAAAATAACCCGCTTTGAACTCATTTGTACTGAACAGTTAAACTGACAGATCAAACTAGAGGAAAGTGTAAATCGCGCCACTGTTAGTCGAGCAGCTACAACAAAATAAACAAAAAAAAAAGCAATTAAGAGGGACTAACAGACGCGCGCGCTTACCGAAACCACTATGAAGCAGCAAACAGCAGAAAAAGTTTGTATGAAAACTTTCACTCGAGATGAGCCAGTCGCTGGTGGCGCAAAGCGCATACGAATTACGCCAAACAGCACAAAAACGGTGTGCACATCAAAATGCAGCAACAACAAGTGTGGAATAACATTAACGGTTGGTTGGAACCAGCGAACAATCAACGCAGCGCAACAGCTGCGGAGCGCGCGCCGCAAAGAACCGCGAGTAACGGCTGTCAAAGTCAAACTACACACAACAACACGTTCGACCAACGTTAAGGCAGCAAAATAAGAGGGGGACAGAGGAAAGGACTGAAGACTGCTAAAGGTACAAAGGTTGCTGGCAAAGAAACAAATGCAAGGCAAGAGCAGGGTAGCATAGCTTGAGCCAGCGGTAGCTTGTGTAAAGGGAGGCCAACTGAAACAACCGAACAAGCATTAACAAAGAATATTAAGTAACCTTCGAGAAATTCATAGTTCTCAAGTTGATATCAAGCAACATGCTCTAGTTCATTTTAAACCTTGGGGAAACTAAAGTTTTTAAGTTATTATTAAATATTAAACGTCGAAGAAGTTTTAGATTTTTAGAATCAAATTTTAGTTCAAGTTGAGAATTGCGGCGCAGAATTAGAATAGTTGAATTCTAAGAATCATAATTTCGGCTATCCAAGAAAAATTACCTTTTTGTTGCGAAAGCTGTGAGATACACTTGAGAAACCTTCGTTCTCAACATAATCTCAAGTTGCACGCAGAGCTTCAAGTTAATTGGAAGTATTTGCGCGCCGTGACTTAATGTATGACGCTGAGGCAGACGGTAAGGACAGGCTACCGCAGTCGATAATTTTTGTGTGCTCAGTGCGAATACAAAGTCAGAAAAGGTGTGAGTGAGCGGCTCTTAACATGCACTGCACTTTGACAGCAGCGCGCATGGAAGTGCGAATTTATGTGCGCTAATAGTTCGCACGCGTCTCTGGCTCATTACCGATGCCAGTCGATTGAGTGGAGATATATAGAGCGTGTGACAGAGACAAACGGCGCAAAATGAATTGGCAAAGCAGCAAATTTTCAAGCGTAGTGCAATTGGCAAGTAAACAGGTTTTGCGGTAGAAACAAAGGAAGTGGAATAGAAGACATTAAAAAAGAAATAAAAATAAAAATAAATGCAACCACATAAACCAGCAAGAACAAGTATGTATTCAACTGGTATTTATAGCGCCGTCCAAAGTCTCGAATAGAAGCAAATCAAGCGTAATAAATAAACTAGTAGCCGCAATCGCTGAATGCTAACGCGCAGAAGTCATACAAATAAACAACAATAAGAGATCACAAGAAGTGGAATTGCCACTGTCTGCGACTTGCTTGTGGAAGTCGCATCAAGGGTCGCCGCCTCAGGAGCCGCGTAGCAGCTTTGGAATTATGATAACGCAAGTGTTATTAAATTGGAATACGAGCGGTAAGTTTTAATTGACATTAAAATAGGATACGCCATGCAGCCAGTGGTTAGTGTGGCTGTTTCGAGCGATGGCAAAGAAGCGGCAATGTAAGTATAAAAAAAAAGAGTTCTAATACAACAGAGCAGTGCTTAGCATGCATGCCTTGGTTGAATTTGAAATGCTGTGATCATAAACGTAACTGGTATTGCCTTTGTAAGCATCATAAATTCCTACTGTCGTAAGGGGGGTGGTCTAACAGCAAAGCGCGTACAATTTGTGTAGTATTTATGACTTATGCGCGCTAAGTAATAAATGGAGTAGGAGACTTAGCACTTTTAATTGCAGCAATAAGGTGATTCTAATGCAGCGGCGAATATGAAGAAGTAAGCGGGGAAGGTTACTTGGGAGACAACATGGCGAAATTGACAAATGTCTTAGCTGCAGCCATTAAACCTGGTCGTGTTCACTGGGAGCTTGATTTATCTAGCAAAAATGTTACTATCTTACACCTTATTCGAATGCTTTAGTTTTGCTACCAAAGATCTAGTATGTTCAGCTTCCTATTTTTCAGATGGTTCAGAAGTTGTGTGAATTGAGAGAGAAGAGATTTCATATCACTTCGTTGATAGCACAGAATTTGGAGTACGTTCCTCGCTAGCACGGAACTAGTAGTTCGTTCGAAACTCGATATTCATATAAAATCTAGAAATTCAGTATAGTTCAGAACTAAGTGGTATAGAGTTCGAAAAATGATATGAATGTTGTTCCGGTTTTCCGAAACAACTATTAGATGAGAGAGAAAAAAAACTATAAAGTGCTGCTAGGCGAAACGTGTTCAGAAGCATTTCGAGACTAGTTCAGAATTTTTTCCACGTCAGTTCAGGACATGTTTGCGACTTTTTCGGGATTTACTCAGCGCCAGTAGGGAACTTGTTTGAGACCCTTCATAACAAGTTCAAAACTTTTTCGAAACTAGTCACGAACTAAAGTCCCGAAATTTTCCTGAAAGAGTCCAAAAAATAGTCCCGAACTAGTCCCGATGAAATCCCGAACTAATCCCGAAGAGCAAATGTACCGAAAGGACCAAAAAAGTTTAAAAACAGTAGCGAAATCTTACTGTAAAAATGTGGCAGATAGATGTCGTTGCTGGCCACATACATACATCACAAAGGCAATAAAAATTGGTGAAAAACATACTTGTAGTTCTAAACCAAAAATGTCTTTTGACTACTTCAAGCTCACGCGGCAGGGTACGCTTTACCCTAACATTATCAATAAACTATTCCATAGACTCAGCAAAATTAAACAAAAAACCAAAAAAAAACAAAACAAAATAACTGCAAAAAAGACCTTACACTTTCGCAAACTTTGCCAAATTCGCTTTCTTAAAGTTATATAAATAAATAATTCGGCCTCTTCAATAGCTACCATGGCATGTACGAGTAGCTGCCAGATATTTGCACATAAATAATTCAAACTTTAGCGTGCGCTTATGGCGGAAGAGCAGCCGCAATGGGGAAGTTAAACTAAGTAAGTGAAGCAAAAGCAACTTTTTCATGCCACAAACGACACAAAAGCAATAAAGAAGGTCCACTCACACACACACAAACGCACACACATTTAGTAGCAAATACACTGAGCTGATTGGAGGCTCGAAGATATTTGATTACGTTGTGATGGCAGCGAGCGCCCTAGCCAAGAAGATGTTGAATAGAAAACAGAGACGTGTAGCGCAGCTCTATTACAAAATGTTGCATAACTCAGCAGCAGAAGCAGCAGCAGCACGTAGCAAGTAAGAAGCGATAGCGTTAGGAGTAAGACGACAGCTTAAGGACGGGGTTTAAGAAATCAAAAACAAAAAAAAATAAAAAAAAAATTATGAAGCAAAGTAATTGAGCGCGCTGCTTTGTAGTGTACATAGGTAAGTAAATGAAAAGCCAACGTCAATTTTTCTGCTCGGTCTAAACGTAATGGCGAGGCAGCAGAAGCACAGCGCAGCGCACTAGAAGCCAGCGAATGGAAGCTACACGTGTGTGTGTAACTTTACGACTGAATCGTGATAAGGAAATCCCCCTGTAAAACGCCATTTATGCTACGAAATAAGTTGTGGCATACAATTAGACAGCGTCATCGAATGATGAAAACCACATACTACATACATACAAACATACAAAAATGCAACAGAGCGCTGCTTGCTGCCTGCTACTTGACATGCTGCTTTGGATTTGATGGTTTGACTGCCTAACTGCCTGACTGGCTGATTCGCTGGTGCGCATTTATGAGTTGCACAGCGAAATAAAGAGTGGAGCAAGGAAACTAGGTCGGCCGCACCGCTGTTTGCGAGTTCGAATGAGTTGAGCGCACAAAAGCACAATAATAATTAAGCTTATTATAAATGGCGAGGTTGTTGTTTGGTGTTCGCGGTTGTGGTTGCGGTGATTATTTGCTGCCATAGTAAGTGAGCAAGAAAACATATGTACTTATGTATGTACATTCATACTCATATGCACATACATACATACATATGTTTGTACATATGACATTAGACAAAACATCAACTGAAGCGTAGATAATGAAAAGTTGTTGCGAAAAAGATGCGAGCAACAAAAACGTGTAAGGAGCAAAGTAGGAAGTATTGCAGGGAAAAAGAATAAAACAAAATAAAAAACTAAAGAATAAAAAATTGGAAAATCATGGTGGTAGCGTATATATGAAGGCTGCATATCAGAATTATACGTCACGGAGTTATTGACAAGTTTTGAGTATTGTTTTTTTTTTTAAATTTAGGATCTTATACATACATATGTATCTTAAAACGTCAAAAATCGAAATTTCAAAACAAAGCTAATACATACAAAATTTAAAATAATTTATAAAATTGTCATCAATAAATTGAAATTTTTTTGAATCATAAAAAATGCCGAATTTATATCTTTTTTTATCTTCGTCTACCATCAGCTCTGGTTTTTGAAATTGTTGGTAAAAGGAAATGTCGAAGTTTTCTATTTACTTTTCCTTCTGCCATTTGATACTTGGACTTGAATACACAAAATTTAATATGAAATTAAAAAACTTTTTTCTTTCTTTGAAAGTGGAAAATTTGCTAGAAATATTAAATTAAAAAAATTTTTTTTTTTAATGTTTGAATCGTGGCTTTGTATGGATTCACAATATGAGAATTTAAATCAAGAAGAGTAAGTGATTAAAACTACGCAATACGCGAGAATTGACTGCTAATAATTTCAAACTACGCGCCGAGCTGCTACAACACTTAATTGAAAATTACAGCAAATTGGAAGCGTAAATACTTAGCAATGTCAGTCGATCCATTAGCTGTAAAACTGCATTGTGTATTTACACAAACACACTCACACATACACAAACACACTCACATACACCTACACTTTAAACATTGATTTCTCTACTTTCAATTGAAAGTAACTCAAAACGACAGCGCATTAAACATTTTCCTAATTTTCCTCAAATTTGTTGTGTACTTGAATCTAATGCTGCGGCACGAATAAGCCATATGCCACATAAATTTTTAAACATACATACATACATATACATATATACATATACAGCTATACTTAGAGCAATTGCCAAGTGCGGGACCCAAAAACACTCACTGCAAGTACTCGAAATGTCAGAGAAAATATGCTCTTCATATTTAGTACACGCAAGCAAACATAAGTTTCTGTTGATTTCGTCAAATGTTGTCAAAAAGCTTTTAATATAGTACATAATAAAAAACAAAAAATAAATACAAAAAATTTCGTGCATCCAATATTAAGACGCCAACATCGTAGCGACCTCGAAATCAGCGACCGAAACGGCGACGACAATAATACAAAAAGTACAACAAGTAAATGTCAGCTTTACGTGTAGTATTCGTACAGCAAAGCAAATGTGTGTGTGTGTGTGAAAAATTTGGTAAAAAAAAATGAAAGTACTTAATCTGACTTTAACACTAATGAGCAAGCAAGGCGAACACTTGTAGTAAAAAAAAAAGAAATTGAGTAAACATTTCTGTGTAAATAAGTACATACTTACAAAAAAAAAACTCGCTCATTTTAAACCACATTGTTATATTTCGTAAATGTGTAGATTTTTTTATTTTTTTTTTTATACAGACTTTAAGTTTACTTCATCGGGTGGCAACGCTGCCTATTAAGTTTTTCACGATAAAAGTGTTTTTAGACATTTCTTACAATGTTTAAGTAACATATGTATGTATAAAATTAATCGAATGTTTATAAATCAGGATGAAATGACAGCTTTAGCGCTTTACAAAATATTTTTGTAAATTTTTGTTTAACCTGTAAAGTTTTTTTTCACTTTTAAGATATTTTAAAAGTATTAAACGTCTTCTGTAGCTTTTAAAAAATATGTCATTTCATCCTGATTAATACATTTTTTCATGGGGTGGCAACACTAGCTCTCGAAATGCACTTTCTATTTCAAACGCATAACGTAAAATTTAAGATATTGTATTTACATAAAAAAAATGTATACATTTTTCACAAGTGGCAACTCCCTCAAAGAAAATTATAAAAAAAATATTTTTTATTGGTATCTAAACGTTATCGAATTGCAGTGCTCATAAATGACTAAGTCACTTTCTAGCAAATACAACTAACTGTACCTAAAACTAGCTTTTAATTTTTTCACCAGGTGGCAACACTGGCGAACAAAATATTTATAAAAAAATTTATAAATCTAACTGATTTTGCAAAATTTTACATATATGTAAAAGTTAAAAGCCTGCAGTGCCACTCTATTAAAAAGAGAAAGAAAAGGCGAATGCCGAATGGAAGACTACTCGACTTTCCAGAAAGCTTTTTGTTTTTAAGCTTCTGAAATTAACTACTGGGAAGCAAACAAATTACTCAAAAGTTACTTTTTCGTGCTTTCTAATCATAAAAGCGATGAGTATACGATTCTCTTTGAAGTATCTTTTTCCAAATGCTGCTTATTTCGGGCATCTTTTTTTTAAAGCGTCTATGTAATATGGAGTAACGAAAGTTTCTTTTTTTTCGCATTCGAAAATGTTTGCTGGGCACGCACGAGTGCACACAAACCACAATTTTGCATAAATAAGTATTTCGATAGGCGTTGCTGCGCAAGTGTAGACAACCTTAAATCAATTTTTACACAAAATGTTTGCCTACATAAAAATGTGTGTTTGTAAATATGTACGTAAACAAACAAATATCCCACTATGCGTGTCCCGCAAGTCAACGAGCAGTCGAAGAACAAGCTGAGCGAGAAGCAATTCGACAAAATCCGGCACAGCCAAAAACCACTAGCAAAATAAAAACAACAAAAAAAAAATGTAATACACGAAAATGATGAAAAAAACAACTGTATGAGCTAACGGCCAGCAGTGAAACCTTCACACGCATACAAAAAGAAAGTGAACGAAAATGAAGGCGGTGAATGTGCTGCAGTGCGAGTGGCGCACGGGGCGTATACGTGTTGGACATATTTGGCATGGCATACATACCATAAATGGCACAACAACATAAGGACTAAGCATTAAATGCGAATGAGGCAATAGAGTGATAAGAGAATGGCTGAAAGGAGCTACACACACACACACGCATACATATGTATGTATGTTCATATGTTTGGTAAACGACGATTTTGAGGGAGCGCCCGCGCAAGTCACTGTTATCAGTACAACTATGCATAAGCTTTATTGCTTATTAGCATTAATCTTCAAAGCTACCAACACAACGTACACATTCACACGAAGCAATTGAGCGGACAAAAGGTGCGAGCTGTGCCAAGCTGCTTCTATGGTCATGCACTAATTTAGCGAAGTAATCAAAAGCTTTTTTTTTTGATGGGAGTGGAAAAGCAAATCAACAATCAACTTCAAATTCGGTTATAACAATATGACGCGTATAGTTTTTGTTGACTGTTTGTTTTGGTTTTTTTTTTTTTTTTGGGTGACTGTAATGCGAAACTTGAAGGTGAATTAAGGCAGTAATGGCAGCAGCAGTAGTTGAAGCCTAAGCCAGTTGGTGATATTAACTGCAAACTTAGTGTTGTTGTACTTAAACACAACACAACGCAGGCGAGCAATGACAGCGAACGAATATCGCAATGAAAGCGCAAAAAAAAACAACAAATATTAAGTAGTACAACAGTTATAGACAACAATGCCTAATGCGTTTGCAGAACAAAAGTAAAGCATATTAGAAACGCGAAAACGAATGCTGCTTAATGCAGAGCAAAAACAAAAAACAGCAACAAAAGAAACATGGAAAAAAAAATTTGAGTAGCAAAAAAGAGCACAAACGTAGAAAAGTAAAGGAAAAAGTAGCGCATAAACCTTGAACCAAAACCAAAAAAAAAAAAAAAAAAGAACAAATCGCAACTAGGCAAGCATGAGAAAAGTAATGCAGTCGCTGTGATGACAGCGGCAGCGGCAGCAAAGTGTCCTAATTTTCGGTGCCTATTACACAGATATGAGCGGGCATGAGACGTTTACATACATATATACATACATACATACATACATAGAAGCACACAATAAATGAACGAGTGTAAAAGTATAGATTAGTTTGCATGTACATAGTACATATGTATGTATGTATGTAAAGTAGCGCAGTCATAGCAGAAAAATGAAGCAAGTTGATGGGAAATTCTTGTAGCGCTCTATTTACTTATAGAAAATTGCGTTCAATTTAATAGCAGTGCTTTATTTATTATTTTAAATTTTAGCAATTTATTATCTTTTGATTTACTTTAAAATTTGTTTCAATTAAATTACAGCGAATACTCTAACTAAAGCCGTCAAGCTTCAAAGTTTGTACACAATTAAAAACAAAATCAACAAACTTTCTTAAAAATGTACAAATACGAGTATAAACAAATTTTGTATTTTGTTTTTTGTGTAAGTAGTCAATTAAATTTCATGATAATAAAGTGCAAGTTTTAAGTGGCTACAAATTACCGTTGATTTTTGACCACTTTTTTTTTTACTGGCGCCCTTCCGCAGTTTCTTACACGCTCGTGTTAATTTGTAAGGTAAAAACATACACAGCATTATTATTAAAAAAAATTGTCCAAAATCAACGTTTATTTTCAGTCATTTAAAACTTTGTGCGCTTTGTAATATTCAACTTAAATGTGCTACAAAACTGCATACTGAAAGTTTTGATTGCAGTTTTAGTAATTGTTTTTTTAATTTTTCTACATAAAAATGTACATATTCATGCTAGAAAGTTAGAAATTCGAGTTTATAACATTTTTTTTTTTTACATAAGCTACATATATTTTATTAGAAAATAACGAAATCAGAGTTAAAAGAAAAATAAAAATTGAAGAAAATCGTAACTAAATTTGCGTTAACCCAGCAGAACTGCTTTATGTGTGTTCAAATTAACATTACAGTATGTATTATGTTCATGGATATTGTAGGCACACTTCGGGACTTTTTAGCGACAACTTTATATTCATTTCGGGACTGGTTCGGGATTGTTTCGGTATGATTTCGGGACTGTTATCGTACTATTTCAGTATAATTTTGGAACTAGTTCATAAGTATTTCGGAATCATTTTGAATTAATTTCGGGGATAGTTTGTATCGATCGGGATAATTTCGGGACTTGTTCATAACTATTTATTTCGGGACAAGTTCGGTATCATTTTGCACTTAATAAAGCGCCATTTCGATAGTTCTGCAATATTTTTTTTTTTTGGTCGAACTTCTATCATCCCGCAACATGCATATAAAATATAAAATATAATCTCATCAAACAAATTTACCCCCAAGCTAGCCAACAATGTATGTACATATGTATGTACATACATATGTACGAGTGGACATGCATGTGTGGAATTTATCTGCCTTTTGCTGTTAATTTTTGTTAATATATTACTGCTTTTTAACACGTAATACAATCTTCAATCTGCACAGCAGTTCGAGAGTTCGTTACAACTAATTTAATATGCATAGAGTTAACGTAATTACAAAAATTAAAAAAATTTGTATATCTTAAAATAGTATACTCAAAAAGAGTACATAACTCAAAGCGCACGCATCGACAGCATTAACAACAAAACAAAAAAAAACAAACAACGCGTTAAATAGCAAATGCGAAGAAATTCCGAGAGCAGAGCATACATTTATGATTGTGTCTTCCTACATACATATGTATGTATGTACATATGTTACCTACATACACGTTTATGAGTGTGAATTTCTTAGCAAAGTAAGCAAGCAGCGCCATCTAGTAGTCGCGTTGGCTTTAACACGTGCCAAAATAAACGCCATAGCAAACAAGTTGTTTGTGTCCGCTATGGCGTATACGTAACATGTAAGTTTTGGTCTCTGAAGTACGCTACACGCGCGCAACTCTTTGCTGGAGATTTGCTTTAAACGGAAATATATACATTCTTGGATTTTAAGCACACTCACACACATGTATGTTTAGCTTTATATGAAACTATTATTCGCTGTTACTCTTGCATATAGTACAGTGGTTTTTTTTTAACGCTTCTTCGAACGTCAGTTAGCTTAAGCGAGTGGGTGAATGCTAAACATTTTAATGTCAGCTAGCTGAAAACCAAACACTCACAGCAGTATTGACTCTCTGGCATTTTGCTTTTTTGTGTTTTTATCTTTTCTCTTTGCTAGAGTTGTGTGTTGGTATCTGCGTTTTTTTTTTGCAAACAAATTTCACTATTTTTTGCTAAGGCCATTCGTTTTGTTTTGCTTGTTTGGTTTGACTTGTATGATAGTCGCTCGCTCTATTTTTTTTATTGTTCCACTATTGTTGATTCAGTGTGTGTGCGTACGTGCGTGCGTTTGTCGCTGCCCTGCTACTGCTATTGCCATAAATAACAGTATGCTTGCGGCTTACGCATTGCCAACTTAGTACATTTGCACTTACGCATATTTACTTCAATGCAAACATACATACATATGTATGTTTATACATACTTATGTGTATGTTCCCGCAATAAACCGTAAAAATATAAAAATTTTTGTTTATATGAACATCTGGAAGCATGCGTTTGGTATTAAGCCGACTTGCAGCAGCAGTCGATAGTTTGCGGATTAGGCTGATTGCTGTTGGTTGGGAAGCTGATTTTATGACATTTGTATCTTAGCGTGCACGTAATACGCTTGTCGGCAAATCTGTACGAGACAGGTGAGCTATCGAATGTACGAGTATATTAAATGTCAGCAGCAGAGACCCATAAAAATTATTATTTTATGGTAGAGTTTTAAAAAAGTCTTTTGATAATAGTTATGAATGAGAAAAGATGTTGTATAGTTATCGATAAATTTTTTGTTAAGACTTACGTATGTACATATGTATATTATAAAAGTCTTTTCATAATAATTCTTAGCGAGATATATATTTTTAGGTTTTTCAAGACTTTTATTTTCAGACTTATATTATAAAAGTATTTCTCGCTTTAAATTCCGAAGGAGAGAAACATTTGAGTCTTAAAGAACGCCAAACAAGTTCGGCACCTTTTTTGCAAAATTTCGGTACTTGTTCAAGACTAGTTGGGGACTAGTGCGCGATTAGTTCATACTTTTTATTAAATATTTAAAATTTTTTTCAATTCTTAAAAAACTTTTTCTATTAAAAGTTTCGTTAAATTGTAATAACTTTGTATGCCATAGGTTTTGTGTACTTTATAATACAATGCAACATTTTGTAATAGATACAAAAAAATACTCGGTTTAAATTTTTTTAAAATAAATATTGCAAAAAATTTATCTACTACAAATATCATAATAAAAAAAGCTTCAAACTTTTTACAAAAAAATTTTAGAATTTTTTAAATGGAAAATTTTAGTATAATAGAAGGTAGAATAGAAGGTAGCAAAAAATTTGCTGCTGATTTTTGCCATTTTTTTCGAGGATCTTGCGGTTTTTTTTCATATAAAAATAACATACATTTTGTATGATATGCATCTGAGAAAAATGTTTAAAATTTTATTTAAAATTTATTTAAAATTTTAAACAAACATTAACAAAATTATATTTGATAAAAAAAAAATTTAATTAATGACAACAAAAATTTCTATAAATTTTCTAATACTTTCATTAAAAAATATCTCTTCAAAACTTATCTTCAAATCAATTTTTTTTTGGAAATTACATGTATAGCTTTTTTGCATTTGTAAATAATTATAATTTTTTCTATTCCGGCGATCGTCTTGTAGATAATCTCTCAACGTAATTGAAACTAACCAATACACAAAGTTCAGTTAAGAGAAATGTTAAACGCATAACTTGTTTGTCGGCAAGCGCTACAAGCAGTCAATTTAAATATACATACATATGTGTGTATGTATAAGTTAAAGTGTAAGCGCGCGGTGCCTACAGAAGTACTCATAAATCGTGGAATTCCAGTGAGCCACATTTGCACAAACATTTCTATGCAACTACAAACAAATATACAAACACACATACATACATACGTCTATATCACGTGTAAATGTGTACCTTACATACACATACATATTTATATATTATTTATGTATGTATGTACTCTTTTGTAGATAACTTTCATGCTACACTTCCACTTCCCCATCCATACCGCGTACTGGCGCGGCCCAAAGTGGTTAGAGGTCGATTAGGCAAAGACAGACAACGAAAGCAAATGGGGAAAAATGGGTTTTACAAAGCAAACGCGCGTAAGACTACTATGCGACAGGCAAATAGTACACACACACACACAATTACAAACATGCATAGAGCGTGGAAAGTTATTGCTTTTTTAGGGCATCGGACAAAATACAAAGTTACAACTACTACATATGTACATACATCGTTCGTTATATTATTTGTTTGCTTGTTTTCCTCTTTTCCGATGCCTTGCACGACATCAAAGCCCTTACCGAAGGGGTATAGGTTTGCATGAAAGCGGCGTACCGTTTACAAAAGTGACCTCAAAAAACCAATGTTCGTAGAAATGTTGTAAAATATGAAAGAGAAAAAACGGCAAAAAACGACAAAAAAAAACAGCAAAACGGTTAAAAAAATGATTGAAGGGGCGTTAAGTCACTGCTATTTGGGGTTTTAGTGAATTTAAAAGGGGTAAGAAATGCGTCAGCGAAAATTCAGAATTCAACAATACCTAGATTTTCTACAGAAATAAAACAACCAAAAAAAAGCAATTACAAGAAACGCATAAAAATCGATATTTATAAGGTCAGCGTTATCGATAACTAATAATTAAGCGACAAACTATAGATAACTATCAATATATCGGTTAAACGATAAAACTTTTATATTGATAACCAGATAAGATAAGTAGATTAAGTAGACAGCGATTTTGTTTAACAATAATCACAATCAAACTTCAAAATTGTTTACAAAACTTAGGCTTATTTATTGATGTTTTAAGATATTTTCAAAATATTGTCAAAAATCAATGTGAAGTCTGAAAGACATTTGAAACTAGATAGAATTCTTTTTTAAAAAAGCTCTTATTTAAAAACTTCGAAACTTAGATGAATTACTTTAAATTTTGTACAAATTATTTTAAAATTTGTACAGATTATTTTTTATTTACTAAATTTTTGAATAACATTATCGAAAGAAAGTTATCCTGCAGAACATTTCCGTTATTAAAAAAAAAATATTAACATGTGAACATTAGTTCTGTTTCAATGTATCCTGAATGTATTATGTATGTAAATATGTATTAAGAAATCTTTAATTTCATTCATTCTTTAACAAAACTACATAAATAAAATGTAAAATAAAACAAAAAATTTAGTGAAATTAAAAACAAATTCCATGATATGCAATATTGTTTAAACTCCGAAAATAATTTAAAATATTTAAAAATTTTTTAATAAAATTCAACAAAAGTTTTAAGAAAGTAATTTGAAGCTTCTTAAAAAATCTGCAGTGTTTTTAAATTTGTATCATTTTTAAGTTTTATTTTTTTTTTTGGAAATTAATATTTTCAAAATTTCCAAATTGATTATTTTTCAATTTCTTTTTTTAATTTTAAAGGAAATGATTTTTCAAATTATTAAAATTTTTACCTTCGCAAATTTTCTAATAGGTTTCTAATATTATTTGAAATTATGGATTTAGTAGCTTTTTATTAATAAAATGCAGGAAACCGTAGAGCAAAAGAAAAACTGAAGAAAATGGATACCGTTTTCAATTTCATGCAATTTTTGTGAATATTGGATGTGTAAACCGTTTTTGATATGTTTTTGTTTTGCAACTTTCAACAGAAGTTTCTCAATTTTTTTTCTTATAACGATTAGCGCTCTCACAAATTTGTCTTACAAAATTTTTATTTGAAATTTTCTGCTTATTGTAAAAAATTTTCAAAAGAAATGAAGTAAAAATTTGTTGTAATTTTCTGGAATTTATATGTATATTTTTTTAATTCAACATTTTTTTTTACCCAAAATTTTAAACATTTTTTGTTGATGTGAGTAAATCTTTGCAAATAATTGTTTAATAATACCACATAAATTAAAATCTGCTAAATGTGATAAGTGCGGCAGTAGAAGTAAGCTCTAACGCGCTTAACTCTGCTCGTATATACATACATATGTATGTATATTTGTGTGTTTGTGTATTTGTTTTGAATTTGCAATTCATGGCAATGACACGTGTTCGCAATCGATTAAATGCACAGCCATACACACTTGGGAAACTCGCTGCTATATCATTTTAAATATTTCATATTGCACTGACGCTTAAAATTCTCGTGCATAAATACGTAAATATTTATAAATATACGCATATACTATGTACATACATACATATTAAACTTTGTTTACTATTATTTTTTTAGTTGAGCTTTAAAGTTTGCCATCATTGATATTTATTTGCAAGTGTTTCATACTAAGAATTCACTAAGGTCACACAATAAAAAGGTGTACGCATTATTAGTGATGCACAGAACCGTGGAGGTAATCGGATGCGGAGAGTCGGTGGCGTTAATGAAATGGCTCGTGCGTGTCTTACAATAACCGAAAATCGGCACTAAATAACCGATACTCGATTGCAAATGGCAAGGAGAAGGATTTAAGAGGATCTAAAAACACGTTTCACAAGGCGAGAAAATCGGTGTAGAAAAACCGAAAAATGGTCGCAGGAAAAGCTTAAAATAGTTTCAAAGAACTGAATAATCATTTCCAAACGACCGAAAACGTTTCCTACAGGACCTAAACAAAAATGGCGGCGGCAACTTCACTTACTTAAATTCAATTTCTATATTATTTTTTAATTTTTTATTTTATTTTTTACACGAATATCAACTAAGAAACAAATGTGATATACTCGTACATAAATGTTTATATCAAAATTAAAAAAAATTAATTGAGTTTTTGTACATATTTTTTTCATATTTTCTTTATGTGGTCTATTTCCGTTGTCATATTTTTTTGGAACCACAAAAGTCACACATACCCGATACTCTTTAGTATTGGATCCAACAGAGCCGGTTTTCTCAAATACACCGAATCGCATATTCTAAGTACACAAGCTGCTGTGCAACAACAAAAAAAAAACGTTGAATTAAAAAGTCTTTCACAGAAAACGTCGAACAAATAATTCCAAGTAATCGAAAAAGTTGTGTGTTACAAAGCGAATTTATTTGCATAAAAAATTGAGTGAGTGTACAAGTATATATGTATGTACATACATGTATAGTAGTTTAAAACTAACGTTTCTCTGTAATTTTCCATATTGTAGAGACGTATGTAAAGGGTGTTTTTTTTACATGTTTGTTTTTCGAATAGAGATAAAACTGGCATTTTGTGGTCAAATCTGGCAACTCTAATGTCATTTATGTTCAGTTTGGTTTGCCATTTCATCATGAACAGGTTGACAAAAGAACAACGCTTGCAAATCGTGCAAATTTATTTCGAAAATAATGGTTCAGTTCGCGAAGTTTACCGTGAGCTCCGTCCATTTTATGGTCGACATAATCGTCCATCAGAGCAATTAATTCGGTTAACCATGGATCGTTTTCGCACTACGTTTACTCTATGTGATAATACGCATCCGCAGAGACGTCGAACAGTGCGCACCGAAGAAACAATTGCCGCTGTAGAGCAAAGTGTTGAAGAGGACCCGAATGAATCGATTCGCCACTGTGCACAGCAATTGGAGCTTTGTCCATCAACTTTATGGAAGATTTTGCGCAAAGATCTTGGCTTGCGACCTTACAAGATCCAGCTTGTGCAAGAATTAAAGCCGCGAGACCATGCAATGCGTCGTGATTTTGGTGTATGGGCCGAAAATGAGATTGATCTCGATGCTGATTTTCATCGCAAAATTTTGTTCAGTGATGAGGCTCATTTTTGGTTGAATGGCTACGTCAACAAGCAAAATTGCCGCATTTGGAGTGAAGAGAATCCACATGAGACCCTTGAAACGCCATTACATCCACAAAAACTGACTGTTTGGTGTGCTCTATGGGCTGGTGGAGTCATTGGGCCATACTTCTTCCGCAATAATGCTGGAGAGGCAGTTACCGTTAATGGAGACCGGTATAGAGCCATGATAACCGACTATTTTGTTCCCGAATTGGATGGCATGAATGTGGATGAGTTGTGGTTCCAACAAGACGGCGCTACATGCCACACAGCGCACGTCACAATCGATTTATTGAAGGAAACATTCGCTGAGCGCATAATTTCGCGGAATGGACCTGTCAATTGGCCACCAAGATCGTGTGATTTGACACCATTGGATTATTTTCTTTGGGGATATGTGAAGTCGCTCGTCTACACCAACAAACCAGAAACGTTAGGGGAATTGGAAGCCAACATTCGTGGCGTTATTGCCGACATACGGCCCATATGCTCGAAAAATTGTTTGAAAATTGGACCTGTAGAATTGGCTTTATTCGAGCCAGCCGCGGCGGCCACATGCCCGAAATCATATTTAAACATTAATGGCATAAAATTATCCTTCCAATAAAGCCAAATTGATGGACCTTAAAATGATTTTCTTGTGTTTTATTTCAATTCGAAGTTCTATACCCCTAAAAAAAACACCCGTTACATATGTATTAAGTTATGAGTTTTCTTGCAAACTGTATGCTGCATACTAATTTCCATCGAACGAATTTCACTTTAATTTTAAGCTCATTTATAACTTTGAAAACAATGCAGATATGCAGATAACACATAAACATTTATGTATGAACATATATGTATACATAGGTAAATATACACACATTCATATATGTACATACATATACAGATGTACCTCGCACACGACTTATGTAACTAACCATCGCTCGTATATTAAAATGTATTTATTAAATTCACTCTAAGTCATATTTTCAATTGCGTTTCGCCAGCGAGTGCTGAGCAAATAAATATGTACATACAAACTTACATACATACGTACATATGTATGTATTTATGACAAGCAGAAAAAAAGCAACACCAACACCAACAACAATTGCAAAAGTGCTCATTTACTGTCAGCATAAATGTAAAAAGCTTTTATAGAGCGCACGACATTGAGAGTGAATAAGTGCGAGATGGTAAATATATGTATGTAAATACACATATGTACATACATACATGCACACACATTTAACATATAAACACATACAGTTGTAAGTAGCGGCGCATTTTGTGGCATCAGCACGCTTGGCATTGAATGACTTGCATTTGTATGCGTGTTTGGCATACATTTCGCTGCCAGTTGTCATCATAAACAATGCGTAAAGTAATAAATAAAATAATTTATTTGCAAAATACACTAATTCACTAATTGCGCATACATATATTGATTTACGTATAACATACATACAAACACTTACGTATATTTTGTTTTATTGAAATTTTCGTTCAATAAACAAAGTTTTAGAGGAAATGACGAATATTAGCTCATAATTATTATTTCTTCCAATTTGGTTTTATAGCAAAAACGAAATGTGTTATAAACAAATAAGAAATAGAAAAATGAGTACATAGAACATTAAGATTAAGAATAAGTATGTTGTTGTTGTATTTGCCTTAAAGCACTTATTGAATAATTTAAAAATAATTGCTTTCGGTTTTTATACAATTTTGTACATTTAAAATCGTTTTTTTTTTTGTTGTTTGCTAAGGCTGTTAGAACTGATAAAGGGCTTTAAAGTAAAATTTTAACACTAACAAACTTCTGGAGGTCCGTATTTGCGACTTAAACTAATTTAATGTTCTTTCGACCCATCGGAATTGATTCAGTTTAATTCAACTCATTTGAACTCAATTAAAATTTAATTAAATTTAATTAAATTCAATTCAATTCAAATCAATTCAAATCAATTCAATTCACTTCAATTCAATTCGAGTCAATTCAATTTAATTGAAATTAGTTCAACTCAATTAAATTCAATTTAGATCAATTCAATCCAAATCAAATCAAATGAATTCAATTCTACTATATTCATTTTAATTAAATTTAATTCAATTCAATCCAACTCAATTCAATTCAATTCAATTCAATTCAATTCGATTCAATTCAATTCAAATCAATTCAATTCAAATCAATTCAATTCAATTCAATTTAATACAACTCATTTAATTAAATTTAAAATTTAATTCCATACAATTCAATTCCACTCAACTCAATTCAACGCAATTCAAATGGATTCAGATAAATTTAATTAACATGAATCCAATTCAATCAAATTCAATTAAATTATATTCATATAAATTGAAGTCCTTTAATTTCTTTATAATTCAATTCAGTTCAGTTCAATTAAATTAATTGTAATTTAACGCAATTGAATTCATTTCAATTAAATTCTATTAAATTAAAATTAATTTAACTTAAATCAACTCAATTCAACTTACTGCAATTTAGATCAAATCAACTCGCTGTAATTTTATTTAATTCCACTTAATTTTGTTCTAATAAATAATATTTAATTTTACTTGAACAAACTTATTTAATCCAATTAAAGTCTATTGACTTCAAATCAATTTGCAACATTTAAATTAAATTAAAGTAAAATCAATTATAATAAAATAAATTCAATTTAATTAGCTTCATTGAATGCAATTCAATAAAAAAAAATCCATTAAATCAACTTCAGTTTAAATTAATTAAAATCCATTATAAACTTATAATAAAATATATAATTAATTTTTATTCATCTGAATTCAAGTTATTTTAATTTAAATCAATTTAAAAAAAGTCAATTTAATTGAATTCAAATAAGTTAATTCATAAATTAAATTAAATTCAATTTAGCTTATTTAAAGATATAAATATTACTTTTAATTAAGCATGAAATCATTTGATTTCGTTTATTTTCTTAGCATTTATTTTTTAATTCAATTTCTGTCACTTTATTTAAAAAATTTTTAAGGATAAAAATATTTTTTTATTTTTTTAATCTATTTCATGTAAATTTATTTCTTTTTTTATTTAATTTTGCTAATTTTTGAATCTGATTTTATTTAATTAAATTAAAATTAAGTAAGTTAATTTGGATGGACCTAATTTAATTGTATTTCATATTTAATTACTTTGATTCAACTATATTTATACTTAGTCATTTTGCAAATTAAAAATTTGTTCATACTTTTTTTTTGCTTTAATTTATTCGTTGTTTTTTAGTTTTCTATATTAAATTTACTTTATTTAAATGTGTTAACTTCAGTTAATTTACTTTAATTGATTTGATGTGTTTAAATTTTTCTATAACAATTTATTTAATTTCATTTTACTTGATATTTTTCTACTTTATTTCCACTATGTACATATGTATTTGGCATTCTTAATTCAAGCCATACATATCCTTTTTCGCTTTAACTATTGTTTTCTTTTTTTTTCATTATTATTACCTACCATATTTCCATTAAGTTCAGCAAAAAAAAAAATTTTAAATAAAACAATAACAGACCACCGCCGCTTCCCACTTTGTGGCTATTAAGTTGCCACAATTTTTACAAATTCAATCGTCGCCTAATCAACAAATAAACAAATAAATAAAAATTGCAAAGAGCAGCGCAAAACTGAAAGTGCGCAACACAATCACAAGATACAGTAACAACAACAACAACGCATAAACAAGCAAACCAATAAATAACAATAACATCAACGCGCAGAGTAGCAAACAAATCACAAACAACAACACAATAACAGGCGCACAACAAAGCGCATCACCGCATCATCGCATCATCGCATAGCATCAGATGTAAATGACCAGCGTTGAAAACAAAATCGCGTCAGTCAGAGATATTTAATTCTCTTTTATTATTTTTTTGCTTTTGTCTTCACACAACTGTTGTTGTTTTCACTAATTTGCACACTGCAACTCGCACACCCCACCTGAAGCAGCGCCAACAACAACTGCATACAAGTGAGTGCGAATATGTTTTCAGCTACCTGCACTGCTAATAATGTGCGAGTATCTGCGCTCATTCACTTCACTTACTCACTGTCGGACGCTGCCTCTTCTTGTGCGCTCCACAGATTGCGCATACTTTGCTTTTCATTTGGTTTGTTGTTTACGTTGTTTATTTTCTTTTTATATATTTTTTTACTGCGCTTCGCTTTGATTTTGTACTTTCGTACGCGCGCTCTGTACGCTGACTGCTTGCTCTTTAGTGGCCTTTTAGTTACTTACATACATACATACATACATACATATATTGTAAGTGGAAAGAACACAGCGCGATGGGTTGTGGAGCAACGCCAGACACTCGCGAGTTGATCCAAAGCAGAGCTTTTCGTGTAATAGAGCACAAGAGATTGCCGATGTGTGGCGTGTATTCGTTTTGGGTGTCTCGTTCAAGCAAAATCAACAATGCTGCATTGCAATCCATCTATGGTAAACAGCAACAGCAGTGTTGTTGTTGCTGTTATTATTGTTTCACATTTGTCGTTCTGCCGTATAGCTATGGGCGTTGTTATTGTTGTTTTTGTTTACTTATTGCTCTGAGCGCGTCACAAAGTGTTTCTTCGTTTGTTTATTTTACGGTTCGGTTATTCTTTTATTTTCGAGTTTGTTTTATTTTGTTTATTTTATCATATAGCCGCTTGTTGGCGTGTGTTGTTTTTGCTTTTATCATGTTTCTGCCGTTTGTTGGCTTTTGACAACGGTCAGATATTGCGTTCGGTTGTTGCTGTTGCTGTTTTTATGTATTCTTTTTTGCTTTCGATTCCGCAAGTTGTATTGGCGCGTTGGGGACGATTTTATGCTGCGGCGTAGCGGCGGCGGCAGTGCGCTCGAGCACTGCTTGCTTGCTGAGCTGTTGATTTTTTACGAGGCTAATATTAAATTTATTTGGTTGACAGATGAAGCGCGGCGGCGGAGTGGGAAGCGCACATGTACACTTTGCTTAGATAGCTTTGTAGCAAGTTGGCGGCGGTGCTGGTGATGGTTGCAGTTAAGGAAGCGCTCTATCGCCATTCGGCGACTCTAGTCATTTAGTCAGTTTATAACTTATGTTGTTTGCATTTTGATAAATGAATCCGAATTGTTGTATGTAGTAGGTACACATCTGAGACTATTGAATTTGGTTTTCTGTTTGCATTTGCTACACTTTTACAATATGCAGGCGCATACCACAATTCGCTCATACAAACAGACATATGTACATATGTACATACACATATCTGTGAACATTATTTTGGTAGAGCCGGAACGAGGGGCGGCCGAGCAAATATAGAGCAATATAAGCGTACGAAGCACCAGCTTGATATTGTGGGTTACATTTCGATTTATTTTTTTTTGGTTTTTTTTCGCTTGAGTTAGCAAGTGCTGATTGCTTGTTGTTACAATTTCAATTGCTTCAACGTTTATTCGAATGGCGAAGGGGTAGCGCGCGGTGATTTGATATGGTATGCAGCGGAGCATGAATAGCGCTGGAGTAATAAATACAAACAAATGTATGTATGTACATACATATATACCGACTCAATGCGATATGTAGCGTGGGAAAGGATTTTTTTCGGTGGCAACCGCACTATTTAGATAAGCGCTGTGATTCCGCTTTGTTGCTGCGCGACCAGGTAACGGCAATGTGCATGAATTATCTATTGGCTTTATTGGGGCTTATAACTGTAAATTGCAGACTAAGCGCGTTGATGTGGTATATGTGAGGCGAATAGTGATTTATTGCAATTTAAATAGAAATGGAATATTAATATTTAAGGTACGCGTAAGTGACACTTGCTTTGGTTGGCCAAAAGCGATGGCAAAGTTAAATTTTTTAGAGTAAAGGACACGCTTGACGTTAATGCGACGTAACTGCGTGGACGGAATTGTGCACACTGAACTCACCACACCTTAACTCACCACTCCTTGATTCACCCCACTTAAGCTCACAATGCCTTAGTTCACCATACCTGAGCATATCACACTTAAACCGACCACACTTAAACTCACCACATTTAAATCCACCACATCTAAACTCACCACACTTAAATTTTACGTATTGAAACTCACCGCATCTAAGGATGAGAAGTGGTAAGAGAGAGAGAGCGCTTGGAAGCAAGCAATGCCGAATGATCGAATAAAGCGATAATACATACATACATACATATACTGCCTAAATTTTTAAATGTATTGCACTGTTAGGTGAAAGATTTTTTACATAATGATTTCGTCAAGTTTTATGACGTCTAAACAATAAACAAATTGTTTAACTGCGCACCAACAAGTCAACAGTAAGTAATAATGTTCATATGACGATTGACGGATATCAAGCCGCGTTTCAGAATAAATAAGTAAAATAAAAGGTATATTAAAAAGAAAAATATACAATTAATTTTTTTGGCATTTGCTAGCAGTTTTGTCTGATGCGCAGTTCCTCATTCACCTTTTACTTCTAACAAATTGATATAATCATAAGCAAGTACTTAGTTACGTTTGTCTTAAATTCACGTTCTTAAAAACTCATTCGCCTTGACAAACCTCAAACAGTTTTTTTTATCATTTCAAATCGTTTTACTTAGAATCATTGTTTATTGTTTTTTTTTATCATTTCTATGATTCGATACGCCAGCGCCGCCCTTCAAGTCATTGCGAAATTGTATACATTTCAAGGTAATAAGTAGAAATACATATGTATGTATACGTATAGTATGTACGTGAAATACAGTGCGTTGCAGAAACTTTAGCACACGCGCATATTGGAGAATTATGCGAATTTGTTTTACTTTTATTTAATTTTTAATATTTTTCAACTAAAGTATGTAGAGTTAAGTTAAGTTTCAAACCTTATACAAAGTTCCATAAAAACTACGCTTTAAAAAAATCTATAGAACTTTCTGAGTATGCAGTTTTGTTGCGCATACAATTTTATTCCAATAAACAGTAAATTTCAAGTCGCTAAAGCTACCGTTGATTTTTGATAATTTTTCGTTGCGAACAACTAGAAACTTGCACTTTATTGCATCAAAATTGAATGCGCTACAAAACTGCATATTCAGAAATAATTTAAACTGCTTTAATGTTCGAAATTTTTATACAAATATTTTAATTTATTAAAAATTTTACATAGAGGTTGAAACTTTGCAGTTTTCGTTAGAGAAGAGAAGTGTCTTTTAATTAAAACATTTTCGAAATTAATAAGAAGTAAAATTAATTGTTGAAATTCGCGAATATGTGGCTGTGCTTTAGTTTTTAAACGCCCTGTGTGTAGATAAGCTTGTATGTACATATGTATGTACATATGTATACTTGCATAAAATTCAAGAACGTTTGCACGTTTGTTACAACGCCCTATTAGCCTATTTTCCGCAACAAAAACCCACCCATGGCGCTGTTTTTCTCTTAGTAGCTTTGCTATTACTTTCCAAGTATGAATTTCGTTTTGTGGTTTTTTTTCTCGCTTATTGCGTTCTTAGCGAAACTTGTATTTGCTTTGTGCTACGCTAGGTATGTATCTACAATTTATTTTATTATAATTTTGTTTTGTTAACACGGAACTAATGTTCCCGCAAACGCGATTGTTTCGCTATAAATTTGCTTTTTTTCTCGCTCTTAATATTTGTGGTTGTGCGCTTAGTAGCGCTCAGCTAAGAGCTCAGCGAAGCGCTTGTGCAATAGAAATAAATGTATGTATGTATGTAAGGGCAAACGTATAAATGTGATTGCATTGAAATCAATTAGATAATAGTTACAAGCTGCGCGTGTAATAGATGCATATTATGTGGGTAATTGCAGCTAAAACAAAGGCAACAACAATACTACACAACTGCACTGGCAGTGCTAGATAATAAAGCTGAACTACTTACATACATACATACATACATACATACACTAGTTAACAGCGACAGCCGGACGCGCCGCTAAGCAACTTGCACAGCTTGTACAATTATTTGCTTTCAAAGACTTTCAAAAGAGTTAGCGCGCACAGACACAGTACATATGCATCCACACAACGACCAACGCTCCTCTGTGTGACCTCACAAAATAGCTACACAATATCAAAAACACAAATACATACTTTATAATGTGTTAAAGTGGCTGCTAACAGCGGTGGCGCGGACATAAAGACGGCGTTGGGTCACCACAAAAAGAAGGAGAAAAACAAAAAAAACAACAACATAAATGCACGGAAGCAATCCAAGCATAACTAAGTGTTTATGTGGTGCGATTTGTTGGCGAGCGCTTATGCGTATGTGTGATCGACTAGCGCAGAGGAATTTAATTTGAATATTAAAGCGTAAGAAAAACATATAGCGAAATGAGATAGAAAAACTTGAAAGAGAAAACTAAAAAAAAAAATTTAATACACAAACGCACCAGCGCATGGTGGTGCAAGACCATACATTTTTCAGAGAAAAAAAAAATTTTAAAATCAAAAAAAAATTAAATGAAACTAACCTCAAAATTGTGAAAAAAAACAATAAAAAGCGCAGTGCTGTATATGTGAAATCGTTTTTAATAATATTAAAAGGAAACACAAGAAAAATCACGCTATTGTTTAGTTTTTACGCACATCTCTCTTACAAACCTAACCTCGAAAACGCTTTAAAGTGTCATAAAAAGCGCATTGTAGCATGTATGAGTTCGAAAATTTGTTCAAACATTAATAAACACTCGAAAAATGGGCGCAAACAGTTTAATTTTGAGCATAGCTCACTTACAGACCTAACCTCAAAAATATCTAAAGAAGGGTAATAAAAAGCGCATCGCTGCTTATGTGACACCGAAATTTTGAGCATATATTGATAATAATATTATAAAGTGGCATACATAAAGTGAGCGCTTTTCGTTAATTTCTACACTTACCTCCCTTCCATACAATTCTAACCTCAAAAATGCTAAGTGAATTTTGTCGGACGCCGCGAAGTCGGCGGGTGTTTTTTATTAATATTTTACTGACTACGTTTTATTTTTTTTTTACTAATAGCAGACAATTTGTTTAAATTTCTTGCACCGAACCGCCCAAAGGCAGCGACAAATTAATCTTTACGAAATTTGCTCAACGATTTGACTCTGTTTATTTAAGTTAATAAAAAAGGTGTATATTCCAAATGCTATATTTTTTACGCCGACATACTACGGTTTGGCGTTGCTTTTGCTTTTGTGCCACTGTTAAGCTTGTAAGCCAGCAGATAACCCAGCTTTGAACCACATAACTAGCCACACACCCAAGCGCGCGCAGACACACAGCCAAACGAAGATAAATTCATACATTCATTTAAGCGAACAGACGAGCTAAGAGCAGCCAAGCAACCAGAGTCATTCATAGCAAAATAAATGTATGTATGTATGTACGAGCAACTAACCAGCGAGCCAGTCAGATAGAGACAGTCAGTTTGAAATGTACGAGCATTACACAAATGATGGGATGCGCGCGCGTTTGTCCAGCTGACTGACTGTATGACTGACTTTTCGTCTGATAGCCCAAACGCCGTACACATTACAACGTCTGCCAATTCAAGCAGCGCGTCTCTGTGAATGCGCGCTTACAATTGTAGAGTCACAATTCGATGGCAAAATGGATGTACATATGTATGTTTGAAAATATAAAGTGAGGGAAAAACTAAAATTGCGCCAAGCGAAAATTCATTTGAATAATAAAGCGAAATGAAAATTAAGCGCCGCCAACAACAAAGCAGCGCAACAGCAACAGCAACAGCAGCCGAAGTAGAAGCACTGACAACATCACCAGCAATGCCAGCAACAATTGGAAGGAGAACGATGCCTGCGACTTGGCAGCACCAGACGATTTGTACATTTGTATGTACGAGTAAATAGCTTTTGTGGTGCGCACACTACTTGTCTGTACAGACATACAAATATATAAGTCCAGCTAGCTACTTGCCACATATGCGAACAAGTAGTGGTTGCTGCAACAGTTGAAAATTAACATAAAAACTGGAAGCGCTAGTTGGACGCACATACGCCATAGTATTAGCGTAGACGTAATAAGTGAACAGAGCGTTGGTTGGGCAGGCAGATGTAGTGTACATAGCGGCATGTATGTACATATTTAGCTCAAGCAGCATGCAAATAGCAAGTCAAATAGCAATACAGACAGACCAATAGACAGATAGAGTAAAACGAGAGACAGCTGGACAGTGTTGAAGGCAACTAGCCGTAAGGAAATGGACAATGTGAGGTTCTACATAAAAACATAAAATATACTCGCATATGTGGCTTACATGAAGTGTGTGTGTGTGTGTGTGTGTGTGCCATGGTCACGAACTCAATGTCTAATAGGTAGCAAAGGATAGTCGCCTCCTGTGGATTTCTGTGGCAGTTAACAGCAGCGTTATAGTCGAGCGCATAAATTATATTTTTTTGATGACTAACATAGCACAATAACAATTACAATCACATCAGATCTAGAGGTGCTTATGTATGTATGTACATACTACATATGTATGTATCTAATGTTTGTTGTGTGCTAAGCGACAGTGTTTTTAATGAGTTAGCGGCAATGATTAAATGACTATCAATACTAACTAAGGCGCCTAGAAGTATGTGACAAAAATTGTTTATTGTTTGGTATAAATGCAGCGTTGCATATTTTATATTTAAAATGTCAATATTGGTCATTTAAGTAAAGTATAGTACCGGTTTTCTGTAATTCAATAATCTCAAGACTCAGTATTTCTTTTTTGTTTTTCTTTTAATTTTTTTGTTACCTTCTAATCAAGTGATTGCACATTTTTAGATTTGATTCTAAGACAAGCGATATTATTTTCGGATTTATGAATGCCAACTGATCTAAAAATGTGACTTTCGTCGCTATTAAAGACTGACTCTGTCTACTGAATTACAGAAGAAGTTTAATGCCGGTATTTAGTAATTGGTATAATCTCATGTTAAAAAATTTTGAGATTATAAGCTAGAGATTATTGCCTCTACTTGCTTTTACGTTTTTATATTTTGAGTTTGTTTCAATTTTTTGTGAGCGGCTTATCACCTAGTCATGATTTAGAGGCTTTATTTTGAGACTTGCGAATGCCAACTGGTCTTAAAATGTGACTTTTGTTTATATTAGATACTGAGACTGTTTACGGACTTACTGAAGATGTTTAAAGCTACAAAACGGTTTAGGATCATCAAAATCAATTTCTTAACTTTAGTAGTCGGCAGTAGGTATCTGATTTTCTTTGTATAATCTGTATTTATTGGAAATTGTTTATCATGTGGCTGAGAGTTCTCAATTTACAAAGTTTTTGATTTTCTTTAATTACTTCTTTTTAAAATTTTTTTCCCCTTTACAACTTGTTTTATTTTTGAATGCTTTTTTTTTCTAAACTCATTTAATTTTGTCTACACAAAATACAATATGCAAATTGACTCAATTAAGGCGCTGTCTTAGCGGGCTCTCAATTTCATTGTAATGAACATTCGACTGCATTCAATAACAAAATGTTTGTACAAAAGCAATTAGATATTAAATTTAAGATGCAATTAATTTTACTTTGTAATGTCGTATTCGTATTACCTCACTCGTCATTTCTCACCTACATAAATATATCTACTTTTTGCAAAAATGTGTGCACACAGCCACTCACTGGCAAGCGCCATATCTCAGCAATATTGTTATATTTTCTAATCTTCCATTTTGCAGCGTAGAAAGTGAAATTCTCCACAGTACGTTAAGTTAACCAGCAAAAACAAAAACAAAAAACAGAAAGAAAAAGAAAACAAAAACAACAACAGCTTATACACGCTTGTATGCCAATGAACGAAGGGGAAAGCAAAATGACAATTTAACGATTTTCATTTTCGACACGTTGCAGAGCTGAAGCTTCGTCGTCGGTGTTGCCATGTCAAGCGACGATGTAATGTGTGGAGTGTGTGTGTATGTGTATTACAAGCATTGTTATTATTGCTATTGTTGTTATAGTAGTAGTTGGCCATATTAAAAGTAGCGAACAATTTGCTATTTGGTTTTAACATTTACTACCCAATTCGCTGCAGCTAACCCTTAGTGCTTTTGATAACGTCAACGCACTTCATTGTGTGTGTGTGTTGTGTGTGTGTGCGTGCGCTGAGACTTTGGTTACACTTTACCTTAATACAAATTACATTTTTTTAATTGAAACGTGCAACAGTAGTTAGAAAAATAAAAGTGTTCTTTTTTTACCGCTTTTTTCCATTCACAAATAATTCACCTTTAATTTCACTTGTGAGCTCAATTGCTGTGGAAAAAAAAACTATTACAAACTAACGGCAATCACATTAACAACGACAACAAGTCATTAGCAAAGCAAAGCAAGGCAAAAGCAAAAAAAAAACAGCAACAACAACAAACATCATATTATAGCCAATAATTCAGTGATGATAGCAACCGTCAAAATTAGTCTGTGAATAAATAAATGAATGAATGAATGAATGGTTGAATGACTGATAGCGAGTTGGCGTATAATAAACAAAAGGGTAAAAAAAAAAATGTAAAGCGTGCAGCGTGCATTATTGAGCGATAGAAATGTTAATGGCAAACATTTTATTTGGCAAAGCAAATGCGATTTTCCAACAATTTCTACTTCATGCTTTGCCTGCGCCAATCAATAAATGCCATTACACGTTTAATATTTGGCTGTCTAACTGGCTATTTGTTAAGTTCGCTATTTGACGAGTATGTTTGTTTGTTTGTTTGTATGTATGCATTGCATGTATGTATGTACTGCACTCTCGCTAGAAACTAGCGTGCAAAAGTACATACAATCAAACGCACACATTGTTGTTACTTGTTAGCTTGTTATGGTTGCGGCTAATAATGGACTCTCGTCTAAATTGCCGGGCTTATTATGAGTTGCTTTCGTTTGTTGCTATTTTGTTTTTGTTGCTTTTTTTTTTTTTTTTGCTTTTCTTTCTCCATTGTGCCGCCTTGAGCAGCGTTGCAATTACACTGTTGCCGAGGCGGAACAGAGCAAAAAAGCAAATATTTTCACAATTTTCACATAGAGCAAATTGATTTGATTGAAATGCAAAGGCAAAAAACCAACATGTGTAAGCAAAAAATTTGTTAAAAATAGATATTATTTATACCGTATGAAAATTTTCATATTGTAAAAGTGAAAACTATTTTTGGAGTGTGTTTGAGAGCAGCAAAACTAAAACTGAGAGCGTAAAATACACACGAATTTCGAATTTCAAGCGCAGCAATTGAAAATTAATGAGTCAATTAGAATGTTTGTGCGGATGTTTAACGTTGCACAAATTGGCAGATATTTTAGAGCGCATACAATGATTGGGTGTAGAGCAAAAAAATGTACAATATTTTGTAAATATTTATTTTCGCGCTGTTGCGAGCATTGTTATTCCAAATTGCAATATTTTTTGCAGAATAGTATCAATGCTTGAATCAAATTGAATACAAAACAAAAAAAAATATAATAAAATATTGCAAAAAATTACTTAATAGATAGCAGCGACAAATACATATATAAAATAAAATAAATTACAAAAAAATTTTAATAAAATTCAATTAAAAAAAACCGCCAAAAATTATTAGTTTTTTTTATTAACAAGAAGGTGCTCTAAAATTAAATATGCCACTATAAAAACATAAAATTGTAATTACAAAAAATAAAATAAAAATAATTAAAAACAAACAGGGTGACTCAAAATAAGATTAAAACATAGGGTCTCAAAGGTGTTTTTTTTTATTAATAAGAAGGGTTTAACAAAAAAATAAATAATAATAAAAAAAGGTTATTAAAAGAAAATATAATACAAATAATTTACAACACAGGGTGATCTAACATTATTTGTTTTTTATGTTTTGCGAGGGTTTTAAAACCAATAAAAATTTGAATAAAAAAAATAAAATAAAATTTAAATAAAAAAATAAAATTTAAATAAGTCAAAAAACAAATTGACCAAAATAACACTTTTGTTTTCTATAAATTTTTAGTTTTATATATTGCCCATATTACAATTAAAATAAATAAATATCTGATATCAAATTAAAATTAATTAAACTAAAATAAAAAAATCGCATAATAAAACAAATTAAATAAAATAGCGCGCAATAAAAAATCAAATGAGAATACATACATTTAAATACAAGAGAAGATGCACAACAGAATAAATGAAATAGTATACATTTCAATCGAAAAAATTAAAAAAAATTAAATAAGTAAATAAATAAAAAATTAAATAAATAAAAATTAAATCAAATTAGAAAAAAATCAATATATTAAAATTAAAACTGCTTCAATTTGAAGAAAAAAGAAATTAAAAAAAAATTGTGTAAATTATATGGCAATTTTTGGCCACTCGAATTTATTTGCACAAAAAACACAAAAAATTTCACTAGTCAAATAAATGTTAAATCTAAAATTTTTAAAAATTCAAAACTCAAATAAGTATTTGCAAAAATGAGTAAAATAAGTTTAATTTTAATTTTTAGTTATTGTTCTTTAGCATTTGTCAATACAAAATTAAAAAAAATTTTTTTTAATAATTTTTCATTTGAATTGCTTTCATGCAATTGACTGTTAGTTTCAAAGCTTTTAACATTAGCTACTATTTAAAAAGCTAAAATTTTTCTTGCAATAATAAATTCAGTGTTCAAAAAAATATTTTTTATTCACTTAAGTAGTCTACTTACTTCGAACAAAATAAAGCCACACAAAAATTGTGACATTTAATAAATTTAAAACGTGAATATTTCTCGCTTATCAGCTTTCGTACGGCACTATATTTAGTTTGCGTCAACACTAGCCATTACATGCAGGCAGATGTACGCAAATATGTATGTTTGTGTGTATGCATGTATGCATGTATGGACATATGTATGTATGTATGTGCTTGTATAACACTTTTGTGCGAACTCATTAATTAAGGTTACTCATACGCCAGCGCGCACAAAGGCAAGGCAAGTAGCGCTTTGTGGTTACATACTACAAGCATGTGTAAGTACATGCATACATGTACATGTATGTATATATAAATATTTGCATATATGAAAGAAGGAAAATATATATATTTTTATACAAATATATATATTCATAATATTTTTGTGATAAATTGCGTACAATGCTTGACAACCATTTGTCGTCTTTTTTGTGTTGTTCGGTGTTTTGCATGAACGTACATATGTACATATGTATATACACACGTACATAGTGTAAATGTAAGCAAGCGTATGCGGATAAATTCAGCGAGCGTCAACGATGAAAATAATGAAAAGTAGCGAAATATTTCATATTCATACACATAATTGTAATAAACGCGTGTACATTATTTGTTCATACATACATATGTAACTACGAGTATATTACATACATACAATGTGCGTACGAAGGTAGATATATGTCTATTAGCATATTCGCATATATTTCTATATAGCAAAAGCACGTTGACAATGCCACAAAAGTCTACCTTCATATCAATATTTAAATGAAGCAACCAAACTCACAGCCGGCACAAAGGTATTTATAAATTTTTCAACGCACAAATGTACATACATACATAACATATGTATTGTAAGTATTGCATGGCTTGTCTTCATATAAATATTAAAATTTTTTTGTATTGCTTATATACACATACATATACATATATGTACAAATGTATATTTAAGTAGCTGCGTGCATTGAAACGGGTTCGCACTTGAACTTTTATTAAAATTGTACTTTTTGTTTGCATATATGGAAACGACCAGACAGCCGTGCATGCAAACATACATATAAACATACAAATATACATATATGTATATTAACAATTATATTAACAAAATGGCTAGCAGTACAGGACAACTCATCCCGATTGACTGGTTCAATACACCGACAGATATTTACTTTGTTTCTTATACGTCTTCATACACCTATAAATGCATTTGTATGTATATTTCTGTATATTTACATTAACTCTGTCTGTCATTTACATTTGTTTATACATACATGCATGTAAATATGTAACAGTAACTTCCTGCATTATTTATCAGTGACATACAGTTGACAGTTTGCATGGCTTTTGTGAACTTTTATTGCCGTTTCATTATTTTAAGAGCATCCCATGGGCGTGCGTATCGTTGTTGTAGCGGTGTGCATAGTTGCACAAATAAATAAAATGAAAATAAAGTGCAAAACTTGTAGAAAATAAGCAAGTGAAATATTTTGAAGAACAAAAGCAAATGACGTGAGAACTTTGCCGCGCAGTTTCCTCACTTTTCGGTTCGATTGCAAGCAGAAATGTAGATAAGCAAATTGGAAGTTTACGGCGTTAAATAACATCAAAATTGCTCTAAGATGTACGCAATTTACTAACGTAAGTAACAGAAACTTAACCACGTCTGTTTTCATTATACTTCAACACTAGTAGAGCGCTTTAAGTGAAAGCAAAAGCAAAGAAAGTCTATTCTATAGAATTTGTTCGTTCTTTTCATTGTTGTTTATTTTTTGTTATTATCAGTACTTTCAGCTGTAAAAGCGCTATCGATATTCGTACTCCAATTATTTAAATTGCTATTAACGGTATTAGCAGCATTATTGTTCAAGTTATGGTTTTTTTCTATTGTCATCTTTTTGTTTTATAAATATGTAGTTACGATTTTACCTATCGACGAAATGTAATCGATTTTGGTTTTTTGTCATTGTAGTTTTTATGCAATACTTGTTGTCAATACATATTTTTTGTGTTTTTTCCCAACGCTATTATTATCGAAATCGATGTGTTTGTCGTTGCGTTTCATGGTATCGATATCGATATTTTTATTGTAATTGTAATTTATGCAATACTTTACATCTTTAATTTTTTTTTTGCTTTTTTCACATCGATATTTTTATCATTGGGTTTGTTCATTATTTATGGTGTTATCGATATCAATTTTTTCATTGTATTCGTTTAGGCAATACTTGTTATCGATACAGTTATTATTTTCTTATTAATGGTATTATCGACTTCTGCTATTTTTATTGCACGATTTTTTTTTAAAATAAATTTATTTTTTGGTGTGTGTTATCGATCTCGATTTTTCCATTGTTATTGTTTACTTGTACTTGTTATCGGTATTTTGTTCTCTATGGTTAATTTTATCGATATATTGAATTTTCATCAACATTTTTATAATAATCGAAATTGTTACTCATGTCGTATTATCGATCTTTATAGTTTTCATATATAAGTACATACACATAAATACAACAATCGAAACAATATTACTGCCAATATAAACAAAAGTACCAAAAACAATAATCGATAAATATAAGAAGAACGATATAAATAGAAAAGATTGTGATAAGAATACCTTTAGCACTATAATAAATATATCGATAACATAAACGAGAACGATGAAAATATCGTTATACAATTAATTTTTCATATCGATATCATTAACGACATCTATAATTTCATGGTTTATGTCTTATGTTATAGACATACTTATTCAATTTTCAATCGATATTTTTATCGTTATCGACATTATCGCTTTTATAACTATCATTTTATTGCACGATTTTCATATATTTCGTAATAAACAAACATATGAATAGTAACAACATATATATCGTATTAAAATCGATAAATATAAAAATAACGATATCAAAAAATATGGTTCATGATATCGATCTTGTTAAATATATCTCTATTCATATTAAGCGCAAATGGTGAGCGCTACAGGGAAGAATGATTTTTTTTAGCGCAAATTGAATCGAAGCGTCATCCGAGGCAGCCACATGAAATGTTTCTGGAAATGATCGTTCTTTCGAATAAACCAATAATATGCCGATATTCAATATACTCATATGAACCAGGCGCAAATTCTTTGAAAAATAAGCTTTTGACATTTAATTCCATTTTCCATAAAAAAAATGTAAAGGTAAAGTCAGTCGTCAGTCTTTTTCTTTGTGCATATACAAACATATAACATACTACATAAATTCGTATGTAAATGTACCAATGACCTTATGTTAATTTGCACTAAGTCTTCCTGCGCTAGTGCGCCCAGCGTCTCAGGCTCAATTACTTTATTACAGCTCGACGTGGCATGGCTTGACGACGGTAGATGTGTGCGGATATGATGAGGACAGACAATAAACGAATGAGTACATACAAAAATATGAATTAAATGTAAGAAGCAAGTCGGACGACAAAGCAAAATTGCACATATGTATGTACATACGTATGTGTGTACAAATGTTTTCTTTTCATAAGTCACTCGGCGAGCCTAAGCAGATATATGTACATACATACATATATGTAAATACATATGGTAAGAATGTAAAAATATGGTATGTATGTGTATGTATGAGGCTCTAGTCAGTCAGCCACATGTATGAATAGCAAAAACTAAAACAACAACAATTAAGTAGTAACACAAAAAAAAAAAAACAATTGGGGAAAAGAATAGTCAACAGCAATCAGCAACTACTGGCCCATTCGCCATTCGCCAATGGCTGAAGTTAAAGTGAAATAAAATGAAATCAAATGGAATGAAATGAAGTGCCGTGGAGTGAATTGTTGAAGCGGTCTGTACGCGCATATGGAGCATTGGAGCGTATGTTTGGCGCACCAGTCGCATGGCCGTATGGCATGCGATGTTACAATGTAGAAGGCAAATCGTAGTTGGTGCAGCGCCGAGACCAAGCCGTTATAATACAAATGTGTGCGTGCGTGCCAAAGTAGCGTGTAATATGAATATTTTTCTGCTTTAGTGGCTTGTTTTTGTTTTGTGTTGTTGCTTTTATTGCTTTTATTGCTGCTCATTTTTTGTTAGTTATATTTACTTATGTTATTGTTGTTGCTTTATTGATATAATTTTTCGTTTCGGTTTTTTTTTTCATTTGGTCATCAGTGTTATTGTTGTTGCTGTGGCGCATTTACGCACACTTTATTGCAATTATAGCTGATGTTTGCATTTTGGTCAGTCACTTGCCTTTTTTACAATTTTTATTTTATGTTTGTTTTTTTTTTCCTTTTTCGCTTGCATTATTACTACACCGTTGCTGTTGTCTGCTGGGGTTCTGTTGCTAATAGCAGGCGTCGCAAGTGGGCGTGGTTGGCATTATATGCGTGCAAGAGTGCGACCTCTATTGTATTATAGTAATTGCACTCGCAAGCGCTTTTTTGTGTGTTTACATTTATGCGATGGCCTTTGGGGCGATGTGTCAGCGTGTCTACTATTAGAAATTCGTTTTGAGGAAATTATATCAATTAATGCATTTGTGTAAAAAAAAATTGTTCTTTAATTTTTTTGTAATGCAGCATTGGTGCTCTGTTGTTGTTGTCGTTACGGCATCATATTACCTATATGTTTTACTTAATTATTTTCCAATTTATAAGTTTTTCAAAAACTATGTCCTTAGGGGTTGCCACCTTTTGAGATATTTAATTCAAATGCGCTGCTTGGTATATTTTCAAAAATAAGTTTTCAAATTCAAGAGCCTGTAAATGCGCAATAAGGATTTACTTTTTTTTAAAAGGGTTGCCACATGTTAAAACTTAAAATACATTTTTTTAAAAAGTACCTAACTTTAACCAGCTAAGTGTATACGAAAAGGAAATAAGGTAATAATTTGGATATATTTTTAAGAGAGTTGCCACTTGTTCGCAATCTCATATATAATTGGTTTCATAAATATATTGTATGTACATATGTATGTAGGCACAGAAATATTTAGTGTCTACACTTATGTAATTTTGTTTTAAATTTTTAATAGGGTTGCCACATGTAAAAAAAAAATCAAATAACATATTTGTATGCCAATCATACCTTTTTTCAGTTTTGAAACAAATTCTACAACCATTACCAACTGATAAAAAACCCAAATTAAATTTAAAAAAAAATATGTTTTTAGAGTTATCACAAAGTTTTTCCCATTTTGTTACAAATTTATAAAAATTAGTAAAAATTCCTTTAATTTTATAATTTTGTGGAAGCAAAAAAAAGGACTCTTTTGAATTGATGATGTAAATTTTTCCAAGTTTTCTCATGCTGATACAAATTTATAAAAATTAAAAAAATATATTTAATATTACCAAACGATTTTTTATAGCTTGTAAATTGTTTTTGCCATTTTTATCGAAGACCGATTAACACCATTAAAGCTGTTGTTGTTGGAATTTTGCATTTAAGTGGTGTTCACACGTAGACTTTAATGCACAAAAATATGTAGTTCATTAAAAAAGAACAAGCTGTATGTGATGAATGAAAGTAACAACAGAAAGAATAACAAGCACTAACAAGAACCAAAATATCAACAACAACAATAACACTTGTAGACATAATTAAAAAATGTTCGTGTGGATAGATACTCACGCAGGAATGTACCAACATTTCACAATTTTGGAGCATAAAAAGAAAGTTAAATGCTCACTTTTTTTTGTATGAAAAAAAAAAACAACAGCAACAGTAAAACACGCAAGACCAACACCACCGACCGCTCCCCTTCCTTCCTTCCGACCGCATTTAGTTAATATTTGTGCTAAGTTAGCGACGAGTTAAAGCCAAATAAACTCAGAGTAAGTAACCAACAAGTCGCCAGCAAAGTAAAGCAAAATTGAGTTGTACAACAAAAAACAACTAAGGTAAACTACCAAGCAAAGTGAAAAAGGCCGAAAAGTATACCTACATCCACTTATACTTTGTCTAATCATACTTTACAACTCAATGCCTCAATATGTTATGACAGTGGTAGGGGGTAAAGGAGAGAGGCTAAGGGGCAGACGGACCGTCAAATGCTCGTGCACAAAAAACTTAGAAGCATTGGCAGGTAGCAAGCAATGAGAGCCAACACTACCGTCACCGCCAAAAGCTGGCCATTGAAGACGAGGTAAAAAGGTAGAAGGCGCAGGCAAGGTACGCAGTGCTAGAGGTACGATACTTCTACTAGAAGCCGAGAATTGTGTGGCTGTGTGTGTGTGTGTGTATGAAGAAAGTGGCCATTTGCATTGAGCGCGGCGCTTTGTGAATATAACGGTAAGTAACAACAGCGTGCCAGCCAGCTTTGTTGTTTGTTGTCATACGGCTCTAAACTTACCAAACTACCGAAACGAAAAGCTGTGTTTGAAGAAGAAGAAACAGCGAAAAGAAGTGCTACAGCAGCCAACAACAAGGCAGACATATTTCTACCGTCGCCAGTGTTGAGTTTGCTTGAATGGTCGACTGTGCGACTGACTATTTGTACTCGTAAATTGTACTGTACGTATGTATGTTTGTTAGTAAAATTTATATTAGTCCGACATATAGGTATGCCCAAGCATAAATATATTTGTATGTATGTTTGTATGTACGAGTATTACGTAAAGAAGAGCCATGAAAAACGCTCCATGAAGGCTGTGTGGCAACGGACAAAAATGCACAAATTGGTTAATGGCCAAAGTGGATGAAGTAAGCAGCAGCAACAGCAGCAGCAGCAACAGCGACAGCAGCAGCGCAATAATGGTAGGGGCCCACTGTAGTGGACCCGAAGGTAGAGTTTGAGCTACATAAATACTTGCTATTGAACGCTGTTGTTGCCGTTGCTACTCTTTTGCTAGTGCCAACATGAATCTTGGTTTGTTGTACGGCCCAAATGACTAGTCTCAGTTTCTTTTTTTTTCTTTCTTGCTGTTTTTGGTTGCTTCGATTTTTTTCGCTTACTGCTTTCGGCTGTGACTCTTGTTGCTATGCACAAAAGAATGACGAAATTTTAATTTGGCCCGGCAATGAATAGTTTTGCATTGTGTGCGCTACATGCGAATCTATGATTGTGTTTTTTTTTTTTTAATTTTTGTTTTGCTTTAAATTTGCGTTGGCGTTGGTTTGTGCTTAAAATGTAAAGCAAAATTTTGACGCGTTGCTCAAGTGCAATGGAATGCTATTTTAGGTTTTGGGTTTATATATTTTCAGTTAAGTGCTGCTATTTTAGTTGAAACAAAACGTAAATATTTGCTTGCAATTTTTAATGTTTTACATGAATTAAAAATGTGTGTTTGTTTAGAGTTGCGCCACGGCTGATATGTGAGTTAAGTTTGGCGAGTTTTGCTGCATTTCAAAATATTTTTATAACAACTAATTCTGCTTTGTGAAGAAGAAATAAATTTGTTTCACATACAATTTTAATGGCTCACTCTAGTTTATATTAACACTCAACTGTTATAGCAGGTCTTTTCAGACTTTTCACATTTTTTGTTCAGTAGCAAAGATTACATTAACCCTTTAGAGACCAGATAAATCATGTTCCAAAAAAAATATTTTGAATTTTCAAAGAATTTAAATAACAAAATTAAATTAATTAAGTTTACTTATTATTATAAATTCCACAGTACGTTTTTATTAAAAAGCTAATCATTAATTTGTTTATCATTCAATATTGTAACTGATTAAAATTTATATTCTTTTTGGTTGTTGTGGTTTCCGACAGGGTAATTATACGCTGTATTTTGGAACGAATTTCCGTCATCCCTTGTCATATATTTTAGTTTCATTAATTTTTGATCAAGTTTCTTGGATATTATTAGTATAGTATGTATGTTTTATATATGTACATATGTATGTATGTAGATTTAAAATTGTCAATTTTATTTATTTGTTTTATTCAAAAAAAGGTTTTCAACTTTTAACAAATTACAAACTTTTACCAACAACTGTTTTAAAAAACCTTTTTTTTTTTGAAAATTAACCAAAATTTAGTTTGAAATTAAAATTTTTTTATAATTTTCGTTTTGTTTTAATAAAAACAAAAATAAATGAAAAATTGTTTTTGTTTGGAATTTTTAAATCTTTTCAATTTTGTAATAAAATTTAATTGAAAATATTATTGTTCGGAATTTTAATTATTATTTTTTAATTTTAAATGGTCTTTGCTCTTATTAATTTTAACTATTTGCAAAATTTTTAATTGCAATCTTTTAAAATTTTTTTTAATTTTATTTTAGCTTAATTTGCAGTTCATTTACTCGACAAAAAATTAAGTTGAAAAAAATTTTTAACGCCATTTCGAAACGATAAATTTTTTCTTACAACCTCTGCGCCAATTAAACGCAAAATGAATGACATTTAGGTAAAAATTTCACACAAAAGCAACCGAACATTTGCTGTTAGTTAGTTCAAACAACTTTGTCGGGTAACCATTGAAAATTCGGGGCTCTTTTTATTCAATTCAAACAACACACTCATCTTAAGCATTCATACATACATACCTCAACTTTCAAAAGCATTTTTTTTTTGTTTGCAGTTGCTATTTATCAAAGAAGCAATGCAAAAGTTTTATCACAGTTGCCCCGCCCAAACAAAAATGGCAGAGGCAACTACAAAACTCCACACTTCACACCGTAAATTTCAACAAATTTGTAAATGCAACTCAACAAAACTCAAATTTACAACGTTAAACGAAAAAAGAGAGAAAAGAAAAAAGTGCTACAAACACAAAAAAAAAAAAAAATAATTGGAAAAGCTGCATAACGGCGGCAGGTAAGACATATTGTGACATTTGCCACAAGTCATAAGCGCATCCAACTAGCCCAAGCGAGTTGCATTGCGTTGAGTTGAGTGGAGTGGAGTGGAGTGGAGTTGAGTGGAGTGGAGTGGAGCTGTGCAGTGTGGCGTTGAGTTAAGCTTGCCACATAACAGTAAGTTGACTTGCAACAATACTTTCCAAAAGCGCACGCGGCAAAACGACATCCAGACAGATCTAACTAAACAAAATACTTATGTACATACATACATACATACATACATACATACATACATATATAAATGTACATGAATAAATGTGTATTTATGTTTGAATTATTGCTTTAGACACTTCATCATCTAGCTACCTTTACCAACGTCGCGCTTGCTTTACCATTTACCATTAGGAATTGCGACATACCCAGCACCACTTTGGCTGCTTGTAGGCCAAAATCTAAGCGACGAGTTGCAACCAAAAATAAAACAATTCAAATTGTATACATTTGTTGTTGCAGCAGAGTTATAGAGCGAGTGAGTGAACGCGAGAGAGGGAGCGGTGTGGTTGTGTTGGTGGTGGAGTAGGTGTATTTGGCTGGCTCACTGCGACTGGCTGCTTGGCTGCTTGGGCTGACACGTTTTGATTTTGACTTGGTTTGACTTGGCTTGCGGCGGTCTACAACTTATTTGCCAGTTGGCAAATTGTCTTTTATGTCGGCTGAGTGACGACTGCGTAGCTGTGACTCGACGCTATTAGCAACTGAGCGTACGTGCGTGCGTGTGTGTTTGAGTGTGCGTGTGTGTGCGTGTGTGTGCGTGTGTGTGTGTGTGTGCTATGTGCAGCAAATTGCAATTTTCGCACTGCCACTAGTACGTTCATTTCATGCTGCTGGCTGTTGCTTCTTCATTTACATTCTTTTTTTTTTTGCATTCATTTTTGTTTTTGTTGTTACAATAAATGCAGGCATGCAGTCAGTTAAGAGTGAGGTACCGTAAGCGTAAAAGCCAACAAGCATAAAGATAACAAGCCAAAAAGCACACATAAATACACATAATTTATATGCACTGCAACAACAAAAATATCAACAATAACAATATGCACTATGCAATAGTGCTCCAAAAAGTCATATTGCATATACATATGTATATGTATGTATATATGTACAAAAGTAGGTAAGTGAGCGAGCGCACGCGTCTAAATTGTGTAAGGCACCTACACTGGTGGCGATATTTTAAACAGTTTTCACTATTAATTTCGCTTTTATCTTTTTTTTTTGGTTTTTCTTTACAAATTTAGTTTATTCTCTAACAAAAGCGATATAAGTCACAATTTTTAAATTTATACAAAATTTGTAAAACTTCAATAGAACAATTTTTTAAAATTTCGTAATTTTGAAAAAAAAAAATAATTTATAAACTTTTTCAAGTTTGTAAGTAAGTGCAAATTTTAAGTCGTTGAAATTGAGTGCTGATTTTTGAGATTTTTGTTTGTTTTGTCAAGGGTGTTGGGTTAATTTTTCATATACAAATAATTCATTCAAACGTTTTTTCAACAATCAGCGACCATTTTTAGCGACTTAAAACTTGCATTTTACCTTACTAAAATTTTATGAGCTACAAAACGGTGTACTTAGTTAATAAAAAATCTTAAATTTTTTTAATAAACTTTTGCAGAATTATAAAGTTTATAAAAAAGTTTAAAATTTGTATTTAAAGGTCTTTTGTTAGAGAAATGAACTGAGTTTGAATAGAAAAATATTAAAAACTTTATAAACCAAAAAAAAAAAACACAAACTTGTCAAAACACTCGAGTGCTATTATTTTTGCCACCAGTATAACAGATATGTATGTATGTAAGTATATTTTATAATGTATACATACATATGTTTGTGCAAACACGTACGTGTGGCAGCAACATGTAGCACGTACCCTTGGCACTGTGCTGAACCGCAAAGCGATAAGCGCCAGCCAGCAATAACAAGCTTCCACAACGTCATTCTGATTTTTGGTTAGATGCCGCATGCAAGAAAATTGCTTGCGAGTGGTAACATATGTATTGTATTGTATTGTATCTATGTATGTCCATGTATTGCTTATTATTTACTTACATGTACTTAGATAGGTAGCACTTGACGCTAGAAGGTGAAGCGTTTGCTTGCAAATGTGCATCTATGTATGTATGTATGCATGTTTTTGTTGCATGAAAAATAGATATTCACAGATTTAGCTCACTTTTATAACGAAACAATTTTCGGAGCTATTTTTAGTGAAACAGTTTTAGATAGAATGGTTTACCAAAATAAAAACAAAAAAATATAGAAAGATGCAAGCTTATCTACTATCTACTTCAGTGGTTTATTGTATATGTTTTGGTTGCGAAAATAATATGTACATATACATAAATGTATTTTGACAAATTTTGATTATTTTTCTATAATGTATTTAATTTTAATTTTTTTTTTATAAAAGTCTACATAAAAATATTAATACCAATTGCCAATTTTGTCTAAATTTACTTCACAGATAACTTCAGCACAATTTTGGGACTATTTTACGACTTTTTCTGTGCACTTTTATTAAAAGTACTAAATCATTTCGAGACTATTAGAGAACTTGTTTCCCATCATTTCGGGAGCTGTACAGGAATGTTTTACAAATATTTCGGGCTTATTTTTTGGTTCTCACAAAGTACCAATTCGTGAATGTTTTAAGGCGTGCACGACTTTTTCAACACCATTTTAAGAGCACTTTTGAGTTTAGTTCGGGATCGTTTCGTTTACTTCTGTTCACTTGCAGGTATTCAAAACGAATAGCGTCCGTCGGCTTTACAAAATAAGTTTCAAATTTGTGAGCTGTCATTTTAGAGACTCTGTAAAATTTTAATATTTTATGCATACTTTGAAATGTTGAACTCGTAAAATTTGTTTGAACATAGTTTATCTTAACAAACACGTGTGCGGCTCGTTTTTTTTTTAATTATGAAAACTATTGTGCACTATCTTTCTTAACTGCAACTATCTAATCCAGCTAGTTTTATTTTTATTTATTTTAAAGCAAATACTTATAAGTATTTAGGCAGAGAAGAAGAAGTAGTATTTAGCGTTAAATTCGCGTGCTGCAATCGTTTAATCAGCAGCTAACAAGTTTGTATACTGGTAAATATCTACACAGATGCGAGACGACAAACAAACCAAAATCTCCGCTATCTTTTACAATGTCAAGCTTAAAAGTAATAAGCTTATAGAAACTGTGTTTATGTTTTTTTTTTCATAAAGCAAGTAGCATCATATCCTTTGTAATAGAAATATTATCGCAGCTGCTAGCAGCCAGCGCACTGCAAATGCCCCACAATGTCATTCATTATAAGTGCTTAAAAACTTATGCTTTTCATTAAAAAAAAAAAAAAAATTTATATATTATTAAAATATACATTTAATGTAGGTACCTAAAGTGTCAACTGAAAAAAAATAATCTCTCCTTTTTAATATTTTTAAAAATATTTTTTGGTTTAATTTTCTTTCAGCATTTGCTCCTCATAAATTATACATATGCACATATGGCAACCGGAAGAGATCAGTGAACTGGAAAGAAAAATTCACAAAAAAATACGGAAGCGCGCACAATGATTAAAAAAAAACGCTAAAAATTAATACGCGTTTAAAAGAAAAATTGCTTTAAAAAAGTGGTTTCCGCGGCAGGTTTTAATTGCAACAACAGCAAAACAAGTTAAAGCGGATTGTATGCGCAATCGCAAGTGATTAACACAATTTATGAGGGGGAAAAAATCTGTACATCGCTAATTGAAATGCTTTTATGTGCGTGCATATGTAAATGTGTTGGTGTGTGGTTAGTAGACGAGCTTGGTTGGGTTGATAAGCAAAAGTGGCACAATTGCGAGTTGGCATGAGAAATGTTGAAGCTGGACTTAGCCTGATTATGCAGCAAAAATGCAAAGATTATAAAAGAATGCGTGAGAAAAGCAGGGTTGCAATTCAAATTGACGCTGTGTGTGTGTGTGTGAAATAAAGAAGGAAAGGTTAAGAAAATGCAGAGAAAGCTGGAATATGTAAATTTATGAGCGCTTAATTTATGAAAACTAAACGATTTAAATAACTTATTATAAGAAAAACATAAATGTAGAAAAAATAGTGAACGATTTAATAAATAAAAAATAGTATTAAATTTAATATATCGAGCCATAACCGCCAAAAGGACGTAAGCAACAAATACATTTTTTTAATCAGAAGGAGCTTTTTAGCTAATTTTCTGCGCAGTTAAGCTTCACATTTAAATGCCGCTTAGTATACAAGATTTACGTTGTTTTTTCTTCAAAACGCGACTATATTTAAAAAAAAAATTGTAAATGCTATTTAAGTAAGTTTCCCATTAAAAATAACAAAATCATACACTTTAATTTTTAAAAAAATTTCTTATTATGTAAAAAATTAAAAAATCAACATGACCAAATTAAGTATATTAGTATTACTTAAACTATTTACAAGTTTAAAATTTTTATTAAAATATATTGCACAAAAATTTTACATTTATTTTATATATATTTTTGTTGGGATTTGCAATAATACATCTACCAAATTAAATTTTATTAAAACATACGTTTTTTGTAGAAATATTTATAATATTTTAAAATTGGTTTTTTTTAAATTTTTTTACAATATTTATAAAAAAAGCTCATAAGCATTTTAAAAATATTATTTTTATTACTGAATTTTTTTCTACTTTGTTTTTCTCTAATATTTACATATATAAGATTACTAAGGTTTGATAATTTTAATTTTTTAAAAATAATTTTAAGACGTTTTTCTTTAAGTATAAAAAGTGAGTTTCAAAATTTATTCAAGACATTTTAATAAAATGTACACAATTACTTATGTCTGCACATAATCGCCCTTGCAAAAAGTTACCATTGATTTTCCATTGCCTCACAGCAGGTTGTTTTCAAACATCTCACACTGATCTAATAATAACTGTCAAAGTCGTCATCGCTTTCGTTAGCGGCAACAATGACGGCTGTCACGAAACAAAACAAACTGCTGGCCAAAGGTTGCATCAGCAATTGGTGGGTCCAAGAGGCGCGCCGCTGCAACTAATGCAACAGTGAGCCAAAGGCAATTGAAGGCCAATGGCGGCGGGTTAGTATCAAGTGTGTATGCGGGGCTGTGTAAATACTCGGTCTGTGTGAAAGTGCTACGTGCAACATTGTTAACGGCGCAACAAATTGTTACCGGCCGGACAGTCAATCCATGAGCAAGTTGGCACGTCAGTCCGTCAGCACGCCAGCCAGTCAATCAAGCGGCCAAGCAATCAGCCATTCAATGGCAAATATGTTGTTGGCAAGCAGTGGGTCGTCGTAACGACGTCAGAGCAGCGCCACGCTGTGTTGGTCAACGAAATGCCAGGCAGAAGCAGCAGCAGGCAATTTTGTTAGTGCGTGGCACAGTGGCGACGCGTTGCGTCTGAAATGTAAAAGCTGTTAATGCGATTCGACGCGACGCCACTGTGCGACGTGAAAGTGCTGCCGCAACGCGGCTTTAGTGTAAGCAGGCGCGTGTGTGTGTGTGTGTGCGAGCGCCACAGGAAAATATGACACAATTTTACGTTATTTCATTTCATTCGTTTTCGCATTGGTAAATTTTTGTACGCTTTGTTTTTGTAAAGTTTTTTTTTACTTATTTTGTAAACCATTTATTTTCGTATGATATTTTTGTTTTTGCTTACATACATACATATTTTGTTGCACGTTACTGGCGTATCGCTTCACACTTTGCTGACATATGTGACAAATATTTGGTTTGCTGCATTTCATATTTTCGCGTTTTTCACTATTTTTTTCCATTCATACATACATATGTACATACTCGTATCAGTGTCAATAAATTTTTATTGGAAAACGATGTCAGCGCTAAATAAGCAGCTGCTGTTGACAGAATTGTGACAAATTTACGATTGAGCGGCGCGAAAGGTGGCGTGCAAGCGATTAGTTGAATTTTGTCAACTTTCATCGTCGATTTTTATAAACATTTTATTTATTGCAGTTGAATAATTATGTACTCAACAAAGTTATTTTGTTATTTTAAAAATTCTCCTTGTTAACTTCAACTTTGGAACACTATCGGTCAAACTGACAAGATTTTAAGATAATTAACTATTTAGTCAGCACTTCAGCACTCGAAGGTTGGTCTACATATGAAAATGCTTATATTTAGTAGTAGTTTGACAGCCTAAAACAGAAAATCTGATATACATAGGACACTCATGCTTTGAAGCTTTCCAAGAATCTGAATCGACACTGAAATTATGCTATATAGTTTTTAACTAGAACACAAATGATCCCGAACTAATCCCGGACTGATCCCGAAAATTGAACTATTAATCCCGAACTGATTACGAATGCATTTTTTAGCAGATTCCATATCGGCACACATTTTCTGATTATAGCTTTATAATAATACATTACCTATTTACTTTGGGAAATTAACCCAGTTGATGAGAAACTCTCATTTAAGGGGGTTTTCAAATAAAATTGATTTTGTTTTTAATTTTACGTAAAACTTTTTGATAATTAGTTGTTGAGAAAATAAAATCGACTATGAAACGGAAGAGCGAAAATTTTCCCGATCAATAATTAGTGCCAACTTTAAAGAAATTTGGCCACAACTTCAATGCACAACACAAATCAAGTGGTAGTGGTGTAAAATAAGATTAAGCACAACAACAAATTAACTCCATTTGTCACGCAGCCAAATCTACGCGACTCCATAGCATTTGGCGAAGCGATAAACGTTAATAAAACAATTTTTATTTGTTTTACACAGCATTTTCTGTGCACGGCTTGGCATACGCTAAGCAATAAAAGCAACAAAACACATACATACATACATACATATGTACATACTCGTATGCATTACATTAACCAACAATGGCTGGAAAATGGCAAGAGGCAAGAAATGAACCGGCGATAAGTAGCAATTTAATTTCGAATGCAGCAATAGCAGCAAAAACAACAAAAATAAAATCGTAGTAGCAAAGCAAATGTGAAAAAATAAAAGCGACAATAAAAAAACAAAATTAAAATGATTGCAAAGCGAGCACAAAAACAACAATGCAAGGCAACTTAACAGAGGCAAACACGAGCGAGCGACTGCAAGCGAAGCATTGTAATTGCAATTGCAATTGCACTCGTATGTACATACATACATACCTACATAATTACAGCGACAACAAAAGCAATAACATCTTTTATTTATATATTTTTTTTTTGCTTCTTTGTCGTCGCACCGCAAAAAACACTTGGCAAAGTCAAAGTCAGCGGAGGCAAAACTAAATTAAAAAAGAAAACAAAGAAATATAAAAATTCGATTCGCTGCAACGGCAATCCAGCATTGCTGCACACACACAATTTATCAACAACAACAACAACAATATTAAGCTTTTGCTGCAGTAATAACAACATAAATAATACACCAGCAAATTGACCAATCGACCAAGTGGCCAAGCAACTCACTGACTGACCGACCGAATGAATTGCAGACTTGCATTTGGCGACTACACGACGGAGCGCAGGCATGGCGGCGATGATGGCAAAAGGCAGTTGGTGGTGAAAAGAAAATGGGTAATTTGAATGGAAAATTATATCGAAGAGATTTAAATGACTTCATTTTGAAAAAAAAAAACTAAATCAAAAATTAATTTTCATTGAATTTATTTACTTTAAATAGATAAAAAAAAAATGTGTTATTTCGACACAAAAATCACTTAAACAGAATTAGCAAGCATTTTGAAAAATTTTTTTATAGAATATTCACCAAATTTTAGTATGTACATAGATACTATGAAAAATTAAAATTGTTTTGTTGTACATAGTTTTTCCTCACCTCTAATTTAAGTATAATAAAAAATTAGTTCGATTTTTAAAAAGTTTGAAATTTCAGCTTTTATCGTTTTTGTAAGAGTTGGTATTTTCAGTGAACAAATTTTATAAATTTTAAACTTCATTATTTAAAAAAAGATAATCAATCAATATTAAAATTGTGCCTGAAAAAATTTATATATAAATTAATTGCTAAGATTTTTATGTATGCGATTTTTATATATATAAATCAATTTTTAAAATTATTCAATTTCTTTATTTCTTCAAAAAAAAACATGTACAAAAATTACTTTGAAATTGCCAAAATTACGGTTCGAAAAATGTTAAGAAAAAATCTTAAAAACTCAATATTAAAACAATTAAGACTGTTCTGCAGTTTCGATGCTGACCAATTAAATTTAAATCTTTATGAATAATGTATTGCTATTTAATGGTACCGATCAATTTTTTTTGAGCATTTCTAATGTAAAATTTTTTAAAAATTAACAAAAAATGCATTTCTGAAAACATTAAATCGGGAATACAAACGAAAAAATCATGTCAATTATATTTAAGATGTTAAAAAATTATAATAAAAAATTCAGAAAAAAGTTCCTTATAGCCAAATAAAAACTGACAAACTTCTGCGCATCGCGTGTTATCGTCAAAGTAAAAATATGTATAAACAAACAAACAAAATCAACGCGCGACAAACCCAACGACCAACGCAGCGAAGCAACCGCGCGTGAGCATGTGTGTCGATTGCCAGGAAGGCCAACACAGCAGTCGCGCAAAGGTGCAGCAGCCGAGCGAGCAGCAGCTTAGCAAGCAAGTGGCGCAAAAAAAAACCAACGAGCTGCAACGACGGCAATCAAACAGTTTGCCAACCAGCCAAGCAGCCAACAGCGCAGCTATTCACGACGACGTTCAAGTTAAAAGATAAAAAGGCTGAATACAAAACAGGCGCAGTCATACGATGGAAAACACGAAGCAATAAAGCCTAAAAGGTGCTTTGGCGTGGCGGTGCAAGCGGCTGGCAGTTGGAGCGTCAAACCGACCATTGACAGACTTTTGTTTTGCTTTGCTACTCACACACACATACACACACATACACACACACACACATATACAAAAAAAATGCGCGCGCGCTGCTGGACATTAGATGGCTACATATTGCTTTTGGCTTGGCTTGGTTCGAAGTGGCATGGCGTGGTGGTCGGTGTGGCACACGCGTGTAGCCGTCGCGCTCACTTGCAACTCGCAGCCGCGCAGCAAGTGCGACTACCGACGGCCACTGCCGCCCGGCAAGCGAACAAGACGAACGAGCTTGTCGCGGCTACTGCTGCTGCCGTTAAGTGTTGTTGGCAGTTTTGTTATGACTGCTGCTATTTGCAGTTTGTTATTGTTATTGTTGTGTTGGCAGTTACAGCATTACACATAGTTGGCGTGCAAAGCCGTAACTATTTTGTAGCGAAAAGTGCAAAGCAACAAAGCAAACAAAAACAAAAAAAAAACGAATAGAAATAAAACTAATAAAAAAATTGCAGCGCTAGCAGAGGCAACTAAGTGCGCGCGGCTAGCGGCAGCAACAGCAATCGTCATGCAATAGCGCGGCACGACACTGCCACTATCAGCAACTAAACAACAGCAACAGACACCGCTAGCAGTTCCATTTCATTTCATTTTCTTGCAAAAATAGAAGTAGCAGAAAAGCGAATAAAATAAAATGTAGAAATTTTTTTGTTTCAGCAAATAAAAAAGGCCGAGTTTGCATTGCCGCGGAATGCCAACACAAAATTGTAAAGTTGGAAAAATCGTGAAGACGACACTTGCAACATTGGCGTTGCGGCCCGCCACCAACAGCAGCAGCCTGTCCAAACTCGTCTGCGGCGCACTTCCGGCCGCGCGCGGCTGCCTAGTTTGATATTATTTATTGTAATATTCCCATTTTTAGTGCCAAATCTTTGTGAAAAAAAAAGAAAAGCTAGCGTTGGCATTATGTAACACAACTTTCTTTCACAACGCAAAACTTGTTGCTGTTGGCAACCACTGTCTGTGCGCCAATGCAGATTCACTCGAATAGTCGACACAAACAGGCCAGCGGCCAGCGACAGGGAGCAAATGATTTGCGCAAAATGAAAAAAAAAAAAAAAACGAATCATAAAGGGAAGTTGAGTTTGATGCGTCGAAGAGTGGCGCTTCATAAAACTGCCAAGTGTAGAAGCCGAAGGGAGGCGCGCCCAACTCACTGAAACTACTAGCCACAATTAACACGGACAGTACCACGCCTCGAGTAAACTAACTCGTACACAAAGTACTTGTCTAAGAAAAGTGTTCGCATCAACGACATGCCCCTACATAACCACTTCAATATCTATTGCAGCCATCAATCAATTAGTTGTCACTTCAGAAGCGCTAAGTAGTCGTTAAAAGGCACAGGCGTACGCTGTAATACGCGTCACAAACACACAAGGACATGGCGCTGAGCATGAGAATTACTTGGAAGGTTAAACATCGCAGCATAACTCGGCGGTGGCTTTATATATCTACCATACATATTGGTGGCAATTCGCAGGAGCCCCATTCACTGCGTGCCGGTCGTAATGAAGCAGCGCTGGCAGCGAGAAATCAACTATGAAAAGGGAATAATTAATAAACATGGTAGAACATATGATTTATGAGTTTGAGTTGTGATTGAAATAAACTCATTAACAATTGCGAAGGAGTGAGAGTGTTCGTGCGGTGCGAGTCGGTTGTAGAGTACGAGTTCAAATATTAACTTAAAGGAGTTTAAGAATCGGCGATAGAAAACTGACAAAGATTGTGAGCTTAAAACTTCTTATTTATTAACAAAATCAGAGTGCTATAAACTATATTTCTGAATTGAAACGCTTTCATAGACTTTGAATTAGAAACTGCTACAATCGTCTACAAAATTATTCGTGACCCGAGAAGATTTTGCTACTCTGCATTACAATGTTCTCTTGCAATGTTGGTCGAGTTTGTTTGAAGTACGCTGATTCAATGGCAGATCTAACATATCAGGATTTTCGCTTAGTGAACTCCCCGCAATGGCAGGAAATGTAAACTACGTCGCCGATCGCGGAAACTGCGGTTCTATTGGGCTTAGAAACTCTAAAGAACATCTTCGTGTTAGCCGTCACTAAAAGAGCTCAGCCAATTTGATTAGCAATGCACTGGCACAGCGTTGAGCTTCTTTGTGTCCTGCAACTCATAGGTAAGACCGTTTCTCAGTTTCGCATAATGAAGTTGGCATCTTAAAAGAATCGCCGCAATTAACTCAGCTCTTTATTGCAAATTCCAGACCCAACTCGTTACTTTTACTCGGCAACTCTTAACACTTGCTAATAATTTGAGAACACTAACCTTAGTTCTTTCTTTGCTCCAAAAATATTTGCTCATTTGTTCTCTTAAAAAAAGCTCGCATCTCTGTATTCCTCAACACTTGCAAAAATATATACCATTCTGCGACCCTTCAAAATTTATAGAACTTTTTAAGAAGCTGCATATTAAATGCCTTGTATTAAAACTGTAAGTAGTGGCGCAACGAAAAAAGGACTAGCAAAAAAAAAAAAAAGAAAAAAGTAGTCAAAGAAGTCTTACAACGTTTGCCGCAAGGAAGGCAAGGAAACTTTCTCAAAACACTTGCGTTCGCTACGTATAGCCAGGAAACAACTCAAAAGCTCAAAGGGTAAAGTGTACAAGTTTTTTTTTTAAGAATTCAAGGAAATGACTGAGAGCACGTCGCTGCAAAGGAGGCGAGCATGAAGCGCTTGTTTGCAAAGGATGCCCTTTGAAAAATCGACACAAGCAGATCTATGGGAGACAGAGTGTGAGGGTAGAGTCGGTGCGTGAGTAGCAATCGCTTGTAGGAGTGTAACGTGAACAAGCTGAACAAACGAATGAGTTGAATGTGAAAAAATACTAACAAAACAACACACACAATAGAAAATGCTGAAAATGCTGCAAAGCGAGTGGAAAAAAACTGAGATAGGATTTTGGTGGCGAGTAGAGGATTGCGATTGTGGCAACACAGCGGGTTCAGAACGCAATACGCACAGCAGCAAATGACAACGGAATAAGTGCGAAAGATTTGCAAAATCCAGATGGAGCACACACGCACACACACCAGAAAATAAATGTAAAAGAAAATTGTGGAAATTGGCGAATGAAAAATGATTTATTTATTGCATTGCGCTGTGGCGTGTAGAGCCAACTTCGTGACGTTCTATGTGTTTATGAACACAAAAGTATGTATGTATGTATGTATGCACGAGTATGTATGTAAAAAATTAGAGGAGTGGATGCGAAATTATGGCTAAGTGAAGTGGCGCGGATTGGAATGCGAACAAAAGCGACGAAAAGCGAGGCACGACGACGACCAAGACGACGACGACGACGATAACTCCGACTAATACATTATTAACAACAACTTTGACTGCCTGTAAAAGCTAACGGTAAAATTCAATATGAGCACACAAAAGAGGAAGTCGAAATGAAATGAGAGATAAGAAATAAAATGAAAAAAAATGTATTAAAAAAAAATAAAAAGCGAATCAACTTTGCCGAACTAGGAATAAAGAAAACAAAAAAAAAAAAAAAACAAAATGAAACGACAATAAAAAGGCAGGCAAAGGAATACGTTACAAAATAAAAAAAAATAAAAATAGATGGAAAGGAGATGCGCGCAAAAGAAGGTAAGTACAATTATAGTTATTAGTTAGGTATCTTTCGTGCTACATACATATTTGTATATACATATGTACGTGTATGTGTCGTATGCGCCAAACGTCAAGCCAACGTCATTGCAAGAAAGAAGAATTTAATATGGCCATGTAATAGAGTAGAACAGCGCGATATTGCGGCGACAAGCGAGCACAAGCTGATGATGGAAAAAGTGTAAAACTTTTGCAAAATCGCTGCATGAAGCGACACGTAGCATACGACGGCATACGCTGGCAGAGGTGGCGCACAAGTCGTCAAAGGCGCCGATCAAAGCGCGGCGGCGGCATAACTGAAGCTAAAGCGGCACGCGAGCAAGCACTTGGGAAAGTATTTCAAAAAGTCAGCGCGCGCACCACAAACAATCACGCTAGCCAAGCTTCGCATGTGTAAATGTGTGAATGTTGGAGCTACTGGCACTAAAGTCTCTTGTGTGTGTGTGTGTGGAGAACTAAAGCAGTGACGGAGAACTAAAGCAGTGACGGTTATTGAGCGCCACCGCCTGCTTATGCACATAAAGAGAACGCACACAATCAGGCCAATGGACAGACAGACAGACAGACAGACATACAGAGAGCCAAACAAACCGACACACGGTTGCGTTGCGTTGCGTTAGATAATAAAAAAAAAACAACAAGCAAAGAGTTTAGTTGAACTTAGTACACTTTAGTTGGTAAGCCCAAGCGGCATTTCACAAAGCTCAACACAACTTGTGGCAAACAGTTAGCAGGTTCTTTTGTAGCTGCTGCCTTCATCAGCCCTACCAAACCTACCGCCTAACATGCTGGCTGACCCCCGTGCCGCGTGCAAAAACCCAATAACGACCATCTCAAAGTTGACTAACAGTTACTGGAGCGCGCGCATAACGTGTGATGTGTGCTGCTTTGCGTTGTGCTTGCGGCGGCTTACGATAGGCGCTAATACAACTCTGCGCGCTAGCGACACACACACACGTGGACCCTTTGGACCCAGTAAACGCGGCAAAAACCGGAAATAATATTATTTTCAATTTGATTTTATCATTTTAAACTAAACATTTTCTCAAATTTTTCTCAAGCCCTCTTTTTCAACTTGAGAATGGTTTGAGAAACGCTTGAGAAACCCTTTTTTTACAAAGCGAATCTATACAAATATTCCAAACAGCCTAACTTATGCCATTTGTGCTTGCGTTTGAGAAAAAGTGCAAAATTCAATAGTTCTCAATTTGAAAATAAAGAAAATTTCCATATTAAAGAAATTCGCTTTTACTTTGAGAACCGGCTCTTTAAGTTGCACGTTTGAGAAAAGCATTACATTCAAATGCATCTCAAATTGAGTTCGAGCAAAAATGTTTATTGGTGTGTATCCAGAGTTGTGCGAGTTGAGTGAACATCTCGCTGTCTAAGCATAGCGTAATGATGAATGGTTTGGTTTCGTTCGGTCGCTTGGTCGCAGCAAACGTTGTGGAGCTGCCTTATAGCTTAGTTCAGTGCTTGACTGGAGGTTGACTGGTGTTTTTTAGTTTTTTTCTTTTTCATTTTGTAGATTTGTACAGCAACAATCGTTAGTAACGGCGGCAGTTTGTATGTATGTATTTTAGAAGCAATTCGTCGTTTTGTTGTGCTTACTGCTTGCTTGTGTGATTTGCTTGATTATGAATTTATGTATGCTTAGGTACTTAAATGTGTATGTAGATATGTGTGTGTCTGTGCATTCTGTATTTATTTGTTGTCGTTTTCGCCAAGTGGAACGTGATCTTTTTGGCGTTTTTACTTGCCCACGAGCATTTGCTTTTGTTGTTTTCGCTTATCACATAATAGCTGTGTGCCACTCGGCTCCACTTCCCTCTTTTATTCACATTACAACACACGCACATTTGCTGAGCTGAGGGTCAAGCCATCAGCTATTTATTGTATGTTTGTATGTATGTAGAGTAGTAAATATGTGCGCTGCAATTGTTGGCCGCCATGTAATATATCTTAAGCTTGAAACTCTGATTGCTTTCTGTTAACTTAAATTCAGTTTTAATTAGACACTTACTTCACTTCAGCTTTAACTGCCAAATATTTTTAGGTTTTTTTTTTCTTTTTATTTCTTTTATTTTGCGCGCGTTCAGCATCAGCTACAACATTTCAACAGCATTTACACTAATACTTACATACAAACAACCAATTGCATTGCAGCCTTCCATCAATCCAACTGCCGCCACTGTTGCACCCTTTTGCCTTGCGATATTTGTGTCGGCTCGCTACTCGAGCTCACACACGCATACACGTTCAATTTGCTTTCCTTTTTCTTTTTGCTCGCTTTTACCACTTCATTGCTAGTGCACTACCGCTTTTCAATGCTCGCAGCAATGCAGCTGTAATAGTACTTAGCGTTTTGTTGTAATGCCTGCGTTATTTGTTGCTATCACTTTGACTTGTGTGCACTGGCGTACATATGTACATACATGAAAACTCGCTGTTACAGCGCCGTTTGTGTACCCTCACTAACTGTGGCACTGTGGTTATATCTACTACTTAGTTATTATGCATTCACGAGTTGGGTTTGGTATGATGGTGTTTGCTTGTATGTAAATTTGTGTCAGTCCAACACACACACACACACACACATACACTGAAAAGTCAATCTCTATGCGGATATGTCTATTTGCTTGTTGGTTCGTTTGGTTGGTTGACATGAGCTTGGCCTGAATTTATGCTCTTTTAAAAATATCGACGATGACGACAGCTACGAAGACGTTTAGAATGACGACAATGCTAAAGCCACAAGCGCTTAAATAACGACAGCAAAACAGCTTCTTCTTCTCTACTACTCGTTGGTTGGCTGGCTATTAAATTGTTTGCTTCGTTCATGGATGGATTTCGAAACACGAATATATAACCGTAAAACAGAAATGTAGGACAATGTGCATCGAGCACCCAAACAACTCGTTACCCAATCTCTGTATTTACTTATAGATTTATACTCTCTGATAAGTCAATCCTCTAGCATTGTGCGCGATAAAGTCATAACTGCCTACTAAGAAGCTGCTGCGTTGAAGGGTACGAAGATCTCTGAAAATTAGGACTTCGTGATGCAATTCTACTCGTATAATATGGTGCTCAACTCTGAGTCCGACTAAAGTCTTTACTATACGAGAGGTGTGCTGTATTGTTCTTTCGTCTGGATGGCGTAGATCGAACATTGCTTTAAGCGCGGATAGTCAACCGGGCTGGGCTGGACATATACACGACTTTCAAATGCATACGAAAGTGAAGAGAATACGTTATGGCTTGGCTCTGATCTATTTGCTGGAGCGCAACAATATTCAAGGCAACGACGCGGTTGATGAATGTACCGATCTACTGTGCAAAACCAACTTCAGTCATCATCCTCAAACTGTGGTTCGTTTCGTCGGAGGTTACCATTTTGTGACGATATTTGTCTAGGTTAAGTGCCATTTTTACGGACACACTCTTTTATCGTTGTCTTTTCTGAAACAATTGGTGTTCATCCGTTGCAACGTTTGAAGTGCGTGGAATCGTACTAGCATTCGAACTGAACTGACAATTCAATTTCAAGTCAAATTCCCAGCCAGGAGTGAATGGAGTGGACGAATAGTCAAAAAGCAGACAATCTTTCTACAAGTGATCGTTCTGAGGATTTCGGCGTCTCCTTATCTCTTTGCCTGGTTGCCTGAGGAAAGATACTTGCATCTTTCAAGCGAAAGTTTGTGGCATCTTTGAAGCATGCAAGTGGAACTTAGGAAGTTATTAGGAAGCCAACCAACCAATTTAATCCCGAATGATATGAGTTAGACTTTCTTCTTAACTTTCAAAAAAGTATGTGGACAATTAAATAAATATTTAAGAACACTTTTGTGTGAGTGTTTCTAGAGTTTTTAGTGTTCATTTATATTTTACTGGATGACAGAAAAACTATTTGTGTACACAGCCTAAGCGATTCGATGTGAACTAGTTTCGTCGGTTAAGTGATTTTAGAATCAAGAAGAGTTGAAATTTTTGAAAACCCACCGCGTTTCGTCTCAATCCAGGAGAGTAAGTACTAACACCAGCTCTGCTGTCTATCTCCCTTCGGCTGTCGTTTTGCAGACTTCGATCGATGACATATTTTACATTTATTTTATTGAAATCATTTATTTAAATATTCAACTTAAACATATGTCGGTTCGCACATATTTTTTCGTGCCAAATCGTTTACACATATGTGGATAATTTGCCTGCCGTTTTTTTTTTTGATTGCATTCCTCTTGCCACTCAGCTCTTCTGCTTCGTGCCAATATGAGCGTTTTTAAGCGTAAATTAATGCTGTTTTGCATCTGTTACACTTGCACTTTATTTTCTTTTAATATTTAAGATATACACACGTGCAGATATATATATACATATATATATTTTTTTCGATTTATTTTATTATTGTCGCTTTTGTTCTTTTGTACTTAGCTTGCGATTTTCGCGCGCTTTGTTGTTGCTTTTTTGTACTTATTATGGTGCTTGTTGCGTGTTGCTTTTGTTCTATCTTTTGTCGCGCTTTGTGCTATCTGCGGTCTGCAGTTTTTTCTTGCTATTTTTTTTTTGGTTGTTGTTGATTTTCGTTCGTTTTTTTCTTTACTATTTTGTTGGCACTGCTCCTGCTACTTTTTAATGCGTTTCTTTTGCAACTAATTCTTTTTTTTTCTGTCCTGAGCTGTTTTCCATTTCAGCTGCAGGCCAGCACATTTTGTTGTTGCATGCACAAAAAAACAAAAAAAGATAAAAGCGTTACATTTTTTTTAGCTGCAGTTTTTGCTTGGTTGGACGTACTTACATACATACATAGTACAATCAGCGCATGTGTGTATGTGTGTGTGTGTCGGTCTGTTGTTGCAATTACTAAATCTGTTGGCTACTTTTTCTGGCGGCAGTGGCAAGTGCATATTTTTCTGTGGTTTTAGTGTTGTTGTTTCGCGTTGATTTCATTGCTTTTAATGCGCGATGTTGTTGTTGTTATTGTTGTTATTAAGCGCTCATCTTTAGTTTGGCTTTGCTTTGGACAGCAATCGTTTGGGCTTGAATTTTCCGTTTTCGTTGTTTACACTTTTTACATTTAAAAAAAAAATGTATGTTTGTATGTTGTATGTATGTACATACATGTTGTGTTAATATATTACTATGTGTATGTATGTAAATATATGCTATCCATGCTTAACATGCTTTACATGTTATGTTTTCCACATTTTGCGGTTTAGCTTTTGCTTTCATATTTCTTCTATTGCTTTTTGCGCTTGGCTTCGTACACGCCGAATTTGATTTAATTTGCTATTGGCGTATGTATGTATGTATGTAGTATGTAGGTGAGTCGCTTCTATACATGCATATGCAAATATCATACATATACATATGTACATATGTATGTAGTGCCTATATTATAGTAGTTTGTTGTTGTTTGCTTGTTGCTGCTGTGTCTGATTTCGATTTCAATTAACTCGACTGTAATTATTACGTTAAGCCAACTTATATGTTTAATTTTTCTAAATTTTCTATTTTGTTTTCATTTTTTTTGTTATTAATTGTTTTTACGCTTTATTAACGATAGCGCGCGTGTGTGTGTGTGTGTGCTACTTCTCTGCTATTGTCACGCCTTTTGAGCTGGCAGGTGCGTTAAGCTTTTCAAGAAAGCTGAAAAGTTGTGCGTGAAGAGGCGTGAGACGCACGTTTGCGGTATGCGTGCACAGAATATGTTTTTTTTTTTTATTAAGAATAATTAAGATTACTAACACTTATTGAGAAAAAAAAACAGGCGCAAAATGAGCAAGAATTTAAAAATACGGAAGTGAATAAATTTCATGAAGTTCTTTTTATTAAGTATCAGCATAAGTATTTATAAAAAATAAATTTGTTTGTACATAGTAAAAATTTACAAGATAAATTTATCACCCCCCAACCTTATTCGCAGTTTGTTAAAAATTAAAGCACAACTATTTTATGTTTTAAACTCACTTTATCAAATTTAAACATTTTTTAAGGAACAATGTTAGATTTTTGGAACTTTGAGAAAAATATCAATTATTTGACACATTTTAATACAAATATAAAACTTTTGTTTATTAATTTTGAATTTTTATTTTTTAAATTTGAAATCTACCAACTAACTTTAGTTAAGATGAGGTGGAATTATTTTAGAAAATATTATACTGTTTTTAATTTTTTTCAAATATAGCAAAATTACATTATTTTAGTTTAGGTCATTTCGAATAAATTTAATTATACTTTCAATTTTCATTAATGTAGTTTTCCAAATAATTACTTTTTGGCCTACAATTTTTACCTCCCTGTTCAATTTTTTTTTTTAAATTTTCTATTAAAACCCTTTGAATTTTTTTGATTTCTAAATTCAACAGATATATGTATGTATGTATGTATGTATGTATGTACATATGTACATATGTATGTATGAATCTTTAAAAACGACCAATTTTTTTAGCAAAAAATTTTTTTTTTATAAATTATTTGAAATTTGAATTTCAATTTTAAATTCAGTTGTTTAATTTTTTTTATTTACAATTTTTTTTAATTTAAATTTTTTTAAACACGTTTTGTTTATTTAGAATTTGGGTTTAGTCTTAGAAAAAATTGCAAAACTATTTTCATTTTTGTAAACTTATGAATTTTAAAAAATATAAATTTTTTTAAAGAACAAGTTTTTATTTATTTATTTAAAATTTCATATACAATTTTAAATTCAGTTTATTTTTTTTTTGATATTAACCGCTTCCTGAATCATTTAATTTTTTTTTAAATTAATTTTTTTAAATTTTAAATCAATTCATTTTTTAACTTGAGTTTTGTTTAAATTTTTATAAATTTAGCCAGTTAAATTGTATTCACTTGAACTCTGTTTCTCTAAAACACCGAACAATCCACTTTGTTATCGTCAATATTCAGCGTAACTCGTTTGAATATTCGGAAAACTACATATATACATATGTACATACATACATACATACATATATCCGTTTATTAAACTAATAGAGAAGCATTATGTAAATGTGTATGTACATACATATGTATGTGTATGAATGGATGCATGTACATACATATGTTTGTTCAATTTTCTGCGTAGCAAAATGAGGAATTCCCACTAATATTACAAATTGCGCTAAAAATAAACGCAATACAACAAAGACAAAATTTTGTATGAGTTTATGTACATACATAGATACACACTCGCAAGTAAGGCATACATATGCACATATGTATGCACACCTGGGTATGTACAGAAATAGCAATTTGTTTAAATAATTCTTAGAATGTGAATACTGGCAATTGCTATTTATTAAATGGGCAAGCAAGCAAAAAGAAAAACAATGAAAACAAGCAAATAAGAGTGAAAAAAAATAAATTGAGAGGCAAATCTGCGTTAACAATTAATGATGCAAGTCGGTCATAGATGTACATACATACACACATACATAACCTCATACATTGCAAAGCTCGCAGCTAAGGCAAGGTCTAAGTCATTGCAAAGCGTTTAAAGAAAAACAATTTTTTTTGTCTTCTTTTCACTGCCAAACAAACAAACTGCGTTTACACAAATCGCAAATCAATGCATTGTCGCGTCAAATACAATTGTATCTGCATAATTGCTGCATTGCTGAGCAGCTTAAATGGTTAAAACGCGTTGAATGAAAACTTAACAAAAAAAAAACAACAAAGCAAAAGAGAGTAAATGTTAAAGCAAGGGGCAGCGAAAATGGCGTATGACACAAAAATACAAAGAAAATGTGGCGAAAAGCATGAACATCCCCACAACTTTCACGCACATTAATGGAGATGCATAGATACTATGCACATACATATGTATGTACATACAAACATATTTTGCACAAAAACAAATATTTGCAGACAAAACGGAAACTAATGTTATAAAGAAGAAATTAGGCAAATTTTAAGCAACGGTCACGTCAAAAGCTATAACAAAAACAAAACAAAATCAAAGCAAAAAAACACTAAATGCCGAAAAAAAAACGTATATATGTATGTATGTATCTACGTACACTCCTCTGCCGAATCGAGAACGAGAAAAACGTTTTATGCTTTCGCTATACAATTAATTTCGTAGAACGATTGACTCGAGCCCAGCAGCTGGCTAGCGAAAAAAAAGAATTCAAAACTCATGTACACGTGTATGTATATTATACATACATATGTATGTATGTATGTACATAATTTAAGCTTGAAAAAAATCCCAGCAACACATCAAAATTTAAAACAATTTTCTTTAAACATAGAAAATAAATTTTCAAATTTTTTTTTTCATTCAATTTAAATAATATTTTAGTAAAAATTAAAAATATGAAGTAAAAGAAAAAATTGTTGCATACTTTAGAGCATTTAAGCATTTTCAAAAAACACACATAGAAATTGACGATTTATGAAAATTTGCTTTATGTTTTTATTTTATTCTAATTTGAAGGAAAGTAAAATGTTCGTACAATTATTTAATATTAAACTTAAATTTGTGATTTTTTTGTCAATTTTTTTTATTTTTTAAAAAAGTTTCAAATTTTTTTAAAATTTTTTAAATATTTTTGTTTATAAAAATATATTTTGCATTTTAAATTAAGTCTAATAAGATTTTTTAACTAAATTTAAATTATTTAAAAAAAAAAATTTATTTGACTTCAAATTAAATTAAATCTGATACTTTAAATTTTTTTTTTAAAAAAAACCTTAAACGTTTGAATTGTTTTTACTCTGTATTTAATTTTAAAAAAACAAATTTTTCAAAAAATTTTTCTGCACATAACTTCATTTTTTATAAAAATATTGTTTACTTTAAGTTAAGAAAAATTTGTATATTATATAATTATTTTATTTTTATTTTAAATAAATAAAGCGAAAAGAAAATTGTGTCAATTTATTTACTTAGTTCAAAAAATAAATTTTGCTTTAATATTTTATGAAAATTACAATGTGCCACAATTATTACGCACACAAGTGTACATACATACATATGTAAGTACACTCGCGTACGTAACCATAACCGTTGCTGCTTTTTCATTTCATTTTTATTATTTTTTTTTATTAAGTTGACTTGTGCGCGCGAACTGTTAATTGTCGCACGATGTAAACGATAATAACAACAAAAACAAAAACGAGAGCATAACACCGCACAACAGCCAATCATTTGGTCATTCAGCCAGTCAGTCAGTCAGTCAGTTAGTTTGGGAGATGAGAGCGCACAAATGACAAAACGAGCAAAGCGACACCTTCACCGCCAGCCAGCAAACGCTCGAAAGTGTCTAAGCGGACGTAGCGCCGCCATCAAGCAGCCCGTCTAAGCAGTCAGACGGACAGAGATCCAGCCAGACAGTCAATTGGTGAGCGCGGCGTACATCCGCATTTACATTCAAGGCGTTTATATGTTTTGCTGCCTCTTCACTGTTTTTATTGTTTTTGTTGCAAATTGTGTTTGTGGCGCACACTTTCGTATGCTCATAAATACATACATATGTACATACACACAAACATACAACGATGAATAAGTCATCAGCATTGGTTATGGCGCGGGTGGCGGTCGGCGGTGGTCGGTGTTGGTTGCTTTCGTTGGCGCGGCGCTAAATAGAGGCGAGTTGTGATGGAAATTTATTGGAAAATGCGTACCTATCGATGTGCGTGTCTTCGAGCGCACACGCTCACACACCACACACAATGTAGCGCGCGCAGAGTTAATTGTTTTCGGTAATAAAAAAAAAAAAAAATTGTTAGAAATGTGGGAACACTGTTGTGGGTGGGCAAGAGGGTGAGTTGGTGTTTTGTGGTTGAAAAATTGTTTGCCGCATTCAGTGAAAATTAGTTTATAAAAATGAGGAATGAAAGAGTGTTTTTATATTTTTTCTTCCACAGCCATTTCACGAGCTCGCAAAAAAAATCGGGAAGCATAATTGTATTTATACTTTTGCTTCGTGTAAATTAAATTGCATTTTAATAATTTCTTGTACAAATTTTCACCAGCTTTTTGCGCACGCCATCTGCATGTATCTTTTTAAGTGGATATCGATTAATGGAATCGTTTCAGAAACGATAAGAAAAAATCAAATTAAAAATGGAGCAAATGCGCAAATCTGCGGCAAAAAAAAAATTCTCAAAAATCAGCGGTCAGTTTTAGCGACTTGAAACTTGCACTTAACTTTATAGTGAAAATTTTCCTAAACATTTAAAAAAAAAATTTTTTTGGTAACTATTGTTTAAAAAAATAAGTTATGTAAATTCAATCACCAAAAGGGAAAAGGTCAAGACTTGTCCCAAAAGAGATAACCAAATTTTAGTAGTTTTCCCCTTTTATTTACTTTAAAATTGTTTCTTTAACAGAAAGCATCTAAACTAAAGTTTTAATTTTTTTACAAAATTTAAAATAATTTAATTTATAAGAATTAAAAAAAAAATTTTAAATTTTTTCATCGAAAATCGAGTTATATGTACATATGTACATATGTATATGGAGCATATGCGCAACACTTTCGGCGAAAATATTCTCAAAAATCAAAAATTATTCTCTTAAAAGTGAAACCTTTTTTATGACGATTTTTTTTAATTCGTTTACATTTTATAAATTTTTTACCAAGTTATAAGTTTTATTAAATACTTCACATAAATAAGCTTTTTTTATTTTTGACTAAATAAATTGTATCTTAATTTACTTTGAATACATTTTTTTGTTTAATAATTTTTTTTTCTATAGATATTTTATAATTTTTTTTAATTTAATTTTTCTTAATTGAATTTATTATGTAATTAATTACTTGACTTTAAATAATTTAATTACTACCACCTTTGTCAATTCTATAAAAACTGATATTTTTGCACAACTTATATCACTTTTGCTTTTGTAAAGGCACTCTCTTATTTTTAAATTATTTTTCTACACCTTAGATGTGTTTTAGCGGCAGTAAGATACCCAGCTCTTACACGGTTTAGTCAAAAGTCAAATAACTAAAGCTTTTTCTGCAGTTGCTGTATTAATTTCAATGCCTTTGCCAGCAAAATTTCAAAGTTATGAAAACCAATTTTAAACGAAAACCTCACTTTTTTCAGTGCGACACAGCAAACAGGTTGCAGCAGTAAAAAAATTATTTAATTTAAAATTTCTACTATTTTTCTAGTATTTTCGCTTTTTTTCTTTGACAAAATATTTGTTTTATCTTAAGATCTTTAATTTATGCCAGAATTAAGTAATTTGGTATAATTCGAAGTCACAAAATTTGAGTTTATTGCCTTTCCTTGCTTTTACGTCTTTATTTTTTGTGTTTGGCCGCCGGCTTATCACCTGGTCACAATTTACATAGATACTTTTTTTTTTTGAGACTAATAATTTGTATCTCTATTAGAGATTGAGACTGCTTACTGAATTGTGGCATTCATTTAATTTTTTCAACTCATTACATTACTCTTTATAAATTAATATTTTTTTGTTAATTTTGATAACTTTTTATTTTAGGCTTGTAACATATTTTTATTTTAATTTCTTTAAAATTATAAGATGCATTAAATTTAATATTTGTCATATTTCACTTTATTTCAAGTCAATTATGTATCTATCAATTTAACTTCTACCGCTGGTCACCTCTCTTATATGTACATATGTACATATGTACATATGTACCTACATATGTCACTCACATTTATTTCACTTTATCACTTTTGCTTTTGTAAAGCCATTCACCATCCAAACATTATAGTATGTTGCTACCACTTCACAAACTTGTCCGCCGTTAAGTCATCCACAACCCTCTCATAAATTCGAAAACAACTCCAAGTTGCACAAAACAGACATACATATTTATCTAACACTGTGACTACGCGTTTTCTCAAGACCCCCCTCCATTCCATTCGCTCAAACAACACACAAAAAACCACTTTTCGTACTCACCTCGGCAAATTCGCTAGATAGCGTGACTGCTTCTCCCGTCTCAGCTCATCGGTTAAACGGCAATATGTATTATTGATGCATACGCTGCGTCGTAGATTCGTCTCCGAATCCTTGATGCGCTCCAACTTGTGTGCACACAATTGCAATATGCGTTTGCGTTCTTCGCGTTGACGCAACTTTGGCGATATCATTGGTATACGCGAGCGATGATGATGATAGCCGATGGGTGAAGAGCGTGGCGGGCCAAACATATCGGAGTCGTCGTCACAACCATTAACTGTTGTTGTTGTGGGCAAGGTCATTTTGTGTTTTTGTTTGGTTGTTGCTGCTGCTGTTGTTGGTTTTGTTGTATGTGGTTTTTTGTAGTTGTTGCCGTTGATGCTACTTTTGTTGCGTTGCAATGCTTGAATGCTTTGATTGCGTGTAGCTTGTACACAGGCGTACATATGTACATACAACAACAAGTGTTGTTGTTGCACTATCTCACCTTCGTGAATATTTTTATTGGCTTTGGCGTCGTTGCTGCTGCTTATTTCTTTGTGTTATGCACACGGTTTTCTTTTTTTACCTGCTTTGACTTTTAATTGAATTTCTCGCACAAATTTTTGTGCCTTTGTTTTTTCGTTTTCTTTTTGGACTTTTCTTCCTTTACTGCTGTTGTTGCACGCTAGCTTTGATGCTGTTGTTGTTATGCACCGCTAAGTCGCTCTAGTTGACCCTTTCGTGTGCACTTAAAAGTTTCTTTGTTGTTTTTTTCTCTTAGTTGATTTTTCGCCACTTTTAAAGCGTGCCGCTCGAGCGAGTTGTTCGTTTTTTTTTGTGGATTTTGCAAAAGCTCGTCGCACTCTCTAATCAGTTTTGCTTTTTTTATTTTAGTTTACTTTAAAACTTTAATTTTGCCAAATTTTTATTTTCCTAATTTCTTACACTTTTACGCATTTGTCGTTGTTGCTGTTGTTGTTGCGTGGTCTGTTTATTGCATGCGCATCCAACTTGAGTGCATAGACAATTGCTCGCTCGCTGCTAGATTTTAAGAGCGCTGCAAAACTTGTTCCACTACTTTGCGTGTGTGTGTGTATTAGTGCCTGCTGTAACGTTTTTTTTTCTTTTGCTTTGAATTTTCCACCGCAGTTGCAATATGTTGTTAGTTGGCTGCCACCGACGCTGCTGCTTCTTCCTCCTCGCTTGTTTGTTGCAAGGCAAACCACAATTTATTTCCACTTAATTATTGCGTTTTTGTTTTTGTTATCTTCTTGTTCTGCTCTTAGTGTGTCGGCTAAGTTTTATTGCTGTTTGTTGTTGTTGTTGACGATTGCTTTGTTTTGATTTTTGTATGCGTGTGTGTATGTTGAACTTTGCTTTTTTGTTGAGTAAAAATTTCTGACACTGAATTTAATAAAAAATCAATTAAAATTACTTAAATTTTCGCAATGCGATATTCACTTGTGCAAACTTTTTTGGATGTTTTTTTTGGCCTGCGTTTGCAATTAAATTTTTCAATGCTAGAATTTTTTTTAATTTTTTTGTGAGTTAATTTTAGAATTTTAATTCATATTTTCATATGCACTTTTTATTGCTGCTTTCGACGAAAAATTGCTTTCTAAAGTGTATGCTGTGCTCTTTTCTTTGGCTTGCTGCTTAGCCAGTTACAAATATCTGTTGGTGCTAGCTGCTAGTAATTTACTGTCAGTGTTTTTGGAAACACCACACGTCTGTTTGCTTATTTTTATTTTTTTGAATTTGTTAACTTCTTTAGTTTTTAAGTTAGTGTTTTCTTAAGATTTTTTTGTTTCTAAAACTATGGTTTTTCGAAACAAATATTTTGTATATAAAGTATGTCCTTTTTTTATATAAAATGTGGTTTTATTTGTTTGCTTTAAATTTATTAAGACGTTAAAAAATTCAAAATAATCCACGGCCTTTTGAATTTTTACGCCTTTATTATTTTATGTCTTGCAAAATGTTAATATTTGATTTATGTAAATTTAGTTGGATTGTATGTACATATGTATGTACATATGGATGTATGTAGGTATGCTTGTTTATTTACCTAATCGCTTTGGATTGCTGTTAATGAAATGTGCTCATTCATTTTACACATAAGCAATTGCACAGTTGTGGTTTTTTTCATTATTTTGATCATAGACACACATACAAAATAATTTTGAAAATGTTGCACAAACTACTTTTTCATTTGCTGCTTTTGTTTTTATTCTACTTCAGCAGTGTTGAAATTGCAATTTTTTTGTCTTAAAAAAAATTTTTTTTTTACAAAATATTACACTTTACATTTTAATTTAAATAAATTAACACCGTTCATTTACTTTTATGCTCCCTAACACAATTTTTGTTTCCTTTTTTGATGTTGTTGTCTGCTATGGTTATCAACACAAAATTAACTAATTATGATTAGGTTATTCAGTTTCAGTTCAGCTGTTGCCATATATGTATGTATGTATGTATTTGACTACTCAACCAAACGTTCACTGCTTAGTATGTACATTCATACATACATTTGTATGTTAAAACACAACACATTTGTAATTTGCTTGTTGCTGTTATTGTTGTTCTTCTGTTTCTATTTGCCACTGTGACTTGCTGTCTGTTACCGTGAGTCTCAACTGAATGTTAAAAATAAACGTGTGTGTATGTGCGCAACTGTTGTGGCTCTTGCTTTCATGTAAGTGAGAGTCTCTTTTATTTTTTTTTGTTGTAGGTAGCTAGCTTGCTTCAGTTAGTTGCCGTTTAGTGTTTGTGTGGCAAAGAAACGTTTCACGTTTATTCCGTAAAATTTTATTAGCACGTCCACACAGTTCTCACGTTCACAGTGAACTGAACTCTAGTCCGGCCGTCAAATAGTTGTTTGCCTGTTTGGTTCGGCTGATTGTGGCAAACCGACTGATTTCAATTGACAGACGGCAATGCAGCAGAAGGCTGAACAGCGTACAGAGTATTAGCAGTGTATTAACAGAGTGAATAGACTGCTGAGACAACAGACTTGTTGAGACATTTACAATGTCTACGGGAGGAGGCCAAAGAATACATTTATTTGATTATGCATACGTTTGTGCACATTGTATGAATGTATATGTATATGTACATATGTACATATGTATGCATATTAATTTGTAGCTGCAATTGCGGGAGCAATGAAGGCAAGCCATCCAAGGCAGATAAGCAGTCGACCGCAAAGAGCGCGAGAGCATACTCACGTTGCAGCTGTTGTATGTTTGGTTGGGCTGTAAGTTTTTTTTAAATTTTTTTTTTTCAAATATTTTTTACTTAAGTCGCCTTGTGTGTTGGCGTATGAGCTCGTGTAATAACAGCCCCAATAATGCAGACGCCACAGGCAGCCCATCAACGTATATACATACATACATAGCGCTCGTCTCTTAACAGTTGTTGTATGCATGCTTGTATGTTGATAAGTAACAGCATAGCAGCGTTGCTGAGTTTGTGGGTAACCGCTGTAACGTTGTGACAAGCCAACGGCTATACACAATTTCGATACGAAATCGCGTTGATAGGCGATTAGAGCATTGAATAGCGTAACGTTTTATATATGTATTTATGTATGTATATATGTATGTACATACTTCATATAAATATACATATGTATGTACATATGTACATGATTAGCTCCATGTACATACGCTTGGCAGGAAGAAGCATTGAAAATACACAAAAAAAAACAATGAAAAACATTAAGCGCAGCGTGTTGTACAATTAAACAAGTTCTTGCTTAATGCTGCAGTAAGTGGGGCTGGCTGGCGGTGGCATGTGCGAAGAGCGACAAGCAAATTTTTGTTAAAGAGTTTTGAATATATTTATATATGCATATACATACATATCTAAGTATGTATGATTGTATGTATGAACTTTTGTTTGAGGGCAAAGAGCGGGCACATTTAAAAATATGTATACACACGTTCTTATGTGCAAAGGATTTGACGTAGTGCAATATTAATTGTAAGGCAAAGTAAAATACCCAACTTTGATTGGCGAACATAACCTACATATGTATGTATGTACATACATATGTATGTATGTACATATGTATGTGTGTATGTATGTACATATGTATGTGGGTATGAATGTATGTACATATATACATATGTATGTAGGTAGGTGCATTTACAAACATTAATGGATTAATATAAATTTGCAATATACATACATATGTATATAAACATATAAACATATCCAAATGTTTGTACATGACCATTAACATACAAATCTATGTATTTACATATATATGTATGTATGTAGGTACCTACGTGATTTTAAAGCGCTCTTTATTAAAAGTACCTACACAAAATTCCCTGAAAATTTGCACGCTGTTAGCGTTTAAACTGTTTAACGAGTGGGGTAGATTGATATTAAGCAAAGCTAGCACGTATAATTAAAAGTACAAAAAAAAGGTTTAAGAAAAAAAACAATACAAAATTAAATAACAGACATATTTCTTTGCCATAAATGGCTAATTGTTGACATAATTAGAGATTTTGGTTAAGTTGCTCAGTACTTGGTGATGCGCATAAAAAACAATAGAAAATACATACATATGTAAGATATATGTACATATGTATGTAAACAATCTCTAATTAATAAATAGGCAACTACTTACATATGTATAGATGTACATTGTATGTATTTATTTATACAGAGTATATGCATAATGCTAATGTATATATTTTGTTTTTATGTAAATATGTATAAGTTTTAGCATACAATACACTTTGAATTATCGAAATTTTATGTCATTGACGTTAATTCGCTTTTATTACCTACTTACATACATACATATGTATGCATGTATGATTTAATTTTTATGCTCTCCATTTTTCGTCACAATAAAATGTAAGCCCATCTAAATTTCCACACGTCTTCACCTACCTACCTTACACACTACAGCAACCGATTTAACATCCACTGCTGACTTAACATCCACTGCTCACTTAACAGCCACTTTTAACTTAACAGACGTCGCAGCAATGCCAAAGAGAGTGAAACAACCAATCGACGACGTCATCTTGACTTGATAGCATTAATGTGTTTGTTGTTATTGTTTCGCTCACGTACCCCATAGCAAAAGGCAATGAAACAGTTCATTAATTTTTGCAAATAAAAATTTAGACATTCTGTTACTTGATGTTACAAGCAAACGAGTGCGAACGTTTATTTGTATGTTTGTATGTATGTATGTACATATGGCTTTATGTCTGTTTGTCTGCTGTATTTAGTATTGCTTAGGTCATTGTTTTGTACGGTGTGCACTGTTGTTGTTGTTGTTGTTTTATTTAATGATAGAAGGAAGCAAGTCCGACGCGTACGTTGTAAATTTTTTGAGGGCATTAACTTTAAATATTCGCTGTTAGCATTTGGCGGCTAAATTGTATGTTTGTATGTGCTGGCTTGTGCGGGCAGAGAAATGTTAATGTCCATCGCTGCTGACTGGCTAGCCAATATTCACTTCAGGTGAAGGGGTTCAGATTGTACTTAGGCGACAGCTATGCTACTAAGCAATTTATTCAATTCTGGCATATTAATGTTGTTGGTGGTACGCATGTACTTACATACATTCATACATATGCAGTTATGTTATGTAAATAAATATTCTTTAGACTTAGACACCAGATCATCGTTTGTAATTTTGTATTTATTAAGTCAATATAAATTGAATCTTTAAATGACTCTGCAACAACAGCATTTTTATATATCTATGCATTATATAAATTTATGTATGTATATATGTATGTATGTATGTATATACATATTTACATACATATGTATGTATGTATGTATACTTGTTTAGGAGGAAAATGGCAGCGAAAACTAAGAACTCGAATGGTAAGGTAAGGACGAACGGTTTCATGGATAGCAAATAAATTTAGGGTGGAAGCTGGTGAGCTATTGTTTGAGTTTTTGTATGAGTTATGTTCACATGTGCATATGTATGTATGAATCTGTACTTCAAATACTCAATTTTCAAAAGTAGGTATAATGCAAAGAGAAATAAACTTTAAAACTATCCAACGAAGTAGTTTGTGTAAAAATTGTGTAAAATTTTAATTTAGTTATCACATACATAGTATGTACATTTCTACATACCTACGCATAATAAATAACAGGTTGTTGGCAGCGATGGAAGCTAAAGGGGGCCTATCAGGCACCCTGTTTGGATTTCGAAAAGGCAGATCGAGTGATAATCGGGAAGCGATGGATCATCTTCGGTGATGGAAAAGCGGTTTAAAGATACATTCATACACTGCCTACTCGTTATTCTGAACATAAGGAAAGCAAGTTAGTAAAAAAAATACTTTAGGCGCTCCAAAAGTTTAAAGTCCCTACACATCTTCAGAGAATCAGGAATTATTATTTGCCGACCGTGTATTAATTTACGAAGCAGAACTGCATTAGAGGAGGCAGCGCTCGTGATCTCAGCTCTCTGTCCTGTCGACATAGTGACAACAAGACAGGTAGAAACAGATTCCGATGGCTATGTTAAGGTAAGAATAAAACAAAACAGCTTACAGCAGTGGCAGGATCATTAGGACCATTCAACTAGCAGACTTTGGACTAACAAATCCATTCCGAATAAAAGCAAATGGCTCGACAGAAGACATGGGGAAGTGGATTTCCACATCTGTTGGAGTTACTTCTGTACTTTCTGTGTACTGAACAGATGATTGAAGATACTAAAGATTGTTTTTCCGTTTGTCCGTTTTTTTTGTTTTTTTTTGTTTTGCATACTGGACACACCTCTTAAAATTTTCGAGAAAATGGTTTGCAATGAAACTCACAGCGACGCAGAAGATTGGGGTTTTCATCGAACCTTCAGTTTGGCTTCAAGGAGTCTCGCTCGAGAAGTTGTAATAACCTGAGCCGATAGCGGATAAATGGAAACTCTAATGATAATTGGTTATCCCTCAGACAGCAAACTACGTTACTGCAACAATAAGTGCTTAAAAAGGTGCCAGTGGACTATTCTGGAATCTAATGTATGATAGTCGTAACTTTCTAGGCATCGACATGTCTACACGTACAGAGGTTATTTTAATTCGCAGACAATATCGCTGTGCTGGTGACACTAAAGCAGAGACAGAATATTGAGAAGAATGCTAGCGAATCCGTAGAATTTATAACCGCGTGCGGCACGAACATGAAAATCTTTCTTGCGAGACGCAGGACTAAGCTTATAGAGGGTAAGGCAATATATTTGAGTATTTTCACTCACCATACAATTTAAAGTGTAATTACACTTTCGAAAGCCGAAGCGTATGGCACGCAACGATTTTATAGATTGCTTAAACAAGCTATGAGTCAATTAAGAACTGTTAGAGGAGAGGTAAGTAAGTGCTAATTTCACACACTTAAAAGGAGATTTCCGGCGATGTGAGCGCATGAATAGCCGTCAAAATTCGTAAGAAGCTCAACCAACCTTGTGAGATAATAATACCTTAAATGGCAGTGCGATGAGGCGAGTGGTTTGTAGAGAGATTTTAGTATCGTAGGTGCCGCTGCGAGGCAGTCAACGAGAGTTTAATCTATATACAAGGTCGTCGTCTCAGAAAAATAATGGGGCGATTTAATTATAAATGAAATAAAAAAATAAAATTGTATTTATAAGCTTTCCATTTTTGGTTGAATAATAAATTTTTACATATCATGCAAATAATTTTGAGTAATGTAAGTGTTACATTTTTATTAATTTTTTAAATAACTTTAAATTACGTAGAAATTTTCATTCATAATTAAAATAATTTTAAATAATGAGTAAATTTTTTATAGGTATCCAATCAAATTATTGAATAAATTTATTAATTTTATTATGTAAATAATTCTTAATGACGAAAAATTATCATTCACCATTTCAAATTGTTTTGAAAAAAATTTGTACACATTATTCAAATAAATTTGAATAACAAATACACTTTTAAACTTCATACAATACATTTTGAATAACGAATAAATTTTCAAGTAACATTGAAATAATTTTGAAAGAAGAATCAATTTTTATCCGACATTAAAATATTTTAAATAACGAAAGCAGTGATATATGAAATATCATTCAAACAGTTTAAAAAAACAAAAATTTTTTTTTATTATTAAAAATATTTTCAATATCAAAAAAAATTTATTAATGGTTGAAATAATGAATTAACATTCATCATTAAAATAGTTTTTCAGTATCGAAAAAATTTTATTTATCGTTTAAATAATTTTAAATAACGAATGAAAATTAAAAATCATTAAATTTTATTTAAATAACCAATACATTTTTTATCACCGTTAAAATTTTTTTTGAAAAACGAAAAAATTTCCATCCGACATTGACATTTTTTAAATATCGAATGCATTTTCATTCATCATTCAAACAATTTTAACAAACGAATACAAATTTATTCGTTATTGAAAATATTTTGAATTTCAAAAATACATTTTTATTAATGATTTAAATAGGTTCTTAATAATGAACCCATTTTCGTTCATAATTAAAGTAACATTTAATAAGAAATGAAGTATCGAACAAAGTTTTATAAATAACGAATAAAAATCCATTAAGCAATCAAATAAATTTACATAATTTTGAAAAAAACGTATAAAATTTTATTGCATAATAATTATGAATGACGAATATATATTCATTGACGAATTAAAGAGTTTTGAATAACGAATACATTTTGATTCATAACTGAATTTTTTTTAATAACGAATTTCCACTCGCCTTTCAAACCGTTTTTGAATAGCGAATAAACTTGCATTCAGCATTAAAACTCGCATTCATCATACACAAAATTTGATTATTTGATTATTAAAATTTCATACCAAATATAAATTTCAACAAATTTCGTTGATAAGCTTTCTCAATACTAATAAACAATGCAAGGTGCTCGTACTAAATATGTTATTGACTCCACAGGTGTTTGATGAGAAACCGATTGAAGGTCTAAACAAAAATTAATAGAAGCAGGTAAGGTGAAAAACCCCGAACCTTGGCTTATTTTATGTCGTTTCGCTAATTTTATTTTTTTTTCGCTACAAGTGCGAAAATATTTACAAAGTCAACACTCTGTTGATTATTTTCCAAATGAAGTCTGCAACATATACGAGTACATATACATATACATACGTAAATATGTAAATATATATCTAAAAAATACGTATGTACATATGTACATATGTTTTTAAAAAAAAAGAAGGCGTGCCTTAAGAAATATCAAAGTACCTAAAACGAATATATAAAATATTTAAGTACGAATCTACGTTCTCTCTTACAGATAGCTTATCTCCCAGCATACATATCTACATACATATAAATACTAGTACATACTTATCTTTGCTGTAGCAGGTAGCGTATTTAAAAACATATATGTATGTACATACATATACAGCTGTGATCAAAAAAATTTGAGTGTCCCAAGGAAATACACAAAAATGCTTAATATTCTTCTGAAAAAGTAAAATTTTATTCAAATCACTTCAGAAATATATTCTTAGCTTATAATATAATTTTGGCGCTTACACAGCTCAGTGTTTGGCCGAGCTTCTCCTACCATTTGTGGTGTGCATCTTTATATTCTACCACAAATGGAGGGACCTACAGTTTTGTGCCGACTCCGAACGGCAGCTGTATTTTTTGAGAAGCTTTTCACGGCAGAAATACCCTCGGTGGTTTGCCATTGCCTGCCGAGGGGTGACCGCTGTTAGAAAAAACGTTTTCTATGACTTAGATTTTACTTGCCCTGACTGAGATTCGAACCTCGAACTCAGTGGCATATCGAATTATAACACGCACCGCTACCCATTCGATCACAGCAGTCAACCATGATTCTTGGATACGGTTCTATAAATTATTCGAATTTGTTCCGAAACACCTTTCTTGACATCTGCCCGCAGATTTTCTATGGGGTTGAAGTCGGGCGACTGAGCTGGCTAAGCTATGAGCTCAACTATTTTCAACCGAAACTACTCCTCTGCAGATCTGATCGTGTTTTTCGGCTTATTACCTTGCTAAAAGACCCAGTTTAGAGGCATATTCCACTCGTAATACAGCAACATTACTTTGCCGAATATATTCAGATTTACCCACTGGTTCATAAATTATAAATAAGGTTGATTAGGCCAACTCCCTTATAAGAAACACTATCCCATACCATCAACTTAATGCCACCATATTTTATAGTTTTAATTGTATATTTGCGCTTATATTTCGTGTTTGGAGGACTCCGTACCACCATATAGTATAATTTTGCTTTCGTCCGTCCGCAATATGTTGCGCCATTTCAAAGCTGGACAGTGGATGTGTTCATGAGCAAACTTTATTAGCGCTGCTACATATTTTTTAGAAAGCAAAGGAACTTTTTGTGGACTTCTGAAATGTCTACGAACGGCGATTTCACTTACAGAAAGTTTCTGCTCTTTTTTTATGTGTCCAGCTAAAGCGAAGGATCAACTTTGCTATATCCTGTAGTACGCGTATTATCTAAACTTGTAATTCTTCTCCTTTCGCGGAATCTTTTGTACAAAAAAGCGTTAGCGATCATTTGGTCCTAAAGTTTTTTTTATAATCTTTTATTATAACCCAACGGAAACCCACTTTCCCGCCCAACCGACACGAGGGGCTCAATCCGCATAACGTACGGATGTTTTTTTAAATATACAAGTCTTAGGTGCCGAGTCGTGACTGAAGAAAGTTTGTTAAGCGTCGAGATCCCAAGCTGGTCAGCTACAGAATAAGAATTCATCAGCCGAATACAAAGTTAGAGAAATGCAAAGTAAGAAAATTGGATCGTTAGCTGTTATTAAGAGAGGATAGAATAGTTCTTTTAATTATAAAAAGTGAGTCCGATACATCAAAGGTGCTGGAATGATTGTTAAAGTCTTGGCATAAACCCCGAAACGGTTCATTCAACTCAAAGTTAGTTCTGCATAGTTTCAAGAAAAGTGGTTTAAAGTTTCTCGTTGCACGGGAGGGTACATTAAAATTAATTTGCTCTAGAAGAAATGGACTTGAGATCCATCCATTGACTAATTTTACCAGAAATATTATACCTAACATTTCTCTGCGACTCGAAAGAGTAGGAAGATTAATAAGTTTTAAACGACTAGTGTAAGGGGGAAGATTGTATGGCGAATCCCATCGAAGATTTCTCAAAGCAAAAAGTAAGAATTGTTTTTGTATTGACTCTAGTTGGTCTGAATGACCTGATAACGAGGATTCCAAACTATGGAACCATACTCCAGTATTGGTCTTACTAATGAAGTAAAAAGTGTTTTAGTTATATACGGGTCGCGGAATTCCTTTGACCAACGCTTTACAAAAGCCAGTACACCCCTTGCTTTATTAACTGTGGAACTAATATGAAAATTAAAATTGAGTTTACAATCCATACCAACACCCAGGTCAACAAAACTGTTTACATGTTCTAGGACGTAGTTATTTATTTTGTAGGAGGCCGGCTGAATGGTTCGTCGAGAAAAGCACATGAATTTACATTTGTTAAGGTTAAGCGGCATATAATTAATGCTGCACCAATTGACTATGCTGTCCAAATCTTGCTGTAGCAAGGATCTTTCTTCAGCCGAGGCATAAGTCTTAAAAAGTTTAACATCATCCGCGTACATCAATATTTTAGAATACTTTACTACTGTAGAAATGTCGTTTATGAATAGCAGGAACAGAATCGGTCCGAGGTGGCTGCCCTGAGGAACTCCCGAGGAAACATCGATGATCCCAGAATGAAAATTTTTAAAAACTACCTTTTGCGTCCTACCGGAGATATAAGAAGACATCCAACAGAGGATACCAGGTTGAAAACCAAGCAGATCTAGTTTACGGATGAGTAAAGAGTGACATACTTTGTCAAATGCTTTACTAAAATCGGTATATATAACATCAGTATCAATGCATTCCCTAAACCCATTTGAAGCCATGTTGGCAATTTGCTATTATTGAGGAAATCGGATAAGTCATTTGCTTGGTAACAATAGCTTCAAACAACTTCGGGATAGAAGAGAGTTTAGCTATACCACGATAGTTTTCAATAGAAGACCTGCTTCCAGATTTATGAAGGGGGATTATGTAAGACTGTTTCCATATTGACGGAAAAACTCCTTGCTGGAGGGACAAATTAAACAAGTTCGATAATGGCAGGTACAGGTGCTTTGCACATTTTTTTAGGAAACATGTCGGGATCATATCAGGGCCGTACTTGAATGATTCTTTTAAAGATATTAAATAATGAAAAACATCATCTGATGATATGACTGGAATATTAATAGAGTTATTGGGGCTCAGCTTGTATGGATAGGAAATACAGTTATATTTAAATTGAGTGGTGTAGTTAGATTTAAAGAACTGGGCAAATAGATTGGCAATAATCTCGTTATCACATGACACAGTACTTTGATATTTCATTGCGGAAGGGAATGCATTTACTCTGCGCTTAGAATTAACGAAACCATAGAAAGCTTTTATATCAGATTTTATTTAAAAAAACAACAATAACAGTTTTTCATGGTAGAAGTTATAGTACTATTTCGGAAATCACCACATTTCTTCATCAGACTTCTTTTTATTAATTATAGTTATTCTTTATCACCACATTCCCAGGCTTTGAACCAAGGACCTCGCGGTCGCAGAGCCAACACGCTACATGCTGTGCTACGCTTGCCGAGTGGACTGTTATGTTAATTCCATCTTCCTTAAACAAACCTAAAACATAAAAAACTGTTTTTGTTTTTCCAAATAAAATCAGCCTCAAACTGGCCTCGAGCTAAACGAAATTGTGAGTTAATTTAAAAATATTTTTTAATTTCCACACTTATATTTTCACTTCTAACCGATACTCCTATTAATATGATCGCTCTCAGTCAAGGCTCGAAACTGAAATTAGTGATTTTAAGCGCAAAAAAGGTCTGGGTCACAGTTTAAGTCTTTCTAATTATCTTAAAATTTACTTATGCAAGAAGTGTTAATGAAACGCTACTCCTGCATGTTGTATCATTATCAATTATTAAAATTGAACACGCTTGGTGTATGCACTCCTATTATATTGACCGCAACTGTACATATAAGTACATACAAACATTTGTAAGTTTGGCGCGTGTGTGCTGATATTTATGTATGTATTTGTGTTATCTAAAGAAACGCTCACATAAGCTGATAACTATTTAATTGGAATTAAATCATCTTTTTTTTTTTGGTTAAGGGCGAATTGTGAGATTTTTGCTATACATACGCACACCTATACTTAAGTATCCGAACAGCTGAAATAATAGAAAATTTAAAAGAAAATTTCTTATCACAAAATAAATGTATATCAGCATAAAGTGAAAAAAAATAACTATTTCCATTATTTTAACACTATAGCAGACAATAGCAAAGCGTTGAGATAACGATATGTAAGGAAGACAACAGTGATAACGAAAGCGATATCGATACCGATTTAAACCGAACTTTTGCGAAAAACAGTTTAAGATAATAATTTTACCCAAACTGATTGTCGTAATGACATGAAGATTTTAGGAAAGGTTTCCTACCCTCGCACGCCTACACCTACTCTTTAATCTTTCCACTTCCTCAGCCACTAGCAGAGAGGATCCCGTCGAATACTTTCAGTGCTTTAGCGCTTTCGTCTATTCCCCTCACTTGGTTTATGTCAATTTAAAGCTTGTACAGAACATTAATCCGTCATCTGTAATATACGCTTTCACGAAGCCGCAAAGGTCCATAAATTTTCGACAGCATCTTTCTCTCAAACACTAAAAGGGTCATGCATGCAGCTGGGCTCTGGTGTGTGATTTTATTCAACTTTTGCTTAAATGTCTCGCACTTTTGCTTTTTTAATTCGTCACTTAACATAGCGCATAATTTATTTTCCTTTCCTTTCTGACGTCCTGCACTTCTCATATGACATACATATTTGATAGTTGGAATAAGTGTAAAGCTGCTGGCATATTAAGGGATAGATGTCCATTGAACCTAAGACCATTTTTGAATGTGTGTTCTTGCTGTTTCTGAGCCTGTTGGTTCGCATAACTTACAACCATGCATAATTGATAATCTTAGGGGTTTGTCACTTGCCTAAATGGATTCACAAGTTTTCCGAAGTTTAACTCTAGCAGCAGCGAGTACATCAATACTTTATGATGATCTTGGACCATCACATGACAGTTACTTTATAAAACAGACTCTTACCTTGTTTATACGAAGCATTAGTCGAGATCGTATCGACTCAATACCTACACTAAATTTGTATCTGTTTTTACATATATTCGACTTTAAAGTGTGCCCAGCGAAACTGTATTGTAAGCTTATCAGTTGATTTCAATTTCGCACCGATAAATATAGTCGTTTATTTTCTCTTTCTAACCGAAGCGAGAAATAAAGTACTGATTTGAGTGAATTCACTGAAGCACTTCAAGGCGTATTCAAAATCAGTTTTTACATGCGTTTCGAAGTGATGTATACTCGATGAAACCGTATTATGTTCTAGTATAAACGTAGTGTATGCGGGAGGCACGCAAGATTAGTGAGCTTGCACTTGAATAAAGGGTTTTAAAAAATCGTACCGAAGCAATCTAACATCTTTTGCCTATTCACTCGTTCACTCTCTCTCTCTCCGGCTGATTAAACGGTGGATAGATTCGCTGCGAACTATCCCGCCTCTTTCTCTCACTCTTTCACCTAAAAGTTAACGAGCCAGGTGAAAGGCAGGGAAATACTTATCCCCATCTCATTCCACTTTAAAATCTCTAAAGTCATCTCTGAATCTGGGTTATGAAGGACATCAAACTGCTAAAAGGAGCAAATAACAGCTGAGACTATTCATTGATATTAATGAGCAATGTCATATCATCATCTTCCGAACTCTACGTATCGCTGCAAATCAAAGGTGGTCAGCTACTACTTACCAGCCAGAAAGCCGAGTGTTTGCTGCAAAAAAATACCTAGCTTACATAATTACACTGCAATCAATTGCGAAGACGTGAGTACGCAAAACTTGGGGTGCTAGCAGGCAAGAATGCTTTCCGAAATTTCTATCAGAAAATTAGGCAACAATAAGTAGTATCAAGACCCAGGCTGGTTCTCGCAAAGACAAGAATGAAAATCCACTAAAAGAGGGCGAAGCACACGTAAAAACTCTGGTGTTGTAGGTATTTGTAGATGAAGAGAACAAACTTATCTTTAGGAATAATCGTCAAATCCTTGAGCTCCTTGCAGGCGTTGCTGAGAACAGCAATAAGGGGACTTAAGAACAACAAAGCGCTCGTAGGAGACAGTATAGGGGCTGTGCTGTTTACAGCCGTGGGGCGAAAAGCAGATAAGACGCTTGTGTCAGCTGTTAAGAGCAATTGGGTCGGAAAAGTCCATACCCGAAGATTGGGTTATCAAAGTACTTTGCCCAATCGATATTAGGGGAAGGGTTGTCCCCTCGTTTGTGCCAACTCGCATATAAGTTCCTATCGGCGATACTGTGGGAACGATTGAAGCCTTATATGAACAAACTGATTGGACCTTATCAGCGTGACGCTGTTCACACATTCAAGTGTATAAAAATTTAGCGATTACAATAGCTTTGAAATGTCGCTCGAATGGATGACGATGATGCGGTGAAAAGAGCCTACGACTCGGTAACAACGGGTGGGCGCCCACGAACGTAATGTTAGGACCAGGAGAAGGAGAAGGATCTAAACATTTTCATTGTGAGCAATTGACGTAACCTCGCGACGGTGAGAGGCAACTGGCGAAGTTTTCGGGCTCGGCACAAATCAACAAACGGTTGTAGTGCGACATAAGAAGAAGAAGAATTGATGCAAAATTGTTAACATTTAAAAATATGTTTTATTTATATTTTAAATATTGTTAATAAGTATAATTTCGTAGCCTTAAAGTATGTATGTATATAGGCACTTTTGTAATTCCATTACTCTCATTAATATCACAAATTTGTGAAATTGTAGGCACGTAAAAATCACTTCAAAGAAATTAAAAATTGCAAATTATATTTCTCTGAAAGTATTGGCCATGACTTAAAAAAAAAAAACCCCACAGCTGCACAAATTATAAGTGCGGTTTGTATGTACATACATACATATTTATGTCGTCATATACTACATACATATGTACATTTGTATGAACATGTGTATGTATGAGCGTATGCTTGTATGCGGTACTACCGTGCAAACAATTTTCCGGTTTTCGCCACCGTTCTCTTCTACTATAAAAAAAACGTACCCTGACATGTGTGTATGCGCATGCAAACATGTGTTCACACTTTAATTGTAGCCGTCGTCGTCAAGAACAAAAGAACAAACATTAAACTTGAAAGTGATTGCTCACTACTTGCTGTTTGCCTGCTGTTCGCTGGTTGCTGCTAGCCGCTAGTCGCTTGTTCACTCTCTCTCTCTAATCGATCGAACATAATTGAAGGTACTTACTAATTATTCAAATTTCAAATAATTAACAGCACTTTAATTGATATCAAAATGTGAATAGGCGGCGGTTAGGCGAGATGAAGCCATACAAACATACATACATACATATGTACGTACATACAAAATAAGGCAGCAGTAGAGCTCTGCGTTAAAGCACCTAGTAAATTTAATCAGTGCTCTTAGTAAAATATATTTGCACATACAAATACATACTTACATACATACATATGTACATACATACCACATAGTATGTGTGCACAATATATTTCTTTTTGAATCTTTAAAATCTGCTTAACATCTCACACTTTGCACCCGAGCTCACTTCAATGCACTCATTACACTCTGCTCGCCTAAAACATAATTACATATCAACAATGCGCTACTAAAATAAACACCTTATAATTCAAACTAGGCATAGGTAAATACATACATACATATGTATGTAGATAAAAAAATGATCGCTTGAAAAAATAATGGAAATATTACAAACAAAAGAGCAGCGGAAAGCGCTCATTATTTTTTAAATTGTCTATCATTCCTCAGCACTTACTGGCTTCTATATTTATATACAATTTTAATATTTAACATTTAATTTTCTGTGTGGCCGCGGCTTGAGTTTGTTCATTCGCATGTCAGAGAGAAAGAGAGAGTATAGCGGCTCGCCAGCGCGTGCGCTCTTCAAAAACCTGTTTCGCGCTCATTGCTCTGTATTGCGATGTACGCTGCTTACAGCGCTGTTAACTGCACTGTTGCTAGCGCTGTTATGTTAATGGGTATTTTCCCTACCCTAAATGGGCATTTCCTATTGCTGTTTAAATGTCTTTAATACATAATTGTTTTGTGTTTGAATTTGTTTTTGTTTTTGTATTGTTTTTTTTTAGTGATTTTGTGGATTTTTCGTTGCAAAGCATTTAATATGAAAGCCACAAATGTTTAGCGAATTTGTAAGCAAAGCAGTTGCACGAAAAATAATTTTGCCACATATTTTTACTAGCTGTTTTCTAAATTTATTACAATCGCTATTTTTTTATTTTCAATTAAATTTTTGCCTTTTCTTAGTTTTTCACATTAGAAAATCGCAACGCTGCTCAATTTAATTTGCTAGTAGAACGTTATCGTTTTGTCATCATCACTTGCCGTTTATTTGTTTCTTTTGTTGCGCTGCATGTGTTTGTTGTTATTTTTTGCTGAGACTAAGCTACTAGCTTGTTGTTGCTGTTGTTTCTCGCTGTGCTGTTATTTAATGTTGCCGTTTTTCTCATACTCAAAGTCTTACGTACATACATACATACATACTAGGCTTGTTGTTGCTGTTTTATTGGCATTAGAGCTGAGCGTGCATTTGGGCGCATTGCCTGTTCACCTTAGCCGCTCTGCGCTCCCTTCGCAAACATACTTTTTCATTGCCTTGCCTGTTTTTCCGCTTGCCTCTTTGCGCACCTGGCACATCAAGCGGTGGGCGCTCATATTTATATCTATTATGTGTGTGTTTGCCGTTTATTTTTTTCTTAGCTTGTCGTTGTTTTGCTCCTTGTAGTGGTTTGTTGTTGTGCTTTATAAAGCAGTTGCTGAAGCGCTGTTTATTGTTTTGCTTTTATTGGTTTTGTTGCTGGCCGCTTTTGTATTATTATGTGTGCACTAAATTTTTATGTTGATGCTCTCAATTTTTAGGCCGCAACATATTTTGCTTGTTCTTGTTTTGCGAGGCAGATGATAGTTTTGCGTTTAGATTTTATATGTGAAGTATGTACCTATGTATGTAATTCGGTTTGAAGTCTTTGTTATTAGTTAAAAATCGATTTTATTAAAGTATTAAATTTCACAATGTGAAATTTTCTACACACCACTACAGTTATTACCGAAATTTCCGAATGAAACCACTGACTTATCAGCAAGAAACGAATTTTATGGAATTGACTTTTATCTGGTATACATATGAGCGTAGCAGATGTTTTGTTTTCAGGTTAAAATTATCATTGATTTATTTTTAACTTATTCTAAATATTTACATTTTACTTAACCTTTTTCAAAATACGCGCATTTTGCCTTTAATTAAATGATTAGTTTGTTGAATTTAAATTTCTTTTCGATATTTTTGATATTGAAATACATATTAGTTAAAATTGTAATTTTTTTTTAATTTCATAATACATATGTATATGTATTTATGTATAATATCAGTAGTATCTTACTTTAGTAGCAGGTTATTGGGCATCTTCTCGCTCTCAAAATAGTGTTGGACAAATTTAGAACATTTCTTTATTACAGCGAACAAAGGACTTTCTTCGCGATAATCGAATGAAATAAAAAAGACCATGAGACGGAATTAATGTTGACGTAAGCAACGCCGTCAGGAATGCTCTACCCGAAAATGGTAAGTGAAGGCAACACATGTCTCTTCTTCTGACTATAACAGAACTCAGCACACTCAAACTCACCTCACTAAAATTCACTACACCTAAACTTATCACATCAAAACTCACCATATCTAAACTCACCACACATAAACTCACCGCGCTAGAACTCACCAAACCGCAAGTCATCAAACCTAAACCCACAACACCGGTACTCACCATATCTATTTCAACTCGCGAAATCTAAACCCACCACCCCTCTACTAACTTAACCTCCTCTGACCTTAATACATTTCACCTGACCTTTATTCATTACACTCCCCCTTTCGTCGCCTCAACTGACTTCACCACGCATTAAACCATTTCATTTGATATCATTTCTCTACACCGGAGCGGTGTTTTGATATATTTTCTTAGCTCTCAGCTAAGCGATGTTAATCATAATTAAAATGTATATACTAAGATATGTTATCTCTTCATATACGAGTAATTCACGATCAATTTGGATATTCTTCATAGATCACCTTTTTATCAGACTCCCAAAAAAAAAATTAAAAAATTAGTGGAAATCATGTTTGGAGCGATAAAGAAGTAAAGTGGGGCGTTTTAGCTTATTTTTTTGGAATTGAATTCATATATTGAGAAAGAAAAGTAAATACGTACATTTGCATTTTAATTTTCACTCCCCACTCCCCACGCCCCTGCCCGCATTCCGCAAACTCAAAAGCATTCACTCAAAAGTTTTTGTTTTACAATTTGATAACAGACTTTGTGCCTCTCGCTATGTCGTACGGCATGTGTTGTTGTTATGCCTCTGGCATGCGAAATTGTTGGTGATATTTTTTGCTATGTACATACTCGTACATACATACATACATAGGTGAATACTAGGAATTATTTACGTACGTAGTACATACATATGTACATACATACATATTCATATCTCTATGCAACCTGCTATACATTCTGAATTAAAACAATACCTACGTAGGTATGTACATACACACATACATATGTACGTTGTATTTTTATTCAAATAACTATACGAGTAGCGCTTTAAGTGCCTAGCAAGAAGCAACTGCGTGTAGTTGTTGCTAATTATTTATTTCGCCATTTAAATTGCTCGCTAAATTGTCGCTTTTTCATTACGCTTCATACGCCTTTACATCTTAATATTCTCTCCCTTCTTCTTCTAATGTTAATTTTCAGCAATTGAACTTAATTAAAAATAAAAAATTTTAAATAATTTCTTCACTTTTTAGCGACGATTTTTATTTATATATTTTTTGTTGTTGCTTATGTCAAAATCTTTTTCCACACCTTTTTGTTGTATTTTATTGTCGCCATTCGTTCATTTATTCACTTGTTTGCTTGCAAGCATTAGTTCGGATTGAAAATTTTGCCTGCGCTGTTGTTGCTATTTACATATTTGTTTGTATGTTGGTGGGTAAGCTGGCATGTTATCTGGTGAAAGACAATAAACTTGTTTACATTTTTCGAATTCATCGATGACGATTGCGTTCGCTCGCTTAACTGCTGTTGCTGCATACTTCCATACTTCCATACAAACTTATTCTCGATTTATTCCGCTTCGACCCGAATTGTTGGTTAAATTTCCGTTGCCGGGGGTTTTCCGCAATATTCGTGGAGGTAATTCATACATTTTATGTGCGTATGTATGTACATATGTATGTTTGAAGGCATATCTTTACTTACCTACCTACATATGTACCTAGGCAAGTTCATGGGTTCTGAGTGAATTTGGTTAAAAATAAAAATTATTTTTATGTAATTTTTTGCTATCGCTTTCTGATTACTATCGATTGTCAGGTAAGTATAATTATTTCTCTTTTGATTTTCATTGTATATTATTTACATACATACACACACTTGCACTATTCGAAGATTTGCCTATGCGAAGTAAGAATAGATAGCGATAGCGAAGCTACATGCATCGAATGAGATTCTCCTTTTTTGTCGACGACCACGGTAAACGTGGCCGCTGTGGTCGAGTGGGTAGCGGTGCGTACTATAACTCCATGTGCGGCTGAGTTCGAGGTTCGAACCTCAGCCAGAGCAAGTAAAATCTAAATCATAGAAAATTGTTTTTCTAATAACCGTCACCCCTCGGCAGGCAATGGCAAACCTCCGAGGGTATTTCTGCCGTGAAAAGCTTCTCAAAAAATACAGCTGCCGTTCGGAGTCGGCACAAAACTGTAGGTCGCTCCATTTGTCGTATAATATAAAGACGCACACCACAAATGGTAGAAGAAGCTCGGACAAACACTGAGTTATATGAGCTATATAGGCGCCACATTTTTATTATTATTATGGCAAAGGTTTTAAGGATTTATGATTTGAGATTTGAGATTTGACTTAGAAATTCTGCACTCATAAATGGTAAGAAGTCCGCCAGGCTCGTTGATGTATTCGTAAGAAGATACTAATTCGAGGATTACCTTCTAATAAGACCGACATAGGGAATGAGAAGAGATATTTAGTGTCTTGTGCGAATTTCCGCAAGCCATATCCATATTTTTTGATTTCAGGATTTTTTTTTTTTTTTGTGAAGAAGTTGCTTGTAAAAGTGCTGAACCGACGTCAGTCAAGCGATAGGAATAGCAGCTAATGCCAGGTGTCTATTGGGTTTGCCTGGGATTGTGCTCCCCCGCCAGTAGCCCGGTTACCACATGGTGTTAACCTTCTGAAGGCATTTTGACGCCGCACTTTTGCCATTTTTGTCAATCCTGGAATTGCCTTCATTGTGTCCAATTTATGTAAAGTAATTATTTAGGTGTAGTTTACTTTCTATTTAATCGTTCAATTGCCTTGTATTTTGCCAACAACATTCCTTCGTCATGCGTTACCGCTTAGCGACTTGAGTGCGTTGATGTGCGACTTCGTACTTTATTGGCGACTGCGGTGAGCGGCGAAGAAGACCAGGCTATTGACAAGAACTTCGGAAGGTTGACCGTTGAAATGGTGGCACCGGCGATATGATAATTTGAATTCAGACCGACCTTCTTCGTTCACAATGCAAAGAGGGTCGTCGTGGGAAACAGAGAGGGGTTTCGACCGGCATAGAACCGTGTTCATTTTTGAGTACAGATCTTCGATTAAATTGTGTGTAATGAAAATCATGGATTCATCGATGTAATAAGCAAACAAATATAAGACGGCGTGCATATCTGATTCTAACTGTCAAATATCTCCGACGCTGCGTTGCTACCCGAGTAATTTTGAAAGGAAACTTCTCTATTGGCGGTAGTAAATAGAAAAATCAACATCGCGAAAGCGGCGGGAATAGTTGGGCCGTAACACTTTAACATACTACTTTTAAACCGACCACCTAAACTTACCACTTAAACGCACCACACTAAAACTCACCACACCAATACTCACCTCACACTGAAACTCGCCACTAAAGAAATTCACCACGAAAAATCGCAGTGCTTGAACTTACCACACCCAAACTCATCCACGTAAACTATATGCGCATAATTTCTCCACACTAACTTACCATATTCAAACTAAATAAACATTTGCTGCCTTCAACTAGCCAGACATGAAAAGGAAAGGAAGTTGTTTCTTTCTTATTTTGATAAATGTAAGTATTTTTGCTCAGGTTTGCTTACCACACAGGGTTGCTTATTAACGAAGTATGTTAACATAAAATTACTGCGAATTCAACACACCAACTCATCTGATCATATGTATGTATATCAGCTGATCTAACCTCATGTCAGCTCTGTAACCAACCGTAGCATACCACACACTGGATGTTTCCTCACTTGATTTCACCCTACGTAACGTTCTCTCTAGTTAAGCGAAAGGTGTAGATCATAAATCAAATTCATTTGATCAGTTACGGAATCTAGCATTGTGTAACCTTATTATATCTTATGTTAAGTTCAGGAGATCGTTACTTAGAATAAGGAATGAAGGGCTGTTGAACGATTTAGAAATGAGTGAAGTTAAGTTGAAATGTACGAGAATGTATTCATATGCATGTTTTTTTTTGTTTTACGAGGAGTAAGCATCGAAAGCCTATACCCGTCAGTGTGTAACTTTAACCAGCACTAAACCTACTTCTGTCCTGTACCGTATCCCTCCGGGTACTACCGTCAAGTATTTCGTCGGGAATACTTTTTCGCCAATGATTTGAATAAGTCCAGACTGCAATGTTGCTAAAGGAGACCGTCGGTATGGACGAGGTTCCGAGCAGCCCCGTTGATATGCTTCGTTTAAGGATGAAGTTCTGAGAGCACTAATTTGAGCTTTACTGGGGTGCTGTTTTCTCACAAATTTTTTCTTAAACTTTTCGGTTGAATTAATATTTAGAATATTGTATCGCTAGCCGAAATGCTCTAGTTGGTTTTTATAAATATCTGGATCCAAGTCTATAAAATTGTTTTGCGGTAGGACACTAGTATTTTTTGGGGGCTGTCGGAACGGACGAGGTTCCGAGCATAAACTTCCCTGGGTTAACTGGTGACTGTCAGAATGGACGAGATTTCGAGCAGCCTGTCAGTGGTCTGCACATTTTGAGGAATGTCGGAACGGACAGGGTTCCGAGCATGGCCTTCGCTGGGTTCCTCACAGGTTGTCGAAATGAACGAGATTCCGAGCAAACTGTTTTGGGCACGCGGTTTGTGGTAGCTTAATGGTTCGCTTGCCGCTGTCTCTCCAGACCAGCTGGTTGATGTCCAATCGCTAAAACCCTAAATCATGTCACTGATGATGATCTCCGTTTGTATGTATATAGGGTAGGTTTACCAGTGACCGGACACCACCCAACGTTTTGCATTTAAAATAAGGAACCCCTTAAAAGTTGTATATTAAACTAAAATTCAATAGGCGTGGGCGTTCATTTTTAACAGCTTAACAAGTGTAATTTTATAATAATTGCGACGCTGACTTTATTTGAGAGAAATCAATTGGTGCACTTACGCGAAGTGCGGAAAAATTATTTTTTTTGCTAGTGACATACAGATTTTTACAGGTAAGAATTATAAGTTATTATAAAGTGGAAAAGTGTTGGATATGATTTAGTTTTGGTGATAAATAGTGTAAAAATGGTTTGTGACACAAACTTTTTTCAAAAAAAAAAAAAAATCATATTGTTAATAAATTCAAATGTTTGGTTATTCGTAAAAACTAATATACCAAGTCGACTTTAAATTTGTAAAACTTCCTGAATTGTTATCAATGTTTTCGATATCATTGACTGCTTGCAACGGAATTGAGCTTGAAGTTAAAAAAAAAGTTAAGTGTCCGCTCACTGTACACCTACCCTATGTACGTATGTATGTATGGAAGTAAGCTTGTATTTATTATGTATTTACACACATATGTATGTTTGAAGATCTCCGTGCAGAGCATTCGAAATAAATTTAAATATATTTTTAAAACAAAAAAAAAGTGTTCAAAATATTTTCCTATTTAGAATAACATCTTAAATCAATTTCCCGGAAGACGTTCAGCGCCCTAAATGTCATGTATGTATGTGTGTAATTAATTTTTCAAATCTTGCAACGAGATAAAATATCAACAAAATTTCACTGAAGACAGCTTGCAACATCCCTTCGTCGCGTACAATTTCTATGCAATGCATGTAAGTATGTACATATGTACATATGTATGTATGTACATATGTATGTATGTGTGTCTGCATTTAATTCAAGCAACAAATAATTCATAAGCACAACAACAACAAAAAACACAACAATACATACATACATACATACATACATAAGTATGTCTATATACATAAATGCCCAAAGCAAAGAAAGAAAGCAAAATCATTAGCCACCACCGTCAACGCTGCCGCCGTTAAGCAAGCAAATCTTGACAATGCGACGTGATTATTATGCGATAAGAGTTTGCGCGACGACCGAGTGCGAGCGTATGTCAGTGGCATGATATACAAACATACATAGTTATGTATTATGTATGTATGTATGTACATAGATATGTTTAAAGCTGGGGGGAAACTGACACAGCAGCTCGTACGGTCGTTATGAAAAGGCAAAAAAAAAACACAAAGTAATGAGCGCATATGAGTTTAATATTGTCGAGATACATACACATATTGAATATATACATACATACAAACATACATGCATTATGCTCTCTTAAGTATTGTTTTTTTTTTTGTACATAATAATGTATATACGAGTATTAACGTCTGCAACGCAAAGATTTTGTTAGCGAGCACACAGCAAGTGTGAGCGCACTCCGCCCGCAGCGCCCCAACCGGCCTGCCATCTCACTCAATCGGCCAACTGACTGACTGACTAGTTGATTTGCTGCCTCATAACTGACTGACTGACTGGTTGGTTGGTTGCTTGCTTGCTTGGCTTTGTGATGCCTGAGCACCGTGTGAATTGCTGAGTAGGTAACTCAACTACATACATACATACATACATACGTCCCAGCGAAGATGGCTAGCTGAGTGAGTGAATGAGTGAGTGAGTGAGTGGCGGCGTTACATACATTTTACTTTTGATTAGCGTCTGTGGTCTCAGCCCATCTGTTTAGCTGCACCATTGCTGACTGCTAACTGCTGCCAAACGGCTTGCTTATTGGGTTCCGCTTCTAAACGCGCCAGCATTCGAGTGAGCGTGAAGTGGAGCTATTGCTCTGTTGCTTTTGCTTTCCGCTTGCTAACTTCTTAAACGCTTCGCTCCGCCAGCAATCAGCGCTTGATGTGAAAAAGTGTTTATTCGATTTGCGATGCTTGACAGCAAAGTGACCGCTCGTTGCTTTCGAATAGATTTGACATGTGTTGACATCGGGCACTAAATGTTTTTCAGCCCAGCAACGCTAGTCTATTTGTCGTGTAGCTGCTACATACATACATACATATGTACATACATATGAAAATACCTAAAAAGGGGAAAGAAAAAAAGAAAGCAAGTAAAAGAAAACAGCCACGAAATTGAAGATTTTAAAAAAGCAAATGCTATAAATCAGATTCAGGTCGTTTTGCAGTTGCTGATATTTTTATTTTTTTTTTGTATTCTTTCTTTTCGCTCACTCACTTTGACTGCTGTATTTTAGCTTTGTGCATACTCGTTTGCGCTTCCATCGTCGGTGTTGTTGTTGTTGTGTTTTAGCCGTAAACGGCTGTTAAAATTTAATAAAGAAACATATGCGTTTGTGGTTCAATGTCGAGCGGGGACGGCAATCGACCAGCTGTGCGACTCACTTTGTGTCACTCCACGCCCGCACTCCACTTCACTGCGCTTGACTCCATTCTAATAAATCGACTCCATCGCACCTCATTCAGCACAATTCCTCCATTTCGCCGTCCGCTGCTGCCGCTGGCGTTTGTTGTTGTTGGAATTGGCTTCGCATTTAGCTTAATTGTGATTTCGTTTGTTGTTTGTCTTTTGTGGTGCTGGTGCGGTTTTTAAACTCGTCGACGACGATGAACTCTTCAAACGATGCGGTGTCGAGTTTGCCTTCGTTTTCATAACTGCTAACAAATAAATTTGCTTACTTATGAAAATACGTATGCCCATACACATGTATGAGAGTATGTAATTTGTATGTATTAAAATAAAAACTAATGTGTTAAAATATTCAACATAAATACATACATACATACATACATAGATACATAGTATGTATACCGCAAGAATTATTGAAATTGGAGGCTTATTTATTGTATTTTCTTTATTATTTTAAGTCTTTTTTAAACAATATTTTATGATTACGAAGCCGACAAATTAAAAATCCAAGTAAAATTGTAAATTCCGTTTGTATTGTATTCTTTTTGTTTTAAATAACTGATAGTCGGGATGTTTGTTTGTGATGGAGCCCGCCACGTGAAAAAGGGACTACGATTCACGGATATACACCTGGAATGTTCGGACATCCTATAGATAAGCTGCCTCTTTTCAACTGCTGGATATTCTTCATAAATAGCAGGCGGACGTCGCTACCGTAAATGGAGACTCCGAGAACTTGTCTCGAAGTTTATTCCCAACAGTGAATGAATTCTAATAATCGACCAGAAAGATAAATTTAACAACAACAGCTTTATTTGTGAGCAAGCCCTGACGGTTTAGAAGGATGATGAGACAAAAGAAAAGTTCTATGAATACCCTCACAGGAAGTCCAACTGAATCAAATCTAATTTTGGTGGAACGGCGACAAAGTACACAAAGACAGACAAGGTATCATACTAGACAACACGCTCAACAACAACTCACAACTTATAAAGGTAGCTATTGGCTACTAGCCAATAGAGACTGTGAAAGGCTTCATGATAAAACTTTGTGAATATTCCCGAGGTCACTTTATACGATTGTAAAACCGGATATCACACCAACAAGCTATGGTGTTGCTTACAGAAAGCTCTATAGTGTGATTTGTGTGGCCATCAAGTGAGGCATGCGTAGGTATCCAACGGAGATGCCTTCAAATCATCCAATGCATGCCACTCTGGCCGTATTCGTTGAAGAGAAGGCTTGAGGGGAACGCATTGTGGCTGTCTTATCTAAACAACTTGAAAACTGTAGAGCTTAGGGGTTATTTAAAAGCAGAGCATCTGAAGTAGGGTACACACACGATTTCCGAACAACGTTCCGAGGAGCATGCAACCAATCATATTTCTATATTTTCAATTTCGAAAAGAGTGTAAAATTTAACAAAAAGTGTAAAATCTGATTGTGAGGTATTTTTTTTAGTTGTTATTCAAAACTTGTTTTACATCCGTTGCAGAGCCTTTGACACATTTCTCTCAAGAATGCCTGAACTGTGGAAATGTTGGCCCTAAATGACAGCATGTCAGCATGTTTTACTGTCACTAATTTAGCCTGAGTCACTTAATAAATTGTCAGCGCTTTTGAGACTCAGGCCCAACTCGAAGTCGTTTACACATTCCTTCAAAAGCATTTGCTAAAATTGTTCTTTAAAATTTAGATATGTATGTAAGTTGATAATGTCCATGTACGGCGTCAATGGAAAACTGTCGACATATTTCTCTATTTTTCTATCGAATAGGAGACTTGTTTTGCCAATTGGAGCCGCAAAATAATCTTTGCTTATCGATGCTTGGTAATGAATTCCGCAAGGAACTCACTGTGGTCCTTTATTGTTCCTTATCTTTACCTTAGAATTTGAATCAATACAGTTTCAGAACAGTCTTAAAGCAGCCTTCGAAGTGAACTGCCCAAAGAAGATCAAAAAATCTGAAAGAGACGTCCCATAGTGGAACAGCAATCTCAACAAACTTCGGCTAAAGGCTAGACAGCTATTCAAAAGGGCTAAATGGACTGATGACTGGTCCACTTGCAAAGCAGCCCTCACTGCCTACAGTAGAGAGCTATAATAGTCCAAAAGGACCACATGGCGTAAGCACTTTGAGGGTATCTCCAATCTCCAATTTCTGCTACTCAGCGTCTACAGAAAGCACTTAGACTGGACCATACAAATGGCTTATGCACACCAAAGAAACCTGACGAAACCTACACAAATGACCCTGAGGAGACCAACGGGCTTCTTATGGAAACCCACTTCCCAGGATGCATTCTACAAGGCCCAAGTCCTACTTTGACCACTGTTGCTACAGACCGTAGATTTGGCAAGGAAGGATATCCCGTTTGGGTAATAAGCAAGCTAGATAAAGAACCTTAATGGCTGAACTGAGTGTAAGCAGACTTCAGGTAACGGCCACTCGTTGCTGCCCTCAAGGGGGTTTTCTCTTACCCTTAATTTGGAGACTGGTTGTCGTTGATCTTCTAGAAAAGCTTAAAGGAAATGAATTCAATGCTTACGGCTATGCTGACGACCTTGTAATATACGTTGTAGCCTAGGATGAAGGGACATTAAGCCCGAGGCTTCAATCAGCCCTAAATTTAACGCTCAAATGTTGCTCTAAAAAAGGGTTGTTAATCAATGCAATCGTCGTCGGAATCCAAGTGGACAATTCTTAAAAATATAAAGTAGTTAATCTAATACAACTCGTAAACCTGGGAATTCTTCCCGAAACTCACACACTGCTCATTTAACACGGTGGTACATCCCATTATTACCTACTCAGCACTAGTAAGGTAGCCTAAAGCCAAAATGGCGAGCTCCGGCTCTACTCTCGGCAGGCTCCTTCGCCTCAGTGGAGACTTCAGGGGGCATTTAAGTGTCTTATAACCACTCAGTGCTGATGAAATTGTCAAACTCACAGACTCTATAAAGCCAAAACTGTCCTTTAGCAAGACCTACAAAGTCATAATACTTGAAACGGACACATGTTAAGGGATGGTGAAAGCAATCAATAAAGGATCACAAGTGTGGTACACAGACGGATCCAAACTTATCAACGGGAGCACAGGGGCCGTGATATTCGGATCTAGATTACAAAAAACCACCCCATTGGTTCATACCCAATCATCTTCCAAGCGGAAATCTATACAATAGAGTGGCGCGCTCACGAATGTCTTCGCAGAGGGACCAATGCAGCCACAATCCACAGTATGTCAGACAGCCAGGCAGCTGGTAGACAACTGCAGAACGGCACTGGACTCATTAGGAGCCGACAAAGGAGTTACTCTGTGGTGGGTTCCGGGTCACTAAGACGTGGATGGCAATAAAAGGGCGGACTATCTCGAAAAAAAAGTTCCCAGCAGAGCTTTTATGGGACTCTCGGAGGTTGCAAACTGTAGGTTTTGTGGCTTACATGCCGAGGCCTCTGGCTGTATATGCATAATTTGGCAGACTGTGAACCGATTTCGACAATAAGTTTGTTCGCGAACTGATAACTAATAATAAGACTGTAAACAAACAAAAAATCCTACTGGGTTTCTCAACGGTTTCAAAGGATTTTGCGTTTGGTTTGTCCAGAAACCGCCTCCAACTTTTCGAACTTTTCGAGTTTTTTGTCTTAATGGCGGTTTCTTGACAAACCACGTACTGTAGAGAAAACCTGGGGTGACCCGAAAATTGTGCTTTCATATTCAGACTCAGCAGACCTAAAAGCTTAAGAAAGAGTTGAGAAAACCGGGGAATTTTTGAAATCTTAAATTTTGTTGTGCCGTGTAATTCCAACAAACTTTGGCGTTCATTGAAAGTTGGGAAAATTGAGAGTGCTAATTGATAGTTGCCCTGGAGGGTAAGTTGCTGATTTCTGCTAAAACACTACCAGCAATTTACCGGCAAGAAAACAAGCTGACCACAAGCTGCTGATTGTAATTTAGTTAAATAAGAAAAATTTAGTTGAGAATTTTAAAGGGGATTTTTTAGTTATTAAACAAGCAAGCGGCAGGCAAGTGTTCCTTTGGTTAAGTTTCCTTAGTGCAATGTTACAGGGCAACACTAATGCACTGCTTTCCATTTAACACTTTTAAATGTGAATAAGAATTTAATCAGCTGTTCGTAAAACTTTCAAGTTCGCGTAATATTTGGAATATTTTTCTATTTGAGAGAGAATTGTTCGTTACTCTCTAGCAAGTTGCTGCTGAATATTTTTCACTGAAGATATATTCGAGGTTCGAACCGACCAAATTATAGCTGTAATCTGAAAGGGTTTATCGCTATTTTTTGACGCAGCTCCGAACATTGCAGCTTGAAGTTAATGTTACACTTAAAAGTTTATGAATGAGTATATTGAAATCTTATTTTTGTTAAGAATTGATGGTTTTTATTTTTTTATTTTTAATAACATTTACTATTGTTGGCGTTGTGCTAAGTTGCATTCAGTCCCAGAGTGCCTTAGCATAATCATTATCTGCGACAACAAAGCGAGCTAAAATGGCAAGAGTTACAAATGTATGTACATATGTACTTATGTTCACACATAACTACAGAGTCAAAGCAACAGCATAACAACAATAATAATAATAACAACAACAAATGCAATTTTGGAGAAGGCCAAAATAAGTGAAGAAGAAAATAAACTTCAGTCATACATTTATACACTTGATTGTACGAGATACATACAAACATACAAACATACATGGATATACTTGTTTGTATGTATGTAAATGCATACGTTATTAGTAGCATTTGTTGTTATTGTATTTATTGTTATTACATACAACATCTTTATTGTTGTACTGAATATCAGTATGCTTGCAAAACTCTATATATTCGTACGTGAGCAGCAAGCAACGGACTCAGCCAGCAGAGTGTGCGTCGACAACAAAGGTGCAGAGGAGTGAAACGCATCAAATGAATATGGAGACAGACATAGAGACAAACAGCCAAAGAGACAGACAGTCAAACAATCAAACAGTCAAACAGGCGGTGTGTGCTGCACATTCGAAGTGTCAGTGTGCGCCAGTTGTGCGGCTTTAGTTTAGATTGTCTTTTTTATTTTATTTCGGATCTTGTTCTTTACTCTGATACGGTTGAATGTCTGTCTGTCTGTCTGTATGTGTATGTGTTTGAATGCATGTACGTATGCCATAGTCAGCTGGCAGTAAGCGCGACGTGCAGTTACTGTAAACAATTTCCTAGACTGAAGATATAACATTTCTGTACGAACGTATGTACATACATACATAGAAATATAGGTATGTATGTATACTCGTACAAGCGTGCATACTCACTGACAGTGGCACATTTGTATGAAGGCAAGTATGTACATATGTATGTATGTATGTATGTATGTAATGTAATGTGATGTGATTGTTTGTCATAGATACTTGCAGAGGCATTCATTTGCCTGCTGCCTACTTGCTAGGTAACATACTCGTATGTTCATATGTATGTATGTATGTAAGTAGTTCGCTGACGTTTTTCAACCAACCAACCAGATGTAGTGGCTCCTGCTTACGAATTGAACAGAACTAAGATGCAATAGACTAAGTACTCAGTGGATGTTGCTCGTTGTGGATTTTGTGCAAAACATATTTATGTGCTTACGTGTACCTATGTATGTATGTATGTATGTACATATGTATGTCCATAGGAGAATATGAATGAATGAATGTTAATACAAATGCATACATACATACATATGTACATATATACATATGTATATGTATGTATGTTTGATTAGTTTCTAGATACAATTATATATGCTCTTTTGGTATCTTCTGCTGGTTCATTTGACTTCGTATATTTGAAGGTACTTACATATGTATGTAAATACACATGTAAATACACACACCCACACACATATTATATTCTATATATTCCCTGTCGGAAATCAAAGTACTTTAAAAGCAATTTAAAAAGTACTTTTTTTCTAACCACAAGTGGCTTAAATTCATTCTATTTTATTGTCATCAACTAACTTTTTTAACACGGCGATGTCCTAGGAGCAAGACAATTATCCGACTCTGCATTTTATTTCAACCACTTTCAAATATATTTGAAAGAAAGAAAATTAAAATTACTTTTTTTTTGCAACTGCAATAAAATGTATTTATTTCCAGCTAATTTAAAACTGCTTTTTTTACAACTATTTTAAATTTGATTTGTTTTCAAACTTGTTTATTTTATAACTTCTCTTTTCTTACTTTTTAAAAAGGCATTTTAGTTCAGTTTTTATAAAATACATATACATATATTAACACGTTTTAAATAAAATTTAATTTAGTTTCTTCTGAATACATACTTCCTAAAAATATTGTTTTTTTACCACTTTCTCTGGGTCACGATTTTCCAAACAAAAGGCATCTGTGTTAATAATGACAAAAAAAAAATTTTTAAATTTTAAGAATCACGCATTTTATTGGCTTGCCCACTGTCTTACCTTTCAAAAGCGGATAGAAATTAGCAAAAGCTTTTAATTTTTTTTTTTTTTTTTCTTTTTTTCCGTGAGTTCCATCGAGGTTGAAATTCATTACAACGTCCTTAGACAGAAGAGCTAAAAGCATCTTTTAAGGTTTTTCTTTCACTAGGGACTTCATTCCATCAAGCTTGGAATATATGGGAAAAAGCTTTAGATAGATATTTAGAATTTTATGAATATAATAGCTTCTCACGCAAATTGTTTTGTTTTCTTCGTAAATCTTTTCGACAACGGCTGTCAATTCTTCATTTTTTTTATTGGAAATTCTAAGTGAATGACACAACAGCCTTTTGCTGAGAGTTTTAATGAGTACAGTGTATGTACATATGTACATACTATACATAAAGGTATACTATATATGGATTCATTTAAATAACTTCCTAGTTTCTCTTCACTACAAAAGTTTTTAAATTATTTTGTATTACGCTCATATAAATATAAAAGTACGAAAAATTTAAGACTCACACGCTGCATTTCTTTCAAAGCAGTTGATTTCCAACTACTTTAAAATTAGTTAATTTTTCAGACTGTCTGCTTTTTTCTGACAGGGTTGTGATATAAAGATATTTAGCTTTTAATTTGCACGTACTACTTTAAGTTTAATTTCAAAGAAAGTTTAAAAGTACAAACAACGAGTATATTTTCAAAATTTTATTTAAAGAGCATAGTAGCGCTAAGACCCATCAAGATCTACTGAGCTATTAGTTGTCAGCTATTTAAGTTGCCATTCCATCCTTAGACTTTTTATGAAATTAAACACTTTGGTGGTGGTCGTTGTCCATAATCTGGATGGAGATGATAGTCGCTGCTCACAAAAAGTTTCCTTCAATAAATTGATTGTTTCGTTGGAAGCCAAGGTGTTATTGGAACCAAAGGTCGTCCACATCAACATCCTCCAACGCAGGCACGAAAAAGTCAGTAATCATGGCTCTACAGCGTGATTCCAATGACTTCCTCTATGTTCTACACACAGTGAACTGTCGAGAATGACCACTTTCTTGGAAGCACTGCCGTTGGTGGCCTTCTTTTAGCAAGATAATCCGCACTTTCGTTGCCATACAAACCCATTGTAACCCGGAACACACCACAGAGTAACTCTGTTGTTGGATCCTAATAAGCCCAGTGCCGTTTTGCAACTGTCTACCAGTGCTCGTTGAGGCTGTCTGACATGTTGTTAATTGTGGCCCCTTAAGTCCTTCCGCGAAGACATTTATGAACGCACAATTCGATTGCATAAGCTTCCGCCTGGAAGATGTCTGGGTATACTCGTACACCCATCGGAATATTGTTTTGAAATCTAGGTTCGAATACTTCGGCCCAGTTGAGAAGTTTTATTCCGTCAGTGTAGCAAACTTGATATTCTTAATTGATTGCTTTCCCCAGCGGTTTACAGGTGTCGCTTTCAAGTATTTCAGGTAGGTCTTCGTAATGAACATTTTTAGACTCTATGAGTTTGTCAACTGAATCAGCATTGCGTGGTTGTAAGACAGTCAAATGCCCTCTGAAGTCTCCACTTTTCAGGCTACTAAAATCCGGCAGTCTTAGAACGCTTCGGCAAGCCTCTTTTTCAATGAGTATGACCAGTGGTGGAATGACCGTGATGATACCAAGCGCGTCAGTTGGACATGTGCGCATGGAACTCGTAATGACCACACCCACGAGGCGATGGAGCTTACCGAGAGCACCTGTTAGCTGTTGAAATCTCAATGAAGATCTGAAACTAGTTCGTCGGAGCACCCACACAGTGCATAGCCGGAAAGATGTTGCTTGGAATTATGTTCAATCCGACAGCTTCGGCAGATGATGGGTTATACGAACCAGAAAATAATCGACAGCGATCGACACGCACTCCATCCGCAAATTCAGTGCGGCTCGAGTACTCGTTTGTCGAACCACATGCACTATGCGTAGCCTGGTAAGAAGCTGGTTGGGATTGCGCCCATTCCAACAGCTTTGACAGAAGTAGTGTTTTAAAGATTCAGATAATGCTTGAAATCAAATTCTTTCCGACAGAATTTACTTTATTTAATACATCAGACTGCTTGAGTAATTTGAGAGAATGGTTGCTCGGTATCTGATTCATTCCGGCAGCCTCAACAAAACTAGTGTCTGTTGTATATAAACCTGATTACTAAAGTGGGCGGGAACGACGCACTCGATATGGGTGGTACGTCATCTCTTGGAATTTGTTTGATATGTGCGTCATTTCTTAGAAATTTTTACGAAATGTGAGACTCTTTATTTGTATGGAAATTTTCATACGGTAACTTTCTTACGCGTTTTTAAGAAATAAAGCTATTTGAAAACCATATGATTGATACATTTTATATTATAAAGGTACATTAAGTTTCATTTATTTTTTTAACAGGTGGCAACACTTTTCATATTCTAGCAAGCATATGTCTTTTCCCTTATTATGAAAAGAAATTCTCAAAAATCAACGCTAATTTTTAGCGACTTTCGTTTTTTATCTGGTAACAAACGCCAAAGTTGCTTTGTGAAAGCTTCGATGCACAAAAGTAGTGTACTATTCACAACCATGACACGGCGGAATTGATCGGACACTCTACGTTGCCAGGTGTATGTACATATGTGAAACTGAGTTATCCGACTATTTGATCAAATATGCCTTAGCGTTAAAATCGCACATTAAAACATTGGCATCGTGGAAAGCGTGGCAGCGCTCATACACATCCTCTGGATTTAGCAGACTTAAGTTTGGTTGTTCGCCTCAACTCACCTGCTTGACGAATTTTAAAGCTTGCACGGTGTTCTTACTCGTAAAGAGTTTTGTTTTGTTCGTTGTTTTCATTATTGATTCATCTTTTCTTTATTTTGTTTGCGTATACCAGCTGCCCTTGCATAGAGGCTAGATCGGTTTCAAAGGAGTTCAAGTTACCACAACTAATTTACTGTACTGCACATTTATCCTTTTACATTTAATTTTAATGTTCGTTTTTCTCTTCTGCTTCACACACTCACGTTCTTTAGCGCTCTTTCTGCAGCACTTCGATTGAAAAAGATTCTACGAAAATTTTGATTGTTCCACACAGGCAATGAACCTTTCTCAATCGAGTCGACTCGATTGTTGCTGTATTTTTTCTGTTAAACGTCTACCTTGCAGGCAAAAAAAAAAGGTATAAACATTTGTTATACAAAGCAAAACAAAATAAAAAAAAACAGAATGTAACTAAAACAACTGTAAATATCAAGAACAGCACACACCACTTACCACACAGCGTCGTCAACGAAAAAAGCAGCAGCCCAAATGTGTCTCGATCAGTTGCTAGCCGCGGCTGGGGTTCATTCGGTGTGCCGCTCAGCTGATTAACATTACTTGAGGCGTCTATGGCTTGCGCTAAGTTGTGCTCTGAGCGCCGTTTTACGTGATCGTTATTGTAGTTGTTGTATGTCGTTGGTAACCACATCCACTTGGTCACTTTTTTGCTGCTCCGGTATGACATCGTTCACCTTCGTCGGTACTTAATACCTAGTCGTTGACGTTGTCGGAGCTCTGGCTTCATTACAGCAACAAAATCGGAAATTCCATTTGTTTACTGCTCGCTTGCTTGGCTGCTGTTTCGCAAATTTTGTATGCATGTAGTTTTTTATGCTATCCGCCTTATCGATGCATTTATTTGGTTTGACTTGGCTTGCCGCTGCTTCGCTGCTGCTTGGCTGGCTTGTCTGGCCGACACAACCGAGAGACTCACTTGAGTGCTCTCTTCTGACCAATATCTTTTATTCAGTTCGTTTATTTGTTTGTTTGTTTGTTGGTGTGCTGAGTTGTTGCTATTGTTAGCAATTTTTGGTAAGTTATGTGCGGGCTTGTGTGTGTGTGGCGGCAGTTTCTGTTTATAGCTGTTTCGTCTCTTCGTTTCTTGTTGTCGGTTCGCTTGTAAAACCGTCAAATTATTGAAGGCTAATTTGGTTGCGCTAATTGGTGAAAATATTCATAATCTGCTTAAAATTTCGGGTATGTGGTTTTTGCTGTTGTACTTGCATACTACGTGTGCAGGTAAGGAAGTAGGTATGTAAATAAATAACTTGATTTAATTTTGAAGTAATACGTTTTTCGCTGACTACAATTCTTAAACACAGACCCAATATAAACAAAGACTTTAATTGATTAACAGAGTTCAGATTTGGTGAGTAAGGCCGGTTTTGTACTTTTTTTTTTTGAAAATTGCCCTGGTTGTTCTGAACCCTAGTCAGGAGCTGAGTCCAACTGAATTGTCAATATATCTTAATTTCCTAAAATCTCGCCATATTAAATTTCTTTTCTACCATTTAAACTTCTTTTCTTCCGTCGGTTGCGGTAGCTATGAAAATAATATCAAAAAAAGATCACTGCTGTCGGGCGATCTCCTGCATTGCACATCGAATTTCATTATTTTGGTGCTCTAAACATTGTTTTATACAACAAACCGTACTAAATTACTTCCGGTAAAGGTGAAAAAAGAGAAAGCTACTGGGCGGCGCAATGAAAGTATTACTTCACTTAATTTAGTTATTTATCGTCCGATAACGTTAAGGCGTATTTCTAACATAACTCCGGGATGCATACTAGCATTACAAAGCATATCACATAGCATAACAAAGCATAACTCAGCACAGTACATATGTATGTATATCATAACATAATGCAGCATAACTTTACATTACAAATCATCACATAACTGAACAACAAATCAAATCATAACATACCATGGAATAACTTAATATAACATTGCATACCATAACGTAAAGTAACGTAATATCACATAGTATTGCATAACTTAACGCAACACAACATAGCATAACACAAAATAACATAACATACCATGGAATAACGTAAAATTACGTTGCATACCATAACGTAAAGTAACGTAACATCACATAGTATTGCATAACTTAACACAACACAATATAGCATAACATAAAAATACATTTCAGAACATAGTATAACACAAAATAACATAACATCTCGTAGCATTTAGTAATATAAAGTAACGTAACACAACATAACTTAACTTACTATAACAAAACGTACCATAACACAACATAATCTCCCATGGGTTAAGGTCTGTTGAGTTCAGATATGATATGCAGAAAAAGTACTTGTTGCATTTATAAATTCAGTATTTCTATTTGACAACGCATCGCCAGAGCCGAGATAGCCAAACAATTATATGAATCGTCGACGGTCGGTAGTAATTGGTACGCCTCGATTAATTTGAGTATAAAAAGGGCGTAGGCTTTTCCGAGCTAGTTATTCGAGTAACCCAAATACAAATGACCCTTATCGGCTACCCAGCAGATCCAAAACGGTTCCAAAGGATAGAGCTCGGTCACTGGTTTCTTCAGCCGCTACCTTTTTTTTGCATATTTGAAACACATTCTAGCATGCCAGAGATACTGAAACCCCGGGTGCAGTCCGAAGTTAGCTGGTGGTTCACATCTTCGTGACAGCTAATATGTTACGTTTGTAATAAAAGTATGCCTCCATTCCTGTGTCCTTCAATGAATTGTCTCAGTGCAGAAAGCGCTAGAGTTATGGCACGAAATTTGCCACCCCCCTTCCAAACAAATTTATAAGATTGGAAAGATTATTTGCAGTGCAAAAAAAATCACCGGGTTTCTAATGTCAACAAGAAGAGCGGTTTCTAGGCATCTGACAGGTGTGTCAACAGGTCATTGTTTGCTTGAAGCAGAACCGTTTAAACTATGTCCCACGGTGGATAAAAAGTGTAGGAAGTGTAATTAGCACGAGGAAACTGTGAAGCGTGTCATTCACGAATGCCCTGCTAAAAACAGTCAAAGATTTGTTTTACTCGGAGAGGTACAGCTGCAGGACTTACAGTGACAAAAAGCCGAAGTGTCTACTGTTCATGGAAATCATTTTGGCAATACTACGGACGCTTGGCCTTTTTTGGCCAACCAACATATTTCGAATAGAAATAATCCAGCTATTCAAAAAACGGCAGATTCAAATCCTTTGCGCCGCTATAAACATACATATGATAATTTGCAGTAGTTTTAAGAGTGTGGTCCTATAACTTAAGCAGCACAAATATAAGCTCACAATGCGTGATAAAGTGAGCCATTCCGAGAAGCTCCAACACTTGGTCCCCGCCGGTTATTTCATCGAGAAGTGGTATGAAGACTTAGCCCGCATGTGCCTTACAGTCCAATTGTGGCTCTGCCAACCTGAAATTTAAGAAACTTGGATACAAGCTTAAATGAGACAACTTCATAGCTTAGCATATAGTATTTGATATCCTACGGAAGGTATCCTCCTACAAGCGCTGGTTCAGTGGAGTCAGCATTGAGTTTAGAAATGACTGCTGTCAACACTTTGACTTGAAACCAACTGATTCAGGTGAGGCTGTCAGAATAGCCGAGAATCCGAACAGCTCGGACGTTGGAATTGGTTGCGACTGGATCTGCTGATGTTGTCGGAATGGTGGTTATTCCGATCAACAATTTTGTCAAGTTTTAGGTCTAACCGCGACAATTCTAAAAACTAGTTATCGGGGACTTTTGGAATGTATTTATTACTTAGTTTCAATATTTAGGCAAAAATTATTTAATACATTCCGATTAAGTGAGATGTCAATATTATGGATTTGATGAATTCCGCTAAGAGCTCTACAAACATAGTTCCATTTGGTAGTATTAAGATAAAATTGATCAGAGCGCCTCAAATTTCTGAGAGGCATATTGAAGGGCATTTTTTAAAAGATGTCAAGAAAATCTACAGGTTCGGTAAACTTTAAAGAGCATAGAGCGAACCCAAAAAAAACCTTTCGAAGACGTTCAATTCTATCGGAAAATTAAACGCCAAATAATAGAAGAATGCGCCAATCGAGATCAGGAAAACGATATAGAGTTTCTTAAGGGTGTATGTGTACAAAAAACGGCCCTAACACGATTGCTCTGAGTAAAAATAAAGTCACAAGTTTCAAACTGTTTTAAATGTCTTTTTCCTACTCTGATCCGAAAATGGTATATTAAGTCCCATTTTCTGTCATTCAGCTTTCTAAAGGAACCTTATGAAAATACTTTAATAATGTTTAGAAAAAAACGAATTTCTGCCAGTGCTGGTCGCACCCGGATTCCTGCTTTCGCTAACGCTAGAACTCCATCGCCAAGTTATGCTAAATGAATTTTAGCAAGTTTTAGCTATTTTCGCGATTCTGACATAAAAAAAGTATACCTGAATTTCTCCTAAACTTTTAAATTTCAGCAAATTTTTGGCAGATTTTAACGATGAACAAAATGAACGAACTGTAAATTTAAAGACGAGAAACAGTTGATGCTAAAAATATTTGAATACAAATAAGAAGTAATACTTTTATTACTGTTTGTTTAAAATGTTTTGTTTTATTGACAATTTTGTAATGGAATGGAAAACTACAATAGTAAAAGGGTGCCAAAGGGCCACCTCGTACATGCTACAAGAGAGCTAAATATTTTTTTTCACAACACTCTTTCTGAATATTTTCTGCAAAATATGCCGAGATTGTGGAAAATTTCAGATAAATATTCGAGTGCCATAAATTTAAACAAAATCTGACATTTCTCTTCAAATACACCAGCGACGCCTGTGGTGGATAAAAGTATCAGCATTTTGCTTGGAGATTTTTAGCGGTGAAAAAGCCAAAATCGCATTTAAGAATAATCACCAAAAGTTCGGATAATTTTTAGCGATAGAAATTTTAAAAATTTAGCGATAGCGAAAGCTAGAATCCGACTACTGGTCTCTTTATTGTGCATCAAGTGAAGTGGAATTGTCCACCCGTGCAATGATTTTGTATCAGTTTTATGCCGGATTTCAGTAATTTGGTATAAACTGAAGTCGCAAAATTTGAGACGATGAGCTAGAGTTTATTGCCTTTCCTGCTTTTACGTTTTAATTGTTTCCGTTTGCCTTAATTGTTTGTGACTTGCTGATCACCTGTTGCAAATTTACAGACTTTATTTTGAGGCCAGAGACTTTATTTAGAGTCTAATGAATGCCAACTGGTATAAAATTGTGACTTTTGTCTCTATTAGCATTTAACTCCATAAGTAATGCCCCCTTCGATGGACTGTGTTTTAGCCATGAAGCGTTGACATTTTCCACTAAATATTTCCCACAGCCGCTTTACGGCTGCATCTTTGGTTTGAATTTAACAACCATTAATACGTTCTCTTTTAGTTTCACCGAATATCTGCTATTGTTTTGGTTTTCTTCTTATTGTTGCCTTTTCCACCGATTGACCAATGTGCGCCACCATGCAACTTAATGCGATGTTTTGCAGCTCTTTAGCGCTGAAGCATTCCGTGCAGCTAATTCGTTGGTCGCATAGCTGCTCATTTTCACTGGCTCTTACATATGTACATCACATAACATACATACATACATACATAGCACGAAGCTGAAGCTGCCACATAGCGCTCACCGCCACACAGCACATGTTGCAACATTGCTTGACATGAATGCAGTTAATTTCAGATTTTATTTGCCTCTTTTGCCACACTCGTACCGTTTTCCGTTTTTCTACTTGATTTTGGTTTTCTTCCATTTATTTTTTTGTTTTTGTGGAAAGCAGATGCGCTCAGTATGTTGGTGTGCTTTTGTCAGTAGTGTTGCTATTGATTTTGTTGTTGCATGTAATTTGCTGCTTGTTGAAGCATTTCTGCTGCCACTTTTACACTTTCTTAGTTGAGTAATGTTTCTGTGTTTTTGTTTGTTTTTGATTTGGGTTTTGCCTCATTTCCCTTACTTTTGCTGCACATTTTTATGTTGTTTGTGGTGAAAGAGCGCGGACGGCCACCACGCCAAGCGTCACACACCACCCACGCCTGCCCTGCGCTATTTGCGCTACGCTGTGGCAGCAAGAGTGACTGTCGACGAGTTTATAATAAATACAAATGTGTAACTTATCCGCCCCATGCACCTCGCACTCTAGCTAACACACTCACTCTCTCTCCGTCACACACACTCTCTCTCTCCGTTGCCCGCTCGCCTTTGGTCTCTTCAGCACTCCTGCTTTCTGATCCTAAAAACTGCCAGCAAATGTTTTATTTTTCTTCCCTCCACACTCCTCTCCTTCCACTCTTTTTTCTTGGCCTTCCTTTTGTTCATAAAAATTTACTTACTCGAATTGTGCATGGAGAAGAATATTTTTTATTTGGTTTTCGTTTTTCTTTTAATGCGCTTGCCTTTCTTGTTTTTTTTTTTGCATCGTATCGTCGTTATTGTTGCTGGACTATTGCTGTTTTGTTGTTGCGGCTTGCCATTGCCCCTTATATTACAGAAATTACTGTGCGGTTCAGTTCATTTCACTTGAGTGTGCTGCGCCTGGCTGCCGAGGTGGTGTGTGAAAAATGCCGATGACACACATAGAGTGCGACTGTCGGCGCCCCGCAGGGCAGCAAGGCAGAGAACACGGCCGCCAACAATAGTAATAGCAGCAGCAACAGCAACAATAGCAATGTATGTATGAAGTAGAAATGTGCGATATAATAGAAGCAATGCGGCTTGAGACTTGCTTGCGTGCTACTACAGATGGACGGACGGATGGGGACGGACAGGCATCTGTGTGTGCAAACGTGCTGCGTCTGGCTAAACGGCAACTACTCAGCGTTATGTGTTTGCACACACATAAATAAATACCTCTGGCGCGCTGAAATATCCGTATCGCATTATTTAATTGTTTTTCGTTTTTCTTTTTTATTTTAACTTATTTGATTTCGCTTTTTTTTATTACATATTTTTGTATGTACACACATATGTACATACATACACACATACATATGTATGGATGTAAATATGTGCGCTAATATTTTCACCGGCCGCCACAATCGTTCGATTACAAGTATTTGTCGTCGTTGGCTCATCAGTTTTGAATTTTCGAGCACTGCCTGTGGTTAAAATGAATATGTTGAAAGAATTAAAGAAGAAGCACACATTAAAGGAGAAGCAGTACATACTATGTACCTATCCACATAAATACAATACTCAATCACATTACACTTAGCCAGATGGAATCCAATGCGCTGCGTACTAAATATTTCTCGGCCTTTTAAAAGTCTTACCACTTCTGTGCAATGTTTGAAGAATGCATTTGTCGTTTGGCGTGTCTTCAATAAAAAAATAAAATCTGTTAGGCTCTTCGTGTGCGACAGTCGCAACTAGGGATAGCAAAAAAATTTACTAATCGATTAGTGTAGCAAATGATTGAACGATGAAAATCATAATTGCAATTAATTATAATCGAAATTTTCGTTGTTTTTGGATTTTTATAGTAAAATAAAGAAATAAGTTTTGCTGTTTTTGACTTGTTTAAAAAACAACAACATACAAACGGTAGAAGTTATATCATTATTTCGGATATCACCACACCACCACATCTCCCCATCAGACTTATTACTCACGGCTTCCGCGAGAGTCGAACCCACGCCACCACGCAACATTTAAGCCAACGTCTCAACAGGCTGAGTTAACCTTAAAATAAATAATAAACATTTTTCAAAATCTATTTTGACACGAGTTTGTAGAAAAAGTAGTTTTAAAATATCTTTCGTTGTTAAACTGCTACGACTTTTTGTCGCGATTGCAGCGGCTTTATATATACTTATATATATAGACGGTCCGAATGACTTATGTTCATATGCACTAGGGATGTAATTTTTTGGCATTTTAATAATTCCGGGATTTTCGAGAACTGACAACAAAATCTCGGGACAATCCCGGCATCCCGAATTTCAGGAAGTTTTGATTTGAGCGTAAGCTTAGCTAAATGCGTTTAGATGCCGGCTCAAGTATTGCGCATGATGTTGTGGGTTCGACTCCCGCAGAAACCAAGAAGAAAAAAATCTAATGAGGAAATGTAGTGATTTCCGAAAGAGACCTATAACTTCTAGCGCTTTGGGTGTTGTTGTTTTTTTTCAAATAATTTTTCCCAATAACCAACCGATCGGCCTTAATGAAATATAAATAGTTATATGGCCAAAACAATAACAAAAAATATGCATATTTAGTACAGCAGCAAATGCATACACAGTAAAATTTCCTAAACACTGTTTAAGATCAATAAATCATAATTTAAGAACACATATTCAAAATTAAAAATTTTCCAAGTTTTGTGTATTCTAACAAAAAATAAAATGGATTTTTTTTTCTTAATTATCTATATAAAATTTTTTATTGACAAATTATAAACTTATGAATATTTGTATACGTTTGATTATCAAAGAAGAACATATAATCGGAACATAAATATAATATAAAAATCAAGTAATAATTAAAGCCTTAAGTGTGTTATCCTCCTACTTGGCCTTAAATTTATTGCATATAAAACCAGCATTGCTCCCATTATAAAATCGTTAAAGCTTGTTATTTTTGAGACTTACTGCCTAATCCATCTCAACCACCTCCTCTTAAGTGTTTTTAACATCGCTTTCGTAGTAGGTTCATTTTATTCTACAGCTCCTTTACGAGTACATATAATGACAATAAAATTAGGAATTTCAGAAAGTCTTATTTAAGATTATACATATTATTTGGATTAATTAAAAAGTTTACAGATTGTCCTCTGTCGACTTTCGGGATTCCGGGATTGTCATTCCTAATATGTACCAATCAAGAACGATAAATGGAAATCATTTTCCAAAAACTCCTTTGAAGATCCATTTCACTTTCAACTGCGGCGGCCATTTTATGCCTCCTTAATCGCATTGTTGAAGCAAGAGCTGTGGGATCAGCGAAATAATTTTTTTTAAACCGAACGCTGTTTTGCTATTTTTCGGCAATGAATCAATTAATGGTTCGATTAATCAGACTATGTACACTTAGGGCCGTTTACACCATCCGCAAATCAACTCTGCTTTACCTAACCGAACCATGTTGTTTGGTAGATTGTTAAGCTGGTAGAAGCGTTGCTAAGGCTAAAAACATCCTAGGATACGCTGTTTTAATAAAACCCCTTGAATGTATTGCGGGTCTTAATTTTCCAGCCATTTATGGCCTTTCAATTGGCAGCAACAAGTTGGAGGGAAAATGTTGGCAAAGCTATATAGCGGGAACGAGAGTGAGAATTATCTAGATTTCCTTACAACGGTCAATATTGGACCCATCGGTGTAGAAAATAGTAGTGTTCACTTATAGCCACTATTTCTAATACAATCACGTAAAAGTTTTTTCGTTCCTAAAAGCGTTCCTAAAAGCGAGAACGTCACCGCATACGAAATACTTCGATATACAGCAGCCTTAGGACAGAGTTAGCCGCTATTTAGCAAATATGAAGATATGGTTGTTATTATGTTAAAACACCCATTGAGCATATGGGATCAAATGGTTAGCCAAAATGTTCCTTTACATAAAAGGTTCCATTTTTATATGAATTTCTTAAAATATTGAAGCCAACTGCTTGCGTTAAAATTAGTTACAAACCATCACAATTCCTTCTCCAATTTTGTTTGCATTCACAAAAGCGTGGGTGTATTGTCTTGTTTTTAGGTCTTCGTATACCAAATTATATTTGGATTAATCACTGAATCTAACCTTGGTAACACAATAAATAAATAAAGAATTTTATCAACTCCTAAATTAAACTTCTTAAGTAACTTCTCAAATCATTTCCCAATACACGTTTTCGGACAGAGCTGCACCTACTTAATATTAAGTGTAAGCTCTTAAACAACCGTTTTATGTTAGTTGGTTTTAACTAGGAAACAATTGCAAAAATATATTAAAAAAAGATGGCATTTAAAAATTCAAATTATAGACGTATTTTAAGATAAGCCGTTTTTTTCTGGTAAGTAGTATGTATATACTCACTACAGCAAATAGTTGTGTCTCTATAAGGTCACGTCTTCACAATAAAAAAGTTGATGTCCTAAAATATATTGTCACTGGAGCAGGAGCGGATCCAGAAACGATTTTTAGGGGAGAAAATAATTGTATACCTCCAATCTGGAGTTAGTGTTATTTGGAATGATAGTCGGCGGCCATAACGTGCTATAACTCGATATGCCGGTGAGTTCGAGGTTCGAATCTCAGTGAGGGCAAGCAAAATCTTAATCATAGAAAAATCGTATAATAATTTATGAAAACACCGAGTCAAACACCCCGTATATACCCTAGTATGCATATACAGTTCACGTAAAAAAAACACGTCAAAATAACCGCATTTCAGTTCATATTTGCTTATTCATTCCTATTTTGCGAATAATCCGCGCAAAAAAAATTCCGCATTAAAAGACACAAGTTTCCACTTCAGTTCTTAAAATAATCTGTTAATAAGCGCTGAGGTTTCTCGTGTTGCATGTCTTTATATAAACCCCAGAAGCACTCCATAGCATTTTTTAAATCTCGATGAAATCTCGCTAAACATTCATCATTAGCGCTTGCAAAATGCGTTAAAAATAAAACACAAGCGATGAACACATAAATAGCACACATGGTCTTCATATATGAAATATTTATTTGTTCCTTAAGTTTGGCTCGTAGTAAATATTAAAAAAAGCATTGGTATTACTTTCGTAAATTATTCACTTTCATATTATGAAAAAACTAAAAAAAAATTTATATTATACTATCAATAAATATAGACGAAATATCCTGCGAGGCAGCTGGGACACATAAATAGGACATTCTGAGAAGAGTTTATATAGGTAAAAAAGGGATCAAAATAAAAAATAAATTGTATATAGTTGCTCACTTGGTTAGTATTTTGTACTATGGTTTATCCCCACATTTTATTTCTTCTTCACATCTTCGCCAGGACTCCACAACGCCAGCCCACAAATTATTAAAGTTTTTGCATTTTAACTTTTCTATTTGTGTCTTTACATTATTCCATAAATTTTCTATCGGATTTATTTATGTCCGGGCTTTGTGCAGGCCAATTTATTTTTCTAATATTTTCTTTTTCAAGCCATTGCCTCGCTGTCTTTGCGGTGTGTTTCGAATCATTGTCCTACATAAATGTCCAGTTTGTGGGCATTGACTCAAATACAAACGACTCCAATTTGCTTTTTAGTATATCCAAATACTGATACCGGTCCATTTTATCATTTATGCGATCAATTGGCCCAACGCCATGCCATGAATACTGACCATGTTACTTTCACCACCATGTTTAATGCTTTTTTTAGTATACCTAGGGTTGAGGGGTTTGACCTTGTGAACGACGTACAATGGTTTTTCCATCTGGATATAATAATAATAATTTTGGCGCTTACACTATATAGCTCAGTGTTTGGCCGAGCTTCTCCTACCATTTGTGGTGTGCGTCTTTATATTCTACCACAAATGGAGGGACCTACAGTTTTGTGCCGACTCCGAACGGCAGATGTATTTTATGAGAAGCTTTTCCATGGCAGAAATACCCTCGGAAGTTTGCCTGCCGAGGGGTGACCGCTATTAGAAAAAACTTTTTCTATTATTAAGATTTTCCTTGCCCTGACTGAGATTCGAACCTCGAACTCACCGGCATATCGAGTTATAGCACGTTATGGCCGCCGACTATCATTCCAAATAACACTAACTCCAGATTGGAGGTATACAATTATTTTCTCCCCTAAAAATCGTTTCTGGATCCATCTGGATACCCATCCTATTTATCTTACTTTCGTCAGTCCAAAGCACGTTTTTCCAAAATTGTGCTGGTTTGTCTCTGTGACCCTTTGCAAATGTCAGTCGAGTTTTGATTTGGAGTTTTGATAGGAGTGATATATTTCTACTAATTCGGTTTTACGCGGTCTTAGCTTTCTTGATGTCTCTTTGGTGACACATGATGGGTCTTTTTTAATTGCATTAAGAGCATTATATACAATTTTTCGAGAGCATAGTATTACTTCAGCAATTTCGGCAATGGTTTTTTCGTTTCTCTTTTAAGTGCTAAAGCAATGTACATAGATAAATTTTGAAAGTTTCCGTCTGTCACTTTGTTACTTTGCTGCTGATTTTTCATTTATCCGTTTGCTTCAGAAGCAAAAACTGAATTTTTCCTATTGCATTTGTTAATAATTGTGTATTTGTTAGTGAAATTAGCCAATTCTTTTAATATTTATTTGCATATTTGCACTGTAATAAATGCATATGTCAAGACATACAATTGCACACATCAAGGCGAATTGATTAAAGGTGGTGGCAAAGCGAATTCATCAAAATTTGTCAAATTAAGAATGTCATAATCGAAGAGAATTGAAGAATGGAAGTTATTGTTTTTTTGTTTGCAGATTGTGTTGGTAGGCTGCTTCACTAGCGCCTGCGCGATTTGTAGGCTTCTTTACTAGCGCCTGCGTTTCGCTCCAGGCTGCGTACGGCAGGATCTCAACCACATCAGCCGCTTATTGGAACCTTGAAAAAAGGTCCTTTTCCACTTTCTATTTTTTTTAGACACACCGCGCTCTTTCCAATTTTTTATAATTTAAAATGTCTTTATTTTTTAAAAAATTTCACAAGTTTTAAAATTCTTCGTCATTACCTTTTACTGACATCCTTAATTTTATAAAATAAGAAGAACAAGCAACCAGCTGATTGATTACCACCACCTTATATGAATTCGCCTTGGCACACATATAAAACTTCACGGTCGAGCGAAACAAAGGTTGCGATATCCGAGAACCGCTAGTCCGCTCTTTGTCGATTTGACAGCATCTACCCATTCGATGACGTAGTAATAGTGCAATAAACCGCCTTTATACGATCTTATTTGTTTGCACGCAGGGGTGATGTGGTGAGAAGTATGAGCGTATGATAGTAAAAAATGCATTTAATCATTCAAAGTTGGTTGATCTTTTACTATTACGTCACTAATATTTGTTCTCAGCTCGATTGTCGTAATATTATTTTCTATCATTCTTGATCAAAATTGGCAATATAAGTCTTTTGCAAGAACGATCGATTACAAGATCACGCATTCTCGCAGGATTTGACATTTCTGGATAAAAGTAAACAAAGAATATGAGGAGAAGGAAAACGAAGAAAAGCTGAGTTTTAATCAAGGCGAATTCATAGAAGGTGGTATATTCCCATCAGCTGATTGCTTGTTCTATCTACGCCCTATGCGGTGAAAGTGTCAAAATGGTTATTTTGTTTACATTTTAAATTTCCATTTATATATTATAAAGAAATTTATTTGAATATTTTTAAAATAAAGCCTCAGTACGTTTGTTTTTTGTGTCAAATTTGGAATTCCATCCATTCGTTTATTTTTGTTTTTCGAAGTTTCTCTGACATTTTCACCGCAAACTACACACAATTTTTTACTTTTATGTGGAGTAATAACTTGAATGAATTCGCCTTGGTTTTAATAATAAAGGTGTTATGATTTGGAAAAGCTGTTAAAATACATATATGTTGTGAACAGCGGTTTATAATTGATAAATTACGAAAAAAACTAGAAAGTAATGTGCCGTGTTAGCCGTAATATAAATTTTTAGTTTGTTTGCTCTAGAAATGTCAAAGTCGGCTAAAACTAAAGTAAATGTCAAAATGACAGATTCTAACATCAATCCAGAGATATCCAGTAACACGATACATTTGTTAATCAATAAATATGAATGTAAAAATATATTGGCAATAATGTTTTTACAAATTGATCATATATGTATGTATGTACATACATTTATTATTTAATTTTTATATCTAATTAAAAAACGCAAAATTAATCAAAATCCTTAATAAACACCTTTTTTTATTAATGTTGTTCCTTTTCAAAATCATCGTTTTATTCTTTATTAAAGTACTCGTACCAAATTCCATTCAATTCGGGACACTGCTCTCCTTTTACCCGTCATTTGTATGGGCACAGAGCATTGTGCGCAACCCTGAAGCATTGCGAAAGTGGTTCAAACTTGGGCAAGTGTTACCAATGGGGTGGAGTGTCCTAGTCCCCGGACATACCACTGTCGTGAGGACAGCTTTGATGATGCCATGACATTTTAAAGCCCGCTGTCCGCAAAAAAAAAATTACTTCAGTGAGTACATATGTATGTATGTATGTATGTATGTGCATATGTATAAGTATATGATATTCTCTCATTACAATTATGCATGTTTTCTTTCGCCACACAATTTTCTTACCAGCTAAAAAACAATTAAGCAAAGCGGAGACAACAAGCAGGCAGCTGGCCAAAACAGCTGCAGCTACAATAAAGTGATAAAGTGTAGCACATACATACATACATATGTATGTACATATGTACATATGTATGTATGTACATATGCACATAGATACGGCCAAGGTACATTCATCTGGCTTCCATCTAGCTATGTTAGCAAACCAATATTGTGGCGACACGAAGATGTCACTTAAAAAATACATATTTGTCATTTGCGCAGGTAGTAAGTCACGTCAATGGCCTCACACGTGACCAATACAAAAAAAAATAAAAAAAACAACAATATAAAAAAAAGTAAAGTTTAATTCATCTTAAGCGACGGTCATTAAACGATTTGCTCTTTACTTATCAAATTTGCTTGCATTGCTTGATATTACATTTTTTCGGTTTTTGCTTATCAGTCAAGTACAAGTAAAATAAAAAAACAAACAATGGAAATCAGCAAAACTGAGCACAAAACGACAAACGTGCATATCAAGTACTTACGAAATGTTATAAAATATTTTAAGAGCACAAATGTAGCTGCCATATATTCTCTTTCATATCTTAATCGTTGCCTACAATTTGAGTTCTCTTTTCACACGGATAGTGTACGTGTGCTTTTGCACTTTACGTCTCGGCGCTCCCTTCAAAAAAGAGTCGTACCCGCCGGTGGTGGCTACCTGACGACTCGCTACAGTGGAGGCCAAACAACTGTTAGGAGAGCCGCCTTGTTGTTGTGTAAGCAACGGATGTTAGTGACGCGCTGCCGGCTGTTTGCTGAGTTCAAACAGCTGATTGCACTGAGTTGTGTCGTTTTGTATGGCTGAGAATTCCTATGGCAGAGCGTCACAGTGTACGATGTTAGTTGATTGTACAAGTTAATGGGCATATGCTTGCTTGCATTGAATATATTTTGGTAGTAGTAAAATTCGCAAGTAACTTTGTTTTGTCTCCATCTGCAGCTCGCTCCCAGCTCTCAACTGTTTATAACAGACTTATGTTAGTTTTAACAGCTGTTGTGCTACCTCTGATATTCACTTACTAAATGGAAATTTTAACAGAATTTCGTATTCGATTCGTCCGTTGAACGCCCTTGGCGAGACTGAAGTCACCACAAAAACCTAGCTGATTGTCTCGGCATTGCTTCGGCCGTAAATGTGTGTGAATTTACGTTGCCTACATATTAATTGTACCGATGTATGTATGTATGTAAGCATATTCGTCTGTTACTTTGTGGCTATGCATTTCACACGACATCTTTATTTTCAGTTGCATTGGCAGCGCTTAACAACTATTAAGGTACAATATCCATTCAAACTGATATACATATGTACATATGTATGTACATACATGTGTATATGCGAGTGTGTATTCACAATATCACACATATTTTATTTAGATATATACTTAATAAGGTTAAGTGGAAATTACAATGCGCGTACACAACTTAGCTTTGCTACACCGTTGCTGTGCATTTGTTTTTATTATTGTTTTTGTATAGAGCTTTGTTTGCTTTTTCCTGATTTCTGTTGATGGCGTAGTAAGTAAACAAATAAATACAGAAATACATACATACATATGTATGTAGATATTTATGAATTTGCATTCGACTGAAATTGATTTCATTACTTTGTATCATTTACAAATAGTTAACCCTTTCGTTACTTCGGGGATAGTACAAAGTTGTGCCATAAAGCAACCTTAGTGAGTTTCTTAAAACTTTGTGAAAACTTATTTAGAAAAAAAAAGTTTTCATTCATGAGAATGAAATGGTATATTAACCAGATAGAGAAGAAATATAACCATCAAAAAGGAATCCTTAATGATTAGAATGATGACCTATTTAGATGAAATTTGGAGGTCAGATGCCTTGGTATCATGCATTAATTTTTTTTTGTTGTTAGCAATATATTAGCCGTGAAAATCATAAATGAAAGGTATGAAGCCTTCTGCTTAGCCGAAGGCAGTCCTGCTTTTACTTGTTTTATTTCCAAATATACTCGGTTATAATGGTGAAAAAAATAATTGTAGCATATTATAACCGGAGTTCTCATGAAAAGTAGAGGTCACTAGATCTCCAGGGAAAAATAAACTTGCAAAAGAGTAACGCACAATTCTCTAAATGAAAAAAAAAACAATATCCAAAATAGTAAGCGAACGTAACATTTGCAGAAACTTGCAATTCTTACGAACAGCTGGTTGAATTCTTATTCGCATCTAAATGTGTGAAATGTAAAGGTTTCCATTAGTGTTCCTCGATAACATTTCACTGAGAAAATTTAACCTAAGGAAAAATTGCATGCTTTTCTTTCTGACGCTTGATTACGGCGACCAAGAAAGCTCTTCGCTTTCATCACCATTGTTGATGTGGACGTAGATCGACAACCTTGTTTGTGTAATTTAAGTCATTACGATTGCAATTGTCTTCACGAATTCATCCTCCTCCGATTCCTTAAACGGACGAAACATTGTTTGCGGACCTGTTGTCCGAAGAAGAAATGGTATAAAATGTGGATAGGCTAGCTTCCTTACCAAAGAACGCCAAAAAATTTAACTACAGACCAAAAACGGCTCGTTTTGTAACAAATGAATTTACAAAATTATTTATATCACGAAATATAAAGAGGAAAATCTGAAACAATCGAAAGTTGTTCTGTTTGAAGAAGAAAATTTGAAATTAGACGGAGACGCCAATGCTGCTCTCAACTACGTTCCGTGCTTCGACTTGTGTAGTGTTATTTTTGTGCATTAAGCTATTTGAGCCAAGCTATTTCGGCCTTAACAACCGCGCAAATAGTTTTGCCTTCTCCAAACTGGATAAAGAAGCAAAGCGAATGGGTTTGGAGGTGAAGAGGGCAAGAAAAAGTATCTTCTTATACACAGTCAGCACATTCACGGCTGGGCACTCTTGACAGTAACACATTTGAAGCAGTAGAGAACCTTGTCTACCTAGGAACCAGCAGTAACACCAATAAGCCTTGAAATCCAACGCAGAATCTATCTTTAACAAGTGCTACTTCGACTGAGTAGGCGATTGCACAGTAAAGTCCTCTCTCGACGGACAAAAACCACGCTCTATAAATCTCTCATCATGCCCGACCTATTAGATGGCGCAGAAGCATGGACGATGACAACATTAGATGAAAGGGCTCTTGGAGTGTTCAAGAGAAAGATTCTACGAAAGATTTATGGACCTTTGCGTCTTTGCGACGGCGAATACCGCGTACGATGGAACGATGATCTGTACAAGGACGTAGGCATAGTGCAGCGGGTTAAGAACCAATGGCTCCGCTGGCTAGGCCACGACGTTCGAATGGATGAAATAGCTCCAGCCCTGAGGGTTTATGACGCGGTAACCGCTGGTGGTATCAGAGGAAAAAGAAGTACGCGTAGAAAATGACTTGGCTATACTTGGGATTTCCAATTGGCGCCAGTTAGCACGAGATAAGGAAAGCTAGCGTGCTTTGTTGACCTCGGCCAAAATCGCTTAGATGGTTGACGCGCCAATTAAGTAAGTAAGTAAGATATGTAGCATAAATTTATCGCTAAGATTAGAAAAATTACCTAAAATCTGAAAGTAGTTTTCTCTATTCGCATTGTTTTTGTTTCAGCATTCGCCTTACTTTACTGCGAAGTTCAAAACTAAATCATTACTAAATCCACACCTACTTAGTAATTAATAAACAATTAATTTAAAACTCCTCTTCTGTTTAAATACAGATGTTGGTGATTATTATTATTATTATTATCAGGGCATAGTAGCGCTGCGACCTAAAAGAAAGATCTATTGTGCTAACCCTTTAAGTTGTCACTCCATCTTTAGGCTATTTATGAGACTAAGCACTTTGGAGGGTGTGATTGTCCATATTGTGGATGGAGATAACAGTCGCTCTCCAAGGTGTATTAGCCTGAGTCTACTTATACTCGGGCATTCACACAGTATGTGCTCAGAGGTCTCCGCCTCTAAGCCACAAAACCTACAGTCTGAAACCTCAGAGAGTCCTATTTTGTGAAGGTGGTATCTCAGCCTACAGTGACCTGTTAAGTACCCGGTAAGAGTTCTAAGACCCTCCCTGCTGAGATTAAGAAGTTTTCTAGAGGTTTCACGGGATGGACTTATGAACCTCTTAGATTGCCTATTACCCTTTGACGATCGCCATTGGGCTGCGATTCTCGAGTCCTCCCACCTTCTTAGAAGTTCTGCTGTGTATCCTTTAGAAGGACCGCAGAACGGCTGAGGACCGCAGAAGCTCTGTTGGGCCCCTTTTTTTGCGAGATAGTCCGCCCTCTCATTGCCATCCACACCCTCATGACCCGGAACCCACCACAGAGTGACTTTGTTGTTCGCTCCTAATGATTCCAGTGCCGCTCTGCAGCTGTCTACCAGTTTTGACTCCGTTTTGAAGGAGTCTAGAGCCCTAAGGGCTGCCTGGCTGTCTGACATAATGTTGAGTGTGGCTCCATTTGTCTTTCTGCGAAGACATTCGTGTGCACACAGCTCAATAGCATAGATTTCCGCCTGGAAGATGGTTGGGTATGACCCCATTGGGGCACTTTTTTGAAATCTTGGTCCGAACACCCCGGCCCCGGTGCTCCCATTGATAAGTTTGGAACCGTCAGTGTACCGATGTTGGTGATGCTTAAAGTAATTAAGTATTAGATCATTCACGCAAGCAGTAACCTCGCGAAAATTGTGGATTTTATGAATACAAATTTTGCTTCCATCTTTTCCTCAATCGTGCTTTCCATTCTTATAAAGTTCCAACAAATTTCTTCTTAATGGGATTCCAGATATAGTCGACTGCCAAAAATTAAGCTTGAAAACCAAGATGTATGTCTGCAACTTCAACCGGAAAAACTTCACTCGTGAAGCTAGCTTCTGAGCTCATAATATTAGGCAAATTGCCTTCCACACTCATTGTCTTGCGACTCTCACCGAACTCGAAGAGGTTTTGTGAAAATAGTCCGAATATTTCAGTCAATCATTATACAGCTGTCAACCGCAATGGCGACGCCATGTGGCATTGCCCCGATTTCGTCTGTCACTGTGCTTTGCTCGATATCCGGCAGCGCCGATTGCGAGCAATACGATCACTATACCGACCAAGTTTGCAGTTGCAGGGGGATATCTGGCAACAGGTGTCTCAATCACTTGGCTTTGTGAGAGGGTACATTCATCGCAGATTACACAAGTCTGAAAAAAAAAAAATAATTGACGTGCTTTATTGATTGTGTAATTCTTATGTTTTTGGGTGTAATGAATCCGAAAATAAAATTAATTTTGTCATAGAACGTCACGTTTTCTGACAATTTAGGTGTCTATGTTAAACAAGTTATCATCTTAAAATAAAATATAAAAGATTAAAAAATTTTTTTTCAATTCATAATTGCGTAACAAAACTCATTTATTTTTGTAAAATACATTAATTAGTAAGCACAAAACACATTTCTTCTTCTCAGTGAGACATTTTCGCTTGTGGGAAGCATCGGGAAGGCCTCTTTGAAGCGTCCAACAGTAGTCTGTCATCATTGAAATGCTCCATCTTCCCTGGTATCTTTTTTCCATCTCCTTAATATCTTGGTGAAATCATTCACTTTGCTCTTCACTCACGTCTCCTAAATTTTCTCGAAAGTAGACGAGGTGTGAATGAAAAAAATTGGCTTTTAAACTCATCAAGCAACCTAAAGCTTGAAATGCTTTTAACATTCTTTTGACGATTTGTTTGTAGTTAGGATCTTTGTTATTGCCTAAAAATTTTTGTATGACCTCTTTAAAGGCAATCCACCCTTCTATTTGAGGATGGTGTCATGGTTGTGATGAAAAGTGGATCACCCATAAGCCGTCTAATATCTGGTCCAACGAAAACACCTTCCTTCAACTTTGCCTCCGAGAGGCCTGGAAACTTTGATATCAAGTATTTGAAGCAATTTCCATCTCTTGGAAGCAACTTTACAAATTGCTTCATCAATCCCAGCTTTATGTGAAGCGGTGATAGAAGAACTTTATGAGGAGGCACCAAAGTTTCATGCAGGACATTCTTTTCGCCAACTTTAAGCTCCCTCGGAGGCCAACACTTTTTGGTCCAGTGATTTGTTCGGTCTCTACTATCCCATAGACATAAAAAGTAAGGGAATTTGGTAAACCACGATTGTTGTCCGAGCGCCATGCTCAAGATTTGTACCGCGCCACTTTCTACACTATAATCAAAATAAAATTATACCTATTATTAATGCCTACAAGTTAGCCCAAAAAAAACCCTTTTTTAAAATAAATTTTTGCGTTTTGTAAAATAACCTTACGTTCTGGAATTTTTTGAATATTTTTTTAGTTTTCAGAACACCTAAATACATAGAAATCAGTTGGAAATATCCAGACAGCATTTTTGTTGCAGACCTGTGCTATGTATTAACTGCGCCAGCATCATTAACTTTGTTAAAATCGCAACTTGGTATATCTTCAACTGCAAGGTAAGAGAAAGCTTAAAGATCGAATATGCACTTTTTCCGTCGTTGAACAAAGTTGCCGTGATTCCGAAATAGACAATGACCCGCTAGTAATATGTCAGATTTCAGAGGCCTCTAGAGTCTTATGTCGCTTTTTAAATTTTGTAAGAGGCGGCTGTAGGTAAGTTCATCGGTTCCATTATCATTGTTTCAGGTTTTGTATTCATTATCATCTCTACCACAACTTCCATCTTTCAGTTTACATTAGAACGATAAAATACTTCTTCCATAATATCAGTGGTCTCGACATGTAGGCCACAGGCCACCGTTGCACAGTGAGACAGCCCAATAGTAACCGCGGCAAAAAATTGTTTTTGACGTGTCGTCCAATTTGGATGAAATTTCAGTATATTAACAGATATATGAGTAACAATTCCCTGAAATTTCAGCCTCATAACTTCATTACTTTTTGGTCTAGAGCAAGTCAAAGTTGAGGTATGCCAACGCGCTTGAAATATGTTAGTTCAATATGTAATAATCAAAAGCTTATTAAAATAAAAATACATAATAAATGTAACTTTAAAGTATTTTTTTAATTAATTTAGTTATTGTAGAATGAGTAAATGAAAAAATAAATTTAAAAAAAAAACACAATTTTTTTTTTCTTAACAACAGAATAGTGGTGCAAAAATTGAACATTTTGCATTTTCAATGGCCTAGGAAATATAGAGCAGCCCCTCGCCCTAGGTGCAGACTTATACCAAATGAAAGTTTGAAGTCTCAGCTTTAATTTAAAGTAGAGGACATATAGCAAAAGTTTGCAAAAGCCCATTAAACATACAAAAAACTACAAAAAGTACGTAACGCGCACATTCTGTCGCTATACGTATGTTTGCATGCAATAGCATGTTTACAACTTTTTACTTTTATTTTTTTTAATTGTTTACTATTCACTTCTCGTAAAAATTCACGTATTTCTACGAATGAAGATGTAATGCACTATTTGCAAATATCATCAGAACCTTATATGAATTCATTTAGAATGAGAAACAAATTGAAAAAATTAGAATACCATGATGATGTTAAAAAATTATTGATTGAATGAAAAAAAAATATTGTTTTTTTTATTGCAATTCAATGGGAGGTGGGCGTATTAGTGGGCGTGTTATTGTAATTTTTGCATGAAACATTTTAAATGATATAAATTACAGTAATATCGAATTTGAAGGTTGTATTTAATATATTTTAGAAAATATGGCACTTTTTATGTTGAGGTAGTATGGGTGATGGGGTTAAAAGTGGGCCAAAGTTCAATTTTTATTTCAAATAATGTTTGTAACTATATAACATTCAAGTATACCAAAATTGAAAGTTATACCTAAAGTATTACGGACACTACGGCATTTTACAAATTTCGACTGTATGGCAGGTGGGCGTAAAAGTGGGCGAATTTTCTTAATTTTTTTTTTAAAAACTGGAATTGTCTCAAAAATAACCTGTGCAAAATTTCAGAGCTCTACAATGACTCCTTGTATTTAATGCCGGCGTTGTCTCACTGTGCGTTGTCGTGCTCAGGGGGTTTATATGCAGTTTTTCTATATTTTGAAGTAAAATTATGCGACTATGACACGATTTAGAAAATACAGATGTTGCGCCTTCCGCAAACCGCTATTCGCTCTCAGCAAATTTGACAGAATCAGCTGTGGTTGCTACGTCACAGAACGCGGTTGATTTTGTTTGTATGAATGTAAGCATACAATTGTGTGTGCTTAAATTCAATGCTTAAAAGCAATTTTATTTAAAATAAAGTTATTAAACATGAAGTGCGCAGTGTTAAGTGTTAAATCACAGAGTCTATCAATGATACGGGACTATAAAACTTGCTAAAAACGATGTGAAGGTGTAGCTGCGCACTTGGTTGCAAGATAAGCTAATTGTGTTTCCTAATGTTACTCTGCAGTGTTTTTTAAAGATCTCCAATTAAAGACAGAGCATAAATGAATTTATTTGAATATAAATATGTTGCATAAAGTGCCGAAATTGGTAAAAATTTTAAAATTTACAAATCCTAGCAGAACCTAACCTCACATTTTTGTTTGCAATTTCTTCCGATTCTCAGTAAAACCATGTTCGTGACGTTGCACGCATTTTGCTTCACATAATTTTTCGTCGGGTAGGCGCAATCTTGTATTCTATCGTTCTTGCGACTATGATTGGCCCATGTAAATTATTTCGCTGGCCAATTTCTTCGTCAATGAAGATCTGCGTAATTGTCGGCAGAATCTCATTTGTTGTCACCATTTAGCTAGCTGGACAAGTAATGCCAACGTTTGTAAGCAACTATTAAAAAATAATCCCCGATTTTGTGCTCTTCTCAATTCCCCGCACCGTAACATTTTCCAGGCATATTTCGTTCGCTATTCTTTATTGGAATATTACAAACATCGCTCCTTTTTTTGGCCAACTCGCTGTAGCGCTTCCAAATTGCTTACACTATGTCTCAATAGGCTGGTCCGTTAAATGCTCCCATGCTTCCAACACTTAGCAGAGGTGCCTCTTGAAGCCTAAACTGTACGAGTGTGAAATTAAAATTCTGGTGCTAAAGATTGCCGTGTTTTGAGAGCCTCGTCCTCCCTCGGTCGCTAAGTAGAAGTTTCTCCCCTTTGTAGTTTTATCCTACAACTGTGGATCTAAGCGCCTTTTTTTTGTCAATCAAAGCTAGAAATATTCAAGGAAATATATAAATACATTTTTGTGGGATATTTTTTCCGGCATGCATTTGAGAAAATAAGTTAGATTTAAGTTCAGCATTTTATAATTGGCTTTTATGAAAATTTTCGATAGCAAGCACCATCAACTAAGTATGTACATATGTATGTACATATGTATGTACGTATGCTCTACCTTCCTCGCTCTACTTATTTCACCTTTAATATGCCTTTGTTGGCTGGCTGTCTATTGTTATAGCATTTTTGTTTCCTTTGCTCATCTTCTTTTCGTACAAAAATACAAATTTACGAGTACATTGGTGAGTATGTTGTTGCTATACAAATGTATGTATGTATGTTGTATTTGCTAACTTCCGGCATTTTTCGTGCGTTACAAGCAAAGGCAATTTCAACATTAACAACAATAACAGCAACAACAACAACAACAATCGCCTATATAAACTTGGTTGCTTGCAATAGCGGCAGTCACTCACTTACTCACTCACTCACAAATTGCCACAAATTTTAAATTTTTCCTCAAACAGGTTTGCAATGAGCATTTGTTGTTGTTGTACATGTCATTTGATTCGCCTTAACGATTTACAGATTTTTTTTTTGTTGACTGACTGGCTGACTAACTGAGTGACTGTTCGGAATGATAGCTTGACTGGCTTGGCTGAGTGAATTTCATTTGCTTGATTCTTTAATTATGCGCTCACTGCACGATTTTTAATTTGTATTGGCTTTTTATCTAAAAAAACAAAAAAAAACAATGTCTTCTCTTATTGTTTTAATTACTCGCGCGTTTATATTATGAAAACGCATTGTTTTGCAGTAAAAAAATTTAATATTTGCTGGTAGTACTTAAGTAAAATATTGTTGAAAACTTTATTAATATATATTTTTAATGTTATGCTGCACATGCACCAAAGCTGTATTGAATATGAAACTTCAAAAATTGTTTTTTTTTTTTTTAATTTTAACAAGGCTTGAAACATGATTTTTTATTGAATTTGTAAATTAACCTAAATGTAACATATTTAGAAAAAGAGGTTTGAGCCGAGGCAGTGTGAATTCTTTTGATGGGGAAGAGATGGAAGGTGAAATAAGGAAAGTGATGAAAAATCCTCTTAGGTGAGGTGAAAAAAAGCAGCTTGTTCAATATGGTGAGTATAAAAATGGCTCTTAAAGTACCCTGAAATGGTTTGTAGTTGCTTTAAGCATGATACGTACAAGTAAGGTGAGTTCAGGTGTGGTGGGTTAAAGGGTGGCAACTTTTTAGTATGACAAGTCTAGATGTTGTGGATTGCGGCATGATGGGTTCAAATGTAATGAATTAAGGAGCAGTGAGTTTAAGAATGGCAAGTTTAAACTTGCAAGTTTAAATGTGGTGAGTTCATGTGTAGTGAGTATAGGTATGGTGGGCTTGGCGGTGAGTTAAAATGTAGTGAGTAGAGGTGCGATCAGACATGGGATATTTAGTTATGGTGAGATATGTGAGTATGTGAAGTTTGAATATGGTGAGTTAGGGTGTGGTGAGTTTTGGTGTGGTAAGTAAATGTGTGGTGAGTATTACTAAAATAGTGAGTTTTGGTGTGGTGAGTCATGCTGAAGTGTATTTAATTGTTGTGTATTTCAATTTGGTTGGTTCAAGTGTGGAGAGTTAAAGTATGGTGAGATCTGGTAAAACACAGCATTCGGGCGGCACGATTTCCACATCATTCGCCAAGTTGAATTTTCAATTTACCACCGCCGCTCAAGAACTTTTGCTACAAAAATAAAATGCCTGCGTATGTAAAAAAAAAAGATGTTGCTGGCGTCATCATTTATCCCGCACTAAATTTATAAATTTTCCTTCTATATGTATGTATTTACATTCATATGAACACTTCAATTGCGTTTAGGTACAGGATTCCTTGAATTTCGATTTAAATGCGCACTGGCTTCACTGCTTTACCTGGATTGTGTGTCGACATCCTGGAATCCTTTCGGATTACGCATTCATTCAATTGACGGTCGAGCGGTTGTTATGATTACTTACGTATTTGTATGTAAATATACATATATGTACATAGATATGTATGTATGTGTGTATGGGCGTGTTTTTTGCCAGCACATTTGCGTTTTCTTTTTTTACTTATCGCATTTGTGGTTGGCCGCCACTTGCCGCCGCACCACCTCAACTGCAATTGTGACCGCGTAATGCCATAATTGCTTGCAGTCACAATTCAAAGGCAAACAACAACTTTTGTAGGTATGTATGTATGTACATACATATGTATGTACGAGTATGTACAATGTCAGTTAAACTAACAAAAAAAACAATGGATTGCATTGGCGCTGCTCTGGGCAATGGCAAAATATAAAAACGAGTAGAAGAAGAAATGAGCACAACTAGCGCGCCATTGACCACTTACATACATACATACATACATAGACATAGACATACATACAAATAAATATGGGTGTAGTATGTTTTTATGCACACTAAGTAATCGTGTGTTCCACTCAGTGAAACTGGGGCGCTGTGTGGAGCTGCCGCTTGCCAGCTTGCCACACTTGTCGTCTTTGGTCCTCTGCCTGCCGCCAGCCGATTTGCACTTCACCCAAAAGACCGTGCGGTTGGTGAGGCACTCAGTTGGGTTGTGTGCGTTTTTATTTTGTTTTTTTTATACTTACATATATTTTTTTTCTCATGCGCCACAAAGTTGCAAACGCTAATGTGTCTTCCGCTCGAAGGCCTTGAATATTTCTTCATCCCAACGGGCTCATATTTACCTGCACTAACTATTTATCTAAGTAGTTCTATGGCTTTCTTCTTTTGCGACTACATAACGTTGTTTGTATCTACTTACATATAAATGTATGTATGTATGTATGAATGTATTCACTTTCGTCGCTATTTTGGCATTTAATATTTTCACTTCTATGCGAATACATACCGTGCTATTTAAGCTGGTCTTCCCCGTACCTCACGCTATGCCATTTGTAGTGTCAAACTGCCAGTCGTTGCTGTCACTATCAGTGTTGTCAGTTTGCTTGGTTTTAACGTTACGTTTAATGTTTACATATTTTTCGAAAAATTTCGTGTCCAATCGAGTTTTGGTGTGATTACACATTTTTATGCCTAATTTTCAAAGTAGTGGCGGGCATACATACATACATACATATGTACATATCTACAGGCCGAGCACATTTTCGTATATATTTTATGCGCCTGCTTTGTACTATGTGAAGGGTGTTTTTTTAGACATGTGGTTTTTAAGAAGCAATAAAACGCATATAGTTTAATGCTATGGCCAAGAATTTAGCTTTATTATAAAGATATTATGTTTTTTCAAAATGATTTCGGGCAAGTGACCGCCGCGACTGGCTCGAAGAAATTCCAGCCGAGAGGCTCAATTTTCGACCACTTTTTGCAGCAATTGGGACCTTATGTCAGCAATAACGCGCCGAATATTCTCTTTTAAGGCGTCAATAGTCTCGGGCTTATCTGCGTAGACAAGCGAATTCGTGTTAAATGGCACGATCTGACACAGGTCCATTAAGCGAGATAATGCGCTCACCAAAATTGATTGATTGTTTCGTTGGCTGTATGGCATGTAACGCCATCTTGTTTGAATCAATAATCATCAACATCAACATCCTGCAATTGAGGCACGAAAAAGTCAGTAATCATTTGATGAAATATGGACCAATGATTCCCTTTGCACATAGAGCCCACAGGACAGGATACCTACACAGGATACAGGATACCTAAGCTGGCCGCAAATATGTCGACAACTACGATTGACCCGAAGTTGGAAAAAGCTGAGCCGAATAAATACATGAACGGGGAACGCCAGGGATGCGAATATACTTTGGAAAAACAGGTGATCTCAGCTGTTCCAGATTTTGACGTTTATCGAAAATATATCTCACTTGTTCTTATACACAATGCACCAATTATACCAAATGCACTTTGTTTCGGAGTAAGTCTGTTCATTATGAAATGGCAAACCAAACTGAGTATAAATCAAGTAACAGATGTCAAAAAGACCAATTCCGAAAAAAGTATTGCCTCATTGAAAACCACACATCTAAAAAAAAAAACACCCTTTACAATACGTTTGTATGTATGCAGATATAAAAATATGTATTCCCAAATGCCTTCATAGGTCGGTCGGCAGTGTTTGCTTTCATTCGTTTGTCTGTTTATCTATCTATGTATACGCACATAGTCCGAATGCCTCCATTCAAGCGTATTCAGCTGTTCATCCAATCGCTTTAAAATACAAATATAGTGTGCGACAAGATGGTAAGGTCACCATGTATTGGAAATCTTATTATTTTTTTTTTGTTAAGCATCTCTGCGTTGAAAATTCAGCAAAGCCACTGATATATACTCAAGACAACTTCGCAGGAGCATCTATGCCGAGATGTTTGAGCTTGAGCTATGCAAAAGTAAGAAAATTAACGAGATAGTGTTGGGTTGATGCCATCTTAATATCCACTAAACAGTTCGGTCACATAAAGTCTAAGACTGTATTCTATATTCAGTCATTCAGTTTATTCCATTTGGGCAGTCAGGACCGCAATCAAGGTTGAGAGTTGTGGCAAAAGAGACTCCCTTTGCATGTAGAAATTTACGCTAAGCGGTCTCTGAGCGAACTAGCAGCCCACCCGTACGCTGCCTTTTTCAACACATCCTTATTGCATTTTCTTAAAATGTCGAAATGTCGCTGGACCTTCGATCCCAAACCAGTTGTATACGCAAGTAGAAGTCCTAGGAAGTCGAGAGATACACAGAGTTCTGGCAATCCTTGAGAGCAGCACCAGCGATCTGATAGCAGTGAGCTCCACCTGACATCGGAGCAGATAAATATATATGTACATACTTTGCTAGGCGCGCTAATAACAAGTAGGAAGAAAAAATAAATTACAACTTTGAATGTTAATGAGTATGTATTTGAGACTCTACCAGCTTACTTAGGTGTTATGATAGACGCTAGGTTGTCGTACCGGATTCACATTGAGACAGTTAGTCAAAAAGCGGCGACAGTTCATTGTTCGTTAGCTAGATTAATGACAAACATAGTGGTCCCGGCCAGAATCGAAGGAAACTCTTAAGTAAAGTAACACAATCGATTATAATGTATGCAGCCCCTGTTTGGGGTCATGCACTCCAGCACGGGTCATATGCTAATAAAGTAAACTCGATCTTTCGACTAAGTGCAATGCGGATATGTAGCGCTTTCCGGACGGTTTCTCATGATGCCGCCTGTGTCATCGCCGGCACAATGCCTGCTGATCTGATGGCGATCCAGCGCACCTACTTGTCCTCCCGATCCAAAGGCAGAGTCCTCTCCAAACGCGAGATTGCGGCCGAACGTCAAAAAAGCCTCACCCAATGGCAACAACGGTGGACGCGTCTACGTCGGGTCGCTGGACTTTCAGGCTCATCCCCAATATAAAAGCCTGACTTAACAGATCCCATGGCGAGGTTGATTTTTACATGACCCAACTTCTGAGTGGACATGGGTGCTTCCGAGAGTACTTATTTAAATATGGCCATGATGACACAATGGCGTGTGGCTCATGCGAAATGGCGTCGGAGAGTGCGGAGCACATATTCTTTGCGTGCCCGTCTTTTGCATTACAGAGAAACAAATTAAAAACTTTGATTCTGGCTAACCCTATCCCAGAAAATGTGATTTCATATAAGATAAATAACAAAGAAGTTTGGAATGTAGTTAAAATATTAAGCAAAGATATAATGACTGAGCTTAGAGTAAAGGAACAACGGCGCCGCTTTCAGTAAAAATCATAGAGAATATTGTGTTTTTAACATAAACTTTTTTACTCTTGTTTACTTCGCAGGATAACGTGCTCCGATTGAAAAACGCTCCTGAACCCCTTTATCACAAACGTGGATGGGGGAGTATGGAAATGGCGTTCTGGAGAGAGGCATAATATATGTCATGGCCCGTCCCTGGTGTAATGGGAAAGCAGTCCCTGGGAGTCGGCTTCAACCAAGATTCATACGGGCCACTTTATGGATAGTGCGCTATTCCAACGTCCGTATAAAAAAAAAATACTTTGCTATACGATGTAACACTGAGGCGCAGCCATGCAGCTGCTTATTTACGGTACTGATCGCTACTTCGGTTTAAATTGTGCTACAAAAATCTGGTAGCTTAAAATTAATATTAGAAGAGAAATCCTCATTGACAGAGCCCTACGCCAAAGCGGGTATTTGTTGTTGGATACTATGATTTCGGCTTGAAATTTCGTAATAAAAATCCCAGGTAGAGTGTTCAAAATCTTTTACACTCCACCTAAAAGACTTGCAAGATAGATGGTTCGAAACGGAATGACAGATTTAGAGGAGAGGTCTTCAAACGAAACACAGCTCTGGCTTGCCATTTCGATTGCCGGTTAACTGTGATTCTTTTCAGGCTGAAGTCTCAGCTATTAAGAAGACTACAGACAAACTCCAAACCATCTTAAAACTCGAGGATGTCTTTATCTTTAGTGACAGCCAAGCAGCAATTAAAAGTGTGAGCTGAATTACGATTAAATCAAGAGAAGTACTAAATTGCCGCCGATTACTAGATGAGATGGATAAGCAGAATAGGCTGAGCCTCAGATGGGTCCCGGTCACAGGGACATAGAGGGTAACTGTTATGTAGACGAACTTGCGACAAAGAGCCCGACCAAAGAACGTATTGGTAGCCATTCGGCACTTGCCCACTGCTTTTAGAGAAATTCGTTGAACTTAAGTGTTTGGAATTTTAACTGAATTATAGTACAGCACGCGGGTCGTCTCAGTATCCTTCTACAGATCTAGGAGGACGAGACACTTCTTCAACTTCTAAGCATATGTCTTCCGCTATCAAGAAGCATGTTACGCTTTTCTGAGGCGCCTTTTTGCCGAGAGCTAGGGGAAATGGTGGATAAAAATATAAGGAGCTTGAAGAGATTCGTCAAGAGCGCCAAATGGTTCAGCAAGGGGGAGCGAAGAAAAAAGTTGTGGTATCAAAATAGGTCTTAGCCTCTTGGCCTATAAATGTCACTGCTTAGAAGTGGCAGCCACACAAACCAACCTAAATAACTATGTCTTATACATCTCGTTCAGCAAGAAAAGCGAAGGATTGTTGTGCGGCTCATTCGTTCATAGTTCCTCAGGCTCACGGACAAGGTTTAGAGTTCCAGGTTGTTGGAAACATTTTTGAGAGCAGTCTTAGTTCAAGGATTGGAAAGTTGTAGCACCGCAAACAAGAATCCTGAACGGGCGCCACGCAATGGAGCTCACTTTGAAACCCTTTCATTGAGGTTGACACACATTTTGATATACTAAATGAATGATAAAGAAATAAACTACTCGTGTTGAGTAGCTAACGAAAACTATGTGATAATGAAAACATCAAAATATTTGCAAACAAATATTATTGCTCGATTGCCATTAGTAGCAGCGTGCGGCGGCGACTACTTGAATCTATTAACAGTTAAGACAGAGAACAATAACAATACGACCGAGCAGAGCAATAACACAATTCGGTTTATAAACATTTCTATAAACATATGTACACATGAACACACAGTTGTGTGTGTATAAACAGCACCAGTTATGGCGTGTGGCGATGAACAGCGAAGCCAACACTACTGCCTCTAACCACAACGACAACAACAACAGCGACCATCCGAAACATCAAGTGTAGGAAATCAACAAACACTTAAAAAGCGAAACCAAAATAAAAATACAACAACAACAACAACAACCACTAAAAACAAGCCTTAAATCGCACTAATTACGAGTAGGCGCGCGGCGACAATCAGCTAAGCAGCAGCGAGCAGCTAGACAACCGGACAGACGGCCAACGCCGTAGATCAGCTGTCGACATTTAAAGAGCTAAAGAAATAGGCAGCATAGCAACAATAACAATAACAGCAGCGGCAGTGGTTAACCGCAAACCAGGCAGTTGTTCAGTGAGAGCGTTGCCGCTGTTCGGTTGGAGCACAAAGTCGTGTGGTGGGGCGAGCGAGCGAGCGAGCGAGGCGATGGTGATGGTGATGGTGGTGGTCGTGTGGGGCTTTAAAGACGGCAAATTAAAATACCAGAACCGTACAGAAGCGGCTAGAAATCGCAGGCATGACAATGACAACAATAGTGACAACAATAACGACAATGCTAGCAAAAGTCATGAAAAGGGAAATCGAATAGAAAACAACTGGCGCAGCGATAATTTGTAGGTATGTAAATGTATGTAAGTTGATATATTTGTAGGTAGGTAGATGGATAGCAAATTGTATACAATAAACAAAAAAAAATTGTATTTATGTATCGGGTGGTCCATATACCGTACATAAGTAGTGGTTTCTTTTTAAAAATTGAAAAAAAAAAAATTAAAAAATACCAAATTGTTTGGTATCCTTTTAATCATGTATTCGAGCGAGCAAAAATTCGCATTATTTATGAAAGACGCAGTAGCGCATCCTGTGAACACAGTTCTTCAAGACCGTTCGCAACGATTGCTGGCTCTGTGTCACAAATGGCTTGCTCGATATGCGCATTAAGCGATTGAATTGAAAATGTATTGTCTTCAACGCAGAGCACAAGAAAAGAGATCGAATAGCGTTCAATCGCAGCGACGAAGTGACCAATTGGTATCGCCGCAACGGTAAATAAAACGAGTAGCGCACTCGGCGCAAAAACGAAGCGATTGTAGCAAGATTTGTTGAGCCCAAATATCAACTAAGTGTTAACTTTCTGAAGAGACCGAAAAATATTTTAATAGAAAATCTGTACCAAACTCTCACTTTCTGCTGAGGTTGCATTGGCCTCCAAACGAACTCGTGCTCGTTTTTCCAAACACAACGTGCTGCAAGCGAAAATTTGTTCATTTCATCACGCGGCGATATGACGCTTGACTTTTTGTAAAGACTTTCACTAAACGAATCACCCTGTACTATGCCTTTAACAGTGCACCTATTCTCAGAATAAGAGTTTCCGTGCAGTGCAAATGTTTCCCACTTTTTTGTTTTGTAAATCAAAATGCCAATGAGGCAAGAAAAGTGCTGCGTGTGGAAGCGGCGAAGGCGCGGCAAAGATATGTATGTATGTATGCCTTAAATACACGGCAAACTGAATCTAAACGCTAAAACTTGTAGTTAAATGCGCGCGCTCAGTGTATAAAAAAAAATAGCAACAACAACAAAAGCAGCGAAATAACTAAAGGAGACGACAATGCACAGTGTGTCCGATGAGAGATGGCGGCAAAGAGAGAGGCAGAAAGGCCGTCAGCATGTTGAATGAAAATCGGCAAAAAAAAAAAACACGTCACAATTAGCGCAGCTAACAAACAAACAAATGCCCTCAAACATATATGTACATTTATAACTTTATATACATAAAATAACATGCGTATGTATGTAAGCATTTATACGAATATAAGCGCAAAAAAAAAACATTTGCTCAAATGCATATCGTCAGGCACAACAATGTTGCTCAGAATGGAGTTGGAACACCGGAGGAGAGGAACTGGTGTTGAGCGATTGTGCAAAGATAAAAAGTGAAAAGACATAACAAAAAGAAAAAAATACATAGTTTGTATTTAGGGAAACACATTTTGCCAATGCTCATCATTATTTCGAAAATTTCGCCGTTGATAAAATCCCACTTCCGATTTCTACTCAGACCATTAATTTTTTTAATTTTAATTAGTAGGTAGTTAGGTAGGTATATGTGGCTGTCACCGTTGCGTCAGCGAAACACTTAGGCCATAATTGGTGGCCCGTTGTGATACCACCAGCTTAGCGTTCACTCTCCTTGGCTTAACTATTTAGAGCTCTTGACGAATCTCGTCAAACATCTTGAGTCTATAGAACCTAATTCTCCCATGTCTCTAAAAAGTGGTGCCCCTAGAAAGCGTAACCTGCTTATCGCCTGCACTGGACAATTGCATAGAAGATAAAGAACACTTTCCTCCTCTTCATAATTTTTGCAGCTTCTACAACATCTGTTAAAGGGTACTCCGAGACGCCCCGCGTGGTTGCCTATAAGATAGTGCACTGCAAGGGCTCCAATGACTTAAAGTCTGCCTAGAGGTCCAACAGGTCGTAATTTGTGCCCAGCTGTCATTTGCACGAGCATAATCATATTCTATTAAGAGCAGCCTGCAAGTACCAAAGGGCATACCAAAGCGTTCTTTACCAGGACGAATCTGCTTAGTTGTTCCTTCTATCGCAAGTTCATCCGCTAAACAGCTGCCTTCGATGTCCCTGTGACCTGGAACCCAAATGAGTTTAAGTCTGTACCGCTTAGACATTTCCTGAAGAGATCGGCGGAAATCCAGTATATTCTTTGATTTTATCGCAGCTGAGCTCACAGCTCTTATTGCCGCTTGGCTATCACTAAATAAAAAGACGTTTTTGTCTTTTAAAACGGTTTTCAACCTGTCCATAGCCTCCTTAATGGCTGAAACCTCAGCTAGAAAAGCGCTACAGTGATTCGGCAGCCGCAAAGAACAGCTCAGAGATAGGACCCGCGAGAGTACTTGGGTAGCAAACAGTCAGTCCTCAATATTTGAGTTAAGAGGCTGTAAGATAAACGCTCCTGCTTGTGACGTCAAATATTGCAATAACCAAAGAGGACGACGAATACCTCGGATCACCTAAGAGAAGGCGTAACAGATCCTTGTGGCGCGACAATGTTAAGGAAGTGTTCAAGTCGCAGACCCACATCTGGATATTGGTCGTACGACTATGTACAATGGTAGAAGCTTAGGAGAAACTGGGCCAAAGGCACGGGAAGCTCAAACAAGCAATGGATACTAGTATTTACGGGAGAATATTCATTCAAATTGGCGTTCAAAGTAATCACAAACCAAGTTGCAAGCGTTCCCAGGTGACTTATACGACAACTATTTCAATCGAAACCAGCTTTGAGTAGAGAAGTTTATCCATAAAAGAGTCCGATGTATGGAAGCAGGAGCGTAGTCATCCTAGCAAAAGCAAAAAAACCAACAGAAGATCCTTCGGGGTGTCGCCCTTATTGTATGCTAGATGCGACCGAAACACTTCTACTGAGCAACAGTACCGATAGAGGCAGCGGGAAGACTCTCAGAAACACAGTTTGAGTTACGAAAAGTTCAATCGATCATCATGACGGCCATCAACAAATTAAACAATTGACCGAACAAGTCATTAGCGGAAAACGATTAATGGGCGGATCAACGATGTACTGCCTACTGATTACTCTGACTGTAATCAAAGCATTTAGTACGGCAAGTTGGTCAAAAATGCTATGTTTTTTTAGTTTTTTCGAAATTTACAATTGAAAGAGGTAACTTAAGTAGGTATGTAGATGGGGAGGTGACTTAAGGTTAAAAACCTTGTGGACATCCTGATTCAGTCAATATAAGCAGGTCCGTCGTTCGCTAACTGGCAAGCACGGTCTTTTGTAATCAATTTTGCCAGAAAAGAACATCTTAATGGAAAGTTGTTTGGAGCAGCGGTATAGTTGCTGAAAATTGAAAGGTTTCACATGCTTCTTTAGTACGATTCTGGTCAAAAGAGACGAACGATTATGTAGTTTCTCAGTTTAGTATACTTATTGTCGGTATTTTTTTTTTCTGGATACTCGATATCGTGGAAACTCACGCTCAGTAGTTCTAACGAGATTTCATTTGCTATACAGGGATAATCGGTTTATCGACTTACTGTTGAAAAATAAAACATACATACGTCGCCTTTAAAACCCAGTACTCTACAATAAATTCGTGCCATGCTTGTTTAACGAGTCAACTTTTTTCTTGGTTCAACTAAACAGATCCAAAGGCTATTTACTTACCCTGTCATTGCCTTTCAAGTAGCTGTTAATCAAAATGCTGAGGAATTTCCTATTAAGTCGAAACATTTCAGAAATGAGCATTGAATAAATGCCCAATAAGTAAAAGTTTTTCTCCAAATTTTCGCGAAAATTGTGGATATAGAAAACCAAGACGAAGTTCATCATCATTTAGCATCAAACGAAACTCAATCATGTTCATGTGTGGTTCCGCTTCTGGGGTACTCACTTTGGTTCTTTACCTTTGTCTAACGAGCCGAGAAACAGATATTATAACACTTTCGAACCGCTTTTTGTTTGATAGTTTGTATCCCAGTAGGATTGGTTCACGGCTCTGGTATCTTTAAATCATTTGTAAATACAGTTTTGGGGCATACTCTGGAAGCAGAAATACTTGCTTGTGTTTCGAGTGTAACGCAAGGAACGCCTAAGAAATTTCAAATTGTTTAAGCGTCCACGATTAAAGAAGCAATGTCAGGTGGTTTGTGAAAGCGAATCAAACACTCCTACTTTCCCTACATTGTACATGTGGGAGAACCTTTTCCGCCATTGTTCATGCAATCTCTGGACGTTGACTGCCATTGCTAACTAAAGCATATCAAAAGGATCTTCTTTCCCTTCATTGGTTGAAATTTTGTTTACACCAGGCTTTAATTCGCTTATTCTTTGCTAGATTTATACAAAGTAAATACGTTTCCTACAAACTCTTAGCTGAAAAGTACATTACTTTGTATGAAAACAAAAGAATGCCAATCGAGGCTCAGTTGAAGCAGCCAGCGCGCACAGCGTCAAAGCAAAGTGAAATCTCCACCACAATCAGCGTGCAAGTGAGACGCAAACAAACAGATGGACGGACGGCACTATGAACACTCACCGATGGACAGTCCCGATGAATAAGACTGGTGTGGCTGGCAGTCAATCAGTCAGTCAGACAGTCTGTCCACTTGACAGCTAGTCAGTCAATCAGTCAGTCTCGCACTCACTCGAAAAAGAACGAACAGCAGCGCTAATGAACGAGTCAACCAACGAAAAAGCGCAACAAAAGCAAAAGCGTTGATTGTGGCGATGAAGGTGATGGCAACGCAGACGGTGACGGCGGCACGAAAGCCGTTGGAGAATCATTAGCACCGATGGACGCTCAAATGTATGTATGTATGTATGTCTCTGAGCATGCGGCGTGGTGGCAATTGAAGTTGAAAATCAAATTGAAATAAGTCATAAAATGCGCAAACGAAAAAAGAAAAACGCAAACAACAAAATTAAAATGTTAAAACGAAATCCGCAGAGGCAGGCGCGCGATAATAAACTATTTAAAAGTAAAAATAAATCGCAGTGGTAACAAAGTGTGGATACTCGCTGATAAATGCTTGTGTATGTACATATGTATGTTTATGTAAATGTTGGTTTTTTTTTTATAAAAGGAAGGCTGAAATGGCGGCGGTGCAGGCGTTTGGTGGCAAGCAATGAATATGCAACGCTCAGCGCTGAGGATGACTGTGCATGGCAAGTGGGCAAGCAGGCAACATACTGAAATTGGATTGTCAACAGACATACATACATGTTTTTGTTGATATTTATGTACATACACACATACATATGTACGTATTCGCATCTAAACCTTGAATAGCAGATTATAACAACCTTATCACCCAAACCCTCACATGTCTGAGCGAGCCACTTAGGTTAACAACGCCTTTTCAATTAGTCTGGAAATAAAAGCAAACAAGTAATTTAAAAGTAATTAGTTAGATAAAGTTTTGATAATTTGCACTGTATGCTTTAGAGTTCTAGTGATTTAATTGGTTGGAGTTTGCTTTAAATTGTGTTGACTTTCGACAAACTCTTTTTCGCACTTTCAGTTTCTCTAAATCGTTGGCTAGACCTGTAAAATGGAAAAGTACTCACTGATACTATTTTTCAATTACCCCAGCTGAAGGACAAGCATACTATTTTATGTCATCCTTCACACATAGAAATAACTCTTTCGTTTTATTTTCTAGGCTGGAAAAGGCTGCAATCTTTTCCATATTTCTGCCAAAAGAATGCGCAAAGGCTTGAGACGCTGCCAGGTAGGAATGCAGCTCGTTAAATGTTCGGAAAATTAGGCAGCAAACAAGTGGTTACATGGTTAAGTATGACTCCAGCAAAGACCAGCATAGATCACTTGAAGAACGCTTTTTAATGGCCACTCTGTTGGCGCTTTTGAAGAAGAGGATCTCAGATCAATATTTAGTGATGATCTTCACAACCGAGCAACGAGGGTTAGGAAGAACAAATCGCCCAGAGCAGACGGTATAACGACCGGTGGTGATGAGCTGGTAGAACGCATGTACCAGCTGTTAAGCTGAATTTGGTCTGAAGAGCACACGCCAGAAGATTTGAGTCTCAATATTATTTCTTATATATGGTGCTATCGACGTAATATTGGAGCCCATAAACCAACTAACTAGATATCGTCAGTGTGGCTACAAGCCTGGCAAGTCCTAGATACACATTATGCTAAAATCTGAAAGAGAACCTAGAAAAGCAAATTGAAGCACATCACATGTTCGTCGAACTTAAAGCTACCGTTGGCAGCACGGACGGCTGTATAGAGTGAGAAGACCATTTACAAACCGTTCGTGACCAAACGTCGTTTTAGATAAACTCACTCACTCACTCCGTGCAACTTCATTAATCTGATGTTGAAAATTTTAAAACAAGGCGCCCATAAGATTCAAAGTGGCGTCAGATATAACAAGAGTACGACGCCGCTGAAATGTCCCTTGTCATCTTAAATTCTGCAAAATCTACTCATCTCCAACTCTTTCATATAATTATAAGATGAATGAAGGCACTAGAACCGTTGTAATAAAAAGCGCCACAAAACCTCTGATGTGTTCGCACGAATATCAGATAAAAATATGCTGAGTTCCGACTCCAGATTCTGTAGCTCAGCCGTTAATTCATATCTTTTTACGCAAAAGAATTCGTCCAACGCTTGGAGGTTTGACAACGTAAAGTATGTCTGATTATTTTTCGTGCTTTCCAAATCAAAATAACTCCTAAGGCATATTCACTGTCCTGATATTTCAATACATAGCCCTAACCGGAGGATGAGGAAACTTTGTTGGTTGAGACCGTTTAGAATAGCATCTCAGCCGTTAAAGTTAGAGATGTCTGAAAAAATAAAAAATAAATGAAACCGGATCTATATTCGAGATATAAGGAAGTCTGTATTTATGATCTGAATTTTATTACATATTAAAGAAACCTTAACTCTAAGCGACGAGAAATACCTTAATAAAAAAGTATCCGCCAGGTTGCGCTGGAATTTATGGTAGATATGCCGAAAAATAATATTTTTACTCCGAATTTGATGAAATTAGAAAAATAAACTTAAAGGGCGTCGAAAATTCTTTTAGAAAAGTTGCATCCACTTGAAGGCGCTAGAGTTTAAATATTCAGAAAATCTGTATTTATAATCCGAATTCGTTGAAATTAGAAACGAAATAAATACTTTAATAAAAAATGCAACCGCTAGAATGCGCTACAGTCAGAAATCTCTATTTAGGCTCCGAATTTTGTTTGTAATATTAATTTAAGATATTCAGTTTTATATGCAAGACTTTAAGAGCCAGTTTTTCAGTGCTGGTTTAAACTCAGTTTAAACTCAGTTTAAGTTTAAACTTAGTTTCCTTGCGCTCAATTAAATTTGTTGCAACCAAAAGGAAGCAAAGAACTGATAAGTTAAACTTAGTTCTACCGTGCGCGAACGGCCGTTTAAACTCCGTTTAAAGTTGACTGAAAAACTGCATGCTAAGTTTAAACTTAGTTTAAACGGCAAACAGAGTTCAACTTGCACTGAAAAATTGGCCCTAAGTCTGATGATATTAGAAAGGTGAATTTGAAAGGCGACGGGAAATACTTTTTTACAACATGGATCCGCTAGATGGCGCTGCAGTCGATATAAAACGAAAATCTCCATTATGATCTGAATTTGATGAAATTATGTACCAAACGTTTTTTGTGGGGATCGAGCAATAATTGTATAAAACTAGTACATAAGCGCTGGGTGTCGCAAGTCGAAAAGTTCAGAAAACCTGTATTCATGCTTTGATTAAATTTCGATAGGTAAATGCTTATATAACAAACTATCCGCTAGGTGGTGCTGTACTACGAGACAACGTTCAACGGCTGTCATGAAAATTGCTGCTCCTCTAATAAACTTCCTTCTCATGCTGAGAAATTCTGCTTCTAAAAATTTATCGCCGTTAAATTGGTTATAATTATGCGTAAAATAAACTATGTACATATAAATGTGCCTCTTGAGTGTATCTCGCCATTAAATGCTTTTGTATATAAAAAGATACATTCTTAAAACATTTTGGCAATTAAATTTAACCATCAAAAATATCTTATTTCCTGTCAGCACACTTTTATTGCGACGACGAATTAGGTAAATTTAAGTTTCCTTTTTACGATTGCCGCTCGCGCGAAAGAGTTTTATGCCAAACAATAATTGTCGCTGTTGTGCAAGAAAAGGGAACCAACCATACGAAATGGAAGTGAAGAAGGAATTTTGTTTGTACAATTTTATAGTTTTTGAATGTAATAGTACTTTTCGATGAGGTAAAAGTGAAATGTTTATGCATTTCCGTTTTAGAATAATCCAATAATATTATCCGTAGTGATCCCCATAAATACGGAACAGCAAATGGAAGAATTGATCTCTTTTTTTGGGGCAGAAAACAAAAGACAATACTTGTTTACTTTAAGTGTTTGCAATTCACGTATGTACATACATATGTATGTATGTGTGTCTTATCCAACTACTAAAATGTATGCAACTACTTTGCATCTAAATATACTTTACATTGTAAATTGTTTTTTTTTTTTAATTAGAATACAGTGCTTTCTCTTACTATAAGTTTGAAAATTCGGTGTATTTAATAATTTAAAAAAAAATATGTATATAAAAATTCCAAACTTTTTTAATTTTTGAAATTTTTGCGGATGTTGTTTTATCAACCATTCAATTTCATTACCACAAAACCTCGGTTTCGAGTGGCTAAACGTTTGAGATTTTTTATTTTGCGAGAGTTTTGTTTATTTAAATTTGATTCAAACTTAAAAGGAACAAATTTAAAAAATCGGCAAAAATTTTTAACAACTTTAAAGCGCTGAAATTAAAGTGTGAAAATTTGTGATTAATTAAAAGTGTTTTAAGTGTTACAAGGAAGACCTACTGCAAATGATGAAAATTTATGAAAACGAGTTATTAAAGTTTCATTCAGTACTTGCGCTTGTTATAAAAAATTGCATAATATTTAATTTTTTTTTAAATTTAATTTTTAAAATATTTGTTTATTCATTTTTAATATGGTGCAGCGTTAGGAAAAATGTAAAAAACTCAAAGCGAATGAATTTGCTACAAATATAAATTATAAATACAAGTTTATTTGTTGTATTACAGAAGTCATGTAAATGAATGAATAATTTTTTTTTTAATTTTAATTTCTAGAATTTTTTTTTGATATATTATATACATAACATATGGACGATTTTTTTAGACCAGTGCTGGAATATTTATTTTTGCCTTTTAGCACAAAGTGTTTAGAATACTAAAAAAAATTATTTTTAAACCAAAAAAAAATATTAATTTGTTTTTTTTTTTAATTTTTGATAAAGAAATTTATTTTTTATTCAAAAATTTCTTTTGTTCTGAAATTAAATATTTTTTAACAAAGGAAGCAATTTTATTTTGAATTTGAAGAATCAAAAATTAAAAAAACAAATGTTCACTCTTTTACTTTGAGAATTTGAAAATTTAAATATATAAACATGGCACATAAGGGGTTCAAAAAAATCATTAAAATTTTTAGTTCTTTAAAAGACGTGACCTAAACTTATATCTGACATATTGTAAAACAAAATATTAAGCAACTTTAAATAAACAATCAAAAACCCCCAAAAAAACTGGAATTTTTGTAAAATCTTTGCTATAAATATTGATTTTATTGCAACAATATAATTCGTTCCGCGACAAAAACCTCTTAACTTTAAACTGGAGTTTAAGAACATTTTTGAAATTAATATGACATATGTATGTATGTATGTATGTACAATATGCCATATTAATCGACGTTTTTTTTTTTTTAATTTTATTAAAGTATTTTCTTTAAGAAAAATCCTGGTACTATTTTTTCAAGTTTATGGAAGAGAAATGTTGAGCACGCACCTTAAGATACAAATTTAAAAAAATGTGGTAAAAAATTTATAAAAATTTTTTCAAAATTTCTTAACTTTTAATTAAATTTTTTAAACTGTTTTTTGTTTATTTTACAAAATATTAACCATCTTTAGACAAAATTTCAAAATAGAAAACCAGAATAGTCCTCTAAAATTTTTCAAAGTTACAAAAAAAATGTGTTTCTTTGCAAAGTCTGAAAGTTGTATGAAATCTTGCGGAAATTAATTTTTAATTTAGTTTGTAATTTTTATTTTTATTGTATGTAGTAAATGAAATTAAAAAAAATAAGTTGCTAAAATTTGTCAATTGTATTGTGAACGCAGTTGTATATAATATAAATTTGTCTGCGCCTATTTATACATTTATTTTTCCGCTATACATCTTTCACAATTCTTATCTGCTCCAGCTGTATTCTGTTCGTTGCTGCGCCACGAAAAACCAACCAACAACTTCCAGTGGCGGTGAATGCAATTTAAAAACAATAAAACTCATGCTAACCATACATTAGCATTTAACAACTGCACTAAGAGGTCACTGTGGTTGTTGTTGTTGTTGTTATGCTTGCCGTGCGGGTGTTGTTCGTGTGCTATTATTCATGATGATAAAGGAAATTGACTTGGTTGATGACATGGGCGACGTTTATGTATTTACTTGCACACATACATACATACATATGCATGTATGTATGTTAATGAATATATAATTATTTATGCAATATATACATACATACAAAAATATACGTACCAACAACATGCACTTTAGTTATCCAAAGTAGTCCCCTTCCTATGCACATTTTAACAAGGAAGTGAGGTCGATAGAGGGTAAGCATGAAATAATTCTACTCGACAGAGTAAAAGATCAGTTTATTTTGATTAAATTTATTAGAAATTGGATAAAGGCAAAGACATGCATATATGTATATGTATGTATATTACGTAGACTAGCATAGAAAATCTCTTAGGCCTTGGCTTGGATCAAATCCACTCCAATCCCGGTAAGACAGAGTGTCTATGAAGTTTGACTTTTTGGCTGACCTAACCGTATCGAAATCTATCCACCAGGCTGCTCGTAATATCGTCTATTTCAACTGGTTCAACGAAATAGTTCTCGGAATCACGTCCCTTCTGCCTTGCTCAATTGGATTGAGCTCAATAAAAGAGCTCTTACCCATCTCTTATGACTGCGTGGCTCTGAAACTCGGCCGTTCGTACTACCTGATCCGTTTAAAATCCAGCGACCGGGTAACAAGGAATCATATCTATTCCGTCGTCCCCAAATCTGTGTTTGATCATCAACAAAATTTGACGACCGGACGACTCGGAAGTTTCAGCTAAGCAAGCAAAAGAGTGTGGCTCCTTTCGGGGCACCTGTTCAATAAGAAACACAGTAAGCAAGCGGCTCGAAATCACGTTAACGACTGCCAAGACTATGAACGAACATAGAGCTAATACTCAAACCACTACCCAACAATTACTTGACCGAGGGCAATTGGTACCCAGACGGTAGAGCAGTTTGAGTTATGGTTAAAGACCAGCATTGATAGTTTTGGTTGTTTAAGCTTTTGATGGCTTCGCCACGTAATAAAATCAAACATATACTCGTATAAAAACAGTTAAACATACCGTCCAGAATGTTTTTTATTCATCGGCTTATAGCGGCGCGGCTGTTGGATAAGTAACGCGTTTGCGAAACTTCAGCTCAATCCAATGAAAGCTTTTGTCACCTGTAGTTTGTAATAAGTAACATTCTTGAAATCAATCTGTTATCATTCATTCCTCATAGCAATGTGCCAAATTTATTACTGTTAAAATTTTCAAAAAATATTAAGTAGTACATATGTACATACATAAATAAATAAGTAATATCTGTAGTTTTCATTTGTTCGTTCTAAACCCCCAAGAAATTGTTCGATGAATAACTTTATGGAACTTTTAACCCATAAAAGTTCAAAATTGGGAGTCATTCTGACCCACGTCTTTAAGTTTCCTAGAAGTCAGATGCAAAAGGGATAGTTGATGTACGCTCAGATTCAGAAACTTAGAAAATCGAAAAGTAGTAAAAGCGGAGAAAGATTACATCCAACTATTATAGAACTCAAAGGCCTTCTTCAAGCAATGGAATGAATTCAATGCTATTCTGTTTTTTTTTTGGTTGATCGCTTAAAAAAGTTAGCGAAACAAGCAGAATTCATATCCCTATTCGTTGGAATACTTTTTACGTTTTTCAATTAATTAATATTCCTAAACTTCGAATACAATTCTCAAGAAAATTCATAAGAAATATTTTTCATTATTTCTGTCGCTTGAAAGAGTACTTACCGAGGCTGTAAAATTGTTTGAAGAAATAAATATACTAGCATTTTTTTATTGAGAACTTTAGACTGATTTTATTTAGAGCAGAAAATTTCGTTTTCATTTTTGAGGGCTGTATACTTAGTAAGCTTTAGCGTGAAAAGGTTCTAAGTTCACTTTTTAAACAATTAATAGTTTTTGGAGTTTTTTCCGCACTATTTGAAAAAGGCTTTGTAAACAGGGCAGTTTTGAAAATTGTGGGTCAAAATTAGTTCTTAATTGGGACTTTTATGGGTTAAGAGGTTCACCAAAATTTTTCCTCGAACAATTTCACACAATGTTATTGAATAAATAAAATAAAAAAATACTAACATACATTTTCTTCTAGATATCTACAAAAAATAAATAAAAACACGTGGCGACACTAAACTGAGAATGCAGGCTATCTACATTCATATATCAATACTCGTATATCCTTCCTTTTATTTTTGGAAAATTTTAAATGTTAAATAACTACGTAATGTGTTATAAAATATGATAATAGAACTAAAAATTTTCAAAACAAATTTTATAATAACATCGGTATAATAATTTGCAAATGCAAGTTTTGGATAGTTTTTTATTTTAAATAACCCTATCAGTATATATATATATACATATGTATGTATATACAAACAACTAGGTACATACATATGCATATGTATATTTTCTTCAGTTTCTTCACTGTTTTATTTTCAGCATCCAACCCTAATAAAATCTATTCTCTATGCTCGTACAATGAATTGAATTGAAAAATATTCACTTCAATTAATAAACTTCCTCTTTAAAGAGCAAAAAAACAATTAGAACATATGTAAGTTATTTATGGCAGCATTAACACATTGTTCTCGCTACGCTACGCGTATGTATGTATGTATGAATGTAAATATGTGTGTATGTATTTATGTTTATGTACATACGAATATACATACATATCATAATTAATAACATCTATCTATTGATATACAAAATTTTGAAAATTAGTACCTTTTTTCGTTGAACTTTCGAGTAGCACTACAAACCTTTTGTTTCATTTTCCTGTTTGTGTTGAGATGCTTCGTTTTCTATCAAAAAAAAATGTACTGCAATTGTTTTTATAGCGCTCATAAAATGTGGTGCTGTCTTATATTTGCCGCCACAGGATAAACACTGTCTTGCCAACTTGTCATTGATCTAAATAAGTAGGTGTGGGCATAGAATGGAGCGGAACATATTGATTTCTTCTAGAGACTCATAATAATACTTATTTCATGGCGGAGTTTTAAAAACGTCATCCAAATGCTCTTAAGAATTAAAAAAGACTGGATAAATATTATGGGTTAAACAAATTTTTTATAGTCATCGAGAGTATTATTTTCTAGCTTATTTTATTAAAAAAGTCTGCTCATAATAATTATGAATAAAAAATGTTTTAGTCTTGAAGTACACGACTTATTCAGGACTATTTTAGGTTTAGTTCGCGATCAGCTCGGGACTGACTCGGGACTGTTTCGGGACTAGTTCGGGATTATATTGACATCATTTCCGGATTCTTTCGGAACTAGTTCAAGACCAGTTCGAGACAAATTCGAAACTAGTTTGTAATTATGTCGGAATTTTTTTTCAACTTAAATTTTGAGTTGAGCCAAGCGCAGATCCACTGAAAATATCTACATACATATATGTATTTAATTAGCTTTATTTGAATAATAAATTCTTGTACTTATAAGAATTAATTTTAAGATTAATGTTTTAAGTTTTAGTAAAAACATTTTTTTTATTCATATTTATATCTACATAGTAATACTGACGTTCGTGCCCCTCCCCCACTACTAGTGACCTGCAACAATCACATAGGTCATTCACAATGAAAAATAATGCCTCCAAGTACCTAAGTAGTAAGACTTTTCGTTATGTATTTCGCTTTGATTTCTCACACGCTTGAGCAAATATGAAAATTATAATAAAGCGAAAGATATAAATTCGTACGAGTATCGCGCAAATTCATAATTGAAAGCGAGTGTTGCGATTATGTGTATAGCGAGTAATCATCAACAGCTGCCTAGAAAATGCTCACATTTTCTATTTAGCAACAAAGCAGAATCATTGGCATTCAACGACGCGAAGCAGTCATCAAAAGCGACAGCGTAATAGCACGAATTGCTGCATGTAAAAGTATATGTGTGTATGTATGTACATACATACATAAGTACGTATCAGAAAACTGAAAAAAAAATTGGCCGTAAACTCCCCAATCTGAAGTACCTTTGCAAGAAAAATGTGATGAAAACTATAAAAAGATGGCTAGAAAAATGTTTTTTTTTTCAAATCTACCTCGCAAACTCAATTCAGGTAAGAAGTCTTACGGTGTACTATTTTTCATACAATCTGATAGACGTACAGTGAACAATACAATAATTTTAAATGCAATTTTAAATAACTGAACGATGAATGTACTCGTATATACGAATACTTATAAATCAGGAATTGAGGGCAACTTCCATAATTTCAAAAAAGCTCCCGCAAAAGAAACATTGAAAACGGTTTGAATGGAAAAATTTGGGAACAAAACGTTGGGAAACGATTCCTTGGGAATTAAAATAATTATTTATGACATACATACATACATACATATGTACTACAAACATCGAATTCTCACGAAAGCTTTTTACATTTTATATCTTCTCGTCGTTTAAACAGATGCGACTAAAATCATTTGAATAGCAACGATTAAGTGCAAATTTATTCAGGAACCCAAATCATACATTTTCCTAAAATTTGACACTTTGATCCCCCCAAAGGCTTATTTTAAGGGTTCGTTTGGCTAAAAATACCATTTTTGCAATTTTTCAAAACTTGTTAAAATCCTGACATGATGGAGTAATTCCGAAAACGGGCTCGCTGCTGGCGCATCAAAATTTAATCGAACAGTTCGTCGAATCTTTGTTTCAAAAACTATGCAGGCCTGTGTTATCTTTCCAATTAACTACAGTATCAATTTGAATTTATCATATCTTATTTAAGATCTAACTGCAGATTTAAAAGTAAGGGATGTTGGTAAAACACTGAGATGGGTGAAGCGGAAATCGTTGGAGTCAGAAATTAACTTACTTATTTAATGGACCGTTTAACCTAGCCGATTTTGGCTGAGCTCAACATAGAACGCGACCTGGTCGTTCCACCACATACAAAGATTTTCTTTTTTCTTGTTCGAAAACTTTCAGGGTAGGAGTGCTTTCATCAATTCGCACGACGTTACTCAAGCTGCAGAGTCGCTGGATCTTTAATCGATGCACTATGTCTGAGTGCTTGTAAGGTTCGTACAATTCTTTTGTTGTTGTTGTTGAAGTTTCCGACAGGGTAGGAGTCTACTGAATTTTTGAATGATTTTCCGACATCGCTTGTCAAATTTGGTTTTAAGACAAACCGGTTTCCGCGTTGTGTCATCTTCAGTGTCGTTTCGTTTGAATGAAAAATTCACTTGTACAATTCATTGCCCCTTCGTCTTCGGTATTTGCGGTCGCAAATACGTAAAGGTTAAAAAAAGTTTTTTAAAAATATATCTTTCGATTACTTCATCTGATGTCTTCATCATCGATGCTTCTGCGCCATCCATAGAACGGTCATAGTGTGAGATATATGGAGCGTGAGAAAGGACTCTAATGCTCAATTAGCTAGTCAGTCCGAAGCAGTTGTACAGTTGTACTCCAGCGATACCGTCTTTACTTACTTTAATACCATTGCCTGGATTCCTGACTCACACATTCTCGCATTATAAGTGTTGGCTTCAAAATTAACTCTCAGTCCTGGGTCTCTACTGAAATTAATGGGGTATGGTATAAGCTGTACATTTTTCTTGTACAATATGCTGGTTCGGTTTTCTAGGCTGAATTATTTGCGATCCATAAGACCATGTTTGCTCTAACCACTTCCGAAGTAGTTCGGCAATGCAAGCCTTGGCTTAATTATGTTGATAAATATACTGAACTTGTTTATGCTGGGTGTCAGAGACTGAGGAGTTGTTGGAAGTAAAGCATCTGATCATAAGATCAGAATGAAGTTAATCAGTTACATCAATTTATCCGCCATTTAAGCCACCATTAGAAACTGAGTGACTATTTTGCTTAGCTATGACTGGGTGGCATTGAGGGGCTGCAAATGGGCAAAACTTATGTTGTCTTCAATCTCAGAAGACCTATCGTTGAGCAGACGTGAGTGCAAGCAAGTATTGGCTCTGTTGATGGGCCACTTAAAGTGGTAAAATTACTCAGTTGCGATAGGAATGCATGACTACTAAATCTTGCCATTCCGCCTTGGAGAAGATGACACATTGAACACTTGCTGAACTACATACATACATATGCATGAAAGTATGAAATATTTGGTAGCGATGAACTGATAAACCAATACCTTAGATTTATTGGATCATCGTGCAGACTTAAAAGCGAAATGAAAGGGAAATGAAAAAAGACCAATTTGAGATGGCGAGAAATCACATTTGGAAGTGAAATGCAGACAAGGCTCGAAGAAAACTCCTTTTTTATTGTGATGATTAAAACGATTTTTTTTCATGGTTCGTAACTGTTATGCTTTTTTCAAAAGAGTCAATTAATAAAAGTTAAAATTTGACTCTTATTTATTAGTCAGAAATAAAAGTTAAAATTTGAATTTTATTTTTTTCAGTTAAATAAATGTATTCAATTTATATTTTTTCGGTCAAAGAAAAAATTAGGATGTGACCTTTATATTTCCGATGAAAAGTTTATTTTTTGTTTTTGCTAATGTATTTGATTGTAATCGTTTAACTTAAAAACATCATTGCTGTAAAGAGGTGAATAACATAAGTATGTAAATCTTAAATTAAAGAAATTAAGTGTTTGTTTAGGAAATATATTTCCAGAAGATAGGAAACCGAAAAAAATAAAGGATCAATTTTAACTGTCATTTTTGACCGAAATAAAATAAGTGTAAAATTTTAGCTTTTCTTTTTGACTAAAAAAATATCACTCAAAAATAACGGTTACTTGCTTACTTTTTTGAAAGAAGTTAAAAAATTTTAAATCATATTGGACTAAAATTGCTTGGCTAACAAAAATCACATTGCAATAAAGAAAAAATAAAAAGACAAATCGATTGTGACCAACATTTTAAGTTGAGATTTCAAAAATATCTATTATTTTCGAACAATGGTTTCATTTGGTATGGGAAGAATGTTGAAAATCACAGAAGCATGCAAGCATTCACAGTCAAACGTTAGCGAAAGGGGGGCGGGGGTGCAAAAACAAATGCACAAATCACTTTTGTAGACAACGAAATCGGCATAAAACAACTACTGAATTAAGCAGAAGAGCAGGGAGAAAACAAAATTTATAAAATGCCCCAAGGTATTCTTGTGGATGAGCGCTTTTGTTGTTAGCCGACGCTGTAAATGGAATTTACAGTGGATGAAGCGCGCTGTTATCGCGTGTTCGCTGTTAAATGCACTGCACACACACTCTCTCTCTTTCACTGTTCTCTCTCTCTCGCTTCGCGCTAGCGGTTCATGCGGCTTTAGGTATCTCATCTTGATGCTTCTATTTTAAGAATGTGCTTATGTACATACATATGTATGTATGTACGTATGTACGTTTATCAGCAAAGTAATGACGTCGTTGACGCTGACGTCCCTAACAGCAAACGCCTCTGCATAGAAATATATTCCGAGTATTTGTGTGCAGCCGCTCGCATATTTATTTGTTTGTTTGCATATGTGTGTGTGCGCGCGTGCGGGCGTTCAATAGCGCGCGCCCTCGCCATACAAAAATAAATCGAAAAAAAACAACAACGTCAACATGCATGTGACATCATAAGCTGATCGGTGGTGGTAGCGAATCAATTTCTATGTACGAGTACACATCGATGACAACAGCAACAAAGCAGCTGAGGAAAGTTCACAATAATTGTGGCAGTGAAATGGCATTAATAGAGAGAGGGTTTGTGGGTGATGTGATGGCGTTTAGTGTGGCGCCGGTAAAAAGTGCTGTTGCTATAGTTGAGTGGTGGGTGTTTATTAATGTAATTTATGCAAATCTATTAGCTTAATATATATTATTGGCATACAATTGCTTGGATCTCCTAATAATACTCTATGCCCTATTATTAAAAGTATTTAAAACCATTTGCATGGTTCTGCCTTTATTGAGTTTACAGGTAAGGTCTTATCTCTTTATAGCTGTAATTAGAGCAAGTTCTTTCTTAAAGCCGACCAGCTTTTACACAATTCCAAAACTGAGGGCCGTTTGTTGAATTACCGACTATATTTCAACTACATAACTATTCAGCGCTTACCGCTGCGTGGCCGCTGACTTCGAGTTGGTAGCGGTGCGTGGAATCTCAGTCAGGGCAAGCAAAATCTTAATAATAGCAAAAGTTTTTTCTAATAGTGGTCACCCCTCAGCAGGCAATGGCAAACCTCCGAGGGTATTTCTGCCATGAAAAAGCTTCTCATTAAATACATCTGCCGTTCGGAGTCGGCACAAAATTGTAGGTCCCTCCATTTGTGGTATAATATAAAAGACGCACACCACAAATGGTAGGAGAAAGTTCGGCCAAACACTGAGCTACATACATACATATATAGTGCAAGCGCCAAAATTATATTATTATTATTATTCAGCGCTTACATATCTGACGGATAGTCTAAATTGGCACTTTTAGTTCCAGTTAGCGGCCCTAAAAGTTAAAGCTGATATTCACATAAGAGTTCGGCGTCTCGAGCTCAGCTCCTTGCACTCCAATAAATTGTGAGCTTATAAAGTGTGATGCAAATGTTTTCATCATACTTGATTTATTGCTTTTCCATCAGTCTTGCTAGAATATAATTTCCGGTAAGAAGTTCCCGTACGGATATTTTCTAAAACCGTCTGAAGCTTGTTGAAATATATTCGTTATATTAACAGACCACATAAAAAGAACTCCCGAATGTTTATATGTATCTGATAGCCTGGTCGGCTAATGAATATTTAGAAACTATGATATCAACTGGCCTAATTGGCTTCGCAATTCTTGAAAGTTAGATAAAGCGTCATATCTTCTTATTTGTATATGTTTACTTTAAAAATATCAACGCGTAACATCCTTTTTTCACGACCTCAAACTTATTAGAAATAGGCAGAAAATCGTATTATAAACTAGCTCAGTCCCTTATATCTTTGATTGAACGCATGGAGTTCTTTATCCTAATCTTGTTGAAGTTCAAGCTTTCGTATGTAATAAATGAAACAATTATTATCAAATTGATTATTCTATTGACATCGTCTTGAAGGAAAGTTATTTGACTGTGAAAAGTTTTTCTGCTGGTAGGTTTTTCAAGATTTTAGGCTAGGTATGTATATTAGATGGACAGTTAAAAATCATTTGCGATCCTTTTATGTGCTTCAAGAAGCATACATTATAATGGTTTCAAAGCATTAAGATATTCAGTTATAATGATTAACATAACTATTTTGCTTGTTGGATTTTAATTAGCTTCTTTATATCAATGTCCTTGTAAAGCTCGTTCAACTCATTGTTCCATCGTCCGAGATATTCGGTAACAAAATGGCGTAAAGGTTCTTCAAGCTTTCGAAAAAACTTCCAAGGCCCTCTTATCTATTATTGTCCTAGTCATATATGTAGCAGGACGGTCATAATTACAATCTTATTGAGTATGGTTTATATTCGCCTAGAGAGAACTTTACGTGTCAATTGCCTACTAAGTTCGAAGTAACATTAGTTGTTGAAAGAGCTTCTATGTATGATATCAAGTCCCTGTTGTCTTTGTAGCATCATAAAACCTGCTGAAGTGGCAGTCCTTGGCCGGACATAAATCCGGGTCGTCCGGTTTCGTAGACCCGACTGTCGTGTGAACGATATCAAGTCCCTCATTTATATTGGTGGTTACCGATGACTACAAAATCTTTCTTATTCGGTGTCAAGCAGTTGGGTGCAACTACGCTGACTGGGTCGTCGTCGAATGTAGCGCTTTCCAGTTAAGGTTAATGTGAAATTATCCACTCTCAAGCTCTGTTTTTCTTTCCGAACATCAACTACGATTTATAATTGTAGAGTTGTAAGCACAAAAAAAAAAAAATATGCCGCAATACAGCTGATCAATTTTATTACCACCCTTCCTACTTCCATTTTACATACCTCAGTTCTTTACACCAAAGAGCGTTTCATACTCTAAAGAGTTTGTTCACTCCTTGCATTTGTTATAAAAAAAATTAAAAAAAAAACAGAATGACAAAATAAATGGCTGTTGCACTCTCCCCGCATACGCTTGTGGGTACGAGGAAAACATTTCCATAAAATTACAGCTAATTAGGTGTAAGCAAGCGCAAGACATAGTAATCAAAAACAATTTACCATTGACTTCCGAGGCAGCATCCCTGAAGCAATGCAGCAAATCAGGGTTTCCCGCGTAGCAAATCAATGAGACAAATAAAAACAAAACAAAAACAACAACGAAACAAATCAAAGTACGATGCGAATGACAAAGCAAAAAAAAAATAATACAGAAACACAGCATCGCAAGAGCGAATGCTGAAATGATGCATAAAAACAAAAAAAATCACAATCATAAAGCAAAACGAAACATGGCAGCAGTAACAACAACAACAACAAAACCAACTGCTACAAACGTGTATTTACTACCTGAGCCACAACCGCACGCGAGACGGAAGAATCTCTTAAACGCCGGCAAATCCCTCAGGTGGCAACATTTATCACAATCTCCATAAATTCATATCCTTTTATCGTCGTATGCTAAAGCGTTTGTTGCCACACACATATACATATGTACATAAATGTGTTTATGGCAATGCAACAACAATCAGTCTCTGCGAAATTGATGCAGAACGAAAAATTTCCCATGCCGCCTTTCACCGCTTGAACGAGTGCACACACGTCAATTTAAGTGCTTTCTAGCGATGTACCGAATAGGGTAATATGTATGTAGACATCTACATATATAAGAATTTATATAAATATGTATTATTTATGTATGTAGATATTTACTTTGCTTTTGGCTTCGAATTCTTACAAACCACCACCTACCTACCTGCAAAAGATTCGGCAAGAAAATGTATTCGAAAATTATTTGGACAATGAAATCAATACAAAGAAAAAAAATAAATATATCTACATATGAAACTTCGCTATTGAATAATTGTTTAACCCTACGTCCAATGATCAGCTAATCGAGTACCTTTTTTGATTACAAGTTGCTCTCATAGATAATAACAACGTGTGGTTTTCAATGAGGCAATACTTTTTTCTGAGTTGATCTTTTTGACAGCTGTTACTTGATTTATACTTAGTTTAGGTTGCCATTTCATTATAAACAGACTTACTCCGAAACAAAGTGTGCAAATTGTGCAAACATAATAAGTCTGTTCGTGTAAAAGTCCAGCAAGAATTGTTCTGTAACGAAATTTCTCAGAATTGTGGAGTATTCTCTCTCAAAGAGAGATGCTTGCAAATTTTTACGAGAACGCAAAATTTGCAGAAACTTGCAAGTGATTGAATTTTTGTCCGCATCCAAATAAGCAAAATGAAAAACTTTGCATTACCATTTGCCTGAAACATTTCACTAACGAAGCTTAAACAAACGAACTTTTACTTGCCTTTTGCATGTTTTATACTCATATTTTATAATTTTCACCTTTAAAAATCTTTAAAAAAATCGTATTTATCCAAATTGCAATCAGCTGCTTTTGATCAGCTGTTTTCTTGCTTGCAAATTTGTCCTGGGTAAAAAAAAGAATTTGCAACTTCTCCTCAAAATGAAATGTCATTTTGCGCTCTCAATTTCCACTTTGGTCACCCACAATTGGAGCTGTGCATGTGCATCTGTGCATGTGCATCTCCTTTATTGAAGATTTTGCGGAAGGATCTTTGTTTGCGGGCTTACAAAATCCAACTCGTGCAAGAATTGAAGCCGAACGATCATCAAGCCAAAGAAACCATCAATTTGTTGAAGGAAACTTTTGGTGAGCGCATTATCTCGCGTCGTGGGCATATGGCGTGGCCTCCAACACGAGACGAATGACGTCTTGGCGCCGCGGCGGTCACTTGACAGAAATCATTTTTAAAACATAAGCCCTTATCTTTATAATAAAGCTAACTTCTTGGCCATTGCATTTAATTATTTGCGTTTTATTTCTTCTTATAAACCACATGTTTAAAAAAAAACACTCTTTACTTTGTTATTATTCTGATAGAAGTTTTGTTTTCCTCACCCTTTTTTCCGACAAAGCCAAACAAATATTACCTTCCTTACGGTATTGCTCCTGGTATTCGATGTTTGTTTCACTATTCGACCTAGATTGCATTCGACGGTCGTTCCATAAGAGATATAATTTCACTTTTGACCTTAACTGCTAGTGAATGGTCCAGTCAAGTCTATCCAAATCCTTACTTGATTTTGTAGCCCGTCCTGTTTTCCCTAGTGTAGATATGTCCACTCCACAGAGACGGGTTTGACATTTCAATATTACATCACAAATCTTTGATTCCTTATGTTGCTAGCTTGGATAGTATATATTACGTATCTATACTTGCTTCTGTTTCAGTATCTGTAAAACTGTTTCACGCTCAGATAGGGCAAGTAAAAATTTAAAACTTTTTATCTGTTTAATCATACACCGTAGGTATAAGCATTAAATCCGTAATTCGTACTGGCTGGTACATAGGAACGTAGCAAGAAACTATATTCGCATGGCATCGCTGTTGTCGTTGTCGGACTCGATACAATTTGGAATCTTAATATCGTCTGCGCAATCGACAAGCAGTTACACAACTGCACTGACTACCGTTTAATCAGATTTTAAGATTTTGTTGTTTTCATTAGAGCCATCAGCGAAATCAAGCGAAAGAGCCTCGGAGGACGAATGCAGGCAAAGTTTTTCCCGTCATCAAATACCGAATCGATGACCTCCAAAGTTGTTGGCACAAAAGTCCATGAAGACTAGAAGGGCGCTGGATGATGGCTTTTAGAACGACTAAAGCTTTCGACGGCTGAAAGTATTTAGTTCGAAAATAACGCCATTTTATCGAAAAACTATTTTATAAGGCAACGCATTTAACAAGCTTTCGCAGTAGTCTTTCTGTGGGATGTGTATTCGATATTTTTTTTTAATTCTCAAAAAAAAAAAAAACTCTGCCTGTTGCCACTCTCCTTTGTAAGGTTAGGTTAGTAAGTTACTCATACCAAGCGAAGTTAGGATAATCTGCACTTGGTACTTACATTGTTTTCGTGGGAGACCTTTTCCATTAATGAGTAACTAAAGATCTTCTCAGAATTACATCGTTATACAAACGAGCGATATGCCTCAACCATCGCAATCATTGAATTTTTATGCGATTAACTTATCTGTCTCATTATATATGTAAATCATATTGTTCATATTTTTCGGCACCCGTCGTCGATGTGAACAACGGGTACCACGTAATAAAGGTCTACACGAAACGAATATGATACCGGGATATCAATAACTTTTGACTGGTACAATTCGTTGAACAGAGCAAATGAAGCAAGTACACGGTTTTGATGATTCTCTCTCCACCTGAATCCAGATGCGCGAAGCAACTGCAGTTTGTTCGGACTTTGGTGTATTGTGTGAGAATGAAGATCAATTTTTTTTTAGATCTTTCCTTTAATTTGTGTTCAAGATTTGTTAGCATGTTTGGTTGTCAGACAATTAAGCTGAAACTGCGCCCATCACTTCTTCGTCGGATGGAAAGTTTTTCTATACAATTTTTTTTCCGTATTTTAGAATAAGCCCAATTAATTTTCGAGATTCTTACAATATTGATTGGTTAACATTTGGAATAATTTCGAGAGTAGCCACGTCGATCAGCCGTCCTACCCTTGGCTTACCTTCAAGTGAGTCTCATTCTGAGTTAAAGCGACTGCGACATTTTACTACTCGATTTTCTCCATATTTCACACTTTCTTTACAATCGCGTTGCTTCGTCAGCGATAAATATAAAAGTAATACATTCTTAGTCCTAAAAGATGGATGCTAGGGATTGGAGATTGAATGAGATTATCTGGAAACAACAGTACCTAACAAACATCGAAAAAAAAAAATGTCTACAATCTTTGAGAAATTTATAGTTCGCAAGTCGATATGCAGCATCATTCTCTACTCATTTTCTAAACTTGAGGAAATTTTGACAAATTCATAGTTCTCAAGTTGATATCCAGCGTTATTTTCCAATTATTCTCTAACCTTTGAGAAACAAGGCATTTTGAAAATACATATAATTGAAGTCAAGCGCTTCTGATCGTGAATAAATTTGTTTTGTAAAATTTAATAGTGACATCGTAAGTAATCGTATTAAAGTAAAAGTCACAGTTTTATCAATTTATTCATAGCGTTTTACAGTCAAGTTGAGGTGCTGTTGAGAAACAACGTTGAAGATATGAAAAGTACGTTACAACTCAACTTGAGCTCTTATGTGACGCCAGCCTAAATGTTTTGTTGTCAGTTTATTAAAAGAGTTATATATCCACATATCATATATGTACATATATGTTTATGTTACTTACCAGAGCCAGTAAAGTTCTATGATTAATGGACAACTAAAAACGCTTAAGGATTGCTAAGTACACTTTCGAATCGGTTTGAATGTTTAATTTTCAATCACTTTATTTACGTAATACAAACAAATCTGGAATTCATTCGAAGCAAAAATGCTACAACAGCACAATTAATAAACATAAATACCTACATACGAGTACATACATACATTTGTATGTTCATATGTTCATATGTATGTACAAATTTATATCCCAAAACAAAATTTAATATGAAGGGGAAAAGTCAACAAACCAAATAAATTGTTGTGAATGAGCCATAGCGCTGCGATGCCGATGCTCGCTAGTCGTTGTTCTTGTTGTTCTTAATGTCGGAGTGTTGTTGTTATTATTATTGGCAATGTGTGGTGTAACTCATGTGAAGTAGTGTCGGCGGCTGGTTGTTATAAACATACAAATGAGATTTGCTGCCTTCCTCTTCACAGCTGTGTTACTGAATCGCCAACGCACAGTGGAATATTTGTAACGAAAAGCTGTTCAAAATTACTTTTTAACATTCTTTACTGGAAATGTGATATACATTACATAAATAAAAAAGTAGACTTTAAGAAGTCCGTAATTTGTGATAATTGTTACAAATTTGCAAAGTAGGGGAAATCGAGAAAGAGAAATCACTATTTATTTTTGAGCAGAAGTTGCAAATTTTGTACGCAATAATTTTAAACTTGTAAGGATATGCAAGTCAAGTTGAAAACACTTTGAAAACGACAGAATACGGGCGACAGTTGTCATGTATTCGTTTGTAGATAATTATTTAAGGCGACGAATGGATAAAAATGTCGCTGTGGTCAGAAAAGACCTACATAGATATTTCTAATTTTTGAACGACTGATAAGATTCTTCCATATTTTCTGACCAATTTGTACGATTTTGTTGTCTTGTTCAAAAAACTTGTGTCGCCATCAACAAAGTCCCTAGACAACGAAGATAAAAAACTTGTTTAGTTTTGCGGTTTGTCGTGTCCAATGTGTTTTTAGTATAGGAAAAACAGCTGACCACATACAGCTAATTGTAATTTAGACAAAAAGAAAATATTTGAAAAGTTTGAGTATTATAGAGACGAAATTTAAAAGATAAGATAAGAAACAAGTTTCTTTAGTAGAATGCGTTATTAAAACCAGAACTCAATCAGCTGTTCGTAAAACTTGCAAGTTTTTGCTAATTTTGCTTTATTATACATTTTGGAATATATTTGTTTTTGAGAGCGAAAGCTTGAAAATTCGCCGGCAAATTTCTTCACTGTACAATTCTTACTGGAAAAGTACGAGAACGTTCTTCGGATGGTAGTCCCGGAATCGGGAAACGGGATTTTAATTATCCTCATATTTATCTGAAAGTAACATTGAAGAGCACTTTGCGTTTACCAGACCTTCATCGTATAAGCAATAAGTTCAGATCTAGCTTGTATTTTTAAGTTATTTTTAAGATCATCATGACAATTTTTTTTATTTTTTGTCAAGTAGTTTGTTATTTTTAAGATCATTATGAAAAATTTTTTTTTTGTGAATTTTGTACAAAGTTTCCATGCATTTTCGGTTAACTTGACGATGTCCAGCTTTTTGAAAAGATTTTTTTAAAAAAAAAAGCTACTGCCATGTTTAGTAAACCATTTAATTGTAGCATTCTGGGCGAAAATCCGAAATTGCTTCAAATTACTGTTTTTTTTTTATTAACGGTCTTGTCCATTTGTTAAACAAGTTGTACCAAAAGTAGTATGCAAATAACAACTTTACTTTTTTCTAAAGAACAATTATAATCTTTCTTTTAAAATATAAGAAAAAATTTTTGGAAATTTTCATATCTTTTTACGCAAATAACTCAGGACCTAACAAATTAATTTGCAAATTGATAATTTTGTGAAAATGTACACATCAATACCTTTCATTTAATATATATTCATGTCTGTAGCTTTTGTAGGTTTTTTTTTTATTGCCCAAAAAAATTAAATGCGATTACATATGTATGTACATATATGTATACGTAGTAAATAGGATAACATCTATGTATACTTAGTCCTAACAAACAACACGCTTTTATCTAGCATTTCTGTTGTTACATTGTTTATAATTATAAAACCTTACTATAAGGCTTGTATAAATGAGCTATGGTATATTTAATTTTCGTTTTTATTTTATTTACATTCCTTCCAAAAGGGCACGAAAAGAAAAATAACGTTTGGTACTTAATACTACTTAATAAAAACTATTGACTAGAAAGAAAAAAAAAAATTCTGCCTTATTTTTCCATGAACTGAACATCATTATAAACCAAGCTATTAGTTATGTCATATGAGTTGTGTCTTCTGTGATGGAACATAAACTTTTTTTCCTTGTATAACAAATTGTTTCTATTTAGAGTACGTTCGTTTAGAGGAAATTCTATACTATATTGTTTGTTTATGTACACCATAATACGCTCGTTTTCTAAAAGAGTCATTTTGTATAAAAAACGTAAAGCGTTGTCCATAAGAAATTTATCAATACGCTTAATTTTGCATTTCTTAAAAAGTTTAATTGTTTAAAACTCTTTTTCTAAATAATCCGCTACGAAAACGTTGACGATTCTCAATATGTATCGTTCGAAAACTCTCAATCTTTCCATTTGGGCTGAGGAAATAATAAACCATATTGGAAAAGCATTAGTCAAGATCGGCCTTATAATCTGTTTATAAATATTGATTTTTATATTTGATTGTAAGTCTTTGGCTCTTTTCATAAGCCTCATATAGGAGAAAAACATAGTTTTTGCTTATTTGATTACATGATCAAGGTTTAGTTAAAAATTGAATTTACTCTGCAGTATAATGCACAAATACTTAATATTCTATTTAAAAGGAATATGTTCTTGGCCTATTTTAATATTTGGAACAAATGTTCTTGCATTTGGAAAAAGGTATTTGTGTAATCCCTTAATTACAGTATGTACGTTCGCATTTTGACACAATAACTTTCAATTTCCAATTAAAAAGGTACTTAGACAATATATCCAAATAGTTGTTTGTCATACTATTAGCTTTAGATGCTTTCTGCTGTGAAGCTAAGACTATAATGTCGCTATTGTAGGTTAGTCAAGCTAAGCGGCGCTTTTCAGAATATAACATACATATATTTATTTAAATAGATAGAAGATGATTTACCATAAGAGACTTTGTGAAAATTGTCAAAATTAAAAAGTTTAGGGGAGTCCAATTTTGAGTGTGTGTACGTGATAATTTGTTTCCAAATATGAATATTGTGAGCGTTTTTTTTTTTATTTAATATAAAAAGCAAGACATTCATGACTCTGTTGTAAAAGTTAAATAGACTAAATTGACTCTTGATTTTGTCATAAAAGAATTTATTTAAAACCTACTGCTTTCCGCTTATTTCACAAAAATAATACCTGATTAAAAAATCAGCGAACTTGTTTTAAACAGAATAAATTAAAAAACACAACAGTCCACTTGGCAAGCGTAGCACAGCGAGTTGGCTTTGCAACGAGTGGTTCCTTGGTTCTAACCTGGGAAGCAGTGATGAAGAATAAACTAAATTAAATTTAAATTTAAAGAAGTCCTATGGAGGAGATGTGATAATCTCCGAAATAGCGGCTATAAATACTACCACTAAAAGTGTTGCTATTTTTTGCAAATAAAAATCTTTCATAAACTGGCCTCGAGATCAATAAAATTGACAAAATAAAATATTGTTTTTTTTTTACTTTTACGCCATATTTTAAGTTTCTTGATCAGATATGTATACTTAATATACGTAATATTAAACTAGTGTCGTTAGTTTTATTGTGGATGAAATTATTTTCCCCCATTTATTTGTTATTTATTTTATGGTAGGAGAGCTTTTTAAAAAATATTAATGCTTTTTTTTTAATAATAGAAAAAGTTTTTTCTAATAGCGGTCACCCCTCGGCTGGCAATGGCAAACCTTCGAGGGTATTTCTGCCATGAAAAAGCTTCTCAATAAATACATCTGCCGTTCGAAATCGGCACAAAATTGTAGGTCTCTCCATTTGTGGTATAATATAAAGATGCACACCACAAATGGTAGTAGAAGCTCGGCCAAACACTGAGCTATATTATAATGCTTTTTTTCGAGTAAGGTTGTTACAAAATAATCAATTTATAAATCACGGGATCAGTCCCGAAATTGTAACAATGACATCCCGTAAAAATCAATTAAATCGCTATCCCTAGTACGCAACCAATTATAAAGATAGCTCTAATACAAAAAAAAAAAAACTTTGTTTGGGGTGTAGGGATATAATACAGCGCTTATTCTGCTTGCAGAAAAACAAAATTAAACTACTGGTTTTTTACTTAAATTTTTTTTTTTTTTTTTTTTACTTTTAACAAACGCTTTTACTGTACACATTTCACTGTGCGTCAGAGCTGCATTTGAGTAAACTTTGTATGCTTGTAAGCTGCGTCGTGTGAATGTGATTTTACGCTTACGCTTCTTTAACTACTACATACTCGTACACCTTCGCATCCTTCCGTCTCGCTACGTTTTGCTCACTGACGGTCGCGTTGTTCGCTTGCTTGCTTGCTTGCTTGCTTGCCTGTCGTTGTCAACATCTCATTAAGTTGAACATTTTTGACACTCTTTTTACGCGATTGTTTGCTTTTTCCTCACCCACATACGCTTACGCATCTCCATGCTGACTTGATTATTGTTGTTATTCGTTTAAGTATACAGTGTTGTTATTGCTATTATTATTTTTTATAATTTATTACATTTACGCTTTAACGGCATATGAAGTTGAAAAGTAAACAAAAAGCAGCAAGTTCTCGGTATGCAGTTGAATTAAAATTATAAATAAATTTTTCATTAAAAATTCATTCGACATTGGTGGAAGTTTCGCGGATTGTGGAGCTGAGATATTTTCAGTTTCCTTTATACAGTTTCAATGTTTTATAGGAACTTAAACGACCGGTATTTTCGAATCATCCGGAAGAGCTCGCATGAAGTGAATACTTCTTCAGACGGTGGACTCCGAGATGGTAGGAGTTGCTCCGAAGGCTAACAAGGGCACGCTGCTTGGAATAGCTCCAAGTTCATATCAAGAAAGAAATACGAGATTTTTTTGTTAGCTCAAAACATTTTAGTCCTTATCTATTGATTTAGAAACTATTCAAATCTTATTTTTTCACTCACATCCCCATGCCATCTACTGTGGTGTCCGTCTCTTACGATCGAAAAACTTTACTTAACCTCACCTAACTAAGTCATAACTAGCCTAGGAATAGCGGTCTATCAGATACATCAAAAATAATAAAAAATAACGCTCTAAATGGTAATGCCTTGCTGCGGCTTGAAAAATTAAAATAAACAGAATTTTCACCCTGGCAGAAAACCCAAAGAGCAACAAGAAGAAGCCATAAGATTCTTACCTACTTCATGTTGGTTCGATATCGGCAAACCAGAAAAGTTCGATGTATATTTCGGTCACTCGGGTGATGAAGCAAACTTTGATTTTCTTCTTGGTTGGACTGCTCTCCAGCGGTCATAATAGAAAAGTAATATCGATTCTCTGAGAGTTAAGAATGAGCCTAGCAATTTTGTGGTTTGTAGTATAAAACGTTCTTTCACACCGAAGAGTTTATATTGCGCAAGCGCACAGTGCTCTGTCTCCATACAATATGACAGGTAAAAGATATAGGAGTTGCGTGTGGTGAATGAATTCTATAATTAAAAAAATAAAAACACGTCAGTAAAATACATTAAAAAAAAAAAACAATTAAAAAATAAATAAATAAATACAAATTACCATTATGCTTTAAAAATGATTTCGGGCAAGTGACCGCCGTGGCTGGCTCAAATAAATTCCAGCCGAGAGGCCCCATTTTTGACCACTTTTTGCAGCAATTAGGTCCATATGTCAACAAAAACGCTCTGAATATTCTCTTCTTCCTATAATTAATAGAGATATGGACCAATGATTCCCTTAGTCCATAGAGAACACCAAAACGTACCTTTTTTTACTGTGTGATAATCGCGACCGGTGGCCATCTCGATTTGGTCAGAACATGCGACGCGCTTGATGGGCGTTCGGTTTGTTTATTATGAAATGGCAACCCAACCTGAGTATAAATCAATTACAGCTGTCAAGAAGACCAACTCCGAAAAGAGTATTGCTTCATTGAAAACCACACGTCAAAAAAAAAACATCCTTCATTCAAATGATAGATTTTTAAGTAGATTGATTTCCTCTCGCGCGAATATAATAAAATTATAAATTCTCTCATATATTCTAGAGGAAAAAGTTTAGGCAATGTCTTTTAAGCACAACTGAAAAGGTTTAAAATTAAGCATTTGAGAAAAAAAAACTTAAGATCCCAAACGTGAAAATTTTCTATAAAGCTTTTTTTTTCTTTTCGAATAAAAGGTTTTATTTTCTTATTATGCAATTAATTCACTTTAAAATCATATTAATTTTTTTTGAGTTGCGTTGAAAAATGTATACCAACACATTTTTTGTTTGTTTAATTTATAAAAATAGTGTCCGTTTATGCGTTGTATGGAAGAAAATACGCAACAAACTCGATGGAAAAATTTTATAAATTAAAGGTAAATTTTTGCAACTTCACACTTGCTAAGACTAGAATTAAATGGACTACGAAACTGCATATCCAGAATTTAACCCTTTCGACCCAGTGTTTTTTCCTTGGCTTGGACCAAAGAAGCTGTATTACAAGGAAGGTGCAGGTCCCATTCCGTTCCGCTAACAAAATAACTCGGCCTTTTTCACAATACTGGAACGATTTCGACATTCGTTGATTGATATCAGAATCCATTTTGATCTACTTGGATGTCGGTGTGAGGAAATAAGCCGACATAACTCGCCGCAGGGAACTAAACGCCATGCAACTTCTTCGTTATGCACGTCCTTTGGATGTACTAAGATTTTAGACATTTCGACACTGGAGTTCCGGCCTTGCACAAACTGCAGCGCCTCTTTTCACGGAATAATATCGAATCTTCTGTCTTATCAAAGCGTTTTATTTTTGGAGGGTTCATCTGGAATCTGAACTTTTTTTGAATTCAGCGAAGACACACTGTTCAATGGTGGGTTAACATCGAAATCCACCGGAAAATCCTTTTCTGTGTTGGATGGTCTGCCTCGCTTTCATTTGATAGAAACTGATGAACACGTAGATTACAAAAGCGCATCAGCAAATTCCAGTTTAAATTTTAGTAAAGGAATGTGTTTCTGTTTCGGATGTAACGCACGTTCCCAGACAGCAATAGAAAATTCGAATATACACCACTTCCTTGAGAGGTGGTTAGCTTTGTAAAGTTCCATCAGCATATCTCCTTGATCTAGGCTTCCCATGCTTTTATTGTTACAAGCCACAAAAGCAGACGTTTGAACTTCTGTGTTTTTTTCTTTTGGGCTCTAAAGTTTGCAAACCCCAACTAGTTGATGATCTAAATATGAAGATATAAGTTGGACCAGTTTATTGCCAAACCACTTACCAGGTACATTATTAAGATTGGTTTCACATTCTGTGTCATAAGTTCCTCTTCCCCGTTTTTTGAGTATTGAGCTTTTGATCGATTAACAAAAAATTATAAAAACTATTTCACTGGTTTCATGACGCAGTGAATTTCCAAGGGGCAATCTACCTACCAAAGTTCTTTGCATTAGAATCAATTTTTTACATACAAATATCTTCAGTAAAGCAAAATTCTTGCTCGTTTTCTTCCTCAACTATATTGGCAAGAAGACCGATTTCGATACTTTCCTCTCTTTCCATATTCCCTTACAAATTCTTCTTCAGCACTGCAGACATATCCTCCATTCCATCACAACTTTCTTTATTATTAGAAATATCCCAATCGAGTTTTGAAATTCGGTCTCATAACTAAATCTAGAAAAATTTGTTACCACAATAGCCCCAAAGTTGGTCAGAAGCAACTTCACATACGTAAAACTTACTCACCTGATGTTTAAAGAAATTTACTTGCAAAAATCATTAACTAGAGAATCGCTGAAAAGTAGTTCATTCATCTATCATTCTTGTTACAAAAAAAAATGCATTTTTTAAATGTCCATAAGAGTGATCATAAGTTGTTCATTTTGTAGTTATTATTCTAATTAACTTTTCAAATTTAGAATAATTGGTCTATAAAGATGAAAGTAAATTTTATCGAATTAAAAATTATGGTGTAAAACAAAAAATTTATCGACTTCATTCCGACCATGGTGTGTAATGGTTGAAGGCCTTACTTTCAAGATGACGACGAAGATATTCATAATACCATATATTTTTTAACAATTAACAAATCCTAACGATCCTAAAAATTATGACGCTCAGTCATAATTTGCTGTTAACAATATAGTTTATTGAATTTAAGATATTAAACATGTTTCTTTTAATATATGTATATATTGCTTAAATGTATATTAAATTTTTTAAATTTAAAAATCTTTTTTCCTTTTAATTTTTTTGCATAAATTTTAATTTATACTTTGAAATATGTTGCAAAACCAAACTTTTCAAAATGAAAAATAAAATGAAAAAAAGAAAGCTATAAGACATATTTTCATATCATCTTCAGCATATTTTAATTTTTGCTTCGCTATTTTTTGCAAAAAAAATGTATTCACACAAAATTTTCTGGAAGACTCAAAGTGAAATTCTTTATGAACATTAATTAAAAAGACAAAGCAACTTATCATCCAAAATCGTAATTTCAATTAATGAACTAATTAGGTCGCATTTAATTCAATATACTCGTATATGTATATACATACATATATACATTCAGAAACAAAAACACTTGGAAATAATAAATTTCAATTGCTACTGACAATATTTTATACTTCCATTTTTAACTCTGTCCCGAAAAATGTTGATTGCAAATGCTTACAATATGACAAATTCCTTACCGTTAAGGTTAACGATGACACAAAATGCGAGTTTATCCGCTTAGACTAAATATTCAATAATTCCTGTTTATTTGGCTGATTACGTTTATTTTATATGGCTCTAATTCATCAACACTGATGCCATTTTCTGTTTTTCTTTCACTGGAATGAATAAACAAAAAACTTGGCGTACTTGTTGACGGTCGGAATAGACATGCACTCTATGGTCGATATCCCATGCATGGTCGTTAACCAATGCGTTTACTTTATGTTTAAAATAAAATTTTCGCCGAGTGGGTTTTCATTTTATTACACTTCGAGCTGACACAAATGACTACCGTTGACAAATCGATTCAGAAAATAAAACTGAAACAACGCTGGTGTTGAGCCTATGAGTTACATAGCGAAATTACTCTCAAGCAACATTGCGGTCGAATGGGCTAACTAAAATCTCGTATTAAAAAGTTTCAAATTTGAATGGAAAGTTTTTATAAATTGAAAAATCACCATCAATTCTCTACAAAGTTTGCAACTTTATTTCAAATGATTTTGGTTTAATACTATCGAAACCAAGTTTTCTTATAAATTACTAAAAAATATTTATCACGAAAAAGTTGTAAAATAAATTAAGAAATACAAAGTTGTGTAGCCCACTCTAAATATGAACTGCAAGTAGTAATAAGCAAATGCTAGGACAAGCATTATTCAAATTTCATCTTACCAAAAGCTCAGAAACTCCAAAAGACCTTTAATTGCAACAACAGCGGAATGTCAGAAATTCTATTTCACTCTCACTAAATACACTCGGGTCATTGAGTATCAAAGATAAATACTTAATTGTAAGTTAGGAATGCCTATTCATTTGCTACAATTTCTGTTAGGGTGTATAATGTTACTAAAAGGAGCAAAATGAAACAATCCTGTTCATACGAAGATTAAATGTGAGTTTGTTTGAAAATCAAACAGAGCCAATTAGTGGGTAAACATGTTGAATAATAAATGGTTACAGGGGAAATTCAGTTGTCCAAGTGAAGTGGTGGAAATAGGAATTCTTCGTTGTGATAATAAATTTAACTTTTACGCTTGTTGTTGCAATTCGGCATTTAATATGAAATTTTGGAAAGCGTGATTTTGCTATCGCTAACTTATTTCAAAATTTAGGCAATGTCTTTTAAGCACATCTGAAAACGTTTAAAATTAAGCATTTGAAAACAAAAAACTTAAGATCCCAAACGTGAAAATTTTCTGTTAAGTTTTTTTTTCTTTTTGAATAAAAGGTTTTATTTTCTTATTATGCAATTAATTCACTTTAAAATCATATTAATTTTGTTGAGTTGCGATGAAAAATGTATACCAACAAATTTTTTTTTGTTTAATTTATAAAAATAGTGTCCGTTTATGCGTTGTATGGAAGAAAATACGCAACAAACTCGATGGAAACATTTTTATAAATTAAAGGTAAATCTGTATTACAAGGAAGGTGCAGGTCCCGTTCCGTTCCGCTAACAAAATAACTCGGGTTTTTTCACCATACTGGAACGAATTCGACATTCTTTGATTGATATTAGAATCCATTTCGATCTTTTGCGTGATTTTGCTATCGCTAACTTATTTCAGTCTAATTTTAAGGAATGTGCAGAGCTCAAGTTGCGGAAATGATATGAAGGTTTCAATATTACCAATACCTCTGTCTCTGTGACCTCTTCTGGCTTGTGAAATAATGCGCAATGAGTCCATCAATTGGAGGGCGATGCCTTTCTAGTTGGAGTGACAGATATTTCTTTGTTATGTTTAAACCAGAGTTGTTGAATACACGCATAGTGGGTGTCTCTATCTCATCTCCTATTTGCTAGCTTGGATACGTTTTTCCTTAATACGAGCTTAAAAAATTATAGCGCGATATACGCGGTAATTGCAACTGCTTCGCATTTAATTCCTCTGTCGCTATGTCCAAAAATTCACATCAATTTTATGTCCATGTCTAATAGATAGTGTGGCCGCTGTGGTCGAGTTGGTAACGGTGCGTGTTATAACTTGATATGCCGGTGAGTTCGAGGTTCGAATCTCAGTCAGGGCAAGCAAAATCTTAATCATAGAAAAAGTTTTTTCTAAAAGCGGTCACCCCTCGACAGGCAATGGCAAACCTCCGATAGATAGTTCTCTTACATCCCTTTATTAGCAGTCTGACTTATTTCAATATTAAAGTTTTACGCTTGCGGTTCTTATTTACATTTTAATAGCAAGAGTGCGAACTTTTCAATAGTCGAATGTTTAAAATGCAGAAATTGGGCACCCGAAAAGTGAGTTTTAGCAAGAGCTCAAGTGAATAAGTTCCGCTTTCAGCTTGTTCTGTTGTATGGGAGTTTCGAACCAGAACCTGGTTTCTCGTCTAGTAAAGTTTCGATTGGTGCAACGAATTTCTAGAGAGAGAAAACTAGAACGGAACAATAGTTCAGAATTTTGGAATAACCAAATTTAACATTTATCCTTCTTCTTGAAGCATAAAAACGAACTACATTGCCTGCAGTAAAATAGTCTGCATAAAGTTCTACGGACAGTACTCGTAATTTGAAAATAATTTCAAGAGCTGTCATTGACCCTTGCCTAATTAAAAGTCAAACGACAATCTTGCAGTGGCACAAGATAAATTAAATCCACTAGGAACTTAATGAAAGACTTCGCGATTATATTAAAGAAAAGCCACTTCAACTTCACAAAAAACTCTAGTACGAATTGTGATTTGTTTGCCACCGTAACTCCTTAAGTGATTTGAATAAATAGCAGAGTTTTCGCTTCATCCTTAAACGATCTAACACTTTACTGCGTATGTTGACCACCCAGATATTTCCTTCTAAGAGTAATCACTCTTAACATGTATCGCTGTGACTCCCACGGTACTGTTTACATAGGGAACGCCTTCCTCCGTGCGTACTGGCTTCACGCCATGTCGACGTTTATAAAGCCACTTATGCCAGAAACTAAAGGACGACGTTTTATTCTCAGCACGATTCCTGCTATGTTGTTTGGTCCCTTTCTAATTCTCTTTGGTAATGGAATGATCTAAGGTCCATTTTTATAGGCTTCACACAAAAGGCGAGTATTGTAGCTAGCTTGTACAGAGCTAGACTTGCAGCAAAAAACATTACACAATACCCCAAAACGGTAATCAGATCGGAACGTAGGGCATTCAGAGTTTCAACGGAATGAAGAAGACTTCGGAAAAGGGGTAATACGAAGACGAAGAAATGATGAAGCCGAATAGGGTATTTTCCATCTTCCCTTATCTATTTTCCAGCCACAGTTGTGGTTAACGAGTCCACCCAAGCGAAGGAAAAGAGAAGATTGATAGCGAGATGTGAAAACAACAACAGCCTATGCATATGGAATTTTAGTTCATAAATTGCGAGTTTGAAGGGGCTAAAAGCTCGTTTTGATTTTGAATGAAAATTGGTATTATAAAGCACTGTGGATGAACTATATATAAATACTTTTATAAAAAAAAAGCTTAAGCAAATATGCGCTTGTAAAATATTATTCGCTGATCGCACTGGTTTATGTCTGCCAAAAGTCCAAATACCTTCCTTTCGTTTCGAACTGTGTTTGTTGTCTTTTACTTGAAACAAATTTACAAAGACGCTTCAAGGAGTATGATATGAGAGCACGTGTCAATACTCTCTAAGTCTACAACTCAACGATCACTGCGACTGACATGATGAGTGAGTAGCGAAAACAAAATTGGAAATTGCAGACCGAAATAAATACTTACGTGGGTGAGAAGAGCTTCAAATGAACTTCGACACAGAGAAAACGCCAGTTATTTTACAGATAGATACAGCGGCTTATAAAGATTTAAAGACCGACGCGAATTCATGACGGTGACCCAGGGAATAATATCCAGAGCATACTAACATTAAGAAGCAAGTCACTTTTCCACCTCATTAAATGGCGGAGACAAAAATTTATCCGTATTTTGCCGTTTTTCTAGATTTAAGATAGACACATATTGGAGCGGGGAGTTTTTGAACAAGCAAAGCTTTTTTTGAAAAGGAAAGCTCGTCACTATCGCCTGTGGCCAACCTAAGTTACTTACGGTCACTCTTTGGGAAAAAGAACACTCAACGATCTCTAAATGCTAAATCGGTCAATAGATTGTTGCTTTCTAATTTTTGCAATGTTATTAAATTTCAAATTTAAGGGTTTTTGCGGTTACTGATTCCAAATTTGAGGGTGTTTTTTAAATTTCAGAGAAATTTAATATGGTGGATGAATTAAATTATGACAATTGCTATACAAAGTGTAATTCAGTAGCTGATTACAACACTGAGAATAATATTTAAAAATTTTAAGTGGTTTTGGATTTAAAATTTTTGAAAACTGCTTTGATTAAATTTCTCTAAAAACCAATCCGACATTTTATAGCCGCGAATTTGGAATTTAAAAAATACTGATTACAATATTCTTATAAAAAAACAGATTTATAAAGAGTATAACAGAGTTATATTAGGCGTGATCAAACACTGGTTACTTTGCTTCTGAGACTCCACTTTGTGAAAACGCTTGATTTTTTCGTGAGTGCAAAATCGTGTCCGTTGCTGTTATAGTATTAACTACACTTTTAAAATAAAAGTAAATGAATTAAAATTAAAAATTTGTACAATACGTTGCATGTGCAATTATTTTGCACTCAGGTGTACATATACTATAAAGTAGATCACCGAAAAAATGTTATACAACAAAGCTTGCAACATATTTATTTATGTCTGTTTGCGATTATTATCGTTAAAAAAAAACATGTCAGACATGGTGGCGAATTTATTGGACATATTTGGGAAATGTTGTAAGTCGACGTAGACGAGCAGACAACAAGCAAATAGACGGACACACATATGTATGTAATTAAATGGCTGTAAATATTTTGAAGTGGCACAAGATTTTCTTCTAATGCATTTACATACATACTCGTACATACTTTTGGATATATTTACAATGCTTGCAAGTCAGCGGAAATTATTCTGGATGCAACAAAACCGTGACCTACATAAATATATACATATACATACATATATACATAACATACATACATGCAGATGTACAGATGTTTATATGCAAGTGCGATGTACAAATAGCTATGAATGTAAATCTAAAAAACATTATTTCGAAATAAATTGGGTCAAAATAAAAAAGAAAACAAAAATAAAATTTGAAGTGCATTCAGTACAACGGGAGCCCAATCTCAGCAGTTTCCATAACTCTGAACTTATGAGTGGATTTTGTGTATGATTTTGTTTGCTTTGCCGTCGGTAAGTGGCAAAAATTTTTCATGTCAAATAGCAGCAAACTTTTTTTTTTTTTGTTTCCCATAGGAATTTCGAAAACTACACAGCCGGGGATGGGACTACATTTCTTATATGTGTTTGGGTTCGCTAAAACCGAATCTGTCAATTCTTTCCATCACGTCACGTTTTCGACATAACCTCAAAAAACGTTGACAACAACTGAAATAAATAAACGTCACTCAAACTGAGGGCAGGGCAATTGTTACTACATATATTTTTTGGGGTCGCTGCATTCGAATCCAAAGTCCGTTTCATTCTTTCATGTCATTTTTTCGATACAACCTCGAAATTTTTTCACGGTTGCCCAAATAAACAAAACAATGCTGGCCTGGAGGTCATTTCATTTTCACGTTATGGTCACGCTGAAATCCAATTGATAAAAGTAGCAAGTGTTTCTAATACCTCGTAAATAAATTTGCAAAACTGTCGGATGGTAAATTGAAAGAAGGAGTATTTGATGGACCACAAATCAGAACTATGTTTAGAGATACTGCCTTTATCAGTTCAAGGCAGTGGCACGTTCATAAATTTTCAGACAATCTTGGGGAATTTAGCGAAGAGCAAGGCGAACGATTCCACCAACTCACTTATATACATACATAGTTCGACACAAGTTTTGGGGGAGCTTTAATGACGATTTGCTGTTAATTAATTTGTTAAGCATAATTTTATTCGATTTATGTAAGTAGTTATTTGGAGTGGCGAAAATGATTTTTGTTTTCAAACATTCATATTGACAAATTTTGGCAATTTATTTAAAACCATTTTAATCAAAAATTCAAAGTTTTCATAAACGTAAACGAAAAATGGAAAATGTATTCTTAAAATTTACACTTTTAAATCGGAGTTTTTCACATTCAATTAAGGATGAACAAGGCGTAAAATTTTAAGTCACTATAAAAATTTTAACTGTTATTGTGCATTTGCTTTCATATAAAAAAATTTGTTTAGGTGCTTTATATGAAATAAATGTTTCGGATATTAGTACGTAAAAAAATTATCAAAAATCAAGCATTTCAAACATGAATTTTAATACTAAAAGTGTTTGCGTTGCAAAACTGCATAATCAAAAAATTATAAAAAATTTAAAGAACTTTTTTTTCTTTTTAATTTCAACAAATTGTTTGAAACTTGCGTTAATGTGAATTTGATAGATAACGAACTTTAATGAAAAAAAATTTGGAAATTTTAATTTAGTTTGAAAACTGTTTTTAATTTTTTTTGCCAAGGCGTAATTAATAGGTAGCCGAAGTAGACAAAAAAGAATTATTAGCACTGCGTATTTTGTATTTGCTTTTAAAAGCAAAAGTTTAAAAAATATTTAATTAACTTCCTTGAATTGTACTAAAAGCAATCTAATCTAAAGGATATATAAAATTTGACAATTCAATATAAAATAAAATAAAAACAGCTCATTGCTGCTACCTAGTATTTGATGTGTTTTCGGTTTCTGCTAAAGAAAGAAAGTAGTATTTCAATTGAAAATTAGTGAAAAGTGAATAAGAAAGAGAAAAAATATTTTCAACATGTATGTAAATAAAATAAAAAAATATTTTAAAAAAATTGAAAAAAAAATTTTTTTTTTTAAATTTCAGAAAAATTTAATGTGTTTTTTGAATTGTCATATGCTTTTTATAGAGATATCTATATTTTAATTCAAAATTTGAATTAATAATGCAAGTTTTATACAAGAAAACAATTTCAAATGATGTCAATATACATACATATGTATGTATGTATGTATGTATGTATGGTGCGACTAAAAGTTTTAACACGTTATTCATAAAAATTAATATATGTAGTAAACCTACTATTTAACTAGAAAAATTTATTGAAAATGTCACTTTAAAATTTTATTTTTATTTTATTTTTTTTATTATATTATTTATGAAAATAAAATACTATCTTATAAAAAATTATGCACAATTCATTTAATAGCTTAGCTAGAAAATTAAAAATTTTTCCATTATTTTTTTTTTGTGAAATTCGAAATTATAGCAAGAAAAGTGGTTATTGAAACAATTTATTTTAATAAAAAAATAATGAAAAATTTAATAAAATAACTATAAAAACTTTAAGCGCTCTTTAAGAAAAAAAACCTGGTAATCGAGAGCAATTGCTCGCGGCGATTGTTTTTTCATGAGCTTCGCGTCTGTCGAAACAGCTTTTGAGTCTCGCAAGATCTCACTGGGATATATCGTAGAACTCGTGGAGCTCATAATTTCTGTCTCGTCAACTACTCGAAATTGCACAGTAAACCCGGCTTCTCGATATCTCAGATAATAAAATACCCACTAAAGGAAATCGAAAGTCCTGGAATTTCGCTAAGATATTCACACTTCTGAGACCTGTTTACTTGTTAGATATCTCGGCACCACATCCAGTTTTCTAATGGGAAAATAAGATGTTGAATAATGAGCGACGGCATCCGAATACCTAGAAGGTTGACAAAAGCAAATCTTTCAATAAAAATTGATTATTATTCAAATAGATTTCAATTATGTATGCTACCGTTTCTATGTATTTCCTAAATTGGGGTTCCTCTCTCGTTAGCAGTAAGTAGAATTTCCTCTGTTCTTAAGCCTGATTATAGTAACTTGACTAAACTCAACGAAGCACAACTTTAAAAAAATCAACACCGAAAACAATTCGACGTTTCTTTAGTTATCCTTCAACTCTTCATATATAAACGTCTGATTTTGAAAAAAAAACTTTTAAGTGAGACATTCTAAGCCAGATTAAGTGGTCTTAATCAGACCTTTAGAAGAAGAACTTTGAATAGGATTGAGTCTTTGATGAGCGTTTGAAACGCAAAAATTTAGTGTACGGTTGAAACTAATTTTGCTACCAAATTCTGAATCAAAAATTGAAATAACTTTGGCGAAGAAAGACGCTTAAACCGAATTCTTCGTCGTTGGTCTTTATCGCCGTCAAAACTTTCGTAAGCATTTATATGTGGACAAACATTGTCGAACGACTTTGAAAGAATATCGAGAAAAGCTGCAAATCGTACTCGTTTAATACTACCAAAGTCTGGATATGGTGTATCCAAAACGAGAAGGGTGTAGAATATTGCTGCGACATTTGCGACTGACTACCAAGGAAAAGCGTTAAAAATGCGAATTGCACTTACTAATTTTATAATATAATAATAATGATTTGGCGCTTACGCTTTATAGCTCTGTGTTTGGCCGAGCTGCTTCTACCATTTGTGGTGTGCGTCTTTATATTTTCATTATTATAAGTTTTTTCATGACAGAAATACCATGGGTGGTTTATCATTGCCTGCTGAGGGGTGACCGCTATTAGAAAAAACGTTTTCTATGATTAAGATTTCGCTTACCCTGACTGAGATTCAAACCTCGAACTCAGCGGCATATCGAGTTATAGCACGCACCGCTAACAACTCGACCACAGCGGCCACACTAACTTATTTTATACAAAACTAAATAGCGCTGTCGTTTGCTACCTAAAGGGCCGGTATTACAATGCATTTTTAAGTTTAGTTCAACCAAATCTTACGCTCGACTTAAGTTGAACTTAAGTCGCCGAATCTTAAGTTGTTCTTATCTCTTCGAATAGCTGATTATTACTTGTCAAATAAAATTGAGAAAATGTAAATAATTTTTTGAATATGGAAATTGATTTGAGTAGTGGTGAAGACAGTGTCTTAAAGAACGAGGAAGTAATAAATATTATTGTATTGAGGATGACTAAAGTCATTTCAATTGTACGATGAGAAAGATTTTGACGACCAATTTTGATTCAATAATGCTTGGAATGTCCTTAATTTGATTAAAGGAGAAATGAACTATAAAACTGTCAGGTATGTATGTATGTATATCCTATATTAGTTCTAAAGAAATATAAACTACTTTCATTTGCCTCAGGAACCATGAGTTGTGTCTGGAGAAGATGTTTTTATTAACATTTCGACAAAGCTACTGCCTCACGAGCCTTAAGATAAAAGTATATTTCACACACTATAGCATTGTTGAGAGAAAATTTTATAAAACTTCGACAAAGCGAAAAAATAGTGTCAAAATTCAAGTCAATCACATCCGGAGCCAAATTGCTTCTTTTTTATATATCTTCATGTTTTGTCATATTTATATGAGTTGTTTTGTATTTAATAGGGTGATTGACTCGATTTTTTCTAACCGGTTTCCGGTTTTTTCATTAGTCTTTGTAGGGTTTTTTTTTTTAAATCTTGACTTTTCGATTATCGAATAAATGGGGTTTTTAATCTCCAAAACCGGGTTTTACGTAGTTATGAAGATATAGCCTCTGAGAAATAATAGAAATATGACAGCACGTCGACTAATTTTACATCCAATATATGTTTATCGAAACGGCAACCACAACTGCTTTTCAATTAGATACGACAAACCTTGAAAATTTGTATAACGCCTTACTGACAATAAGTCCTGCTCGCTCACGCAATGTGCTCGTTAGATGTGCTAGTAAGACTTATTGTCAGTAAGGCGTTATACAATTTTTTAATACTCTCCGTCTTTTTAAGAGCATTTTCAGTATCCAGTTTTATAAAAACTAAACTAAAAGTAGTTTGACTCTCAAAAATGTATGCCGGAATTCAGTAATTTGATATAATCTCAAGTTTAAAATCTTTTTTTAAATATTTATATTAAAGTAAAATCTAAATCACAGAGATTTAAAAAATTTTCTAATAGCTGTTACCCCTCGGTAGACAGTGGCAAACTTTCGAGGATATATCTACCATGAAAAAGCTGCTCATAAAATACATCCGCCGTTCGGAGTCGGCACAAAATTGTAGGTCCCTCCATTTGTGGTAGAATGTAAAGACGCACACCACACATTGAGCTATATAGTGTAAGCGCCAAATTAATATTATTATTATTATCACTTGGTCACAGTTAAGGGACTTTATTTCAGACTAGAGGCTTTATTTTGAGACTTATGAATGCCAACCTGTCTAAAATTGTAACTTCAACTGGTCTTAGTTTTAGATTTGTCTTAACTACAATTTAAGTTCAACTTTAGATTAGATGGTAAAACCGGCACCAATACTTGATTGCCCACTCAATCACGTTGAATTTCCGCAACAGCTTGCTTGTGACATGATTTTTTTGCTCCCCGAAAGTATAAAAATAGTGATTGAAGCAGTTCTTGGCGCACAATTTATACACTCAGTATAAGTATTGAAAATCAAATTCGTCGCATAATTACAGGCAATCTACAACATTTATTGAGGCGTAAAGACTACGAGGAAAACGAGCGGCAGATTGAATCCAGCCAAGAAAATTGAATGGAAAATAAAATAATAGAAACCCTACAAACGGCATGAAATGGGGCTGTATGACAAATCGCGCAATGAGGCATGAAGGCAAGGAAATAAAATAAAATACTCTGAATGATGACAGTAAAGCAGAAATGTATTTGGTTTTTTTCCATCTTTTCATGCCTCTTTTGTGTAAAAATTTAGTTAGTGTGTGTGTGTGTGTGTATGCCCGTAGAAATGTTTGTTTAGCAGAACATTGTTGAGATCCAAGAAATACGAAGAATTTTCTTCGAACAAATTGAGAAATGGGCATTAAAATGCGATAAGAAAAACAGCAGCAGTCCGCGGGGAAAAATGCATGAATGGATGTATGTATGTATGTATGTAAAATTTTCCCTTTTTCCTTGCTGATGTCAAGCAGAGGATCGAAAGAAAAAAAAAACCAAAAAAACACAGTGGCAACAGCAAAAACAACAATACTCACATGGCAGCAAAGCGAAAAGTGACAAATGTTTGATGGAAGAAAGCATGAGAAACACCCTTGCGCGGCGGCTGGTAGCGAACGACACTTTTTCGTCGTATCGGCGCACAGGGTCCACGGTTCGCCCAGCGTTTGGTGTGAAAATGCGTTCAAAATGCGGCGAGTAATAGAAAATTAATTTTAAAAAACTGTTTCCGTGTTATTGTTGATGCAAATAAGTTGTTGCCGCAGTTACACTCGCATACACGCACACACACGTACAAACTTTAAGCATAAATGTTATTTCAAATCAGTTGCCCAACAAGCAAAATGAGAAATGGAAAAATTTCGAATGTACATAAAATTGTGGAAATAAAATCTTTTAAAATAGCGCTTATTTAAACAAAAGCAAGCAGCAAAAAAAAAATAAAAATTGATGGCCCAAACAGTTGCAGCTGGGCCAAGGGTGACGATGTGCAGTGCAGTGCCAAGTTTGCGCTGGTGAAGGAGCGCCAACAACAACGTCGCCAGGGCGAAGGCACTTTGACAGCAATAAAATGACGAAGAGTGCGTGTAAACAATGCGCAATTGCTACAACAACAAAGCATTTGAGGCACTTAACACACGCACACACTTACACAGGGAGTTCACTATGTAATTGTCGGTTCGTTGCCCCCCGCAAACTTTCATATCCGAAAATAACCAAGCGTACATTTAATTGTATCTTTGTATGTTTGTATGTACATAAGTTTGTATGTGTATGAATTGTAAGTATATCAGCTTGTACAAAGTCAAGCTGTCAGGGCGCTGCAGTCAGCTAGCGCGTCAGATTAGTCATTCAGTGAGTTTGTAATACAGTCGCATTGCTACTGTAATGAACACCTGCATGCAAAATATTAAAATCGCGAAGAATTGACACTTTTTTATTTAATTTTATATATTCTCAAAGCTCTTTTATAGTTCTAAAAGCTCAAGCTTAAAAAACAAATCCAAAAAAAATATAAAAAAATTTCAATTGTAATTATCAAAATTTTTTGAGATCCCATAAAAAATTGAAAAAATTAGCAAAGTAAAATAATCGCAAATATTATCAGCACAGCTGTTAAATTTCCACAACGGTTTGTAATCATTAATTTTTAGGTTTTTTTTTATAAATTTAATGATTATTTTGGTTTTTGCATAACATAAAAAATAACGACGAAAAAGAAAAATTTTTTAAATTAACAAATTGATTTTTTTTTTATCAATTTCAATATTTTTGATAAAATGATAATTCTTTAATTGCTTGTTTATTTTAAGTTGCTGAATTAATTTTAATTATTTGCTAAACTTTATACATTTAATTTTTCAATTATTTGATTATTACTTAATTATTCTCAATTGTTTTATTAATTTTAATTAAATTTTTTGTTTTGATTAAATATTATTCATTTCTTAATTTTTAATTATTTCATCATTTTGATTTGTTAGATTAGTTTTAATTACTTGATTTTTTTTTAATAATTTACCATTTTCGATTATTTTGTTGTCTTCAATTATTTGATTAATTCTAATGATTTGATAATTTTGTATTTTTTTATTAAATGTTTTCTTTAAATACATTTTAGTTATTTGGTAATTATTAAATATTTGATTATTTTCAATCATTTCATTATTTTGTTAGTTGTTACTTTATTTTCAATTTTTTATTTTTCTTTATTACAAAATTATTTAAATTAATTTGAATTATTTTGTAATTTAAATTTATATGTATGTGTTTTCAATTCGATATTTGTTAAATATTTGATTATTTTTAATTAATTTGATTATACAATTTCATATTGTTTAATTATTCTTACTTACTTTATTATATTTAATTATTAGGAAATTTTTATTAATTCGATTGCTTAACATTATTGGATTATTTTTAGCATTTGATAAAATTGTACTTATTGCTTTTTTAAGCTATTTTAATTCTTTAAATTGTTTGATTATTTTATTTTGATTGCATTTTTTAATTACTTATCATTTTTATACCCGAGCGTACTTGTACACAAGGGTATATTAACTTTGTTCGCGTAACGGTTGTTTGTAACAGTCCAAAAGGAATTGAGATAGATATAGACATATATATATCAAAACGATCAGAATGAAAAAAAAGAGGAATCGATTTCGATTTGTCTGTCCGTCCGTGCACACAATAACTTGAGTAAAAATTGAGGTATCTTATTGAAACTTGCTATGTAGATTACTCCAAGGTAGGTTGCTATTTAAAATGAGTGAAATCGAATGATAACCACGCCTACCTCCCATATAACGGTATTTTTGAAAAACGCAAAAACTTCCTTATTTCAGTATCTAATGGAGCATAAAGGGTGAAAATTGATATTTAGAGCACTTTTAAACAACGAAACTTTATTTTTTTGAAATTATGAAAAATGGGCGGTGCCACGCGGGTATAAAAAATTCGGTTTCGCCTGAATTAAGCCTTTCTTACTTGTTATTTATGAGATTCTTTTTACTTACCCTATTAGTCAAAATTACTTGAATGTTTTTTTTATTAATTTGTTATATTCAATTATTTGATTAATTTCGATTGTTTAATTAATTTGTAATTTTTAGTTATTGGATAGTTTCTTCATTTTTAATTTTAATTATTTGATCATTTTTGATTATGTGATTAATTTCAATTACTTTATTATCTCTAATTGTTGGATTATTTGTACATATTTATTTTATTACATATATTAAATTACATAGATTATTTTTATAACTTATTAATATATTTTTCAATATTTGGTAATTTTTATTTAATCTTTATTATTTGAAAATATTTAGCTAATTGATTTTGTAATAATTACTTTTAATTGCTCAATTCTTCGAAATTTTTTTTCCCTCGTGGATTTATCCGGTTAAATATCAATAAATGAATTCTTACAGATATTGTCAATAGTCGTTGATATAAGTTAACACTCAAAGAGAAATTGTTTTAAAAGCAATGAAGGAGATCTAACAAATAAAAAAGTGTGAAATTTTGAAAAAAATTTATTAAATTAAATAGATTTTAAAAAAATTGCAACTTTTATTTTATGATTCTTTAGAGACTAAATGCATTTGAATGCAAAGATAATGAAATTTAAAAACTTTTTTACAATGCGAAAGTGCTATAGTTCTTGCAAGAACTGCTTATATACTAACAAAGTTGCGATATAAAGTGTGTATACGAAAAAAATTGGTCACATCGTAATGTTTGTTGTCACGCCAAAAATAACTGTATCCGAAAAAAAATGTGCAATACCGTTAGCTTATTCTTTATTTTACGCTATTACATCATTAGTTTTTTGAAATTTTTCGTAATTGTTAAAATGAGCTCAACGAAAGCAGACACACGCGAATTGCTTGTGCGCAAAAAAGCAGAAAACCCGCAGTTTTCTTCAAGTGATATCGCGAAATCTTTAAATATTGCTAGATCAACTGTCATTTATGTGCCTAACAAAATTTAGTGAACGTTTAAGTACGGAAAGAAAACCTGGAAGTGGCTGAAAAAAGGGTTAACTTCAGAAAAAAAACAAAGAAGTTGTGAGTGCATTTAAGCAAAATTCGGGACTCTCCATTAGAGATGTAGCAAAAAAAGTTGGTATGTCGCATGGTTATGAACAAAAAGTTCGCAAAGTCCCAATGATTCCAAACAGAAACGACAAGCAAAATGCAAGTTCTAAAAACCGATCTCGAAAATTGTACGATAACTTTATAAACAAATTCAACTGCGTCATCATGGATGATGAAACTTATGTTAAAGCGGACTTTAATCAGCTTCCAGGTCAACTTTTTTATACCGCAAAAAATAAAGTGGAAGTGGCACCTGACTTTAAACAAAAAAAAGTGCTCAAGTTTGCAAAAAAAATTTTAGTGTGGCAAGCAATTCGTAAATGCGGCCTCAGAAGCGACTTTTTTATAACCACGGAAACAATAAACCAACAAATTTATGTAGAAGAGTGCTTACAAAAACGGCTTCTGCCATTGCTAAATCTTCATGAGAGTCCTCCGTTATTTTGGCCAGATTTAGCAAGTTGCCATTATGGAAAATTGGCCACTAGCTGGTATAAAGATAAAAAAGTCGACTTGTTCCAAATTGCCCCGAATTAAAAAAAATTACTGGTCGTTGTTTGATAAAGTCAAATCATTTCATCCACAGTAAGCTTCACACAATACGCTCGACATAACCCTATACTAGCTAGTCAACTTCAGCTTACGTTCCTTAACTTACTTTTTAATCATACAGTTTAGCGTCTCCGCTGGATTAAGGGTTGCCATTACACGCCGTCAACTTGTTAAAGGCATTTTATCAATTAACGCTATCAGTATGCATTATTCTGTTTGCCCTCCGTCATTGGCTTCTGCAGCTTACTATTCTCTCTGGGTAGGTTGCTCAAGATCTGATTAGTCTAGGCCTTACTGTTAAACGCTTAGATACTTATTAGATGAAAGATCTTAACTTTCGCTTTCGATTAGTGCTTAACTGGAGAATGCGCTATCGGCTCTAGGACTCATATTAACTCCATGATTTAAAGGCTTGCTTGTAGTTTTGCCTAAGCACTTTGATTTGTTGAAGATATATGATGCTTGTCCCTATTATCGGTGAAAACCACAATATTGGAAAGTTTCTTTAGCAAATGTGATGTGACGCTAATCAGCGTTTAGGAGAGCAATCACTCTGGCATGGCGGTGTTTCAGGTAAAAGTTACTCCGTCGTGTGTAATAAATCAAAAAGATATCAGAGCGTTGCAGCTCATAAGAGAAAGATAAGTCATCTTCTAGTTGACCAAAATGTAAAGTGTGTTTTTAGAAGCAATAAAACGCATATAATTTAATGCTATGACCAAGAATTTAGCTATATTATAAAGATAAGGGTCTGCCATTGTGTTTTCAAAATGATTTCGAATAAATTCCAGCCAAGAGGCGCCGAATTTTTTCTCCTAAGGAGTCAATCTTCTCGGGCTTATCTACGTAGACAACCGACTTCACATAACCCCACAAAAAATTGTTCAGGGATGTTAAATCACACGATCTTGGAGATCACGCCACAGACCCACGACGCGAGATAATGCGCTCACAAAAAGTTTCCTTCACTTAATTGATTGTTTCGTTGGCTGTGTGGCATGTAGCGCCGTCTTGTTGGAACCAAAGGTCGCCCACATCAACATCCTCCAATTCAGGCACGAAAAAGTCATTAATCATGGCTCCATAGCGTTCCCCGTTGACTGTAACATTATGAGCGGCTTCATTTTTGAAGAGATATTGACCAATGATTCTCTCTGTCCATAGAGCACATCAAACAGTGACTTTTTGAGGATGCAAAGGCGTCTCCACAATGGATTGTTTAGTAAGGTACCCATTCAACCAAAAGTGAGCTTCATCGCTCAACAAAATTTTCTTGTGATAATCGCGACCGGTGGCCATCTCGATTTGGGCCCATTGACCGAACGTGTGACGCGCTTGATGGTCATTCGGTTTGTTTATTATGAAAGGGCAAACGAAACTGAGTATAAATCAAGTAACAGTGTCAAGAAGACAAGCTCCGAAAAAAGTATTGCCTCATTAAAAAGCACCAAAAAAGAGCTAATCTTGTGGGAGGAGCTCAAAAAAGGGTTGCGCGCAACAAATACCCTTCGCAAAACGTGTCGATATTTTAAGCGATTAACAATTGGAGACGACTGCAGGTAGGTATTTTTCTTTCATTTAATTTTTTCTTAGACGTTATTCAGCTCCTCGCTATGTTGAGATCCCAGCGAAAGTTTATAGAGAACGCCCAAGACGAGACGTTAAACTCCTCAGATAATAGGAAGTGCAATTAGATCTTGAGGGCATGGAAGACACAGTTGCTTAAGTTACTAGCAATTACACATTGTTGACACATTCAACAGTTCAAACACGCGCTGTCGCATTGCATTCACAGTGAAGATGTTAGCGCGTCGGAGAGGCCGACACGCAAGTTGTTGCAACAATCAAGTGTCATTTTACCTTAACAACACCAACGACGATGCCAGCAACTGAAGTAGCCACAGATGCAACTGTAAGAAGGGCAGATATGTATGCGCGCTAAGTTCAGTCAAACAAACATTCATATGTCAAGTAAGTGAGTAAGTAGTGTTGTATAGCCAGCAAAAAGCAGGAAAACAGATGGGCAAGCAGATCGGAGAAGACCAACAAGAAATAGTTTAAATACAAAATAAACGTGTGAGGCAGCTAGGGAACGTAAAAAGGTAGATACTCGTATGTACGAGTATGTACGTATGTATGTCGGAATGCAAGTGTGTGTTTGCTTGAGGGTAAGCGGCTGTGTGTTCATAAAAGATGTGAATAAGAAGATGCCAGTATGAATAAATTGCCTGCTGGCTGGCTGGTTGGTTGGTTGGTTGGTTGGTTGGTTTGTTGGCTAGCATTGTGCAGCTCACATTCGTTTGTCCACAGCGCAACATTCTCTATATACAAACATAAATATGTATGTATGTATTTATGTATACATTTATGTAGACACACTTATATGAGCATACAAACATGCTAAGCCCACAAACACACAAACACACACACAAACACTTGAAAAGTAAACATTTTTGTGGCAACATTTGAGTGAGTGAGTGCATTGCCGCTGCCATCCGTTGCCATCACTTCGATTCGCGCCACAACCTAAATAACCGCTTACCACATCCCGCCACACGTCGCGCCATCACACCCTACACGCATCAACACATTCAGCGACTGTTGCTCATCTAAATTTCAACTGTACGACACCCGCGCCAGCGACTACTGCATGCCGCGCCAATGCATTAATTTTGCTCCAACATCTATTGTTGTTGTTGCCGCAAGCGCATTACTTGCTGGGGGGTAAATAGCGGCGACGCTCAAAGTGTTGAAATGTGTTGCTGCCTCGATTGCATAAGTGCCCCAGTAGAATGCCACAAAAGCAGCAGCGCCGAGTGTTGAAAGAGTGCGGCAGCAAGTGGTGGAGAGTAGATGAACGTTGCAGTGAAAGAGCGAGGTCGTTGTGGAAATAGTGTGGAATGGGCGCTCATCGCATTGCCTCGACAAAATGCTGGGTCGCTTGTGCTTGCTGGGCTGTTTGGCTGTTGGCTGTCGCATGGCGGCACGTACTTATACAGAACTACAGCAGCTATGGGGGCATTCGTGCAACAAGCTGGGGCATGCAGCTGCAGCTGTCGACCAGCCACTGGTGGCGCGCAAAACAGGAGCTAAAGGAGATGCAGACTTACGGCGGCTGGCTTGGTTGGTTCGGTTGGTTGGTTGACTTGTGGCTCCTGTCTGCCTGCTGCAAGCTGTAAACTGCCTCCTGTTGCCTATTTGCCTGCGTGCTTACGTTGCACCTCGTCAGCTTGTTGGGTCGTCGGCTCGCTTGCGCACCTCCGTGGCTGCACAGCTTAACTTGACTGCGTTTGGTGCATGTTATTGCTGCCGTCTGACACGTTAAGTTTCATGCGACTTCTGTTCTTTTGTCTCATTGTTTGTTGCATTTAATTTTGTGATGTTGTTGTTACTGAATTGTGTTTGTTTCAGTTTCAATTTCAGCTGTTCATTTAAGCTGCATTTGCGCTTACACCCAGAACGCCCCAATTTTTTTTTTTTTGTTTTTGATTGAAATCGAGGGTGTAAAAATGGTGCAGACAGGAAGTGAGGGGTTTGATAATCAATCAACGTAAGTTAATTTGAAAATCTGTTGGAGTTAAGGGCACAAGCGAGCATGAAAACGTATTAATAGTCGGATTATTTGAAGACTTCAGCCAGCGATTGAACGCGTTAAATTGAAGTCTCACGTCAGTTTCGTTACATAGCTATCTATTTCCAAGTGCCTGAGTTGGAATCACCGTCACTTGGAATTTCTCAGATCATTTTTATATATTTACTTTCTTACTTAATAATTATGAATGTACATTAAGTACACTATCGTCATGTCGTTGAACTCTGAGCTGAATATTTTCAACATAAAATAGCTAACCACGATGATCTTGGTTATGTTTATTGACCTCTAAGCTGTAACACAATACACCACATGGCGGAAATAAACGCCGATAGCTCGAAGGCCTCCTAATTGTTTTTTTTTTTTTTAATAATACAAGCGACTGTGAAAACAGGGTGAACCGAATAAACCCAAACAATGATACCGAAAAAAACGAAGCTTCTTTATAGGGCCGATCTCGACCATTTTCAATAACAACCTACCTTGTCTGAAGAGCAATCAAATTTCAATCTCAATTTTTACTCAAGTTATCGTGTCCACGGATAGACGCACGGACGGACAGTATGTGTTAAATTGATTCGTCTTTTCATTCTGATCATTTGATTATATTTGTCTGTTACAAACAATCGTAATGCGAACAAAATTAATGCGCAATTTCGCTCGGATATAAAATGTGCGCTTGTTTGCTCCATACAAGACAGGGGCCTTTTTTTAGCGCGATGTAGGCTCTTTACTTCGTCTCAAATATTCTGTTTCAGCTGTCTAATAGTTTCTGATTTATTAACATTAACTATGTCGTTTAAAGTGGGGCGCAGATCTATAGTTTGCTTAGCTAAGATCTTGTTGGAACCAAAAATCCAAAAATTATCTGAATGCTTCAACGTTCGAGAAATGCCCAATTAGCCGGAACGACGACTCATAGATTTCTCGCATAGAAAATTTAATTTTAATGCAATTTTAATTAATAAATATTTTTATTTTCAAAACAACCAAATAACTCACTTACATATACTTACATACATATACATATATATGACGCTGTTCGAACTTTCGATTTCATTTTGACTCTTTGCAATTTTATATATTTGTGTGTGTGGAAATTTCGCTGTGATGAGTCAGCGATCAGAATAGCTGACGAAACAGTTGACAGGAAACGAATGTTGAAAGCAATGAACTTAACTGGTTCCGAAGTTATATCACAGAATGGTAATAAGAAATGGTGAATGAATGGCAACTTTGTCACAATAGAGATATCAGTCCATATCGGTTCACCCCATTATATTAGCTCCGAAAAGTGCAGTTTAAGAACGAAAGCATCGAAGGAGTTAAACCCCTAAAGTATCTACATAGTTATATTTGCGTATCTGGGAAGGAGGTATAACTAAAACTTTGATCAGCAGATCTATAATTAAAAAAATTCTGTAAAACAATTGTTATATAAGATAATGGTGTGGGATGGAAATTAGCCCTTTCCATGCGTTCCAGTGGCGCGACTATGGCAATCTTCTAATCATTTCAAACTCTCAGTCGACTTTGAAACCGCCTGACCAACATAATATTCAGCGACAGAGCTAGCACTTGAGTTGGTGACTAGGTTTGAAGGTAATTTTAGAGACTTTTTTGTGAAATGAGATGTGGTAAGAATTTTGTCGTAGCATTAAAGCGTCAGCGGCTTACGAAAACTTATATTTTTTTAAATGAATATCATAAATTAATTGTTATTTTGTGATTTTTAATTTTTCAACAACTTTTAAAAGCTTTTCTATTTTTATTTTAATTTTTTCATCAAACATAATTGTTATTTTGTGACTATTATTTTTCAAACAATTTTAATTCGCTTTATTTCAAGATTTAGATAGAAAAAAAAAATTAAATTAATAAGAATGAGACGCTGAACGATGATTGAAAAATGTGGACTCGGGGATGATGCAAATGCTGCAACATTTTTGTATGCCAGTGAAAATATATGTTCAGGAATAATTTTTTGTTTCATCTCGTTAGAGCTTTAAACCACTACAGTTAAATTAAAGTAGATAACACTGTACTAGGTTCTTGTACCGTTTTTTCGATTTTTCTTTTTTTTTTTTGTGAAACTTTGTAATTTTTAAAATAGCATTCTGCAATTAATCGATTATTCAAGCAAGTTGGTTAATTAATTACTCAATAAGGTTTTAACTGCTCAAATCGATAATTAAACGAGCTCCTTAAAATATGAAAACTCAAACAAATGAAGAGTATTCGTTAAAAAAAATTGCTTTCAAATATTTGTATCGTAATTTTTACAATGAAAGATATATATTAGTCGATTTTTATAAAAAAAGCGAAAAAAAAAATTAATAATAAAATATTTCACACCGGAAAGCAATCATTAAAAGGGAATAACTCACAGACGATGCAAATAAATGGAACTTATTTGTTATATATGAATTAAGAGAGCTTTGAAACTTTGAATATTCATTACGATTACTCGATTAACTTAGCTTTTAAGAAATAACAATTTCCAATTAATCGAATAATTGAGTCCATTACTTTGTGATCAATTACAATTTTGAATATTATTTGATTTTGAGCGGCGCTCTATTTGCGTTGTTATCAATTTGTGAATATAAGTATTTATATATGTATGTAATATGTCTGGCTTTAAAAAGCGATATATATGTATATGTAAAGTCATAAGTCGGTTCATTCCATTATCCTCTCTAACCTCTCCTTAGGACTTGAGTTGAATTTCAACAAAACAAAAAAAAAATATAAATGGTAAATGAATACATAAATAAGCCGTTCACGTTGTGCTTTAAACTCGAGCTAATGGGTCGTTTTGGTGCTTAAACTCAAACACTATTCATAAAGTCGGAGTTTATTTACTTTAAATACTACTTTTATTTTTTGGTGTTTATGGACATGAAAACCTTGTTTGGGACTAGCACCCCTATGCTGGAAACTGTCGGTACGCTACGAATCATAGAATCGGTATGCTCAAATCCGATTTTCGTAATCGTAAATTAGAAATTCGTAGATTGTTTTCGCAATTTGTAGATTCGGTATGCCGGAATCCGTCGGAGCGGTAATTTTTTCGGAAATTTTGTATGAACAGCGACTAATGTCGGAGCGAAATAAATTTTAGAAATATTAAAAGTGTATAAATGCAAAAATAAGAAAATTTGTACATATTTAATATAAACTATGTAAGAAAAATGAAATTTATTACACATAATCACATAATCACCCCTATCGTGAGTTTCGTTTTCGCCCGAAATAGTTGACTTTTCACTGTTCGCATATTATAAATTTCGGGCAAACATTTTGCGCCTTCGAACATTGGTTTCCCTTATCGGCAACACTTATTTCGGGCGGAAATAGTTGGCAGATTAATTGAATTTTGAGAGGCGAAAAATTACACGGATTCAAAATGTAAGTAATTTAATTTAAATTTTTTCAAAAAGTATCGCCCATTCCAAAAAAAAAAAACAGTAAATAAAGTTCAAAGAGTGATGTAATTACATAGGTAGAATGCTGGAAAAGACGAATATTGCAAGAGGATTTGTAAAAGAAAACAAGAAAAATGTAGCTGAGTTATTAAAACAGAAATGGAAATGGAGCTAAATAGTTGGGGCCTGCAATAAAAAATTAGTTCAAATGGAGAGGAGTACACCATTTATTTTTAAATGTGCGCAGAAATAATATTTTTTTATGCAAATAGGCGTAGGCCGTTTTACCCATTACGGGAATAATATGGACGCGACAGCCGAAAACGGTTACCTACACCTTCACGCGCTTAGCTACCCAACTGGCGGAATAACAAATTGTAGTCGTCAAAATTCTAGAAAATTGAAAAATTTTGTCAAATTACTATTTCATTTAAATTATTTGATAATTTTAAATATCAAGTATACACAATTCAGAGTTGTAATTTACATGTTCAAATTTTCGGAGCGAAGGTTTATTTCGGTTGGAACTCGCAAAAGGCGGGCGAATGTTAAAATTTTGAGTTAAATTTTTTTCGGGCAAAACTCCCGATAAGTGTGAATATGTTCACACGTATGTATGTGTGTATGTATTAGCGAAGATCACAAACAAATCGTACGCATGTTTCTTGCATGAATGCTTCTTTGTTGCGGCGAAAACTTGTCACAATTCTTTAAACCATTAAACATTAGCATATGAGAGCAATGAATTCGACAATATCACACATTTCATCATTTAAGAAATTTGTATTTAGATCATCTCTTAACAATATACATATCGCACCCCAAACCGAAAACCGTCACAACTCAAAATTTTTTAAAATCGCTTTTATCTCATAAACCTTTTCCCAGAATACTTCCCAACATGCTCCGAAAATTTCTTCATCGTTACTAGAGAACGACCGAACTTCGGCTTCGGCTTCGGCCATGTTCGGCCACAAAAGTTCGGTTCGGTTTCGGTTCGGCTTTGGCCAAAAAAAACCGAACTTTGGCCGAACATATGCCAATTTTTAATAATTTAAAAAAAATTGATAGATCCTCGTTTTAAACAAAAATATTTCACACAAAGTGATATCGAGCTTTGTTAAAATGCCATAAATGACTATCTTAAAAGTGTATCAGTACTGATAGAAAATGTTGCGATTATTTCGCAGCCTGATTGTGTAGTACATTCAGAAACAAGTCAAAGCAGCCTTTGGGATTTACATGATACTGATATGCTTTGCAGTAATAATACTGAAAGAAATTATTCATTAAATCACGAATTGGAAACTTATCTTAATGAACATTTACTGCCAAGAAATTGTAATATCTTTGAATACTGGTATCAAAGCCCATATTTTCTGTTGAAAAAAATTGCTTTAAAATATTTGTCTGCTCCTCCATCAAGTGTGTCTAGTGAGCAATTGTTTAGTACTGCAGGTCAGCTTTATACCGATAGACGGAATCGGTTGCAAGGTGAAAATGCCGATAGGCTATTATTTTTGCATTACAATATAAAACTATTTGATTTCAAATATCAGCAATTTAAGTTTTTTGTTAACTTTACTATGATACATTAGTATGTTTAAGCTATGAACTGAAATGGTTGTGATTTTAACCAATGTACCTTTTTTAAAAATTAAAATAAAAGTATAAATATAGAATTTTTAAAACTCATGATTATTTATTATTTTGGACCTGGAAAATGTTCGGTTCGGCTTCGGTTCGGCTTCGGCCAAAATTGGCCGAAGTTCGGTTCGGTTCGGTTCGGCCTTGAAAATCCATGTTCGGTCGTTCTCTAATTGTTACTATCTTATATACTGGAAAAGTACGTTTAAAATATTACAACCATTTTTACATACAATTATTTACTTCTTTTGGATATTAAAAAAAAAAAATTGAAATCCTTTTTCCACATAAACTAGTTCACGGAATACTTCCCCAACTAGTCCAGAAATTTTTTCGTAGTTACTATCTTCGTTTATTGGAAAAGTATGATTATAAAACCATCATCATTATTGTAGAGACTGTTTGTTTTGCCTCTTCTGACCATTTGAGATTTTTTTAATTGTGACTGTTTTTGGTTTAAGGTGCGATAAGTACATAAGATGCATATTCATGCAATTCTGCCTTTATTTAACAAAAACTTCTTATCATGTTGCTTATAATGGGTTATAAATGTTGATATTAAATTTCACTCTTCACTTGCAATAATATTGGTATATATTTCTGCTAAATGTCAAATCAAGAATTTCGAACGTTTAATTTTGGTTGGCAACGCGGTTAATAATTACGATCGGATTTCAGCATACCAATTTTCGAATTTGCGGAACGGAGCTAGGAACATACACGTGTAAGTTTCGGCCGTACTATTGAAAATTGTGGCCGAATTGGGGAAAAGTATGGTCGCATTGTTAACTGTTATAACAGTTCAACAAAAAAATGTCAAACCAAACTCCGGGTTTGTTTAACACCCCAAATTTAACGTTTGACAGTAGAAAAAAAACCTTTAAATCGAGTTTATGCCGCAACGTGAAAATTTTATAAAGTTTTAAGTACGGTCATTCAGATTACCTCTATTCAATTATTAAGTCATAGGTAGGCATAAATCGGTACAAGTAAATCCAAGTACATACTCGATACTTTTTACAATTTACCAAGTATTTTTGTACTCGATACTTTTTAATGCGATCCCAGCAGGTATCCGAAAAAGTACTTGAATCGGTCCTCTGAAACAATTCGATATTTAGCCGCCACACCATCGAGAGTTGGTTATAGTACAAAAATGAAGCGCAAAAATTGTCTGTCTTCGGCAGATAAAGTAACTTGAGAGTGATGTTTTTGGGAAATAAAAACATAAATTAATTTATTTTCTTAAACTTATTTTATATGAAAAAATTGTATACATATATTAATCTTGTTAAAATCTTTTCGTTTGTTTGTGAAATCCAATACTATACAAAAAGAATTCTTGCTTTCAATTTTCTATGAAAAAATGCTAAAAGATAAATAATCTCGTAAACATACATATTTTATGTGAAACCAAATGCAAAAATTTTGAAAAATATGCAAAATCGTAGTACTCGTATCAAGAGCTCAACATTTTCCCGATATTGGTTATCGATACCTTGATTGATACAAGTACAATTACTGGTTTGAATAACACCTTGATGGTATCTATTAATCCCTAGTCATACGTGAGTTTTACTAAATTTAAAAAATTTAAATGGTGAATGAATATCTACTGATTGAAGATCTTTTCCAATGCTGACACTTTGAATAATAAATTTTAGAAGATTGCCTATGATAATCGCTGCCGTTTTCTTTGCTGTGACAGATAAGGAGACCAACCCAGTATTTACAGTTACTGTTAAGGCAAACGTGCTTGATTTAAGGCATTTTGGGTTTCAAGTTGTTATCAAGCTGGCAGATTCTGAATTCTACCGGGAGTTTGTTAGTCGAGAGTTTTGTTTTTCCCAAGAAAGAAATCCTCAGGGAGCATATTTTTCTCTGAGAATCAGCTGTTTCGTGCACATTTGACATTTCTTTTAAGGGTTAAAGTGTAAACAAATTTTACGTAAATCTTGCAAGAAAGTGTATTTAGTAAAATAAACTGAGAAATTGTGTTTTTGAATAAACAAAAATTGTATTACATTGCATTGCGCTTGGTAGTAGAGGGGGCGGTGTAGTTAAGAATTGCGCGAAGACAGCTTAGGGACTCCATGAATCCTTTTGTGGCACATACTTATTTTGATCTGTTCAAACCTGAAATTATTCAATAAAGTAATCAATTTCAGACATATCTATACTCTTATTGTGTGATCAAACCTTCTTCTTCTACTGTGAAATGTTCTTTATTGGTGATCCTGCGGAGTTTAACTCAGTTTCTACGTTCTTCCAGAAACGAGCAACCTCCTCTTTGTTGCCATTGTGGAATCCACGTGCAATATCGGGCCTCTTATCCATTAGACCTCTTAATATTTTTTTGCTTATTTTTGTTTGTGGTTTTTGACATAAGAAATTCCAAAAAAAAAACATTTGATTTAAGCAATTTTATATTTAAAAGAGAATAACTTACAGTTTTGCAGAAAATCCCCATTTAAATATTAGCGAACATTTTCTTTTCACACCTTTTTTAGCATTCGTGATGCCTACTTTTTTGCCGAAAGACATTTTTCCTTTTCCGAAGATAGTGCGTGATAGTGGGAATGGGAAAAGAGAATAAATACCCAGGGAGCTTTAATTTATAATAGCGAGAAAAGGATTCGAGAGAAATTTCCGCGCGCGTTTCTATTCAGAATCGGGCTGTATATGTTTCCTAGAACTGATAGCAAATAAAACACATTCATACTCGTTCATACGTGTATACACAGTTTCTCAAAATATTTTCATTCCAGTTTTTAACAGCTCATAATACACACTCATGTATGTACATAGTAAGTTGTATTGCTTTAAATACTTAAAAATATCGCCTTTTTAATCAATTTGCTTTCTTTTTTTTTGTTCTTTTGTTCAAACTGGTTATTTTTGTTTAGCGATAATTTGCTTAACTACAGATTTCTCGCTCTTTACAATACAAATCATTTAATGTGCACAAGAAAAGCCACTGACGAAGTTACCTACATACAAATGTATGTTTCTGTGTACAGACGTGTGTGCTGAGATATATTTTATCTTTCTTTGTTGTTTCTTACTTATTTTGGGTTGTAGCGTGACGAAACGTGATTGATTTGTGCGAGGAATGCTTGCTTTCATTATAAACTGGGGTGGACTTAAGTGTGTAGGTACATACATACATAATATTACTGACAGACGGGCGTACTTATGCAGATAAACAGGCACATATTCATATCTGTATAGTATTTTATGCCTGACAGACGACACTTATCTGCATTTCGATATCATCTGATTTGACGAACGAAATCAAGCTCAAAAAAAGCTTAAAATTATTCTCTTAAATGTGCTTAATACTTAATAAACATTTAGACTTGAGCTCAACTTGAAAAAGTTAGTTCTCAACTTGATCTCAAATGTGATTCTCCAATTGGTCTCAAACGTTTAGTAGCAGTACTGACATAAATATCGAAAATATATTTTCTTCCTTTCGAATTTAAAACACCGTGAAGTATGTAAATTCATTATACTCGTACTTTATTGCTTTTGATAGTCATATGAGAATACCAAAAAAATCAGAAGATTTGGAGAAATACGTTGGATATCAACTTGAGAACTATGAATTTCTCCAAGGTTTGAGAAATTTGGAGAAATACGGTGGATATCAACTTGAGAACTATGAATTTCTCCAAGGTTTGAGAAATATTTTTTGATGTTTGTTGGGTAAGATCAAAATAAAAAATACATTGGCACATGCGAAATTCTTAGCAGGATGCCAAAGCCTTGTAAGTTTACACTTCCCGACATTAGAGAAATTAAGTTGTGCGAAATTTGTGGGTATATTTTATTTGCTGTCACGAGATAAATAACTTATACACCTGCATACTATTCCATGAATGATCGCCACTTTTGGGAACGAGACGAGTCTTCAAAGGTAGAAAATCGTTTCAACCAAATTTTTCATTTCAAGAGAAATGCATTTAGCAGAATTTGTGGAAAAGTAGAGGGCATTGAAAAGGTGAACAGAAAAATATGAGACGAAGTATTCTTCAAAAAATAGTGGCTGTCTTACTTTTCGCTTAGGAATATAGAACTTTTACAAGTCTATTTGGAAAAGGATGCAGTACAACAAATCTAAAATATCACATTTTAATTTTTTTTTAATAACAAACACTTTTGTCAACAGCTGTAGCAATTTTGCTCGTTCACAATAGTAAAAGTTCTGTCCGATGTGGCAGCAGTGCCATATTTAAATCACAATAAGCAGTACTTATGCACAAAATTTGCATGCATACCTACGAATGCTTAAGTGCATTTAGAAGATGATTATGCGCGAGTTTATACAGATGAAGGCTACTTATCTACATAACATGCTCGTCTGTCAGTCCTATTAGTTCTAGTTATGCTAATCCCGGTTTCATGAGTTTTTCGAAATAAAATAATTTACCGAAGACTTGTAAGTTATTTTAAGATTTAAAAAAAGGAAGCTTCATACTCCAAAATTTTTATCCAGACCGTCGAGCTCTCGCTGGCAGAACATTTTCCAGCTTTATCCCACATAAATTATGTCTCACTGCATTATTTTACTCCTGCAGAGCTCCTATTGTGCTCAAACGAAGCGTGGCCTAATAGCAGATAGCAGGTGTCTTCATGCGCTCGCTAAAAACGAATAACTTGATCAGCGCTAGCGTAAAAAAAACGTTAAATAAGGTATCGTACAACGCAAAACTGTATAAAATAGTTGAAAATTGTTCTCAAGAGCGAGTTGACTGGCAATACTTCTTTCTCATTTGAACATAATTTTTAGCAAACCAAGCCTTGACTGCGACAATGTAATGAGCTTAGTCGATTTATGCACATCGAACAGTGTAGACGTCCCAGGAACTGGTATCACGCTTTCCTGTCCCTCGATCTATTTGGTGAAGCATTTTCAGCCTCTGAAGATAACCGCGTAATCTAATGGATATTTTATTTATTTATATATTTATTTACAAGTATTAATCTAGATATATAGCATTCCTCACATACTACGTAGAACTAACCTTAAGTGAAAATAAACATTATTTATAAGACCAAAGCCTTTCAAAGTTATGTGTAGAAGAAACGAAATGAATTCCCAGAGTATTTGAAAGCAAATTAAGTTCTTTTAATGTCCGAGGTCAAGGCGCTTAAAATGCGTTCGAGAAGGAACGCAGAATCAATCTCAAAACTTAAGATGTCAAAGACGAAGAGGAGTGAGAGAATATTCCTTCTAATTTATGATGGCTTAAGCTTAAGGTTAAACACCAAACATCTAGCATTGTACGGAGGTATTGGTTTTACAGAGTTAAGCGATCGTAGAGCAAATTACACAAACATTTTCTAAATACCTTCAAGTCTTTTAATGTATGTAACAGCCGTGATACGGTCTCCATATAAATACAACACATTCCAGCTTGGAGCGAACAAGCCAAGTATATAACAACTTCAGAGTGCAAGGATCTGGTGAAATCTGGACAAAATTTGACGAAGGAAAGTAAGCATTAGATTATGAAACAAGAATTTTGTATCACATACCAACCCAAGGTGAGAAATTTCATCGAGAATGGTGAGGCGAGCGTCATTAATGAAGTATATATGCAGTAGGAATAAGGAAACGAGACTTCGAGAAATAAAGATGAAAAGATTTACCAATATTTGATTGCACTTGCTCTTTTCTACACCACAATATTATATTATTTAGGTCTGATTGTGGCTTTAAGGAGTCTGAGTGCAACGAAATTGTGATAAAAATTTTAAAGTCATCCGCTTAAAGAAGAAAATTAGTATTTACGATGCAATCAGATAGAACAAAACGAAGAATAAAGAATCCGTAATACTAGGCGTAATAGGAGCCACACAAAATTACGAAGGGTAAGGTAAGGTAAGACTCCACCCAAGACAAGAACACAGAATGAGAACCAATAGTTATTAGCTAATGAGGAAATTAATGGAGTTTTCTTTTCTCGAAAAAAAGGTTGCCTTCGTATATTGTAACTTTTGCATTATACTATCTGTCATCTCGAAAAATGACTATATTAGAAGAAATTGTTGCAACTTTGATTGATCAGAGTTCAATAAAGTGGAAAATGGACAAGCAACGTCTTGAAAGAGCTGAGAAAAACAGACGGGGCAACATTATTTCGAGAAAAGAAAACGCCAAAAGATTGAGTGCTTGAACTTGAACTTGAGAATATACAACATTTACTTGGAGACATTCATTAAAAGCGGGTTTGTTACCGTTGTTCGTTTATACCACAGAACTCGAATTGTGATACCCACGAAATTGAACGGCTATAGTTCGTTATCAGTCCTTTTGTCGGGAAGACTTGAGAAATCTAAGTAATCTTCGATAAAAGTCTGCCCACTCAAAATACGATTTTAATAAACGTAGTTCGAATGTGAGCTCAAATTGCTTATCACAGCAATCTTCTCGTTCATCTGCAGTAACTCGATTGAATGAAATATTTTTATTTTTGGAGAAGTTCGTACACAAAATAGTCTCGCTTATTAAAAATCTGCTACCAAATTTACGCTCAGGTAGTAAATGTAGCAAGGCTTTTTCATCCTTACTATCGTCCGTTACATTCCTTCTTTCTCTAATTAAGTTATTCTCTACTCGATGACATCAATCAGCCGCGCAGAGGCATTTCTGCAAAGAATAAGGGACAGTCATTGCAGGTGAATGCTTTTAAGTATATTTCCTGCAAGATTTCGAACATCGAAGTGTTCGTATTTATGTGGCTGCTCCAGCTCAGTGTACGGTTAGACTGAGAAGCTTGTGTAATCAGAAACACATTGAGCGAACCGGCTGCAACTTTTAGTGAAAAAAAACCGCAAAAGTTGGAATGGACAGTCAACGTTCACACATTCACTTGAACTTATTTCTAAATTATTGTCTGCTGCTATTTAGAGAACACTTGGATCCAAATTGTGAGCTACCTCAATTGCATACAAATAATAGTTTGGTAAATGGAATGGCGCTCAGACAATTCTTCGCAGTAGATCTCATCATTACATTAAATGTAAACCGAAATCACTGCATTAAAATTATCGTTAACATTGGCTTACCTAACGTATTTTACGTTTGTACAAATGTATACATATATGCCTTCTTGTGCCTTCATTAAATGCCAACGAAGTGACTCACATCAAAGCAATGTTATCTAGAAACAAGATGCGAGTTGGTAAATGCAACGATGGAAAATTTCAAAGACAGATATGTATGTATGTATGTACATATATGTACATACATACATATGTAAGTGGCATTTGACTGTTTTTATTCCACACATATTTTTTTTTTTCGTTTTTGATTTTATTTTACTACTTGCATGTATGGTATAAACTTTTTATAAAATACACGCATTTAAATTCCAAAGCAATTGCTGATGTTCAACAACTGACACATCAAATCTCATTTTGTCAACTTAATAAAACTGTAAGTGATGTTTGGAGTACATGGTAAAACAAAGGCCAAAGGAAACACGACAACAACAATAACAAGAACAGCAACAAACTATAAAAGAAATAAAAAGAAAAAAAAAACAAATCGCATAGGAAATTCATGAAATATTGATAGTACTCTAAGCAGAGACGAGATACTTGCACATAGCTGACAGTGAGAAGGGAAAGAAGGTCGATGACAGGAAGCAAGCAAAAGACAAGGGTAAAAGAGAGAGAGAGAGAGTGGAAACACAAAAGCGAGATTGTGGTTAAAATGAAGGATTTGTTTAGGGATCGCATACGAGTAAGGTATCTACAGAGGTGGTCATACCGACGTATGATACGAGTGAGTACATAAACTGTGGAGCTGCAAGCATGCAGGCGAACCAATAGAAATTTATTATGCGAGTATGCATGTTTGACTACATATTTGTTTGTACCGCAGGCACCGAGAAGATTGCACTTTTGCACTGCCGACGGTCTAGGCAAGTGTATAAAAAAAAGTGTGTTTGTTTGAAAAGTAAGTACGGCAGTGTAGCGCTGCCGAGGTGGTGAGACCAATGCGACTAAACTAGACACATGCAACATTTTCTATGCTCGTCGCAGGCATACATATGTATGTACATATGTATGTATGTATGTATGCACGAGTATGTCCACATTATAGACTCTTCCAGACTGCAACGTCACTAGCAAAGCTGGCAAAGCGGCAACGAGGTTAAAATAAAATATTTAGAGCAGACGATAAGGGAGCGAAATGTTGCTTGGAATGCTTAGAAGATGGCAAGCCGGAGAGTCGACAGAGCCGGAAGTAATGTACATATGTATGTATGTATGTATGTACTATAAAGCAAAGTGGAAATCAGCGTGTCAAGCAGGCGCATGAGTCGAGTAGAAGTAGCGCAAGAGCGGCGGCGACGCTGTTGGCCTAAAAATAAGTTGTTGCAAAGGCGGAAAGGACTTGCTGCTGCTACGTGCTTTTTTGTTGTCATTTTTCATCAAGAGTATAGCTCTTCGTTTTTTTTTTTTTATCTGTAAAACTGCTTTTGCTTGCACAATGACAAGCTGACATTACTGCCTGGCATGTCTTGCAGGAGTGTGTACGTACAAGTATGAAGCATCATGTTAGACGCCTGCCACCACTCCTTCCCCTACATCACCCACTACTTGTTTATTTTCTTTTCGAAGCGCCTACATGACTTCAACGTCCTCTTAGCTGGCCGTGACGTCCTTGCTTGACGCAACGCATTCGGTTGCTGGCGCTTTTGTGCGAGGCAAGCGTGAAGGCGAAACAAATAACACCACTAAAATGAAACTGCAACAACAATAGCAATGCTAGCAAGCAGGCAGGGTTCGGTCGTAACTAGGCTGTCGTTGTAAATTTTATGGATTGTTCCGAGTTGCTGCCTCCAATCGACAAGCACTCGCAAAGAAACACACGCGCAAGGACACAAATATTTACGCGCAACGCTGCTAATGCTATAGCTGTAACACTTTTGGTTGCTATTGCTTTTCTCACTTAAAATGAATTTTCACAGCATTGCATGTTGTCTGAAAGTTTTTGCTGTGCGCAAGAAAAAAGAGGTCGTCGAGTTGTCGAGTCGTTGGTGGCGGCGGTGGCGGCATCGGTGGCCGGCAATGGCATTGTTGCTTGCCGCTTGTCGGTCCTGGCAGTTAAACCGAGTCGTGGCAGTAGTAGCTAACTTGACGTTGGCAACAAGCACATTTATCATTATTTGCCGGAATAAAAGCAAAAGCAGGCGCAAGCGCCAACAGTAACAGCAAAGGCGTACAACTCCAAGCAAGGCAAAGGCGAAGTTATTACTTTGTGGCTCAGGTCGGGACAGCAAATGTGCGAGCTGATGTTGAGGCGATGGCGTAGGCGAAGGCGAAGGCGTCTGCCAGCTTCAAGTCACTGCTAACAGTTTGCTGCTGCACAAGGGTGTATATAACCACACTTACTTATGTACATACATACATAGAAACTCGCCTCAGTTAGGTGTCTGGCGCTTTTACTTATCCTTAGCCGCGAAATTATTGAAATTTATTAAATTTGTTTGGCGCCTTCATTTCGTAGCTAAGCGCTGTGGGTTTGTTTTATGCTCATTTCTAAAAGTGAACTAATTTTATGAGGTTGTGCGTTGAATGGCTCTTCCGAGAGTCCACGGATCTTTTGCGCAACGTAGGTCTTTGGCAAGATATAGTTAGTGCGATCCAACGGCCTTTCCTTACAGAACCTCAATTGTCTACAGAAGGAAGAACAACTTGACAACATGGCGTTGACAATGAAAATACCAGCTTCAGCCCCATCTTTGACACATCTGTAAATACTACTAAGCAATCTGAGGGCTGTACTCTCTCCAGTTTTTACGGATTGGGAATTTACTGCTGTTTAACGTACCTAGGTTCTTCGGCAGAATATAGTCAACGATAAGTGCCTTAAACTCAGGTGGACATCTGTTGAGGATGGACTTTGCCTAAACTGCTTCTCTGCCAGAACACCAAACAGCTGAGTTTTGGGTCAACGTAACTATTGACAGTAGGTTAAGCCAAACGTTCAAGTCATCCGTTGGACAGGAAATAAGTTGTTGATATTCCTGCTCAGGCATTCGTAAAGCCGCTGATGAAAGAGAAGAAAAATTTTGTGGGGTCCTTCCAATATGCTGGGCTTTAGTGTTCACTAAGAGGTAGCTTCCATGACGCAATCGAAGGTGACAATAATTTGTATCAAAGACTGCTTCTTTGAGTACTTTGAGCGCATATTGGAGCGCTTCCCAAAGTCTCGTATTCCATATCGAATTGATTAGGACATTGGGGACGTACATATGTATGTACGTATGTAAGTTTTCATATTATATATATATATATTATTGGCGCGTACACTATATAGCTCAGTGTTTGGCCGAGCTTCTCCTACCATTTGTGGTGTGCGTCTTCATATTATACCACAAATGGAGGGACCTACAGTTTTGTGCCGACTCCGAACGGCAGAAGTATTTAATGAGAAGCTTTTTCATGGCAGAAATACCCTCGTAGGTTTGCCATTGCCTGCCGAGGGGTGACCGCTATTAGAAAAAACTTTTTCTATTATTAAGATTTTGTTTGCCCTGACTGAGATTCGAACCTCGAACTCACCGGCATATCAAGTTATAGCACGCACCGCTACCAACTCGACGACAGCGGCATCCTCAGTGGAAGTAAAAAAAAAGCCTTTATACTTAAAAGAAGATTAGAGATAATGAGCGACAAGAAAATAAATTGACCATGAGTCCCCTCAATCTAAGCAGATAATAAGTTTTAGTTATGATGAATGTTGTCACTAACAAAATTTCGGGTAAAATAATGATGCCGAACTCCATATTATTGATGATGGAACTGGCTGACCTTCGGCTGAGTATGACAAAGCTCGAATATTTCGATGGCAGCCTGCTTATAATATTATATCCGTCTGCAACGAACTAGTTAGAGTGTCAAAGAGAACACGCGATGAACACGCTCAACACATGACTACTAAATGGCTATTATTTAGTAATTGGAAAACCGTGCAAAGGCGCAAACAGTACATCGCCGTCTCTCTCTCTCTTCAAGGCTGTATAGACAGCAGGAGCCGTCATGTACGCCTACCGCTGTCGGATATTTTTAACAAACGAAGTGTCTAGTCAACAAGTTTCCGGCAGTCACGTCTGCTCAGTGAGTGCAAGTACATATGTAGAGAGTCCTTGTTAGATTGAAGACAATACTCGTATAAGTTTTGTTTTCCAGCATACTTTTGACGGTTTGATTATAGAGGTATCAAACTAAAGGTTTTTCTTCGGTGAAAAGACCTGTCGAAATGCCGCCAATGATTTATAAGTCTTGTGCTTCAAGTGAGATTTCCACTACAGTTTTCGTAAAAGATATCGTCAAAGGTTCACTTCGGGAGAAGTATGAATTGCGACTCTTTTAGAAGTCTAGAGAACAGCACAAGTTTGCGTATAGCTGTTTGTTAGACCGACTTCGTTGTACTCATTATACAAATATTTTTAGAGGTAGTTTCACTTTTAATTTTCTGTTCGACAGCAGACGGCCAATATTGTCACTACGTTGAAAAATACATTGGTGATTTTAATTTTAATTGTATTGTATTTCAAACACAAATCGTGTTATGTATTTGCATAGATATGTGTCATTTATTGGATGTATATTTTTTGAATGTTATTGATGAATGTAAATGTGCTATTTGTTGTAAGTATATTCTTCCAACCTAGCTGACGATTAGTAGTCAAGGTTACGTGTATTTAATGTTATATTATAAGTTCTAATAAAATTAATAAAAAACAGTCTGGTGGAGTAAAAATCAAGGTTTATAAGATTTGTTGTTGTAAGTTGCATTTACATGAGGCGATTTTTAGACAAAATAGATATTCTTCATTTGTAGAAAAACTTTATAAATTAATCTACGAAACATGCATACATACATATAAGTACTAAAATAGAAACATGGATACATTAATAATGAGGACAATCTCAAAGATTTACTGATGTTGACAATTAAGTACACAGATGATTTCTTAAGTCATTGTCGGACATAACACAACTGATTTCGAATTTTTCGTTTAGTTTTTTTATTCTGTCGGCAATATATTTAATCTTTGTTTCCTCGTGCAGCTTGGTAGTCGAATAGTCCCAAGGTATGTACGTTTAGCATCATTCTAAGTATCTTGTTCTGACAAATTTGGAGGGATTTAATATGTGTTTTGTCGCAGCTTCCACAAACTGGAATATGACCTTTATGATTCATAATTGGTTTTATAAACATAAAGCTGATTTACGATTAATTAAAGGATATAAAATTGGAATTGCAACATTAACCTTATTTTTTACCTGCTGAAAATGCTCGTGAAAAACTAGTTTTTTGTCTAAGTAAATTTCTAGTTATTTGACATTATTTTCCCAGCTTACCGGATGATTTTAAATCATAAGATTTGTTGCTGGCAAAAAACGTTGGCTTCTTTTCCGGGTAAAAAAACATGGCTTTTGTCTTATTAGCATTTAATTTTATTTTCCACATTTCACAATATTCCGCCGCTATCTTTAACGCGTCTTGCAGGTTGGCATGACTCATACGAAGAAAAAATTGCAGTATCATCGGCATAGAATGCATAACGACAGTTTCTTCGCTTGGAGAAATCGGCACAATACAGAACATACAATAGTGGCCCAATTACAGAGCCCTGAGGTACCCCACAATTTTTCAAGACAAATAGGCCTATAATTTACCGCATACGCCATATCCTCTAAACTGTAATGTGGTGATTTTGACGGGCTGGTTAAGATTTTCATTTGATTGTGGGCTAGTAAATTATTTACAGGGGAAAAATTTTTCAACTGGAATTCAAGGACTGCTTTTTTTCTGTTAATGTCTTTAGCTCCGATGCACTTTAAAAACATTTTTATATATAAGTTCATAGCTGGGGAGACGATTGATATACAAGGAAAAGCATCAAAGTCAAGAAACTTAGGAAATATATCCTTCAAAATGATACTCGTTCTATAAAACCTACTTACTCAGTTTTAGACGAAACGTTCACATAGCCTTTTCTAACTGTCTTACTCGATATTGTTTTAGAGCTAGACTCGTTGGCGTATGGTAGATAGACATATTCGTTTCGTTCGACGGATAATACCTGACTATAGAAAAATCTGTAGTTTGCCTCAAAAAACAAATTTGAAATAATTACCCTTCTGTTCTTGGTATGGCGTTTCGGTTTAGTTGTACACATTCATTTCGAGCAACTAAATCTTCATTTGAAAAGTGTATACAGCACACAAATGCCTCTGTCGGTAGCTGATGGGCATTGACTTTGTATGCCTCCATCCACTTTTGCCTTAAATATGGTATTGCCGGAAATTTACAGTGTTTGATCTTCAAGCCCTTGCAGTTATTTCTTGTGTTCTTGCATCCCGCGAAGCAGCAACTCATTGCTTTATACTTTTAATAACAACAAATCAATTGTGTTAGAAACTTTAATTTTTTCCATATATTATTATTTTATATATTGTCTTTGTTGTCTTTTGTTTTCTTAATGTCGAAAAATAGAGGATTTTTTGTAATAAGAAACTGGTAGCATGAAAATCCGGTACAGTGTTTATGTCAAATATGTAGTTAATATGGCGTCTGAAATGAGTGAGTGAAACTACCTTTAAAAATGATTGTACCATGGTTGTGCTCATTTTATGACTGATTTAGTTGTCACTTCATATGAAAACCATTATGCAATAATGAAAGGTGTTGTACGTTGGCAACTTCTCGCTCTAAATCAGCCATCTTGAACGCCCTTAGAAACTGTGTTGTTCCTTTGCCGAATTTGGTTACCAGTTTTGTACAAAAAAATGTTGAATTGTAGCAGAAAATTTAGTTTTTCAAGTGGAACTCATAATATGTATTATCGATTGTTTTGACATTGTGGATAATTTTTCTCATTTGTTGGTAATTGGTTTTCTAAAAGCGAGAATTTGAATAAGTTTTGTAAAAATTTTCAAGTATTTGTATAATTAAACATTATTTGTTAAATGATTAAGTGGAATAAAGCTCTGGGGTTCATTTCGGAAGACAGGATAAACAATTTTATTGGCATTTCCAATACAATATTTTATTGGCAAGAAAAAAAACATCCGTTTTTTGATAAAATATCAAAAATATTTTTCTCTCCCGCCTTCAACCGACTCGATCGTCTCGTCAACGTCAATTTTTCGTTATTTCCGCTCTTCTTTGGAACAAGCAAATTTTAGGTTGTATTTTAATTATTATACCATAAAGGCTAAAGGAACTCTATGGATCTGTATATTAATGTCTTTTCAGTTATCAATTAGTATTTCTTTCCTAAAAATACCACCTTCAGTGCTTTTATGGTCATAACCATTGAGGATTACCTTCAGTTTCTTCATGATCCAATGATTGGAAATAAACTATATTAATGTGGGAAAACTTTTCCGAAAAAAAGTTAATCGCTGGACAAACATTGTTATGTTGTTGGTACGGTATGAATGCGTCATATTTGAACATTTTACATTAATTTCTAAAGAATAATCATTATCGAAGAAGTTTGTCTTTTTTAATTATGGCATCCACAAATACTAAAAATCCGTACTGTGCGCAGGTTTTACTAGAAATTTAAATACAAATTATGTTATTAATTTTTTTTGTCAGTTTTCATATAAAATTCATAATATTCCAATCATTGTGGTTAAATTTTATGCAAATGTCTTCAATCATTTGTACATTTTCCTAAGAACGGCCTTCTATTATTCCCGTTTCTCTAACACTTCCAAAATACAACATGGAGCTAAGGGCGTTCAAATTGGCGCTGACACAACGTTCAACACCTTTCATTATTCCATCATGATGAAAACGATTAAATTTACATTCATCTCAGACACAAACAATTGTCAAAGCGGCTAAAAATTAGTGGTAAAAAAAATTTGGTATTATACACTTTTGAAAATTAAGTGCATTGACAGTCGATTGGTTAATTTATAAAACCACACTTAGGGCCAGTTTTTCAGTGCTGGTTTAAACTCAGTTTAAACTAAGTTTAGTTAAACTAAGTTTAAATTTAAACTTAGTTTTCTTGCGCTCAATTAAATTTGTTGCAACCAAAACGAAATAGTCAGCACGCAGCTGATAAGTTTAACTAAGTTTAACTGTGCGCAATCGGCCGTTTAAACTCAGTTTAAACTCCGTTTAAAGTTGACTGAAAAACTGCATACTGAGTTTAAACTTAGTTTAAACGACAAACAGAGTTCAACTTGCACTGAAAAACTGGACCCTTAGTCACCAAAAACAATCAAAAATGATGCAATTAACAAACAATCGAGTGAGCAATCAATTAAATAATAGCTGGTTACAAACTTATTAACTTGTTTATATTTATGTATGTATGTATGTATGTACTTAAAGTTGATGACCCAGTTAATTCGTTGATAAGCTGGAACTAACTGACAACAATAATACGCACTCCAAATATTTTTTTGCGCTCTTCTAGCCGAAAACAATAGTTATTGAGAATCATTTTTGCAATATATCATACAAATATATGTATGTACATATGTATGTGTGTGTTATGTATGGGTTTGTTTATTATTATTATGTTTTTTTTTTGTAAAGTTTCGCACCAGCACGTTTTTATTTGAACGTCACGGTCGTTCACTTGCACTCTGAAAAGGTTTGGTGTTTTTTTTTTTTGGGTACTCAAACGTTTATAATTGCTCACGCGACCTTCAAAAAGTTTTTGCTGTTTATGAATTGTGTACTGAGTAGTGAGTTTTGATTGAACTGCGACTCCCATATATTGACGATATTAGTCAGCGCGTCAATAACCGATGTACATATTTATGTATTGTATGTATACAATTACAATTCTATGCAATTATAGATTTCTTAAAAAAAGGTGTGGAACAAATCAAGTGGAAACCCCAAAAGGCTGGGGCATTTGTGTAAAAATGAAAAACATATCACATCAACGCAATGCAACAGTTGAAGGGAATAATGAAGAAAATCTCATTCCCATAACTTCAAAATCTGTGGCGTTAAGCCAATTATTCGATCGAATTTTATTCTCCAACTTCTTGTTAAAGAGCTCAGACGATAAATATTTACCTTCTCTGAAACCTCCTGCCCGTTGGTGCTGGAGTCGTTGCGACACAAAGTTAAGTTCTTTTTGTGCTGTCGAAAGCGGTTTTAAAATCGAGAAAAGAATGTTGAGTGTAGATTATTTTTTTCCTGGAACCATTTAAAAAAATGTTGGTGTATTGCTATTATCTGGTCGACGGAAAAATTATGAGATTCAAAGATGCGAGCTTAATTCTTACCCTTTCCTTTCTTGTAGATTGGGCTGAGTATGTCCATGTTCTGCAAATGATCATTTTCTTCTCAATGAAAATAGATCCTCAGGTCCCATATCACTCCCGTTCCTCATTGTAGCGGTTATTCTTTCGGGCTAATTGAAAACTAGAGACCGCAAAGAACTGGTCCACATAAAATTCCATATTTGTTTTGCCATCATTTACCATCTACGAGTATTATTGCTCTTTTGTGATACATCATTGAGATAGGGATTTGTGTTTAAGACTTTAAGTTTTATAACTTTGAGGAATAGAAAAGCAACGAAAGTAAATATTAATCGAAGTTATTTGTGAAAAATTGTTGTTGAAAGGGTTAGTTAGTTAGAAGCATTTCTCAATTAATTAAGCTTAATTAAGTATGCTTATTGATGATAAACGGCTAAATGAGATCATTTAATTTTTGGTAGCGTGAACGTTGGACGTTTTTTAATAACCACTCGCCTTCTGAACATTTTAAATAGAAAATAAAAGTTTAATAAAGATATAAATAACTATTTCAATTTGAAGTTTTAAAAATGTCTTTCAAATTTGAATAAGAATTATTAAAGTCTTTTGATAATAATTAGGAGTGAGAAAATTGTCTAAGGCACCTATAAATATTATTTTGAGACTTACACATACATACATACATATATATATGTATGTACATATGTATGTACATCTTAGAAAAGTCTTCTCAGAATAGAAAGAAAGAAAAAAAATGTATTTCTTAAAGTACGTGACCACTTCGAAACAAGTTCGGAACTTAGTTTGCATAATTTCGTGACACATTTGCGACTAGTTCGTAACATCTTCGTGACTAGTCCGAGTTTAGTTCGGGACCAGTTCGGAACTTTTTTATCAACATGTAGGGACTTGTTTGGGGATAGATCAAGCCCAGTTCGGGCATAATTGAGTAATAATTCCGTCCCGAACTAATCCCGAACTATTTTTGAACTAGTCCCGAAAGAGTTCCGAATTTATCCAAACTAAGTCTCGAACTAGTACCGAAATGTTGCAAACTATTTCCCGAAGGAGTCCCGAAATGTTGCAAAATAAGTCCCGAACATGTTCCGAACCGGTCACTTCGCTCCAGACATAAACAATTTTACTCACTCATAATTATAGTGAGAAAACTTATAATTAATGTACATTAAACTCAAAATAAAAGTCTTTGAAGACTTAAAAATATTTATTTCGCTGTTAAATATTATGGAAAGACTTTGGTAACATAAATCTTACTATAATAATTATTCGTTGACAAATCAATGTCTTTTATTGAGCTCGAGGAAGATTTTGTTTGGAAAAACAACAACAATTTTACTGGCAAAAGCTATAGCCGGCATTTCGGCGGTTACCACATCTTCTCGTCTTGTATATTTTTTCATTCATCATTTTCGCCGCTTACCAGATTTGAACAAAAATTATTGGATGACTTATTCTTTTCACTTATAATATTTATGTCTATGATATTTTCTTAAGTCTTAGCATTTTAATTTTATCGTCTTTCATTTAAAACGAATTGTAGGTATTTAGAACTGAAAATGCTTTCTCCACTATTGCTTGAGAAGCTCATACATTTTGTGGTATATACTCGTACATACTATGTACATATATCTAATGTATAAAATAAAATAAAAAGTCAGTTAGAAACGTAAAAGAAAAAAGGAATCAACAAAAAGTCTAACCGAAACAGATAAGCGAACAAATTTGTGCGATTGTAACTATGTAAATATACATAAGTATATCGTAATTTGCGATACTTCGATAAATGGAGCAGTTAAATATTTTTGTTCTCTTTTAAAAATCATTACTTCAAAATTCACCGCTGTCACTCCACACACTTCTTTCTGAACTCTTACAAAATTGAGCGTTTTATATCGCAGGTTTATGTTCATTCGCTAATTCTTTTTATTATAAAGCCAATGACTGACTCATATACATATGTACATACATATTTATATTTGTATGAATTAGATTTTATTTTGTTTTTATTTTTGTGTTATTTTTACGTTTTCATTATCGCCAACTGTTTCCGATATATATTTGGGCGTTAGTATGTATTAATTATGTATTAAGTATATATTAAAAGCTGCTGCTTTTGCTGTCGTACTCGTCAAATCAGAAAATAGTAAAAACAAGTTTTGCTACAAAATCGTCTTGTCATAGTAAAACAACAGTTAGGCAAAGAAGGTAACAAGAGCAAATGAGCAAGAAATGAAAAAAAAATCGAAGCAAAAATACACCAGCTTAATATTTAAACAGTTAGCACAAATGTTAGTTAACAGTGTTTTAAAGTATATACATATGTACATAGGTACTTCACCAGACACAACCAATCAGTCAAGTCACATGTTGCAACAACAACTTAGCTCGTGGAAACAGCAACAATCGCAACAGGGGGCGGGAGGTGGCTGAGGCAGTGAGTACGTATGTATGTAATTAAAGCATGAAATATGAGTAAACAATCGGAAGAGAATATGAAAAATAATTTTGTTTTTTTTTTGGAGGCAACTTACTTACATTACTTACAGGGACATATCGCTCGTTTATTATAAAAGAGTCAAATTTAAAAATCCAAAGTGTCAAAGAGCATAAATGCGCAAAGGTTTTAAAATCATCAAACTAACAGATCGAAGTATATTTTTTTCGTAATCCTTTCACTTTCCGCTGTTCGCTTAGTATCAATGTCGGCCGTAAATTTTCCGCTTTCAAATATTTTTAAGTTCGATATTTGTTGGAACGATTTTCCGTCAACCCTTGTCAAGTTTGGTGTGGAGACAATCCAGTTTCGGCGTTGAGCCATCTTCAGTGTCAATTTTCGTTCTTTTTAATTTAATTTCCCTTCATCGGCAATACTATTTTCATACGAAAAAAGGTGGTGGATAAATTAAATTTGTTCACTAGTTTTGTATGTAAGTAGTTATACCTTTCATGGAAATGGTATATTAACTTTGGTCTTATGTTTGTTAGTACCAGAACGATAAGAGTTAGAATCATTAAAAAGTAAACCGATATGATCAGATTGACAAGCTGAGTCGATTTAGCCATGTCCGTTTGTCTGTCCGTCTGTTTGAACTCAAACTCGTTCCTCAGTTTTTGAGCTACATATGTATTTGAATGAAACTTGACAGTCAGGTGCCTTTAATAGCCGGCCAGATCAGATGACTTTTACGTATATAGGATCCGATTGTTTATATATCATATTTTGCTTCATAACTCCTTCAAAGCTCTATAGATAAAAGAGATATAACATATAGCTCCCATACAACTGATGGTTCAGATATTGCAATTAGCACGAAAATCCCTTCATTTAAGCAGCTAAAGCTTAAAAGTTTTGGCCAAATAATAGCTATTATAAGAACAATTTTAGCAGTGAAAATCATTAAAATCGGATAAATATAACTCATAGCTGCCATACCACCGATAGTTAAAAAATTGCATTTTGGGTCAAAATTCCATGATTAAATCAGCTAAAGACTATAGACTTGAAATTTTCCACAAATCGTCATTCTTATTAGTACTATTAAAGAATAAAAACAAAAAAAGCAGGATATTGCTGGTGGATTTGTCAAAGAAAACTAGGTGAAATGTAGCTGAGTTTTAAAAACAGCTGACGATAGAGGTGAACAGCTTGGGGGGCGACAATGAAAAATGAGTGCGAATGGAAAGCGGTAAAAAAAATGTATAACTCAAATCGCAGGCGCGTAGTAAGCTTTCCAGCTAGGTGAATAGCAAATAGTAGTCATGGAACTCTCCCTTAAATGACTCTTTAATATTTAAAAAAACTGTAAAATCTATGTATTGTATCAAATTAAAATTGAATTAGGATTATTTGATTATTTTACACTTCCACACATTTCAGAGTTGCAAATTCCATGTTCGAATTTTGCGTAGCGAAATTTATTTCGCGTGAAACTCGCAAAAGGCGTATTCAATTCAAGCGAATGTAAAAATTTCGATTGAAATTTTTTTCGGGCGAAACTCACGATAATGGTGAAATATTTTCCCCATACATTTATGAACCACCCTAATATATTTATTTACAAACACTTTACTAGCTTATTTTATCTATCGCGTTATAAGTTTTTGCGGTTTCACTTTATCATGCATAAATTATAGAATTTTGTTGTAGTTGTTATGGTTGTGGTTGAAGGCCGCACTTGCTCGCTGTTAAATCAATCAAGCATACTTACATACTATATATACATACATACATGCATACATACATACATACATACATACATACGAGTACATATTTTGTAAGGAAATAAAGAGCTGTACGATGTACGTTGGCAGCTAATGAAGCGTTAAGTGAGGAAAAGATAGGTGTCCCTTATTATCTGCACATGTATCTACGCAGAGGCATCAAAAAAAAAAGAAAAACAACAACAACAAAAACATGCATAAAATTATGTAAAAACTGTTTGTACTTATGGACATGCTACATACGAGTAGATATGTATTTATGTATGTACATATGCATACATGCAAGGGGTCGTCATAATCGATTATTCAAGGCCAATCAGCTTACGAAGGAGTCCTCTTGCTTGGACATAGGAATCGTTGATAAGACCAAAATATGTTTGTTTACTTTTAAAAATACAATTTTCTATTATTTTTGATACTAAGTTTATTACTAAATCAATGATCTTCCTAGGGAGTCTAAGAAAAATAAACTTGCAAAGTTCATACAATAAAATATTTCCAAAAAAAAACAATTATGCTTGGTTGACACATTTTGGTAGCTGTGCCGCTACGTTCGAGGTTCGAATCTCAGTCAATGCAAGTAAAATCTTAATCATATAAAAGTTTTTTCTAATAGCACTCACCCCTCGGCAGGCAATGGCAAACCTACGAGGATATTTCTGCCATGAAAAAGCTTCGCTTAAAATAATTTGCCAGTCAAAGTCGTCACAAAATTGTAGGTCCCTCCATTTGTGGTAGAATATAAAGACGCACCCTACAAATGGTAGGCGACGCTCGGCCAAACACTGGGCTAAATAGTGTAAGCCCCAAATTAGTATTATTATTAACTTAAATGTTGGCCTTTTACCTGTAGTGACTGAGTGAAATGGCGCGTTTTCTTTTCACTTCTATGTTGGTTTAATAGGCCTTTAAATTAATTTCAGCTTTTCGACTGCTAAAATCTTTTTTACAATTTTCAGTCGATGACAAAACTAGTGAAATCGCAAAAGTGCTAAAAAAATTTAAATGAAATGAAAAAATGAAATCAATCGAAGATTTGCTCAACGTACAGTTGCTAGATAATATAAAAATGGACATATTAAAAGAAAGAAAAAACCGGACAGAAAATATTCCGTGTGAAGTCCAGCGGTGATCAGAAAAGTGCGTGAGCGAGTTCGTAGAAGTCGAGAAGTGTCTACATGAAAACTGGCAAAAGATTACAACACAAGCCAACAAACGGTCCCTTCACTTTTAATAAACGACCTTGGACTAGAGGCTTAAAAAAAAACGAATTCATGGTTTTAGCCTGTCATCCATGCTTCGTAACACAACCCTTTATAAGGGAGCAAACTTAAAACTTAAATGTCATTATTTACCCAAGCTTCAATAATTGAATCATGAGATACAGTCACACGGAAAACTATCCGTACCCTCTTCTCGATATGCTGTTTCAGACGAACTAAACATCTCTAACGTATTTTTTTTAAATTTTTTCAAATATTGCGATTCATCTGTGCAAACAAACCACAAATTTAACCGTTATTTTGATATCTGCTTGATATATTTCACAAACAAATTTTTGCACGCGCAGAAAATTACACGTACGACGCTAAATATACAACGGTATTTTTAAGATTTCGCTCGCTATACAGAAAATACTTTGAATCCAGTTGCTATTGGTTTCATTTGTGTTAAGCTTTTAATTAACTGTAGTCATCCCCATAGCATTCACTTAGGTCCATTGCTAAAATTGTTGGTAGTACTAAATCGACGGACCGTAATAAAAAACGTTTCTAAGACCAAGTCTTTAGAAAGTAAGCCTCGCATGGTCCGCCCATCAAAATTTTCTCCCAGAAATAAACGACATGTAAAAAGTAAAGTGGAAAAGGATCCTAAAACCACAGCTGTCGAAATTCGAAATAAGTTGGAAACTATCCAAAACATTAATGTGCATCTCGAAACAGTACGCAGTGTTCTGAGAAAAAGTCGATTTCACAGCAAAGAAATAAACAAGCTAAAAATACTCGTTTTCGCATTGCAGCATGCAGATAAATCGGAAGATTTCTGGGCAAATATTCAATATAGTGATGAAAGTAAATATAATTTATTTGGTTGCGATAGAAAACAAAAAATATGGCGTAAAGCAAATACAGAACTTCAAACAAAAAATCTTATTTCAACGGTGAAATATGGCGAGAGTTCGGTAATGGTATGGGGTTGTTTTCAGCAAGTGGAGTGGAGTTATTTAAACAACAATGGATCGGTTTGCTTATCTAGATATCTTAAAGAGCAGTTTCAAGGGTTCGGCAAGCACATTGGGTTTAATCGGGGCCTGTCATTTCCAACAACACAACGATCTCAAACATACGTCCTAAATTGTCAAGGAATGGCTGCTAAATATATTAAGTGCCAAAACAACTCAGTAAGCCGCCCCAAACAACGGACATCAATCAGATAAAGCATTTGTGAAATGAGTTAGAAGGTCGTATTGGCAAAGAATGCCTTGATGGGTGAATGAAATTGAAATTATTTAATTTTGTAGTTTGTGCTGTGAAACAAAGAATTGAGTTCTTTAATTATTTGTGGCATATTAAATTTATATAGTTTTAACCAAGTTTTGTATCTCACTTTCTTCGCGTGCTATTCAGTATATTGGTCTATTTCTTTCTTTCTACATATGTATGTTTGTCTTTGCTCTTTGGTGGTGACATTAGCTACGTACATACAATATATATTTTTGATAGTTTCATCCGTTTTTTGGCGAGATAGCGACTTTTCGTACTTGTCAACCTGTAAAACGGCGCGAAGTGAGCTTACACAACAGAGTTGCCGTTTTGCTTTGATTTAAGCAAATTAAAATTTTTTTTTAATTGATTTTAGTATGTAAACATTTGTCGCTTTTGCCTAATTTTTTATGGTTCAGTTTTAAAATATTTATAAACTTATTTAAATTATAAACAAAGACTAATATTATTTTTCTTTTGAATGAGATTATACTTCTTGTATTGTTTTAATTTGTTTCAGTTCTTCTTCGGAAACTGCTTTCAATTTAGTGCTGTGGTCATTTTTAATATTTTTTTTAATTATTCCTAGTTGCTAACAACCAAGCAGCAATGAAAGCTGTGAGCTCAGTTATGATTAACTGGATAAGCAGGCTAATACCCGAATTCAGTAACTTGGTATCATTTCAAGTCTCAAATTGAGCAAGAGATTGTTGCTTTTCCTCGCTTTCACATTGCTTTCTTTTGCTTTTATTTAAATTTTTTGTGACCTGTTCATTACCAGGACACAATTTTGAGACTTTATTTTGAGATTCGATTTTTTATTTCGAGTCTAATAGATGCCAACTGGTCTAAAATTGTGACTTTTGTCTCTATTAGAGACTGTGAGATCTTACTTAATTCGGGGGTTAGCCTCATTTTGTTTCCCAGTGACAGGAACGTAGAGGGTAAATTTTTTTTTAAGCGGGCGAATTTTCGAGGTAGAGCAAGACCAAGCAGATTCTTTATGGTAAAGAAGGCATTGGTATGCCTTTCGGCACTTGCAAACTGCTTTTAGAGAAATTTGTTTATACTTGTGCAAACGACAAACGATCTGTATGATCTCTAGGCAAGCTTGGCCAAGATGGCATCAAAAACCACTGCCTCTTAGGTAATCATACGGAGCCCCTCTACAGATGTAAGAGGAAGAGATAGCTCTTCATTTCATGTGCAAATGTGCTGCGGTATCGAGAATCAGTTCACGCTTTTGAAGATCTTCGAGGCTGAAAACTCCAACGGTTTTTCTTTTAATTTATTTTTCATTTTTACCTAAGTACATAAACACAGTAATAACAGGCCATTCAATAAGTCCGTACGATGACACATATATGTCGCCACTATAAAAAAATCTCGTATGTATCTCCCATCAGTCATCTTTCAAATGATACGTGGCAAAATTTGACAGCAATCGGACCATTGGTTCTCAACATGATTCATTTATAAAAGTTTAGGTAAATAATGACATTGAAATTTTGACACTCCCTTATAAAGGGTGAAGTATGGAAAACGGGTAAGAATTTGTTTCCCTTTCTTAAAAAGGAATAATAGGTATTAAAATGTTATTGATTTTTGAAAGGACCAAAAATGTTATTCCGATAAATAGTAAGTGACTTAATGGAGTTTATAGAGTTGTAAGAAAACCACAAAAATTCGTCACATTACTTTAAATTAATTTAAGCATATTCCTTCTAAAAATTGAAAAAATATCTTTTCTGTCGCATCGAATTTATATGCGCGTTAAAAACATTCAATGAAAAAGCGCGTCATTTGCATGAAATATTTACGAGACTGGGTTACCCCCGAATACAGTAAGCAGTCTCAGTCACTAATAGAGACAAAAGTCACAACTTTAGACCAGTTGGAAAACATAAGAAACAAAAAGTGTTGCCTGTTACATTTTGGTATTAAAAAGCTTTAAGGTTACTACTATCATTATTTTGAAGAAGCAACACGGTTTGGATGCTAAGGGAGCCGTTTGACAAAAAGTGAGGGAGCTAGCTGCTTAGTTACCAAACCTTTAATAATTGAATCAGGGGTTCTTAAGTTATCGCATTGAACGTCACGCAACTTTTGTTATTTTCAAAAAATGGAAAAAAGTGAATTTCGTGTGTTAATAAAGCATTGCTTTTTACTAAGGGAATGAGACTGTTACACCGGAAAATATAAAAAAAAGTTCACAAAATCGTTTTGGCCAATCGTAAAAAAACGATTTGGCTTCAATGATGAAGTAATTGCCGTCACTGAGGCTTATTTTGAGGAAAAGAAAAATCTTTCTACAAAAATGGTACCGAAAAGTTGGAAGATCGCTATAATCGGTGTATCGCCCTTGAAGGCAACTATGTTGAATAATAAAATCGAATTTTGCCAAAAAAAAAATGTTTTTTCTTACTTATCCTACGGACTTATTGAATGGTCTGTTATATACATAAATGTATTTGGTTTATCAGTAGTTGTTTAACAGCATTAAAGTATTTCTTTGTTTAATTGATGTTTTTTTTATGTTTTTATTAAGACACTTTATCGTAAGAGCAGTGCTGCTTTACTCGCAGTTTCGCTGCTGTTCCGCTTCAGTTATTTCATTACTTGCTTTTTATACGTTTCGTAGGTAGATTGGTTTTGTTTGTATGTTTTTCTGCAAAATGGTAGGCATTGGTCTCTGTGTATACTCAGTCCACTGGTTGTTTTTAACATATGTACATATGTACATACATACATCTGCGTGTCCGTTTTCGGTTTCATTTTCATTATTGCAAATCAAATGTTTAACATACATATGTATGTACATACACGCATAATTATATGCGTAGTTGCAATAGACCGGGTCGGTCTTCAAAGAACGAAGGAAATTTGAAAAACGTTCTTGCCTTACTCTTGGTGCTAGGTCACTCGGTAGACGACACATTCCCCGGACCGCATTCGTTTACAACACTTCCACCTTCGGCCACGGTGGACACTTGGCTCGGGAATGAGTTGGTGGAGGCATCGATCGGCTGCAGATGGGCAAAATACATGTTGCCTCTAACCTCAGAAGGAGACTGCCGACATTTCGTTGGACTGTTGACTAAACCCTTCACGTGCCACGTGCCTTAAAGAGGTTGAGATAAAAAAAAAATCTTAAAAGCAACATCAAAACTGAAACTGTGCTCGTCTAGGGTAAACGCGGGATCAAAATTTTCGCAGAGCATACGTAGCTAATAGAATCACGCGTTCTATTCGCTCGGGGAACTACTTCCAACTCAGTTTGCGTAAACCAGTTCAGCTGCCAGACAAAATAATGACACTCACTGTATAGTCAGGCATTACTCGACCGCCTTTCACCCTACCACTACTGAGCATAGGTTCTAATAGTTGCTAAGTTTTGATTGAGTGAATTTATGAATTTATTTCTTGCGATAAGCGCTAGTGTAGGCCAAACTCAAAAAACTTGGTCCATAAATGAACCAACAGAGCATTTTAAGAAAATGGATTCAAGTAACTAAAACTCTATTTCGAAGGATCCGGAAAAATGTTCCAGAAGAACTCAAAGGCGATTACAAGAGATCCGAAAATTGGTTTAGTTCGGATAACCGAAATATTGTCTAAGAACAAAAAACAGGAAATGGTCCTCTTAATTTATGAATGCTCTGCCCGTTAGTGAGTAACGGCTGTACATAGTATATTCTAGTGAACCTCACCATGATTATATGGGAAACTAATAGTTATTTGAAAGGTACAGTTTCTCTGTCAATACCACAAGTATGCCGAGGATTGACGGTAACCTTTCACATAGAAATTCCCTTTTGATCCAATCCAATCCAACTTTATATACCTACATTAAACCCTCCGTAAGAAGTCTCACGTACAGAAAGTTACTCTATCTGGGGAAATGAAACTCAAAGAACCATAACTCTGAGGCATAGCTCCACTAACTGCTGCAAAAATCCCAACTATTTGATTAATCGAGCCAAATGAATTCAAGCCCTCATAAGTTGTCCCTGGCAATCTTTCCGGTTTCGCTTATTTCAGTAGTGCATATTTTAATTTTCTCTGCTCAGATTCCCGATAAAGACTGACCATAAGAGAAGGATCTTGGTTTCCCGAGAATTCCTATCCGCACAATTTGTTCAACAAACTTATTCCAGGGTTATCGGACAACCAAAGCGATTGTTAATTATAGGAAGTATGTACATAAAATGTAGTTAATATTTTTATAACTGATCATTTACTTTATTTAGTGTTTATTGAGTCATTGAATACAAAGTCTTACAGACTACATAGATTAAAATTAATAGGAAAAAATAAGAAATTATACTAGGAATACACAGATTTAATTAAACTTTTGAATGACTGCCTATTGATAGAAAATTCAATATTTAACGTTTTAGAAATTTTATTATGCTCAGATCCAGATCCTCCAGATCGGAGCTTGACTCCAATGATCATAAATGTGAGTTAAGAGAGGTAAATAACTGCTGACAGAGTTTACTATGAAGTGGTTGAGCAGTGATGTGAGTTTGAATTTGTATATGTTTTAATCAGGTGTTAAGGATGAGGTAAAGATGAGAAAGAGTTTATTGCGTGTGAGGCAGGCAGCAGAGTTGAATGAGATGTGCGAGAGATTAGTGACAGGTTATGAGATTAATGCCCGAATTGAGTAAGCAGTCTCAGTCTGTAATATATACAAAAGTCACAATTTTAAACCAGTTGACATTAATTTGTTTAAAAAAAAAGCCTCTAGTCCCAGTCTCTAATAGAGGCAAAAGTCACAATTTTAGACCAGTTGGCATTCATTAGTTTCAAAATAAAGCCTCTAGTCTCTAAATTGTGACCTGGTGATGAGCATTATAAATAATAAGAGATGGTTAACTGGTGCTACTATCTTAGTTATTTGATTATACTCGTATATTATTAGTTGATAACTTGTAATTAATTTTTAATTTTGATTATTTCTGATTTCTTTTTTAGTTTCTATAAAATAGCTTCGATCTCAAAAAACAAAAAAAAAACTTTTTAAACTTTGATTTAGTGTTAAATACTTGCTGGGTTATGTGAAAGTATAAGTAAATATTCAGTTGTGTTCAATTTGGCAATTGTTATTTTTTCTTTGCTAAAATTTGTTTACGATTAAAATAGAATGCTGTTTCTAACAAAAGAAAAAATACAAAATTACCTAATACACAATTTTTATTATATGTACTTTTAAATTTTCATCAAAATTTCAAAAACATTCTTTGTCGCTTTAGAAAATTTCCAAATACGCAGGTTTATAGTTACTTTTATGAGCGGTTTATTTATGCCACATAACTGTCGGCAATCTACAAAATTTTAGCATAAATTAAGTTGGTCCATATATGTTCTGGCCTAGACTTACATAAATGTGTGGAGATCCAATTAAATATTGCGTATGCAAAATAGTATTTCGATTACTGCTGATGATTACAATAAAGTTGCGTCTTTAACAGAAAAAACACATAAAAATTGTAAACAAAATTTTTATAAACTTTTAAAATTTTCATGCAAAATTCTATCTTTTTTTTGCAGTGTGTAGCCCATTAAATTTTGTTATAATAACTTTCAAGTAGCAAGTCGCGAGAAATTTTAAAATTTTGATGAAAATAAATAAAAAATTTTATAAATAAAAATTGTGTATAAAGTTTGAAATGTGTATAAATAGCGTCGTTTCTGAGAATGAATGAAAATTAATTTTAACAACCTCGAGGTCCAGTATTTTTGTAATAGAACTTAAATATTCGTTTTTCAGATTGTTAAAATAAAGTTTCTCATTTTTTTTCTTCCAAATTTTCTTATTCAACCCGCTCTAATGTTCGTATGCATATGTACATGCGTACATACATACCTACATATGTACATACATACGCGCACCTTTATTCGGTATTATATTTTCCTACCACTTTTTCAAAATGTGCACCTAAACGAAGACAATGAAATCACCATTAGTTTACGACTTATTCAATTCAATTTAAAAATATACACATTTACACATATATACTTAGTACGTACATATGTATGTATTTACATAAATGCATACAAATGTATACAAACTTAGGTATCTGACAGTGAATTGTTTTGTTCGCTTGTTTGTGCTTTTCAACCAAAATTAAGATAATAATAATGAATGGTGCTGATCATCAGATTACAACTCGTTTGTACTATGTACGTACATACATATGTATGTAAGTGCGTTATGTAAATATAGTTGAGCTTAAATGTTCTGCTTATCAGCTCATAAAAAACGAATTGTAAACGTTGTTGTTAAACAAATCATTGATAATTACCGGATTTAAAAGGATTATAAACACATTTGGTTTTTTGTAAAATCTAGTGTTAGCGCCTATTGTTAATTCATTATGTTTATGTATGTATGTGTGTATGTATGTAGTACATATATTCTCCTATGTGAATTCGATAGTGTAAAGATTAAAAATATATTTGATTTAATTAAAATTTTTGTGCGCAATAAATGAGTAAGGAGTCTACGATTCAAGTATTGACTTCAATGCTGCCCGCATATGTAAGAGAAGTGAGGGGAAGCGAAGAAGAGTGAGAGTTCACATGCGTCTGAAAAATTAGGATTTTAATACTTTTTATATTAATTAATAAAATTAAAGCTTGCAAAAGCAAACAGATAAAACAAACAAGTTAATGAACAAATGTTTAATTTACATTATTGCATCATAAACAAATGAACCAAGACCAAAATATTCCACACCCATGTATTGATAAACCTTTTACAAAACCATAAGTTTCGATATTTATATAATATTTATAATAATCTAATAAATATTCGGTAAAAATACAAATCTTTTTTTCAAAGAAAAAAAATTTTTTTTTTTTGAGAATGCAGTTTAGTTGCTCGCTCAATTTTAGTGTACAAAGTGCAAGTTTCAATTTGCATTTGCTACTTTTCTAACGTTTGAACCAATTATAACCTCGAAAAAGTCTCAAAAATCAGCGATGATTTTTAGTGTTAAGCAAATTATTAACTAATGTGGAATAGGCTATGAAAATCTTATATGAGTTCGAAAGTTGGGTTCATGCACACTTAAAGAGTTTTGCTGTGTGACCGCCGAAATTTTTTTTTATATAAGAACGGATTTGGTGAACTTTTTTTCAAATTGGAAATTTTTTTTAATATATTTTCTTTTAAGTTTTTAATACGATGTTACTTCTAATTGAAAACTTGTAACCTTATTACAATTGCGCAAGAAATTTGCTTATTTACTAAAATACTGTCATAACTCAAAAAACCAACAACCGAGAAAAACTGCCGGGAAGTTTTGAATTTGCCTACATTCCCTTAGTAAAATAAAATTGTGTGTTTAAGTGAGCTATTTATTATTGTTACTACGTTGAAATTTTTACATAGCATAGAAGAAGTTGAAACTAAGTTTAGATATACTCAGTTTAAATTTAAACTTAGTTTCGTTGCGCTCAATAAAATTTTTTAATAGGTTAGATTCAGTTTAACCCTTCAATATCGTCCGTTTAAATTTGACCTAAAAACTGCATAATGACCTTAAATGAGGTAAACTTGCACTAAAACACTTAGTAAATGAGTGCACCCTAATGGAGAGAAATATTGAAAAAAAAAATTTTTGAAGGTTTTGACGAGTTTCAAAGGCTAAACGCACTTTATTCTAAACACTTAACGTATTTATCTAACTTTGACGCCCTACGAAACCGCGAGCATTTCTATTGTTTGTATGAGTATAAATATTTCTTAATAATTAATGTAAAGCGGTTAAACTATTAAATACAGGATTGTTTTTTTTTTTTTTTTTTTTTTAAAGCAGTACATTTACACTACATTGAATTGCATTTCCTTTTTTTCTTGTTTTGATATTTCTCTCTCTCTGCTCAACGAAAGTGACGTCACGCAGAAGGAAACTCTCAAAAATCCTCTCTGATGGGCGAAATCTTGTAATCTATCGCATTTGGGCAAGAACCAATTACTACAGATTAAGCAATATGGCAACCGCGTATTTGTAATTAATTTTAAGAAAAAAGTGAGTGACGTAGCGCTTTTGAATATTTATTTTTTGTTTACATATTCATGGCGATTTGTTGCAATTGCACGCGTGTAAGCCCCTTTCTTATGCAAAAAGCATATTCCATAAACATTTTTACTAATTTCGAATTAATTTTACTAAATAAATCTTTAAATAATTACAACTATTCATAACACACAATCACAACACTTTTTCCGGTGTTCTGGTTTTGTTTTCCTCTTCATTTTAATTTCGCTACATTTGACAGCAAACAAAAATGGTGTCCAGTGTTGCCATTGCTTTAGCACTTATATTATCCGACAAAAGCTTAAAAATGTATACATCCCTGAAAAAATAATATCTCGGCATTTATAACTTTTGGAACAAGTTCTTGCAATATACATATATAAGAAGTTTTGATTACATTTTAGTCAAATTATTATTTAAAGACAATTTTAATGTGTGGAAAATGTTCTTTTGAACTTTCCGCTCAAAAAAGCGTTTGTATTTGAAAATTCGACTGTATGTAAAAAACTTAATATTTTTACAAGTATATTAAAAGCAATCCCGATAGAATATATTAAAATGTGTCTTATTATTAAATAAATAGTGTACTTAAATATACAAGGAACAATAAAAAGGACCATAAGTAACTCAGTACGTATTTTTGGTTATTTTAATTAACCTGAAATACCTTAGTTATAACATGAATAATAACTGTCGATTTTGTGTTGAAAAAAAAAATTTCAAACAATCGTACTTAATTCGGTGTAAAAAATTTAGCAAACATATAAATTGCAAACATATAAATACAAACAAATTTTACAACGAAGGACACGCCAAGTCGACATGATTGCCCAGTTTAAAAGCAACAATGTTGCCAACCCTAGGGTGAAGTGGCATTTTTAAGTAAGTTAATAATAATTGTGAATCATAACTAATAAACAAATATATGTTACAGAAATATAGATTTCAATTCATACAAAAATGTATCCGAATTGGTACTGAGCCAAAATAAGTAGTATCCCGCAATATTTAAGGCTAACATTTGTATCAAAACGGCAACACTCTGCCTGAAAATTACTTCTCTCCTCGCTTCATATTAGCAGATCTGGTCAAGTTGATTCATGATTCTTGGGCAGTGAGTACCAGCAAGAGAAGAGCAACTTCTACATCAACCGAGCAGCTAAGGTAACAAGACTAGTACACACCAGAGATCTGCAACAAGTAACTTTTTCAAGCTTCAAGCCAGCACGTTGTAAAGCAATTCATAGGTATGAGTTGCACTCCTCTAAGGCAAACAAGCCAAGCCATGTATGTTTCATACCAAGCTGTTCGATAGGACGGCTTGTGTTAAATATACGCATCAATGATTCTGTTCGAAAGAAATGTACACATCAATGAGTTGAACATTAAGCAGAAAAGTACGTATGACTTGTTCGATGTACGTACTTTCAATTCATATCAAGCTGTATACATACATATGTAGTTAGAAGGTATGTGATACAATTTATGGATGAAAATAATAATAATAAAATAAAACTTTTGTAAAGTTTTCGGTTTCTCATGTTCATTCAACCTTTTTGTTTATTTAATTTTGGAAATTATTCATTTATATAAATATATTGATAAGTGTTAAATAAGAAATGCGTATATAAATACAGAATATTACCATATAAATACATATGTGCGTATTATTTGGACAAGAACATTTTCTACGCATATTATTTGCTTAGTTATTTTCATTTTTTAAAACAGAATTTAAAAATAAGATATTATCCACAATCTTAGGAGCTAGGCGATTGCGTTTCTCTACTATTATATTACCTGCAAGTGAAAAAGTGCGCTCACTGGCTGCACTGCTAGCTGGAATTGATAATATTTTAAATGCGAAGCTAGAAAGAGTTGGAAACTCAATTTTATTGCTTTCCCACCATTCCATGGCATCAAAATTACTTGCAAATTGTGTTCTTTTTTGTATATACTTATTTCTCAATTTCCTCACTTGTTGTAATAGGTGTGGTCGGATTTTCAAGATTTACTGTGTCTGGGAAAAAGAAGTAAACATCCGACGACTGTGTTATCTCAGCTGAATGAACAAGTCATTTGTACAGAACAAGCCTCGGCTGTACATGCAACGATTTGAATCGTTTCAAACTGTACATGTGTATGATTCGAACAAGCAAACCTGATCACTGTGTTGATTAGGTATGAAATGGAACAAGCAAGTTGCGACTTGTATGTTTGACGTTTTTCAAGTAACAAGGCATACATACATTGATGTTGTACAAGTTAACACCAAATTCAAGTAACTCCTTGCAGATCTCTGGTACACACCGGCATAATCGCTAAACAAATATGGCTTAACTAAAAAACCTGACGATTATTAATATTTGTTAAAAACTCATTAAAATAAGTTTATTATTTATCCGTAATAGCGCTAGGGCACAACAAATATTAGAAAGGGTTATGATATTTAATTGCTTAATTGTAAAATACATTTTTTACAAAAAAGTGTTGTTGTTTATAAGTAAAATAAAACTTAACTTTTTCTACTATAAATTTGATGAAGAACATTAAACATTCACCTTTTCAAGGACTGGAAATATACATACACATATGGTCAAAATAATAAGTACATTAATACACATTTGTTTTAATGACTGATAAATTAAATTTTATTTACGGTGCATGAGTTACGTCAAGTCTAATACTAATAATAATTTTGGCGCTTACACTATATACATAGCTCAGTGTTTGGCCGAGTTTCTCCTACCATTTGTGGTGTGCGTCTTTATATTATATCACAGATGGAGAGACCTACAGTTTTGTGCCGAACTCCGACTCCGAACGGCAGATGTATTTTAATAAGAAGCTTTTTTTAGGCAGAAATACCCTCAGAGGTTTGCCAATGCCTGCCGGGGTGACCGCTATTAGAAAGAACTTTTTCTATGATTAAGATTTTGCTTGCCCTGACTGAGATTCGAACCTCGAACTCACCGGAATATCGAGTTATAGCACGCACCGCTACCAACTCGGCCACAGCGGCCACCGTCAACTCTAATAACATCAATAAAAGATTTAGCAATTGAAAACATTAAATTAATTTTGTATTTTGGAAATTAGCATAAAAACTACTAAAATGACTGGACAAAATAATAAGTTCATCACATAAGAATGTGTTAATATAAAAAGGCTATAGTTTCAATTCATGCTAGCCGTTTGGTATCTCTTTAATATATTTCCCCAATAGCCGGTATATCCGCCCTTATTTTGGAGTACTTTTGTAATTATTTTCGGCATATTGGAAATAAGGTTTTTTGCATAAAATTAAATAATTGGTTTTTGTTTTAAAAAGATTTCTTCCCCATACTTTATTTTATTTCTCTCCAAAAGTTTTCGATCGGATTTAGATCGGGGGATTGACTAGGCCAGCTAAGGCAAACCACTTTGTTATCCTGAAACCAATCCTTTACCAACTTTGAGGTGTGTTTAGGATCGTTAGCCTGTTGAAACTTCCATAATAGTGGCATGTTTTCCTCAGCGCATGGTAACATCGTGTTTTCTAAGATATCTCTTTATTAGAATCTATTCATAGTGTTTGCAATTCTATAGATTGGTTTAACGCCAAAACACGAAAAACAGCTCCAGCCCATAATGTTACCGCCGTCGTGCTTAACAGTCTTTTTTGAAAAGCTTTCGTGAAATTCCTTCCCTATAGGACGTCGATAATTTCGGCGAGCATCATTGCCAAACAAATTAATTTTAGTTTCGTCACTCTACAAAATATTACGCCACTTATTTTCACCCTCCGGTTCAGACGAATTTGAATGATTTTTTGCAAATTTTAGCCTCGTCGTCAAATCTTTTTGTCGCAATAAAGGAATTCTTCTAGCTATTCGAGCAGGTAAATTTGCCCTTTGCAGCCGTCGTCGAACCGTTTGCGAGGAAATGGGATTGCCAATATAAGCCGAAATGGCTTTTGAAGATATGACTGGATCCTTTTCAGTTGTCCTTGTTTTTTTTTTTGCCTTCCGCGAGTTTCAGCTGTCTTTATAGTTTTTAATAGTTTTTAAAGCAACCTGCACAAAAACCAATGAACGATCAAGAAATTTCGCAATCGAACGAATACTTTTGCCGTCTTTCCTTAGGTTTGGGACGATTTTCTTTTCCTCCGGGGTGCAGTTCTTATTTAATTTTTATTTCATTTAAAATAGGCAAAAACATAGATTAAATAACAAACCTTTCACAAATATTACTAGGAATATTTGAATAAAACACAATGTGCTTATTATTTTGACCACGTAAATAGCGAACATCAACACTCAAATTACTCGTTGGCATTAAGTGCCGAATGCGCATAAGCCCTCGTAGATATGCACGAAATATGCAATACTGCCACTTTTGACAGAATATTACTATTGTGAACGAGCAAAATACAGCAGTTTTAAAAAGTGTTTATTATTAATAAATAGCTGCAAATATTAGCAAATTAAACCAAATTATAAATTAAAATGCGAGATTTAAGGTTTTTTTTGGCTTTGGAGGATAAGAATTTATGCAGTGCTAAAGATTTTCGCAAAAATCCACCACAATTTCACCAACAGTACTGCATCCTATTCCAAATAGACTTGCAAAAGTTCTATATTCCAAAGCGAACAATGAAATAGCCACTATTTTGTGAACTGGAATACATTGCCTTATACTTCACAAATTCTGCGAAATACATTTCTCTTGAAATTAAAAATTTCTTTGAAACAATTTTCGTTCTTTGAAGACTCGTCTCGTTTCTAAAAGTAGCTATAGCGATTATTCATGGAATAGTTCGAGTATACAGGTGTATAAATTATTTATATCGTTTACAGCAAATAAGATATACCTACCCACAAATTTCGCACAACAGAATTTCTATAATGTCGGGAAGTGTAACCATGTGCCAATGTATTTGTTATTTTGATCTTTTTAAGCAGAATAATTGTAAGCTTATTTTAATGCGTAATCATACTTTGCCATTTAATTAGCTGTCAATCTTATTTTCCCTACTTTTCATTTTGAGCTCGATTTTATTCGTCAAATCAGATGATATCGAAATGCAGATAAGTGTCATCTGTCAGGCATAAAATCCTATAGAGACATGTATGTATGTATGTATGTACATGTGCCCGTTTATCTGCATAACTACGCCCGTCTGTCAGTATTTTAACTTTTTTACTCTAAGAGGTATTGCCACATTGAAATTATTTAAATTAAACCCAAGTTGCATTTATTTGCTGCAACATACTTTCAAAACTAGACCATGAATTAATGCTAACGGAATGTACTTATTATTTTGACCATATGTGTACTTATGTTCAATGTTTATAAAAAAAAAATCAACCAAAAATGTGTAGGTAGGTAGTTAAAAATATTCAAACTGCGTAAGTAGCCTTAAAAAAAATATTTATAAATGCATACATAAATAGTAATAAAACAACAACAAAAATATGATAAACACTAAAATAGCAATGAAAAACCACAACGCTTAGTAACGGGGTTAATAAACGCTCAAGATCAACTTGAGGCAAATGAGCGCCGAAAATATGAGCTAAAGAAAACAACAATTAAAGTCTAGCACAAGCTTAAATGTGTTGTTGTTGTTATTGCTTTGGTTATTGCAAACTTTAATAGGTAATTAAAAAAACAAATTTTTTTGTGCTACAAAACTAAACAACTCATGCGGAGTATGAAAAAAAAAACAGCAACAATAAAAACCAGCAAGGTAATAAACAATTAAAATAATTTGCTTTTAGTAAAAAGAAACATTACACATACAAGCACATACAAACATGCATATGCATGGGTGTGAATATTAAATAATTGGTCGTTGCCAAAATTTCAATCGGCTGACTAGTTATACAAAAAAAAGTTTTAATGCGCTACGCCATTCAATTTATGCTGCAGCAGCAGCGGCAGAAGCGATGACATATTGTTGAACAAAAATATAAATAAATACATAAATATTTGCAAATGCGCAAACATACAAACATCCATGTGAGGCAAATAGACATTCACTTGTGTTTACTTCATTTACTTCCATGCACATTTTATTCAGTGACAAAAACAACAACAATAACAACTAAAGAAACCTTCCACAGCAGCATTGCTACAATGTCCATGAACTTAAATTTCGGTCAAAAAGTGCAAAATATTTCCAATAAAAAAACCAACAATAAAACACAAACAAGTAAAAATATAAGAATTAACATAATGTAGAAAACCACAATGAGATTTTATAAAAAATTTGCTCAAAGCATTGGCAGCGCAGCGCGCACACACGCGTCGATTGAAGGGAGAGAGAGAGAGAGACAAAACGAAAAATAAAACTGAGTTACGGCAACCGCAGAAGCTTCGAATTAAGTGAATTTAAGTGGTGAGAAAAAATTAAAACGTTTTTGTGGAAAAAAGTGCAATAAACTTGCTGGAAATATTTTAAATGTCGTTTAAAATTATTTGCTAAACTAAATTATTTACTTATGAATTTGTATGTGTTTATGTATGTACATATGTATGTATGTACATATGTATGTATGTTAGCACCAGCTGCATACACGAGCTAGCTTGTGAGGGAATATTTTACATGCTAAAATTTTTCTATTATTCCTTTGAATAGCGCCTGAAATGTTAAAAATTTTTCTCTCAAAATACTGGGCCAAAGTTTGTCCACTTAAAATAAAAGAAATAATAAAAAAAAATTTTACGTTTAACATAGGCCCTTTCCATTTCAAAGCGTCCGGTCCTTTCGGGTCATAATTTTAGATTTTAACGACATTTTAATATGTTGTTTTAGGGCCAATTTAAGGAGACATCCATTTTTTCTTTTTGCCCAACAAATTTTCTTATGATTTTTCGCAATTAAATTTTTTATTAAAAATCGGTTTTTCTCGTTTGTTTCAAGAACTGTTTTTTCAAACACACATAACTTCAACAAATATCAACCGTCAAATACAAGCGTCAGAAAATACATACATGAAAATTTTAATAATTTTTTTGTTTAACAATCAACAAAAAATGTTAAAAAGGTTAAAAAAATTTTTTTTATTTTTTTTATAATTTTCTAAAGAGTAGACAGTTGAAACTTTAATCTGGCCAACTGCCAAGTAGCTGAAATTTGTTTTTTTTTTTGAAGTTATGATTTTTTATACAAAATTTAATTTTTTTTCCATAAAGACCGTGGTCCGACCGCTATGGTCGAGTGGGTAGCGGTGCGAGCTATTACACGATATGCCGCTGGGTTCGAGGTTCGAATTTTAAAAATGTTTTAAATATATTTTTGAATATTCAATTTTTTTGTTCATTTAATTTAAGTATGAGAAAGTACAAATTTCAAATGTGTACAAAATTTTTTTTGCTAGCAGCTTCCTTCATACAACGCAAAAGCGCCAAATTATTATTTTTATTATTAAACAAAAAACAAAAAACTAAATCAAAATCAATATAAAAAATTACAAATAAAATATGGTTCATTCTCTAAGAAACCCCATAAAAACCCATTTACAAAATATTCAATGATTAAACAAAATTTCGAACTTTTTAAAAATGTTTTTAAACTTTTTTTGAATATTAAATTTTTTGTTCATTTAATTTAAGTATGTATGAGAAAGTGCAAATTTCAAATGTGTACAAATTTTTTTTTTAGCAGTTTCCTTCATACTACGGAAAACCGAAAATATTTTTTATATGAAATTCCTTTCAAGAGTGTCAGCGAAAGAAATTCTCAAAAATCAGTGGTAATTTGCACTTAGTTGTACTAAAATTAAATGATCTATGTATGTACATACATACATACATGTACATACATACATATGTACATATCTGCGTAACCCCAAAAAAAAATTTTTTTAAGTTTAAAGCATTGATGAATATGTTTTCTACATTTTTTATAAAATTAAAAAAATTGTTTTGGATGGCTTAGCAAAAATTAAATTGTATAAAAAATACATACAAATTTTTTACGAATTTGACAATTTATACAAAATAAAATAAATCGAAGTCAGAAAAATTGTATTCAACCAAAACTTATTGAGAATATTTTTTTTGTGGTTTTTTGACCTGTTTAATTTTATTATTTTTTTTTTAAATTAGCTAAAGGCCAATTTTTGTCGTCAAACTCAGCAATAATTGGCGCATATTTTAAATGACAATGATTTAGGACATTTTTAAAGATTTTTTCGAGGTAAGGTTTCCGTTTATGTAGACAGATTGTACCCATTTTTTAACATTTTGGTTAACTTTTTTTGTAGTTTATTAGAATTGGATAATTCTACTTTCAACGCTGCACGTTTTATTGTATTATTAAGGCGTTTTTGAGATTAAGTTTGTATGGTATATGTATATACATTTATATGTACATATGTATGTATTCAAAGCTTCTTTGAAAGATAATAATTTTTTGTATGCCTTTAACTAAAAATATAAATTTTTAATTTTTGTTGTTGAAGGTCAAATCACAAAGAGAGAAAAAAAAATTTTTTTAACGTCCACATTTTAGTTAATTTTTTGTCAAAACTCATTCTCATTCAGTATAAGGCATAGAGAATTTCATCAATTTCAAGAAACAAATAACATTTTTCATTTCAGTTCACTACAAGAGGCTGGAGAATTGAAATTCAGGGGCGATGTTTTGCGTTCAGAGGCACACAAGAGCAGCCATTTTGAATTTTGTCGCGATAAAAATGTCTCATTACTGTACAAGTAAAATCACATTTAACAATCAAAACCGAATGTTTGAAGGTTTTTTCATCATGCCACAAATAATTCCCAAACTTAGCCTTCTTTTCGGTCAAATTTGAAAGAACCTCCCCTTAACGTAACTATTTTTGAGTTATGTCCCTAAATATAACAAAGACAATTTAAACCTTTGACAAACTCTATAAATTTTTTCCCCCATTAATATATAATAATATACCACTGTGCTTCAGCGCGTTGTCTTCCTTGAATTATGCGATCTAGTTGACATGCTAAAAATCTGCGTTGTCATTTATGTATACTTATTTCGTTCGCCGTTACAAAAATTTCTTGTTCAAATATTTATATAAAAATCACTGCACTTCTCCCTTACAGAATCCGAGACTACTGTAGCGTGTTACAGACGTAGAACTTTGCAACAAAATTGGAAAACCCTTTAGACTTTCGTCCCTCAGAGATATTTTTCCTTGTTAATAAACTCAGTCAGCTGTCGTGAATGTGAGCAGAGCAGTGTTTCGCGTTATCAGGATCCATTCGATTGTGAAAAAACTAGAGCAACCGTGTGCAAGCATTCAACTAAGTCCGAAACTCACACGCCCCTAAGTTAAAGTGAAGACCACCAGATAGATCGTCAACAATCTACAGAATTCAGAGAATATTAAAATGGCGATATTTGCCTGTTAGTCACATAAACTTTAAACTTGGTGCCCCTCAGAACAAACAGTGATTGCAGGTGCTGGTTAAAACTAAGAGGTAGAGTCCTTCAATCATTCCATGAATCATAGGCAATGTCTTACTGAACGCCGAGTCGGAGTTTGGATGCTATTGCATAAAACTGCGAAACACGTTTACTGGATATCACGATCGGCCTCTCGATAATCGATTAGGGAAACAAAACCTACTGCGACGTTCTGACCTACACTTTTTAACGATCGTCTAATATCGTTTCATTTGAGTGAAAAATAAGAGCGCAACCTTTTGAGAGTAACTTTATCGGTGAAAAATTTAAGTGACATATTTATTGATCAACATCTGCAGCGTTTTTTAGGTTTGTTCGCACACCCACACACATATGAATGTACGTACGAGTACACACATTCTTATGTATGAATATATTTGTATGCAGTCGAGCATGTCCGGCACAGCTCACTTCTGGTTAATTCGTTATTTTGAGTGTGTCGTTTGCAGTCGCTAACATCTTTGGATGTTAAGTATTATTGTTGTGTTTTTTTTTTTTTTAATATTTGCTATCGTTTTACTCTTTGTTAAACAATTGCTATATTTTGTGTTTAGCGACTTTTGTTTTATTTTGTATGGCAAATGCCTTTTTATCAGCTTCTTTGCGCTCTCTCTCTCTCTCTCTCTCTCAGCATCACTACATCTGTTTTTCTCTTCTCTCGCTGTCTATCTTTCTCTCTCTCTCTCTCTCTCTCGCACCTGCTACTTCTCATCAGTGCGCGTTCACATCTCTGTTATCTCACATCGATATTTGTACACACTCGCATCTGTAAGATATTGTTCGCTTTATGTGGGTTACACGACCTCAAAATATGTAATATCGGAAGTGTTATAAATTGTATAAATATGTACATACATACATACATATGTGTGCATGTATGAAAAGCAAGAACAAAGCATCAACAATGCGTCTGTATAATTTTCATTAGTCTTTCTGCTTTACTTGAATTTGAGAACAAACGCCAATTTATAAGTTGCTTACTTGATTTGTTTGTTTTTTTTGCTCCTGAATTTGACTTGACAATGAATTTAACGGCAATTATTTGCTGTTGTTGACGTAACTGTAGCTAACAGCTGTTGTAAATGATTCTACTCGGCGGAATGTTTCGTAGAAGAAATCTAGAATTTTTTTTTCGCTTGTTACAATTTGGTTTGTTGTTATTGTTGTTGCTGATAAACACGCTCAAATAATATATGTACATAATTAAGCCTTCAATCCTTAATTTGTTTGTAATATAATCCGCCTATTGACAAATTTTGATATACATACCTTTTTAAAACTTTTCAGAATATATTTAATAATTTTATGAATTTTTGATCAAAATTTTCAAATTTTTTAAGCTATTTTCAAGTGGGTGAATATTTTCGTTGATTTGTATGTATGTACATAGATACATACCTTTCGCCGCATTTGCTTCCATATACGGTTGGAATCAAATTAATTTTATTGAAAAAAAAAACACGCAACACCCTCTAAAAAATAAAAATTTGAAAAATTAATTTTAATCATTTAGACTTTTGTCCCTCTCATTATCATACAAAAATTCAGTGTGCTAAAAACTGCATAGTCGAAAATTTATGAACAAAAGTTCAAAGTTTTCATGAAATTTTTTTTAAATATTTTAAACAATTACGAGTTTTTTTTAGTGAAAGAAAGGTATTTTAAATGTAGAAAAATTTTAATAAATACACAAGCGAAATATTAATTTAAAAAATTTGTTAAAATCCACAATTGCTCTTAAATGGCACTCCAATTTTCATACAGTGGTGATTTTTTGCCATGTTTTCCATGACCCCATTTTATTTTGCTATACTAATTTTTTATAAATATATGTATGTATGTATCTATGATTTATAATTTTTTTTCACTCAAAAATCAAGGTTTCATACTAAAAAAAATAGCATTTATCATAAGTTAAATAGATTAAAAGTGAAATTGAAAAAAACGACAGATTTTCATAAAATCTTAAATTCAGTATAATTATACTTAGTAGGTACATATGTATGTATATGTAAACCAAATTGCGGAACTTCGCAATCATTTTAGAAATTTTTTTGAACATTTGGCCACACCAAAAATATTTTTTATATAATGTAAATATTGTTCTTAGTTGTTAATGCAGAAAACCGTCTGCATGCAAAGCTTTTACAAACTAATGCAACATTTCTATTCTTAATTTCTCAAGACAAAAAAAAATTTTAAATTTTAAGTTAAAAGTCGACTTAGCAGCTTAGATATGGTACATGTGAAAAATAGTAAAAGTTTTAAGTGCAAAATAAAAATAAAAAATGTTTATAAAATTGTTTATAAACTTTGGCTGTAGAACATTTTTTAATTTTAGTTTTTAATGTAAAATATAAGAAGATCACTTTTGCAATATTTAAAAAAGCAGACTTAACAGCTTTTTACTCTAAACCGATGAAATATAAACAACTCATTGAGTGGACTAAAGAACGTTGTACGCATTTGGTTTTACCTGCCAATTAGAAAGTAAAAAATATTTTGAAATATTTTTTAATTTTTATAAAGTTTGGCTTAGAGTGAAAAAATGCTAAGTTATTTCTTTTATTTTTAGACTTTAACGCAAATGAAAGACAATACAATAATACAACATTGTTTAAAACAGTTTTGCAATGTTGGAAATAGTGGACTTAACAGCTTTTCGCTCTAAACCGATGATATACATATGTATGTATGTGTATGAGGTTAAGTGCCAAGTAAAAGTAAAAAATCTTTTGAATTTTTCTTATATTTTGTAAATTTTGTTTAAGGTGAGAAACTGTTCTTTCCCCCTTTTTTAATTTGTTAACTCTATTTTTTATAAATAAAAAAATAAGAAAAAAAATAAAAAATATTTCCGATGTGTATTAAAAAAAAATCACCTTTAGTCAATTGGCCAATGCCCTCGGTTGAGCGCTGCTGCGCTTGCAATCTGTTGTTGCTCATGTTGCTTTGACTACTTATCATGCTCAGCATTGTTGTACGTCTGTATGTATGTATGTATGTATATAAGTATTTAATTTTTTTTGCTTTAGTTGTTGCTTTTTCTATTACTGTCGCCGATGACGTGCTCTAACCGTGCCGTGTGGCTATTTTTATGCGACGATTCAGCGTTCAAATCCAAATGCAATGTACAAAACATGAGAGAAACATAAACAAAGAACACGATCAACAGCGACAAGAAGAACAACAATAGTAAAATGTTAACTACATATGAATCCATGTACATAAATACATTCATACATACTCGTACATATTAGCGCATGAATATGCGAAATGACTGTGAACTTGAAAAATAGCAGCGAACGCTCTTGACTGACCAAAAAAACTTGGATTGATGTCGTTTTCAAAGTCAACACGGGTCAAAGATGCAAATTCATAAAGAGCTGTGACCTTAGCTGCTGACCTTAACAAGATAGCTGAATGTTTGAAAAAGCAATCGATATGTACTGAACTTACAGATTGAGGCGATTGGATTCAAAAAGGCAGATTTTCCGAAACTTTGATGCAATGTGTGTAGCACACTCTTGTGGAGAATTGGATATCAGACCGAAACCAAAATGTCTCCAAACCGCATTTGACAAGAATTGACGAAAATTCCCACCAAATTGCATCACTTCACAACCTGTCGAACATATGTACATACATACATACTTATGTAAGAATTGTTAGCTGAAAAGAGAATAAGAAAGTCGATAATGCTACAGCTCTGCCAGAATGCCGTGATGCGATAAAGAGCGAGTAAGGTATGCAATAATTTTTGTTGCTTTAAAGCAGCTGTTAAGAAAGTTGTACGGTGACAACTAACCCTCGGCACAAATTTATGAGCTCGCCGATTATAGATTCGTTCATCTAAAAGTCCTGCAAAAATTATCCAACAACGAAATGTCTGAGTATTTTGAAGTATTCTCTCTAAATGAGAGATGCTTGCAAATTTTGCGTCCTCAAAGAATTTGCAACTTCCCCTCAAAATGATATGTCATTTTACACTCTCAATTTATCGCGATGCGATTTAACAAAAATCGCGATAATTCGTAACAATTCGTAAGAATTATCGACATCGCGAACACTCTCAATAACTGTTTGGAGCTAAACTAACTAACTCACCACAAACATAACTGTAGCCGTGATTAAAAGCCGGAAAGGTTAAGACATTTTCTGTGAGATTATTCCGTGCTATTTAGACGGCGAGGGTTTGATTGAAATTATTTTTGGGCAGTTTTAAGCGTCAGTTGGCCAGGACTTAACTTAACTTAAGCCAACCTGTTATATGGAAAGCAAGTCAAGCGATTAGTCAACACTTAACTTACCGTAAGAAACTTAAGGATCTGTTGATTTTAAATTCTTAAGTTTCGGCCTTACGTAAATAGAGACCCATGAGAGCGGTGAGAGAATCAGGCTTACCAGATCTTGACATTTAGGTACAATTTTTGAAAATAAATGTATGCAAAAACTACATTTAAAACAAATTTATTTGATGTGGTAACATAGGCGGCGAACCGTCAAATAGCTGAAAATACAATTATAGACAAAAAGAAAATTTAAACATAAATATAAATGACGAAAAGTTGATCATATCCTCCAATAAAGAACTGTACGCCGAATTCTGCCGGGATGTAAATTGGCACAACAAAAAGTCTCTATTTATCGGGTGGATTTGCCACCACCTTTTCCTTTGACCAAGTGACTGCTTCTTGCACATTTAGTACATTTGTGCTAAACTTAAAAACATTCGACACAATTTAATTCTCCTTAACATTTTTACAAGCAATATGCGATTAAAAAATAATCACACAAGTGCTTTTATTTACTACTTTGTACTGTGTGTCAACGAAGATATTTAAAGTTGACATCTTGAGTAATCGTCTTCTCCAATTCTTAAGTTAAGTTAAGTTAAGTCTTGACTAACTGACGCTTTACAATTGATTTAATGATATCAACGGTCCTCATCAATTTCGTTTCCCAGCGGCCCTTCTTCCGTCATACACTTCGACACCAGGCGTTGAGTTTCGTTAAGCACTCAGTAGAACAAAATTCATCAATCCGTTTGGTATCCGAATAATTTACTTACGTTTACTATAATTTGCGAAAAAAGAAATAACAAAATGCCGCAATCGAAATGAAAAAACGAAGCATATGTGTGTATGTACATATCTATACCCATATGTTTATTTAATGTTAAAAGTATTCTTAACATTTTCTCTCTTCTGTCATGATCGGCTGTTCATTATCTTTATTGCAAAGCTTTTTCTCTTCTCATTTGAATGTTAATTGTTATGTTTTGCTCTTCGAATCTACATATGTATATACATATAGTATATGAAAATGCACAGCACCACCACTTAATAAGATCATGAATTGAGTGAATATCGGAAGAAATTGCAAACAAAAATGTAAGGTTAGGTTATGCTAGGATTTGTAAATTTTGGCACTTTATGCAGCATATTTATGTTTAAATAACCCCATTTATGATCTGTCTTTAATTGGAAGCCTTTACAAAAAAAACTCTGCAGAGTAGCATTGGTAGACACAAATAGCTTAACTTGAAACAAAGTGTGCAGTTGCACCTTCACATCACTTTTAGCAAGTTTTCGTCTCGTTGATAGATTTTGCGATCGATAACTTAACATGGCGCCCTTCATGTTTATTAACTGTATTTTAAATAAAATCACGTTATAGCATTAAATTTAAACATACACAATTGTATGCTTGCAAACATATAAACGAAAATAAACGGATTTGTGACTTAGCATACACGGATGATTCTGTCAAATTTACTTAGAGCGACTAGCGGTTTGCGGAAGGCGCAACCTCTGTATTTTTTAAATCGTGACCACTTGTCTTGTTCTGAATTTGTTAGTGTTCGCGCTGTTCGTAACTAATACTATGTTTCCACGGCACATGATTCGCTCTCCCATTCGCACATCAATCACGAACGGAATCTACAGGATTCCTAATACAAAATGTTGTGAGCGAATTAACTCATTTGTACATCATTCAATTTGATTCACCATGCGAATCACGAAACAATCGATGCTGTCTCTAATTTTAATCGAAAATTTATCAAAAATAGCTGCCAAAACACATAGAGCTATTTAAACAAAACAAAAATTAAACAAACAATTAAAAGCTTAAATTGATTTAAACTTTGAGTTTGTGAAAAAAGAATTATGTCGAAGAGGTTGTAGGCTGCAACTCGAGTGAATGAGGACGCCAAAGTATGTACATATGTATGTACATAAGTACTACAACAGCAACAGCAATGCTAAACGAATCAAGAATATGTCGTGTAAACCGGGTGATTCGCCATTCGTAATTCAAATAAGCGAAACACGTGATTCACTTGCCATGGAAACACCGTTTAATAGTGCAATAGTGTGAAGTGTTCGTCAACAGACGTTCAAAAATAGTTCTCGCCATTGAGTGTTTCTTGACACACAAAATTAGCAAAAGAATATCAGACAGAAACACAAAATACTTGCTAACAATTCTACTCGTTTACTTTTTGTACATTTTCACTTTTTTCTCTTTTATAAAGTTATTATTCTTTTTTTTCTTCCATTTGCTAATTTGCTGTTATGACCAAACGAATATTAAGCTGCGTAGTGTGTGTGAACACCACTTAATTAAAAATCAAATTTAGTCCAAGTAGATCTTAGTTAAAATTTTCTAAGAACATTTTTAATTCGTTTATGTGCTCGAAAAAAATTTTGATTACTTATGTAATTATTCTGCGTTGCTTTGAGTTTTAAAGCATTTTTTTTTAATTCACTACGCCTTTCAAAGTCCTTAAAAATATTCATTTTCGAGAGAGTATCAAATAATACTTAAAATATGATCTCTCAGTACCATTACTAGATTGTTGGCCATGCTTTATTCACTCGCAATAGTTAGCAATTGTTCTAAATGATTGACCGTCTAAGGGCCACTTTACGCAATGATATAAATGTACGTCAATTTATGCGAACTTGTGTGTTTTGGTAATCGCAAAGTATATTTGAGGTTTCTTGAAGACCAAGGCGAATTTAACAAGGTGGTGTTGAGGTGCCAGCTGATTTTTTCGCTTTTTCGCTTTTTTGGACTGAATGTCAAAGGGCTGCATTCTGATTGGCTGGCAATGTAAATCACCTACAGAAATTTGACATTCAGTCTAGCAAAGCAAAAACAAAATACATGAACGCGCTTTACTTATAAACGCTCCCCACCACCTTGTTTAATTCGCATTGTTTGGAAACCCGCCAAATCTAGACAAACTATTTTTCCATTACAAAAACATGCACCCGACAACTTGGCTCAACTTTCGCAAAAAAAAAACAATGAGAAACCATAAACAAAATTGTCTGCTTTCATTTTGCGAAACACTTCAACAGGTTTAAAAATACTTAAGTTCCCAACAAAAATATGTATGTATGTATGTACATATATTTATATCTAATCAGTGTTTGCATACTTTTGCCAAGTTGACATTGACCGCGATTAAGTGTTATCGCTTCCTGTCATGATACGTCACACAGTCAAGAGAAGAAATCGGTTGCTAAACGCTTTCAATCATAACTGCAAACAAACTTATATCTACTTATGTATGTAGATTTGTCGGAAAATAGCAATAGCGAATCTTTAATTTGCATTTATGTAACTCTCCGTAAAAAAATAGTTTATCAAACGTTATTGTGAAAAACAGCCGTAAATTTTATTGCATTTGGATAAAAAATAGTTTCTATTTTCTTTCAGTCAAATATATTTGAAAGTGGTTGAAATCAAATGCAGAGTAATTGACTTGCTAATAGGACATCGCCCTGTTAATAAAGTTAGTTGATTACAAGAAAAAAGGAAGAATTTAAACCACTTGTAGTTGAAAAAAAACTACTTTTTAAATTGCTTTTAAAGTACTTTGATTTCCGACAGGTTAAAGAATTGCGAGCAAAAAAAAAACGTGAAGAAACACAAGCAATTCGAGCACAAGTTAGGGGGCGTTTAAACTAAGTCTTCATACATAAACGAGTGTGTATGTATTTTGTGTAGGTTTTGGAGGCGGGCAATTTCACTTTAATTTTGTCGACGAAACGACAAGCACACAAACCTAACAAAAAAATAAAATAAAATACAAATTGATTAAGACTGATTGTAGGTGTGGAAAATATAAACAAATTGGCAATGATTTACCCCAAAATAAACACATATTTTCATTTATGGATTTGCCGATTTTATGCAAACACACCTACATGCATACTCATGGATGTATGTATATGCACACATACTATATTGTGTGTAAACATATTCGAGTATATGTACATACTCATATAAGGGTGTTACACTTTTTCTTTTATATATAATTTTTTTTTCATTTATTTTTGAAACTATCTTATTTGGTTGAAACTTCCACATTTTTTTCAATTCAGAACAAAAAGAAAATAAAAATTTTAAATTGTTTTACTTTGTTGAAAGTTTTTCGGTTTTTTCTGAACATATTCTATAAAAAAATTTTGACAATTTTTTATTTTGTTGAAACTTCCACTTTTTTTTCAATACAACAAAAAATCATTTTTAACAATTTTTGGTTTTGTGAAACTTCTAAAAGCAATTTTACCACTTTTATGAAATTTTTTCAAGTTTTTCAACAATTTTCGCAATACTATTTTGTTGAAACTCTTACAATTTTGTAAATTTTTCCGAAAAAACATAATTGTGAAACTCCAAATTTTAATAACTTTTTATAATTTTACAACTTTTAACCTTTTTCCTAATAACATATTATTAAAACCAAAACTATTTTAAAAATTGTAAACATATTTTTTTTTGTTGAAACTTCCACAATTTGTACAATACAACAAAAAAGCAATTTTAACACTTTTTTGAAATATAGACAACTTTTATATACAACATACTATGAACATATATGTATATACATATGTATGTACATACATATGTACATAACTTAGAAAAAAAATTTTCTATATTTTGACAATTTTTTATTTATGTCCACAATTTTTTTCCATACAACACATTCTTGAAAAAAAAAGACAAATAGGAAAAGAGCATGTGAAAAAAAAATTTCGGAATCAACGATAAGACGGCTCTACAAAAACAATTTCGTTCTTCGTCCTAAAGTTTGTTTTATGATTTTCTGGTTAATTATGAACAAAAACGAAAAGAAAATACCTTTTTTCCGTATAAAGTTTGCTTCTAGATGGGAAGGAGAACGTTTTCATCAGGATATTTTGAGCTTCGAACAGCGTTATCAAGGCCAATACAATAAAAACATGATAAATACAAATGTAAACTTTTTCATGCTATATATTTCGTTTGCTTAACTGTGACTTTAAAAACTACGATAACAATTACGAGTTTTTATATTTATCTTGAATACAATAAAAGTGTGACGCGCGTCAAAAATTAAATAACATTTTTTTTGGTCAAATAGCAGACGCACCCTAATATGTATACATACACACTAGGGTGACAATTAAATGTATGGAGTATTTTTTTTTCTTTATTGTTTTGGTCTCAGTGTTTTTTTGTGTGTAGTTTTATTTAAAAAAAATTCTAGTAAAATTTCAAGGTCGTAGGAAGAGGATTAGGGGGCGCGTCGGCCCCCCAAAGTTACACAAAATACGTTTTTTCACGCAAATTCTTACTTTGACTGCTTGTAACTTTCTCTGTGTTTTTTTTTTAAACATTACTGGCGAAAGATGTTCATTAATATGTCTACAATAACATCTTTCAATAACATTTTTGTCTAATGTTAATATTTAATGAAAAAAACTTAAATATAGGAGAAAAAGTACGCCTCAATGTCGATTTATTATACTTAAATAAAACTACTTATGTATATGATTTCTCTTTTTATTAATATTGTTTAAAGCACTTGAGACAATGTCTTTTTATTACAGTCCGGAAACCGATGGCGGTAATCGCTAACAATTTTTAAAACAAATTGTTTTTGGCGTTAATTTTTGGTAAATAGTTTATTATACTCTTCCATCAATTTAACCCCCCTTTCGGCAGTGTCATTTGTAACATTTAATTTTTTCATCAGTTCAGCCGCTTTACAATAAGATTGGTCCTGCTCCCATTTGTCTGGGTTTAATTTAAAAAAATCAGTATTTATTTGAAATCTTTCAAATAATGCTTTTGTTTCGGCAGAGACGAACTGTTCAATTCCGTCATGGAATATTTCAACGATTTCTCTATCATTTATTGTAGCTCGCTTTGTGTTTTGCTCTTGTTCAAAATCATTTTCCAAAGCCGCCACCATTTTTTGTTTTGAAAAAAGGGATACGTTGCTGTCAAAAAATGCAAGACCAACCGCCTCAGGGCTTAAATACCACAAGTGGTTCCTGAACTTTTTAAGAGCAACATAAGATATAGCAGCATCAATTTTTTTGAAGTTTTCAAGTTTTTGTAAAAATAAAAAATCTTGATATGGCGCTTTAATGGCCAAAGGAGCAGAAAACCACGCTTCGACATAGACTTCAGCAATGAAAACACAAATTTGACGAAGCCCATTTAATTCAGTTGCTGAAAGCTGGAACTCGTTACGGAATAAAAATATTTTTAGACAGTAAATCGCTTTTGCCATCCACCTTGCATGGTGAACAGCTCCTGGCGATCGAAACATTAGGCTGTTTGGATGTGTCTTTTCTGGTTTTTGACCCAGGAAGAGCAAAGTGAGTTCCAAGAATTCTTTATAGTCTTCCCTGGGTTGTTTTTCTTCCAAGATATTATTTACTGCACCGATAATGCGAACAGCAGACTCTTTCATGTACGTCTTGACAGTTGGATCGTTGATGCCATACTCATAGTTTTTAGCATCAATCTTAGCCCAAGCATTTTTAAATTTCTCAAACATTTTAACGTTTGGACTTCTTTAACAGCTTATTTTTTCTTCGAAAACTCATCTTAAAACAATCTCGTATATATGATGACGGCATGGTAACCATAAAAGTTGTCTTTGTAAATTATTTTCAATTAACGTACAGGTACCATTGAAACGCCCAGTATTGACCGCTGTTGTATCAAACACTAAAGCTTTGATGTGATTTTGCAGACCATATTCATAAATAGCATCGCATACAGCGGATGCCTGTTCTTTTCCAGTACCGGAATCAAGTGCAGGTATTTCAAGAAGCTGTTCAACTTTACCGCTCGATATTATTATAGGCAACCTATCAACTTTATCATTTCCCGTCAGCGCCGGCAAAAGTTTACCATCCCAATGAAGGCAGATAGCGTCGAGCTCATTTAATTTTAATTTATTTTTTAATGCTGAAATTCTTTCTTCACGGATTTGTTCCCTTTCCTGGTGTACAGACGTTCGGTTTAAAATATAATCTTCAACATTATTACCCAGAGCTTCAACGACTGCGCTTATTAGATGAACCGCATGTCTGTCACTGATTTTACAGACATCGAGTGCGGCCGCCAGTTTTGGTGTTAGTATTTACTTTGTTCCCCTACATTTTTTGGCTGGAGGTTGACTACAACGTGGGTCACATTCCATATCTGGAAAACTGTTATCATTCTCTGAAGATTCAGATGACAGCAACTCTGCAGTTTCATCTAATAAAAACGACTTAATTTAAAGAAAATAAACAATAACATACAACGAACCAATTAATGCAATTTCACGATTATTCCGCTCCACTTGTTGTAATAAATTGTTGTTGCGTTCTTCAAGTCGGCACTCTCGGCGTACTTCTTCGTAATCGATACCATACATAAAGCCTGGGCGCCCCGTTTTTCGTTGACTTATCAAGAAATCAATATCTTCTTGATTCGACATTATTTTTAATGCACTTGCATGCGCCACGTCAAAAAGCATATCCAATTTTTCTTTCCACGTGTTTACTTTGCTCTTATGGAAATTAGAAGTCTTCTTTGAATCTTTTTGAAAGCTTTGCCATTCTTTATACAATTTCTCTACATTTGTAATGCAGTGTTGTTTATCCTTGACCGGAATGCGGGCTTTTTCCCAGAACACGAATAGTTCTTTTACAACTAAATCTGAACTTTCCCGTAAATTTTTTTTTACTACACGTAAATTGAAAAACAAAACTTTCAACACTTTTATATTGGAGGGTAGTTTACTTCCCGTTAATGAGTTGGTACAATAACCAATTAAATATATGCGTTCACGTAAATTTCTAGCAGACATTTTCGACTTTTCACATTCAAATATTCACTTCGAATGATTTTTTTGCAAATTTAATGCTATTAAAAAATGTTTGCGGCTGCTGCATATAACTGTAAAATAAGAATCTATTTTCCGAGAAACATTGGTGCTGATTTTTTGTCGGTAGCTTACGCAAGCATTGAGAATAATATTGTTGAGGTTGTAACGGGAATATTCTCGGTCACAATTGTCAATATTATAGATCGCTTCAGCATACAGGCAAAAAAAATTTGAAGCAAACTTTTAAAGACAATTCTTACACTTGAAAACAAAAGTAAACAAAAAAAGTCTGAAGTTCGGACTAGCGAGGTCTTACTGTATATAATTGTTGAAGCTACTCTTACGTAAATCATAAGGAATTTTCTATATGAATCTTTAATTAAATAAATCTGAACAAAATCCAAAATTTGAATCATATAAGTAATTTTATTTAAGTATAATAAATCGACATTGAGGCGTACTTTTTCTCCTATATTTAAGTTTTTTTCATTAAATATTAACATTAGACAAAAATGTTATTGACAGATGTTATTGTAGACATATTAATGAACATCTTTCGCCAGTAATGTTTAAAAAAAAAACACAGAGAAAGTTACAAGCAGTCAAAGTAAGAATTTGCGTGAAAAAACGTATTTTGTGTAACTTTGGGGGGCCGACGCGCCCCCTAATCCTCTTCCTACGACCTTGAAATTTTACTAGAATTTGTTTTAAATAAAACTACACACAAAAAAATACTGAGACCAAAGAAAATATCACTTTCGAAATTAACTGTCACCCTAATACACACATATAAAAGTTTTTGAACATACATACATATTCGAACACATGTATGTCGCTATCGCTAACAATATTCGAACAACAAATAATACATCAATTAATAAGATACACCGAAATTTGTATTTGTTTATGTACAATTAGGGTGAGCTTAAATGTTTTCTAAAGTTATTTATTTTTTGTTTCAGTTTTGTATTTCTCAAGCATTTTTAACTAATTTTTTTTTAGTACAAATCATTTTTTTATTTTGAGGGAATTGAAACAAGTTTGTTAAAGAAATAATAGATTTTAAAGTTGCTGATATTGTTTTTCAAAGTAATATTTTCAATCATTTTGAAAATGTTTTAAGTGCCTGTCGTCGTTGAATTTAAAGAAAGCAAATGAAAGTGAATTTAAGATTGTCACACCTGGTGAATTGTCGTTATTGTACAATATTATTGAATATTCAAATTTAATATTTTGCCTTTCGAGACTTATTTTTTTAGATTTAAAACTCCTCAAAGATATTTTTTTTGCCGATAAATTGCAAATATATAATCTAAATTGATCTCTTTACTTCAGTAAGTATAGTACGTATTTTTTTTTTTTTTATCTGATATGTCTATTATTTATTTTCAAATTTGTCCTGTGACACTAAGAATTTATCTGTAACCTCTTGCCGTTCGATATATGTTTTGTGACTGACTATAAAATTTTAATTGAAAAAAAATATAAATATTTATATAGTCCCAGCCTAATGTAAACTACATTTATAAATAAATGTAAACATTGAACTGTGCGTGGGTTGAAATGTTATTAATTGTGTATTTAGTATTTTTTGTATCGAACTAATTTTCAACAGTGTATCATAAATATTTACATACATATATTTAATATTTTTCGACATGAATCAACTCATAATTCAAAATTAGGTAGTTTTAATGTAAAATAGATTCAAGATTTCGAAGTGAATTTAAATTGATTTGTATCTCGATTTCCATTCGCTCAATCAATCATTTGTGCATTGTAGCGTAGAAAAATACATTTTTTTTGCTCGCCTTTAAATCGAAATTCCATATGTGGATGTGTGGGCGAATGATAAACTCGTACGTTGCTGAATAATTTTCATAGAATGAAAATATGTACATATGTGCATATATTTAATTTGCATAACTTGTGCGCCGATTATACGTAAAATGTTGTGTCGATATATTTACATACAATAAAGTCGAGATGTATATTAATTCGAAAAAGCAATTGCAATAAATACGAGCAAGCCTATCACATGAAAATTATACAGTGATCAGAGTTCGCATGTTTTTTCATTTGATGCACACCATAAATTTGAAGGGAGAAGCTCGACCAAACATCGAGTCAAACAATCAATATGCTCTCCAACAGACAGGGCAATGGCTGGTTCTAAGAGAAAGAGAGACTTGGCGATTATCAAGTTAAATAATTCATTGAGTTGCCCAAAACTTTCAAAGATTTTTCATTATTAGTGTGACCGAAGCAGTCCAAATAAGTGTAGATTTTATTAACTCATAATCCGGCTTATCAATTATTTATTAATTGCATTAGCACCAGAAAGGTTTATACAATAGACGGATATTCTCCGGGCAGAAACCCAGCTTTATTCCTGCGGACTCCATCTGAATCTTAAGTATGGCAGTTGCTGGTCTTCCCATTGGATATACATATAATATATGGCGTGGTTTGACTTAATGTTTTCAAGCAATGAGAATGAACAAGATTCGCTGGTCGCTGCATTTTGAGATCGTCGGTTGTCTTAACGGACGAGTTTTACAGTTGCACCGCCTTTGAATTTGAGATAAGATTACGTTTTTAAGACAGTCGAAATGAACAAGATTTTAAACTCCCCTATTGCAGGATCTCGTAAGAGTTTGATAGTCTGAGAGTTTGGGTATCCAAGCCACCGCCACGCCTTGGTAGTTGGAATGGACTAAAGAATTGTTTAGATTGCTCTCTCAGATTGTCTCACATAATCAACAGGCCGTTTAGATTCTCGTCAGGTTCTCTTCAACCCATTTATTGACCTTAGCAGGAGGTATTCTTGCAAAACTAATAGCCGCTGTTGGATTTCACAACAATTTCGAGATTCCATTCTAGCTTTTCAGTTAGTAGAGTATTCTTTCCCTCTAGTTGCTAATTTTTCTGGGTGATAGAGCCTTCGGTCCTTTCACTCTTGATTTTTTTTTATTAAAAAAAATTTGTGCAAAAAATTGCAAAATAAACTGCACATTAGCTTAGGACGGCTTCTAAATAGTGCAGTTTAACTACAAAGGTGAAGGGGTAGCTAATCACCCAAATAGTGGGCAGCGCTTTGTTTTGTACGTCTTCAATAGGCATAGCGGGCTCACGGATTCGGAAACCTTCCGCTTCTTAACTAATTTGACGACCATTTCTTCATGGTGATGATAGCAGATCGTGATTCCTCTGAGTATTTCTGTCGGCTACTACTACGATGATACTGGCCGAGCATGACTCTTAGCGGCTTCGTTATTGGGAAGGGTTATTTACTTATTCTTATTTGTTTTCTTGGATTCATTTTTGGGACTATTTCCTTTGATAAACGTGGTGAGGTAATCTTGTTTTAACCTGACTTCTTTCGCATCAAAATGCTTTTACAAATAGTTTCGCGAACCAAGACTTAAGTGAAAGCCGGTAACGTAAGAAATAATCCGGAAGCGAGCACTTTAGCAACAAAATTTTAGGGAATTAAGTACTTTTTATACTCTCCATATCAGTACTCTACTCACATAAATACACCATACCTGAACTCATCATCTCTAAATATGTACATGTTGGCTTGTGTTATGTTATCATATACTATATTACATTGCATTATGTTACGTTGTTATATTTTGTTATTTAAAGATCTTTTAAGTTGTGCTAAGTATATTGAGAAGTAAATCGGCTCGATTGGAAAGTCTTATACGGAAATGGTGGGTTACGATTACAAGTGCTTCTTCTCTAACCATAGTTAAACTCCCCACACCCAAACCCACCAAACCCAAACTCACCACTACTAAACTCACCACACTTTTAGTTACCATACACGCCAACTCGTCTCCATACTTTTCACTTAACATCACTGACCACCCTTATCTCACCATATGCTCACCTGACCTCACCACGCGTTATCTTATCACAGGCAGCGAAGTAAATATATACATATGTATATATAAATCAATTGCTGTTCGTTTGTCTCGCTAAAACTCGAGAAAGGCTGAACCGGGGAAGGTTTAAACGGTGAAAAATTGCGAGGAAGAAGATAGTAAACACCGCAATTTCATTTTTCCATATAAACTGTTCTACTTACTTGCCTGTCAAACATTTTATGCTCCCGGAGGGACAGGAAGAACGTTCCTTATTTCATTGCTATTGGCAAAGATCAGATCGCAATATGAAGAAGCCCTAGCGTTGGCTTCATCTAGAATAGCTGCAAGATTATTAGCAGGTGTACGAACTGCACATGCCTTGAAATTACCACTAAACATGCAAATCAACGAAGCACCAGTTTGGAAAAACAGCGGAATGATTAATAATATGCAAACTGATCGTTTGGGATGATTGCGCGATAGCCCACAAGAGGCCACTGGAGGCACTGGACAGGACGTTAAAATATCTACGTAACAACCAAAACATTTTTGTTGGAGCCATTATTCTTTAAGAGGGGATTTTCGACAGCCTCTTCGATTTTAAGCGGCTACAATTTCACTATAACCATAAATAAATCGCAAGTTCAGTCGTTGCAGGTTCGTCGCGTGTTTGCGAGTCGGAAAACCATCGTCTTTATATATTTACGCACCGCAGAAAAATCAAAAAATATACTTTATCAGAAAGCTTTAAATTGATTAAGTGTTTTTTTTTATTTATTGTAAATAAAAAGTTTGTTTACATTTGAATTGTTAGCAAGTTTCGTTTCATAACCGAACGAAATTAAAACTGTGTGAGGTAAGTATGCTGAATGTGTGTGTGTGTGCGTGTGGGTTTATGTGAAGTATATATGTATGTTGTTACTAAAACATATCCGTCCGAAATAAAGTTCAACTCAATACAATTCAAATAATTTTATTATAGGTAAACTTTATTTTGTAAGTTCTGAGAGTTCTAAAAATTTTGATCGGTTGGCGACTTATCGATCAATCTGACGGCGAAGGCAAACTCTGCTCGGCAGCATGCGACGGCGGCGTGTCGGTAAATCCCCGGCGTCTCCGATAAGTCTGAGTGTACCAGAACACCGGTCATGTTATGCTAATGGCTGCCTTAGATAATTTCTAATTGTTTAAATTCTTCTGGAGTAATATTTAAATCTGGAAAACTTTTTCTATCCGAGATGGATGACAAATTTTGGTTTGATGTTAATTTGTGCTTGAATTGATTTTTCTGTAGTTGACAAAATTTTACACAAAAATTTAAGCAATCTGCGGTTTTTGTTTCACATTTAGCACAACGTAACAGATAGTGACAACTAGGACATGTTCCACTTTTTTCAAAACGGGCAATGCATAGCTTAGTATTTAATAATCTTAAAACTATTTCGATTGTCTTTTCAAAATAACTATTAGAACCACTTTATCTTTTCAAAGACATTTTTGTTGCCTGTTTTTTAGTTTTGAAAAATAGTAATGTGGCGTCACAAAAAAAAAAAAATTTGTTGACATAAGAGAATATCTGAATAAACCGCGACGTGCAAAAAAGAGACAAAGCGAAAACAAAATAAAACTTTACCTGACTGTTTTTCCTGCTGTAAGTGACGCCAAAATTAAAGCAGGTAATAAAAATTTAAAATTTATAATTTATTTTTAAACTTACTTTAATTAATTTTATTTTTATTATCTTGCATTTGTATTTGATGGTCCACAAACAAAAACACTAATTCAAAATGATGTTTTTAGGAGTTTATTGAATCCTGTTGGAAAACGTGCATGGGATGGTTTCATTGATGTCGTAAACACATTTTTGGGAAATAAGAAAGCGAATAACTACAAAGATATTGTTAAAGAAATTGTTTCAGCGTATGGTGAAATGAAAGTTAACATGTCTTTCAAAATTCATTTTTTGCAAAACGATTTAGACTTTTTACCTTCAAATTTGGGTGATTTAAGTGATGAGATATTGTTACAATAGAAAATCGATTTCAAAGGAAAAGCGATGACTCACATGCTTGCTGAATATTGTTGGAATTTATGCCGTCATACAAATCCTGAAGCTTACACACGAAAAAATAAATGACCAACATTTTTAACACAAAATAATAGTTAAGATTTCATATTAATTTTTGTATTTTTATAATTTTTTTTGGTATTTTTAACGAATTTCGTACATTTTTAGTTATTTTTTAACTTTACATGAAAATTAAAGCACCATCTACCGGAGAAAAAAATTGTTTTCTTAATAAAAAAAATCCAAATTTAGTTTAGTTGGGATTATTATTATTATTATTATTATTATTACCTGGCTCAAGCATTAAAATCGGTTTACCCATTCTGTTTTTATAGAACTTTTTATAATAGTATTACATTAGAAGTGAACCTCCACGGTACTTTGAAGCTTAAAAATCGATTTTCTCAAAATTCTGTTTGTTTGTTGTTGTTTATTTTAAGCCTATCATATTCTGTTAACATTTCTCATGTGTACCCACCACTGTCGTACTGTGTAATAAGTGTAGCTCGCTAAAATTCGATGGTTTCCTCAATTATTTTCTACTTTTTTTTTGTCAGACTTAAGAGTATAATAAACTATGAAAATCGCAATTCCTAAGAGGATATGTGATATTAAGTTCACCGGGTCATCTAGTCATACATATACATTGATATCTTAAAAAGCGAAATGCAATTATACGAGTATATTTGATTAATCAAGTAGGCACAATAAGAAAATTACGCCATTTCACAAAAAGTAAAAAAAGGCAAACAAAAACAAAACACATGTTCCCTTTTAATTAGCAAATTAAAGATGGTTTATTTAAATAACTGAACTAAATTGAAAATTAATTACAGCAAAAGTGAAATATTTATCTACAAACAAAAATAATGATATGTTTTGCCATTGCACTTTAAAACCATTAAATTTTCCCATAAAATGTAAACACATGCACAAAAGCGTGAATTTCTAGCAACAACAAACGAATTGTTTTGAGATCATATTCTACTCAGCCTCATTCATTGTTGCAACAACGCTCATCACTTGCGTAGCCAGCTCTAAATAAACTACCTGAAATTGCAATGAATACAAAAGCAGCATCAACAATAAATGTGTATGCATACATATATGTACATACATATGTACGTATGGATATTTGCAAGGCATGTAACAGCTGCCTATAAACATACAAATGCACCTACGGCCAAATAAATAAAATCACTACTCTATAAGCTGTAACATCTGTCAAATGGGTGTGGAAGTCTGCAAGTGAGTGAGTTGGTGCGAAAGCGAGTGAGTGAGTGAGTGAGTGAGTGGTTGTACGTGTAAGTGGTAATTGTCTGGGCAGAGATAGACGATGAGGCAACAAAATGTAGCAACAACTATCGTGTAACAAAGTGTAATGTGCATGTGCACTTGCAAAAAAAAAAACATACATATGTATGAAGATACTCGGTGCACAGCATCTGTGCAAAAGGCGCAAAATGGAATAGAAAATAAAACCAGCTGCAGTTGAATATTGTATGCATTGTGGTTTTGTGAATAATTTACATTTTTATACTTTATTTTTTAATAAATATAAAAGAACGTGTCATTTAAAGTTTCATCCATTGTGGCTATGCGTTGTGGGGTTGAAGTGGCTGGTGCTGGTCCCACAACACAATTATGCCTCTAATTTGTGACCATGAAGATGCCACAGTGATCTCAGACACCTACTCCTCTTTACACCAGCTCACGGAATCGACAAAACTAAGCAGTTGGTATTTTAAAAGTCTTACGGCCAAAAATTATGAATCGTCTTCTACATACTAAGTTACTTACTCGTATTCAGTGTTGAATGCTATGCACAGTTAGTTCCAAATCGTTGAAAACTTGTCTTCGTCAAAACATCTTCGGGAAAAATCTTTGTGGAGCACACTTAATCGGTTTGCGTAACGTCTTATAAACAATTAGTCTGTAGTAATTCCGACGGTAGCTCGATCCTTTTCAAAGATAAAAGCTCTCGCGATTTCTCAAACACCACTCGGAATTTATTTTAGAATGTATTTGAATATTCCCCGCTTCATACGTGCTTGGTTTGGGAAAAGTTGTCTAATCCTGAACTTACAAGAAAAGAACAGGTGAAAGTCAAGCGGAAGTAAATTTTCTTGCAAGCTTGCCAGCTTTAACATTTCTTGGTGTGTTACAATGTCCATATATTTATGTCAGATCAAATCAAACTATTCTAACGTCAAATTAAGATATCTGCGTTAGTTCGCTATCGCTTCCGAATGTTGTCGTAACGCAGTCAGTCGATTGCCGTTTTATTATACTCTCTGTGGGTGTAGATATAAACTATGTTTGTTGTGATAGCCTTCAATCGAATATTGTCAAACGTTTGATGTAGTAAAGCAGCTAGTTCGGCTTGAAAGCCTCAACAGTAACCTCAGAAGAAGAATGATGCCAATCCGTGTTGCTCAACGTAAACTCTTCCGACTACGCTATGTTGTTGTTTTTGTAGCGTTACCAAGACCCTGTCCGGGGCGATCGAGCTACTAATCGTTATCATCGAGCTCAACTAACGGGAGGGCCAGGAAACGTCCGGGGGTGTCGGGGTTGATCCTGGATAAGTAGGAGTTCAATCTGCTATAATATCCAGATCTTAATTGGGCCAGAGTGACACGTGACTCACAAGGCAGACGGAGCTCTTCAACCGCTACCGGTGGTGGTGGGATTTCTAGGATGGCATTCACAGGTCGGGAATCAATGTAGTAGTAGCCGGATTCCATGTGAATATCGCCTAGACATCGTCTGTTCGGCTTCGGGTCCAGTGGTTGTCTCATGTATTTCTGGACCTCGTCCGTAAGGTGCCCCCTGATGTGCATGGGCGGCGGCTATAACGAGAGCAAGTCCCTGTTAGGATGCCCTTTACCTTGGCAACCCAACAGGAACTGCTTTGAGAGCATAAGGTTATGCTTCTTAACCGGGAGCACGCCAGCTTTATGGTGAAGATGTTGTTCAGGAGACTTCAGGAGGTAGCCTGTCGCAGTCCGAAGTCTGGCGTTCTGTGATGTTTGTAACATCGTCCACTATGTCATGCTAATTCCAGGCGACCATATTGCGGCTGCCTAGTTCAAAACCAACCGGCCAATCGCCTTGTGCACAACCAGTAACGTTTCTTTATCTTTGTTCCAGGTGCTGCTGGCTAGCGACATGAGGACCATGTTGCGGCTCTGTACTGATTGTGCAGAGAAGGAGACCAGGTTGTCAAAGGTGACTCCAAGGTTCTTCAGGTGGTTAACCGTAGGAATGAGAGTGCCATCGATGTGTAGGTCTAAGTTAAGCCCAACATCCTTCGTCCAAGATGTAAATAGGGTCGCCGTGGACTTAGCAGGATATAACGTCATGTTGCGGTCAGTGAAGAATTCTGCAAGCGTAGAGAGGTAGCTGTTCACCTTCGAACACATGTCATCATTTCCATTACCGCTGGTCAATGCGCTGTCCTGTGGTGTCCACAGGTGGGGTCGTCGAAAAGGACTGCGTTAGTGAAGGTGGAGAGTTTGAACGTGGCGAGGAGCTCCGTGCCAATTGGCACCGACACAGAAGGTGCGACAGGGGAGGCCTGTAACGCTGATGCGGGTGCGCAACATTGATCTGTTTTACTCTATAGGTTTTTTGCTTTACAGAATGACAGTATTACCGCCTATTTATGTTTTCTAGCATTTCTGTTCATGCAGTCATAAGGCGGTAACCCTATACATATCATACCTACCACTTATGATGACCCGATGACGCCCCGACGATCTCTGAACGTCATTCACAGATATAGCCAACTTTTTAGACTCTCGCTTCATGAATGCTGTGATGGTTTGCTAACTATTCAAGAAGCTCCATCTGTTATGTAAATCCCACGTAACCGCGGCCTAGTTAAGTTATGAATTTTGTAGCAGAACAAACACCTACTTTTCCAGAATCAACCCCGACACTTAATAATCACCGCTTTGCATACCGCGCTATGCTAATTAAGACCACTCACTCGCGCTTCTTCGGCTAACTCTTTTGAGACTGAGCCTTTCCTAGATCTTTCGTTGGTTGAGTACAATGGTAATGACTGATGGAGTAGCTGAACTTGCAGGAAATAGCTGGATAAGTGTTTTACGCAAAAATTTATTTTTCTTATCAAAATTACTTTTCTCAGTCCAATCATGATATTCAAGTTTATTAAAAAGTCGAATTTTGGTGGGTAAAATAGATCGAAGGTAATAAATACGAGCTAACTTCTACAAAATCAGTCGTTGTTTCAATTCGATAGATGCTTTTTAGGAAATAATAATGAAACCTTATCCATCTTAATTTTCAACACAATTAAGCCCAGCAATACTGACCCTGTAGTCAAATGTACTAGTTGTAGTATATTTAGAGCTTTACCAAGAGATGCAAAATGCTAATCCCTAAAAGAGACTGGTGGTCCAATGGGTGGCCTAAAGGCTGAATTACTTAACTTCTACACCGATGGCTCAAAGCTTGTGAACAGGGTGGGAGGGGGTGTTTTTTCAGCCCAATTAGATTTGAAAAGGTCTTTTCGCCTTCCTGATAACTGCAGTGTCTTTCAAGCTGAAGTCGCTGCGATACAGGAGAAGGAATTAATTTCGCTTCGAAAATTCGAACATGGAAATTACAACTCTGAAATGTGTATATTAGAAGTGTAAAATTAACAAATAATTCAAATTCAATAGTAATTTGACAAAATGTATCAATTTTCCAGATCTTTGAAATATAACAGTCAATAAAGAGGCATTTATTAGATCGGTGCTAACATCTTCAATACCACCAGCACGACTACACTTTGCTATTCCGCCAGCTGGGAAGCGTGCCTGCGATTTTTCGCTGAAAGTGGATACTAAAAAGGTATAGGTAACAGTTTTGAAATTAGGCTGGCGCAATCGTCTTTTAGTCAAACCATGCAGCTTCATCCTTTTCCTTGTTTTCTTTGACAAATCCTCTTGCAATATCCGGCTTTTCCTGCATTCTACCTAATATTTTCCCTCTTTGAACTTTGTTGAGTGTTTTGTTTCTGGAATAGGCGATATAATATGAAAAATTTTTAATTAATTTACTTACATTTTGAATCCACGAAGTTTTTCGCCTCTCAAAAAATAGAAAAACAAACAGTCAACAGTCACACTTGATTGTAGTGAGTTGTAAAGGAAAGGGAGAAAATAACAACAGCTCACACAACGTAAGCTTAGCTCAGTCTGTTGAGACGCTGGCTTAAGTGTTGCGTGGTTGCGCGGGTTCGACTCCCGTGAAGAAAGAAGTCTGATGAGGAAATGTGATGATTTCCGAAATAGTACTGTAACTTCTACCGCTTTGGTGTTGTTGTTTTTTTTCTAATTTTTCCAACAAAAACAAAAAATTGGCCTCATTTAAAAATAAAATAATGAAATTAAACAGGTCGAAAACAACAAAAATTCAACTAATCCGCCAACTATTTCCGCCCGAAAAAAATGTGGCCGATAAGGGAAAGCACTGTTCGAAAGCGGAAAATTTCAGCCCGAAATTTATGATAAGCGAACAGTGAAAAGTTAACTATTTCGGGCGAAAACGAAATCAATTAAAAAAATAAAGCACGAATAAATCGCTTTGTATTTGGTAAAAGTCTGGTATTTTTCATACTAATTCGATTTCAATCAGAAAATTCTAGTTTTAAACTAGTATTTCTTTTAAGTTGCCTGGTGAAAGTAGCACCGATCTTAAGTTTTATTCTATTAGAATGAAGTATTTGCTTGTATGTAAAAACAGATCATAATCGTCAGGGACAAGGTTCGCATACAAGAAAAGCAGATGTTAGTGATTAAACAAAGGTGCTTTTGTTGGCAATTCAAAGTCACAGGTGACTCCAATCAACCGAGAGTTAAGTTATCGCAATTATTTACGAGTATGTTTGTACATACATACATACATACATACACATACTTGTGTTCTTAACTACATACATTGTAAGTATTTATGCAAACATTCACTTATATTTATGTAAACATATTGAAAACAATTAACTGCACACTGTCATAAACCATAATTTTGGCATATGGCACACACTAACCACAGCCCGTCGCGGCCACCAAATCAACTAACCAAGTGAAGTAAGTAGTTTAACCAAAAGTGGCAACACAAATGGGGCGCCACTAAAATGGGGCGCGCACACGTTGCTTTTGCGATAATACGAACGTACATACATAATACATATGTACATACATACGCCAGGCACTTCATGCCATATGCCAGCTGACCGGCCTCCCCGGCCAAAGTGCACACGCGCGCACACAACGACGCACAGTGATCTATCGGTGGAAAAAAATTAAATATTCCATGTCAGAGAAACGAAAAACATAAATGGAATTTGTACGTTTTTTTTTTAAATTTAGTTTTGCCATAAAATAATCTATTAATTCTATTATTTATACTTTTGTTGATTAATGAACAAGCGCCAGAGAAATTATTTTTTGATTTATGGATTTAAAAAAAGGCTCAAAACTTTTCGTAACAATAATATATGTAAGTCTTTTGATAAATCAATATTTATGACTAAGATAAATATTACCGCAGAAGCCAAGAGGGTAGAAGTCTGATGAGGAAATGTAGTGATTTCCGAAAGAGTACTAAAACTTCTACCGCTTTGAGTATTGTTGTTTTTTCCTAATAATTTTTCCCAATAAACCATCGGCCTTAAGCTCAACAAAATAATTTAAGTTAGCGGTAGTTAAAGCTTCTATAGTAAAAGTTAATTTTTTCATAATATTTAGAAGAAAAAAATGTGTGGCTTGCTTAGAACCATTGCGAGCTAAGTTCGATTCATTTTGTGTGCACACTCGTTATATTTTGAGCAAATTGTTTAGTTAAGATGCGTTTACTATTAATTTCTAGGTTCTTTACTAATTTTCTGTAAATTTAAGGTACATTTTTAGTCAATTTATCGGTACATTTCGAAACCTTTACTGGCAAATTTTAGGAACTTAACTCATTTTCTGTAAATTTTAGGTACTTTTAGTAAATTTTCGATACGTTTTAAGTAAATTTTCGGTACTTTTCCGCTTAGTTTTGCATACATTTTACGCATATTTTTGGTAGTTTTCGCTATTTCTTGGATTTGGTACTTAATGGTCACATTACTTAACGAGTACTTAACGTGCACATCTCGAACAAGCTTTGAAATGGTCCCGAAAAAAGTCTGAAACTAGAGCCGAAATAATCCTAAACTTTTCCCAAAATAATTCCAAAATAGGCTCGAAACAGTTATGTAAACGGTTTTTTCTGCCTCATAATTGTTGTTAAAGTCTTTAAACAAAATTCTTTGATATAATTTTATATGCAATGTGCGTATGTGTGTTTCAAAATAACAAAAAAAAAAATAGATACTTTATTATAATAATTACTGTTTTTATTATTTTTATTTTTAATTATTTTTCTTCTCTAAAAGTAGTTGTTGTCTCTGTGTTTGCACGCTATTTGTATGTATACAAAACACTGTGCGACGCCACGACTAGGCTATGCGCCTAGCAGCGAAACCAAAAATAGCCAGTCGGTAGCTATTTTCGTACCCAATGGACTCCCTCTATGCTTATGCCGAAGAATTGTGTGTATGTGTGTATTTCGATACGTATGTATGTATGTATGTATGTATGTATGTATGTACGTAGTACATATGTCGGCATGCAAGCTTACATATAGCCATGGCTATCATGACGGCTAGCTGTTGTGCAAACGCGAGTACAATTACCACAATTTTAGTTTTATTTATTATTTTAGTATTGCTTCTTCTTCTACTACTACTACTACTAGTACTACTACTATTACGATTAAAATACTATTTCATGGCTTTCATGTTCAAAAAAATATATTATGGCTAAAATTAAATGCGCCAATAAGGCGATACGAGTAAAATCGAAATAACAAAATCAAACAAAAGGCGCAAAGTTCAAGCGCTCTTAATCAGATGCGCACACATAAATAAATACTTACATACAAACATATGTATGTATGTATGTATATATAGCTACTTATGAATTAATAATGAAATGCTATTGCTTAGTGTTGTTGCACGTAGTGGATGGTGTCGCTTGTTGCTTTTTTTCTACACTATCAGCGCTTGTTGACATAAATGCTCATCGTGCCACATGCCACATGCCTCACGCTCTATGTTGGTCAAGCTTAATTGAAATGAAAATGTGTGCTCCACATACATACACACATACTCATACATATACATACATTTATTTATGTAATTCGTTCGGAATGTAGTTGACTCCGCATTTGTCGGCTTACCGCAAATGCTCCACCAATTTGCCGCACCACAAATGTGACTTCCAATATTCGATTAGGCGAAGTGAGCATAGAAAAAGAATATTTAAAAAAAATTGTGGTATTGTTTAAGGAAATATTAAATTCAGTTTTGTCATTAATCTGCCTTTTTCACTAATTTATTTTTTAGTATCACTGAGTGAGTTAGTTAGTACTACGACCTTTAGGTCTTTTTTGTTCCCTTACCTTCAATCCTGCTACTCAAAGAAATTTTAGTATTGATCCTAGGTTAGGTTAGGTTAGTACGGTTGTCACTACAGATACATTTAGGCTCATAGCTCATTGTGATGCCGCATGGGATTGTAATTTCGACAGGAACCACCCCCTAAACCATTAGGCGCTCCGAAGAATTGTAAAGAGATTTCTCTTTCTTTTGAGTTAAGTTAAACCGATAAAACTTCTACATTCAAAATTTTTTTTGACAATTATTAATACCACCGGTTCGCAAAAATTTTACAGCTGGAAGTGCCAGCGGAGTACCGTTATAACAATTCTCGTTGAAAAGGTAGCGTGCATTGTACGCAAAAATTATTTTTGCAAGAAGTGGTTTTGAGAACTATACTAAAAGTGATTGCAAGTGTTTCTATTGTGAAAAAATAAGTATCGGTAAGTAGACTTATTGTTAAAGAATATAACAAGTGCAAGAAGTTATAAATTATAAGCAAATATACATATGCTTTTATCGACCAAAAATCGTACCCTGTCTAAAGGCGGAGTTGCCTGTTCCTCTGTCCTTTTTTATAGCGAAAGTGAAACTAGCCATACTTTTGTTCGTTAGAAGTTTGGCACCGATTATTGAAATGGACTGCTCCAAACGATTCAAATTGTCACAATTGACCGATGAGGAAATCGCAAAATTCATGGAAGCCTTGGATGACGGCGACGATCGCTCTGAAGACGAGGTAAGCGAAGATCAGAGTGAAGCTGAAGAGTTAGTAATATCCGATAGAGATTTTGACCAAATGGACAATTACATTGAGCAATTGGAAAATGCTTCTACTAGTGACTTTCTCTCAACAGCTACGTGTTTGAATGTAGATCAGGAAGCCATCAATATAAGTAAGCGTGTGTATATCCCAATATGAAAATCTTTATAAGAGTTTTTTTTAGCAGGGCCATCAACTAGCGTATCCTGTTATCAGATTATCGCAACATCAAGCAGTACACAACAGCCGACGACTACCACACCAAAATTAAAACCAAAGCGACCAAAAAGGAATCGTTCTCCTTCGCCAGAATTTGGTGAAGGTTCCGCATTTCAGTTGCCTAACGCCGGTGGGTTCATTGGAACCATAAGGAACATCAATTCCCAATCCGCTGAGTTCAAAAGCATTACGTTGCGGAAGAAGTATTTGGAACTCAGCCGCAATGAAATTATTTTCCACGGCGAAAAAAACTTACTCGAGTACTTCGAGGAATTGAAAATAACGTTTCAGTGTTTCACGCACTTTTTTACAAAAAGTTTGTTCGATAAAAATGCCAACGAGAGTATATGGTATGATATTCAACAAAATATTTCCAGTACTTTTACTGTTACGCCCGCGGAGCTTAAACATTATGTGGGTATATTGTTGTATATGTCCGTCTATCGATACCCGAATGTGGAAAGCTATTGGTCGAAACATGCTTTCGAAGCAATCAGATCCACGATGACATCGAAGAGGCTCTTTGAGATTCGTAAAAATCTTCACTTCAATGACATTTAATTAATGAAAAATAAAGGTGAAGAAGGGTTTGATCAGCTATACAAGATAAGACCACTTATTAATCATTTTAATGAACGTTTTGACTCTGTGCCGAAAACTGCAAGATTATGTGTTGATGAGCAAATGTGCTCCACGAAAATGATGTCTGCTTTGCGCCAATATATGCCAGCTAAACCACACAAATATGGAATTAAGTTGTTTGTCCTATGTGACTCATACGGGTTCTCGTACAGATTTGAAGTTTATAAAGGCGCAGGCGACAATGATCTATTCGAAAACATCCCCGATTTGGGGGCGACGTCAAATGTCGTTGTTCGTTTATCACAAACCATCCCTGATTTTAAGAATCACATTCTGTACTTCGATAATTTTTATATGTACATCGCTCCCACTTTTGGTTTACTTGCGAAGTAGGGGAATTCAATCGCTTGGTACAATTCATGCTAATCGAATTCCGAACTGCAAATTATCTAAAGATAAAGAGGTTATTCGGAAGAGTTTGTGGGGACCGCTTTTGGTGTAGAAATATCTACTGTATTATGGAAAGATACAAAAGCTGTGCGCTTACCTTCAACATACGCAGTCATAAAGCCGTTTAGAACTGCATCTGGTAACGCTCCACCAAGCAAAACAACGAGGTACGATAGGAAGAATAAACACTATGTTGAAATCGACTGCCCCAATATTGTAAAAGAGTACAACTATCACATGGGGGTTTATAAGGACGCTATCATATTCGGATGAAAACGAAGAAGTGGACACTGCGTATATTTTATCATCTTGTGGACATGGCTGTGGTGAATTCATACCTGCTCTATCGGCGAATTCATGCAAAGCACCAGCTTACTCATTTGAACCTTCCTGATTTTCGAGTTGAAGTCGCTGATGTGCTTTGCAATTCTCAAAAATTGTTGAAGAGGCCAGTGGGGCGACCAACAAGTGCCTCCCCAAGTGCGCAATTGAAGTCAAACAAGAAAACTTACGTACCATCAGTTGATATTCGTTACGATCGTATTGGTCATATACCTGATTTTTTGGACCGGAGCCAGAAAAGAATGTGCAAAATTCCTGGTTGTAAATCAGAAACTCAAATATTTTGCACAAAATGTAAACTTAATTTATGCTTATCGGCTAAAAATAAATGTTTCCAACTGTTCCATAAGCCATAATATCAAATAATATCCACCGTGTTCAATATTCATTCAATGCTTTCCAACAATAAAAATATGTAAAAACTTGTCCTGTTTCTTTTCAAGTTCCCGTCTCCAGGCAAGTCCGCCCAGAGGCGGGGTGGGGGTTTTCGGCCCTGGCTGCTAAACTATCGACTTTTTTTGAAATCTGACTTCAAATTTAGGTTTCTCGCATTCGAATTAATTAGTATGAATTTTTTCATCGAAAACAAAAATTGGCCGGTTAGAGGGTAAAAATATGAGAAAATACATTTTTCGGAATTGAAAAATCAAGTTGGATGGAACTCGAGAGTAAATTAAATAAAATTACCGCTCGAATAAGAGGAGCATTTCGCGGATATTCTGTGTTACAGTTAACTCCATAGAAAGGTAAAGAAATATGAAGATTACGTTGAGGAATGTTGAAATTTATTATTTCCAAAAGAAAGGAGCAGTCAATGTCCCTATTGATTATATTATGAACAAAAGAAAGTGAGAGGACCGATCTTCTTGCTTCCAAAGTTTTGAGGTCAATCAAAAGCAAGCGAGATTTATAAGAGGGAATTGGCTCATCAAAATACAATGAATGTACGGCGTATATAAGAAAAACTTTTTGGACCCGTTCAATCCTATTTATATAATTATTTTCATTATGCCTCCAGATAAAGGTAGCATAATATATAATAACTTAAGAGTATAGGGGTCAGAAAATTTGTAACTATTTCGCAACAAACCGTAAAACCGATTAAGCATTCGAAATAATATGACAAATATGTATGTCTATTAAGAGAAAAATTACTCGAAAAAAATTACGCCAAGATTTTTAATTTCGTCCAAACTTTGTAAAAGAGAGTGAGAAATTATATAAGACGTCGGCAAGATAAATATTATGAGTTTTCGCATACGTGACTTTTTTATTATAACCCAACGGAAACCCACTTTCCCGCCCAACCGACACGAGGGGCTCAATCCGCATAACGTACGGATGTTTTTTTAAATATACAAATCTTAGGTGCCGAGTCGTGACTGAAGAAAGTTTGTTAAGCGTCGAGATCCCAAGCTGCTCAGCTACAGAATAAGAATTCATCAGCCGAATACAAAGTTCGAGAAATGCAAAGTAAGAAAATTAGATCGTTAGCTGTTATTAAGAGAGGATAGAACAGTTCTTTTAATTATAAAAAGTGAGTCCGATACATCAAAGGTGCTGGAATGATTGTTAAAGTCTTGGCATAAACCCCGAAACGGTTCATTCAATTCAAAGTTAGTTCTACATAGTTTCAAAAAAAGTGGTTTAAAGTTTCTCGTTGCACGGGAGGGTACATTAAAATTAATTTGCTCTAGAAGAAATGGACTTGAGATCCATCCATTGACTAATTTTACCAGAAATATTATACCTAACATTTCTCTGCGACTCGAAAGAGTAGGAAGATTATTAAGTTTTAAACGACTAGTGTAAGGGGGCAGATTGTAGGGCGAATCCCATCGAAGATTTCTCAAAGCAAAAAGTAAGAATTGTTTTTGTATTGACTCTAGATGGTCTGAGTGGGCCTGATAACGCGGATTCCAAACTATAGAACCATACTCAAATATTGGTCTTACCAATGAAGTAAAAAGTGTTTTAGTTATATACGGGTCGCGGAATTCCTTTGACCAACGCTTTACAAAAGCCTGTACACCCCTTGCTTTATTAACTGTGGAACTAATATGAAAATTAAAATTGAGTTTACAATCCATACCAACACCCAGGTCAACGAAACTGTTTACATGTTCTAGGACGTAGTTATTTATTTTGTAGGAGGCCGGCTGAATGGTTCGTCGAGAAAAGCACATGAATTTACATTTGTTAAGGTTAAGCGGCATATAATTAATGCTGCACCAATTGACTATGCTGTCCAAATCTTGCTGCAGCAAAGATATTTCTTGAGCCTAGGCATAAGTCTTAAAAAGTTTAACATCATCCGCGTACATCAATATTTTAGAATACTTTACTACTGTAGAAATGTCGTTTATGAATAGCAGGAACAGAATCGGTCCGAGGTGGCTGCCCTGAGGAACTCCCGAGGAATCATCAATGATCCCAGAATGAAAACTTTTAAAAACTACGTTTTGCGTCCGGAGAGATAAGAAGACATCCAACAGAGGATACCAGGTTGAAAACCAAGCAGATCTAGTTTACGGATGAGTAAAGAGTGACATACTTTGTCAAATGCTTTACTGAAATCGGTATATATAACTACTGAAATCGGTATATATAACACATTTTTATGTTTAAAGAGAGCTGAGAGTTAACAAACCACAGATGTAAGCTGTCAATGTTATTTTGAAGCTGAAGCACATAATCGGGGTTTTTAATTATCGAAAAAACTTTTAAGGCGTCGGCATGGATCAAAAATTTTGCAAATCTAAAGCAGCTACTTATATAATTTATAAACAGAATGAACAATAACGGACCTTGTATACTCCCCTGGAGAACCCAACAAGGGGCAAAAAAGACTCAGAAGAATTGCCGTCAATTGTTACTATGCTAAATCTTTTGTATAAATAGGATTTAATCCATTAAAAAAAAACTGAATGAAAGCCAATCAGCCGTGCTCCCAGTTTCACATTCACAAATTTCCCTGTTGATTCGGTTTAAAATCACATGTTTGGTGCTCCCAATTTCACATTTACATAAATTTTAGTGAATTGAATCCGAATGCTTGGTTGCATGTGAAATGAAAAGTAAATGACAAAAAGTCTGTGAATGTTTGATTATTTTCGATTGGAATAATTTTAAAAATATTCTTTGATGTTTGTAGAAGCCATTTATGACATTTCTGTATTAGTTATTCATTGAAATATGCGTATTTTTAAGTGTTTTGCTGATGACTCCTCAAAAAAGCATACAGCTGTTTGTGAATTGCCACAACGATAACCGATATGTGTGACAGGGATGGAATATTAACTAAATACTGCTGGATTCGAAACTGTAGATCGGTGGGACAAAACCTTGCTGGTTAGACGAGATCGGATTCTTAGCTGCAAAATACAATTTCTTTTAAATGATACTCTCAACATGTTTCGAAACAGTTAATAACATTGATATGGGCCTATAAATACAAACATTATTCTTACTACCACTTTTGTGAATAAGGCTAATAGAAGTGAATTTCCAGTCATCAATGAAAACTTCAGACGTCAATGACAGATTAAAAACGCATCGCTTCGTTTGATATTTACTCTTCGGATCCGCACATTGATGACATTAACCCCCGAATTCAGTAAAAGTCCCAGTCTCTAATAGAGACAAACATCACAATTTTAGACCAGTTGGCTCTCATTAATTTCAAAATAATGCCTCTACCCCAGAATTCAGGAAGCAGTCTAAGTCTCTAATAAAGACAAAAGTCACCATTAGACTTAAATTATAGCCTTAACTCAAAATAAAGTCCCAACATCATGATGAGCAGGTCACAAAAAATGTAAATAAAAGCAAAAGAAAAAAACGTGAAAGCGAGGAAAAACAATAATCTCTCTCTCATTTGGAGACTTGTGATGAGACTGAGTTACTAAATTCGGGCACTAGTCTCAAAATAAAGTCTCAAAAATGTGATGAGCAGATTGAAATAAAAACCAAATAAGAAAACGTGAAAGCGAGGAAAAGCAACAATCTCTAGCTCATTTTGAGACTTGAGATTATACTAAAGCTGTAAAAGTAACGAAAAGTTTGGTACCCGTATGTTTTCGTTGCTGAAACACTCAGCACCCGTTACTTTCGTATCGTTGCTCGTTACTTTTGATACAATCAAACACCGGTATGTTTCACGAGATGTAGAATCATCGATGTTTGCATACATTTATGGCCTTGATAATTCCAAAGGATATTATCGTTTAACATCTTAAGGAAAATATAAAATGCAAAATGGTTAGTAACTTCGTTTAAAGAATTTTATTCACATTTTTAATTTTGATGTAAAAGTGTGAATATTGGTAGTTTTTTAAATAAATGTTTAATAAATATGCATATGTATATTTAGACGCAACGTATTTTTGTAACAACTCCAAAAAGTTCAAAATTGCGAATGCAATATTGGCGTGTGTGAGAAAGAAAGAACATAAACCTGTACATAAATCGGCACAAGCGAATCATACCGAAACGTTGCCTTGCAAGGTGTAAGATGATACTGCTGTGTTGAAAAGGAGTATACTCATAACTGTTTTATTCCGCACAATATTAACAATCGAATTGACAACTACAAATACGGAATATGCGAGTACCGAGTTTATTTTGTAAGTAACGATTCGGTACTTCGAGTCAGGCGTTGTACTCGTTACTCGGTAACGAATACATACGGTTTGCTACAGCTCTAGATTATACCAAGTTTCTGAATTCGGGCATAAGGCTCTTCGCTTTGTATACAGAGGTGTAAGATCTAGGAGAACCTACATGGCTGTCGTTGTACAGCTCCTTTCAGCTCCTATTAGCTTCTGTTATAAAACTTGCCAGTTTTTGTGGCTTAGTTAAAGCTTAAATAGCTCTTGATGCTGCGTTCTTTCTGCTCAAATGACAGCTCTATAGGAAATCCTAGGTAATATAATGGCCGTTTATATGCATCTCGATATTTTGGAGAACGACTTGACCTTCTTCTGGCCATGGATCTATATATATTTATATATATATAATTTTGGCGCGTACACTATATAGCTCAGTGTTTGGCCGAGCTTCTCCTACCATTTGTGGTGTGCGTCTTTATATTATACCACAAATGGAGGGACCTACTGTTTTGTGCCGACTCCGAACGGCAGATGTATTTAATGAGAAGCTTTTTCATGGCAGAAATACCCTCGGAGGTTTGCCATTGCCTGCCGAAGGGTGACCGCTATTAGAAAAAACTTTTTCTATTATTAAGATTTTACTTGCCCTGACTGAGATTCGAACCTCGAACTCACCGGCATATCAAGTAATAGCACGCACCGCTACCAACTCGACCACAGCGGCCACACACATTATATATATATAAGAAATAAATGTCCTTACAGCTTTCTTTCAGCTATATCCTTACTAATTTGCAAAAAAATGTGTCTGTAGATTTCATAAATTAAACCTCATTACTTGCCGACCCCATCTCGTTACGGGGGTTAAAACGGTGCTTGTCGAATTCCCTGTATGGCTGGCGCCAATTAGTTTGTATTAGAGATGCTACATACAAACTGTGGAAAGTTAAACACGGGCTGTAACTAGGTGCGTTCCTCTCCCCGCTTTTACAAAAAAAAACTTAATCGAAGTTAGACAAAGAGACTATTATCACTTTTGCAGCTCGATTCCATATCACTGACAAGTTCACCTCAGTCACTTTCATGACAGACGTAAACAGTTACGATATCTAAGGGATGCCAGTGATCCTTTTGCTCTCCCAGAGGAGGAGTTCAAAAAATATTTCAGGCTGCGCTAATTATTCTGCAGGCACATTTGTAATGGAAGAGATTGAGCCACATGACATACATATAAGAATCATCTTTACCATTTGTTTTCAGATTTTTAGCTGCTCTAAACTTCATTGGCCATGGTTCATACCAAAAGTGTGTGGTTAATAAAAGTTATTTGCCAATGAGTCAGCCTTGAATTTTACGATGAGGAAAAGATCCGCACAAAGACAGGGTACATATATGTATATACATACATACATACATAGGAATATTAAAAAAAAAACATATGTATATGGTACATACATATATGGTCTTTTTTGTTGTTGTGATTTTGGATGATGGCACACCCCACATCGGTTCCTTTTCCCAAAAAAATATGTATGTGGTAAAATTTTATCCAAATCGGTTCGGGGAAAGTGGTGCCTCAAAGCCCCCAAAGTTTTGAAAAATCAGCATTTTTTCAAAAAAGTTGACTTTGGCCTTGAATAACTCAGCTAATATCAATTCCTCATAAAAATGACATTTGAGAGAAATGAAGAAAATTTTACGCCAAGAAAGTTTTTGATTATCTTCAACCGTTTTCTATTTATACCCCAAGCAACAACATTTGCGCCTTTAAAAAGCTCATTTTCAAAACGTTTTAATTTTTCTTTCCCCGAACCGAGTTGTATAAAATTTTGTCACAATCATTTTTTTTGGGAAAAGGAACCAGTCTGGGTGGTGCCGCAAGCGTATTTCATTTAAGTGGCAGTCTAATGTACATACATGAATAGAAGGGGTTTTTATAAAAAACAATCTTAATTCTTTTCAGTTGCCATTTGTTTATTTCAACTCACCAAACAGCTGTTTTCTATTTGAATGCGTTGTGAGTTAAAAGAGCTTTCAACTTATCACCCTACAAGACACGACTAACCGAAACTGCAATTTCCACAGTTGTTTTGAGTATTTATACCGTGCTATCACTGTCAGTACTACAATGAGTAAGCGGGATCTGCATACATTTATTTTGCATACATACGATATTGCATGAGTTAGAAAGAGATGAAATGTAAGAGTTTCGGGTAGAATTGTCAACTTGACCTTAAGAATCTCATAGAAACTTTACCTGAATCCTCTGGTATATCATACGTAATTTAACCGAGAGTGTTCTTCCTGGGCAGTAACCGAAGTAGAATAGTATAAAAGCTTTCAACTGACAACGTTACTGACATGGCAGCACAGAAAAGCAGCTTTGTCAGTATTAACAGAATCGAGCTGTTAGTTTTGTCCCTTTCTCCAATTTTCTCAATAAAAACTATCCACTAACTCGAAAAATGATTGTTGACTGGTATTAAGTTCAAATTAAATTAAATTACAATAGTTCGAACGAAAACAGTTTAATGATAAATAACATTGGTGATAAAAAATTCAACTTAATTTATAATAAAATCTACCACATCCGCAATATTCACCACTCATTTCCTCTTGCCCGTTTGTCAATTCCTTGTAGCGATGAATAACACTTCCATGTTGTAGAAGCTGGGACAATCTCAACCCAATTTGTGAATAACCACAAACGTTGAGTGGTTGGGCGAGACGAAAAAAAACACAATTCGCCGTATTTTACAAACAAACATTTTTAAATGAATTTAATTATATTTACTTGTATTTCGAATTCGTGCATTCTGCACGTTAAACACAAGCTTTGATGATGATGTTATTGTTGATTTCTCTTTCTTTTTCTCTTGAATTGCATGTTGATAAAAAATCGATGACGAATATTTGCTTGCTATTTCCCAGCATGTGTGTGGGCCATGACTTAAAACTCTAATTATAGCTGCAATTACTGATATAAACATGTGGTACATATGTACATACTTACGACGCTTCATTGCTTTATTTACATATATGGAATTAACACGACACCGCCAATAAAAAACAAAATTTAAAACAAAACAGCGAGTTTTCGAATGCCTACCTCTTTTGGGGAAGTAGACGAAAGTTAATGGGTAATACATTTTTTCAAGAATTTAAGTGAATGACCAGCGTTGAAGATTTGGTAATCGTACGGATTCGTTCACTTCACGGGTCGTAATTATAGTGCTAGTTGCTAATTAATTCTTGCATCCACTTCAACTCAAACTTACGAAATCCACAAATTTATAAAAAACAACTATTCGATATTTTGGACTGTTGGAGGCTTTTCAGTTACCTTATTACTTTAGACCGGAGGTCTTCTGAAGCAGATATCGTATCGCATTAATACGTATGTGTGTATGTATATTAAACAAAATGAAGTTAGATGCGCGGTTGTCATAATAATTCCCTCCATTCCCAAAATAAAAAAAATATTTTTTTTCATTTATTTGCTCATTGATAGTCTGAGCGATTTTGAAGTTTGCAAATTGGCTCAAAAAATCGCTTCTTGTTTGCGGTTTTATTAAACTTCCCTGTTATAGTCGTTCCTCGATGTCAGCGTTGATTTAGGCAGAGACTTAATAGCTGTCGTTGGAAATTTAGATTTTGTGCTCTGGAATCTGATGAAACTGTACCACTGATGTGGCCTTTTCCATTTACCTAAGAGTATAATTAATTTTTCCATAAATACTCAGCCACTCAAATCATGCGAGCAGTCGAATCTTTAAGGGCGGGAGGCCGGTCATTAAACAGATTTGTTCTTTTCAATGATGTGTCTATTTCTTAACGAAGTCAATTGGAAGCAGATTAAGATGTTAAGCGAGCATCTTTGGAGCTGTTGCATGGATGTTTATCCGTGCCTCGTATGGGAATGTCGTCTGTAAAGGCTGTCACTTTTCCCACACCTGCTGTCTTGAATTTCTTTTAGCTGGCTGTCAACAGTAGTATTCCATAGTAAAGCAAAGGTATCCAAATTTTGTGTTGATTTCTTGTTTTATGAGAAATGCTTTGACGAACATTGTCAGATTAGTTCACATTCCAATGTCACTTGGAAAATAATCGAATAAATCGACTAACTTTGTAAGTAAGTGTCTTCCAAGGCCATGATGCCTTATAGCCGCTAGGCCTGGTTATTAATACCAAAAGTGTTCGGACATATTCTATGAAAGCTCTCTTCATGCAACAAGTTTTCGAATGAGTCAATGGCTTTTTCTAGTTGCCACAGTTCGAAATCCGGTGCAATATTTCACTCTATTGTAGTTAAATTCTCTTAAAGAGTTCGCCTACTTTCTCTTTAGATGACTTCGAAAAAGCAACCCAAAGCCAGCCCTCTTTCTTTCAAACAGGCTACTTTCTCTCTTCTCGACGAACTGAGATTTGATGATCAGTGATCGTATTGTTATTGTACCTAGATTCTTACGAGCTACGCTAGATTTCCACTTAGACGATGCGAAATGGAAAGGTCGATTTCCTCAGAGTAAACTGCTAACCCCCCACTAAATTTCATCTTTCAAACGTTCCGACTAATTGAGGAACAATTTCTCATTCCGTTTCTTCTGGAAGGACATTTCACTACTTAGCTGATATAGATCCATAGCTTAAAAGTTTGTCGCTCGTCATGTTTCTTAAAGTCGCGTTTTCTCCACAGGCATAAGCTCTCTCTGAGTCTGGCTGCAGATTTTATGCTCATTTATTTCAAGGTGGAGAACAATAGAGATTAGGTATAGAATACTGTTATATCCTTCGACAGGGCACGGTCGTTTTGCAGCTGATATTTCTGCCTTTGGCGGTCGAAAGTAGACAAATTTGTCATTAGTTTAAGATGATACAAATCGACTTGAAAATTTGGGTATAATTATTTATGGCTCTATCTGTTTGGCTTCTGATACTTACATACATATGTACATACAAAAATCGGACCAAAATTTGTATACGACAATGCACCATTTTAAGTTCATGACAGGTATAAAATATTTAAAACCAAATCTTAAATTTGTTGTCATTTGTTTGGAGTTCAAATGTGGCAGCCACCCGTCGTGTCTTGCCACATACACTGCGTTGCACCCAGTAACCGATCTCTTGCTGCATGTTGCACTTTTTGCCGGCCGTGTTCAGCACGCTTTTGAACACTTCAACCGCAACTTTGACTTTAGTGGCTACTGTGGCTGTGGCGGCGGGGGTTGTGGCGTCGGCACGATTCAATTACCACTGCCGCCGCAGCAGTCAAGTAAAAGTGAAATTATGCAATGCACCAACAATTATATTGTTGTTGTTGTTGCAGCTGAGTTATGATGAAAAAGGTAAAAAGCGATAAGTGAATGGCAGCAGCAAGAAATTGTTGGCAAGCGCAAACAAATCACAAAATCAGACGAATAAAACGGCAGATCGCAGTAAAGAGTGCAGTTGTTGAATAACTCAACTCAACTCATTTAAAAAAAACGGGCTATTAGCCAAGCTATCGGTCAGCGGCCATATTGCTTATGGCTCGTTGGCCATGTTGAATGCGGCAACGAAAACAGCGCTAGTAACTCATTGATTTTATAGCATTTTCTGTCAGCGTCATTTGCCATTGTTCGATCGTAATAGGCACTTATCCAATGACCAAATGATTTGGCGGTTAACGAATTTTTATTTAAAATGTTCTTGATACTTGCTTGAGTGAAAAGTGTTTTCATTTCATTCCTCGTTTTCTGGTAGATATTTCTCCTTATGGTTCGGCTGCAAGATAATGAGTACTGAACAAACTCAGTAATCTACATTGTTATTGAATAAAACTCACGAAGATGAAACGAAACGAAAAGCATAAAGCGCTGATTTTGCATAAGTACTTCGCACAACTTTCGCATAACGTTTGAGAGCTTCGCACAACCTTACGTATTTAATGCTTCTTATGCTTGGCACAAGGCGAATTCAATTATAAATTCGCCTTGGCTTGGCACAACCAAAATTATCAGCCCTGCCAACCGTCAAACAACAACAAATGGCTATTAACGTAGTAGGGTCATTCATGGTATGCGCACAAAAACAGCTGAAGCATATGTAAATGCATTTTGATATAAAATTTTTAAGCAGGCTTAATTATTTTTTACAAGGAATTAGCAAATAAAATATTCACTCAAACCCAATTCAACATGTATGTACATATATTCAAAACCGAATAAGGAAGTGGTGATTTAGAATTCGTAAACATTATGGGACATAAAAGAAAATTGTGTGCTAAATATGTACTAGGGTGTTTGACTCGGTTTTTTCAATGCGGTTTTCTCCGTTTTTTCTCAAATTATTTTACGTTTTTTTTCATATATTATTGTACGGTTATTTTTTTAAATCTAGATTTTTCGAAAAGGGAATTAGTCGGTTTTTTAATCTCCAAAACCCGTTTTTTGTAGTTGTGAAGATATAGCCTTTGATAGGAATATGGCAACAAATTGACTAACTTTATATCCGATATATTTTTATTAAAACAGCAATCACTAAGTGATTATCAATTAGATAAGACTTATCCGAAATTCAAAAAAAATTAGTAAAATAACTAAAACAAACAGAATTGCAAAAAACACAAACAACAACCACACAAGAAAGTTTAATAGCCGCAGAGTCCACTCGGCTAGCGTAGCACAGCGTGTAGTATGTTGGCTCTGCAACTCCGAGCTCCTGGGTACAAAACCTGGGAAAGTGGTGATGAAGAATAAAATATAATTAATTAAATAAAAAGAAGTCTGATGAGGAAAATGTGGTGATTTCCGAAATAGTACTATAACGTCCACCATTAAAAAGCGGGTGTTGTTTTTTTTTTCAAATCAAAATCTTCCATAAACTGGTCTCGAGCTCAATAAAATTGTGAATTATTATTAATTTATAAGGCCAATAACAATCTTAACAAAATTTATATTTAGACAAATGTCATAAGAGGACGGAAAAACCTTAAAAAATTTTAAAACGCCTTTTTGACAACAAATCCTTTTAGCTTGCTGAATGAGAAATTGAGAAATTTGTTATAATCTTAAGTTTTAAAATTTCAGACTATGTATGAGTTGCCTCTCCTCGCTTTTGCGTTTTTATGTTTTGTCTTAATTTTTGTGACCTGCTAATCACCTGGTCATAACTAAGAGACTTTATATTAGGACTAGAGACTTTATTTTGAGACCAATTAATGTCAACTGGTCTAAAATTGTGACTACATTAAATTTTTCAAAGATTTCATTCACAAAAATAATAGAATTTAGTAACACGTTGTATGCACATTTATGTAGTTATTACCTAGTTACTGGAATACAAATGGATTGCCTTAATCAAATTGAATTTAATTGATTTTGTTTCTGAATTCTCAGTTTAAGACAGTTAATTATAATATTCTTTTTATTATTATATTTGATCAACTTTATGTGATTGGTGCATATAAATGAATTAAATAAAATATAAATATCGCTATTCTAATGCCCTTAACTGGCGTCTATTATAGTCGTTATACAAAAATACTTTTTTTGCATCTACCATTTATCATCATAAATTTGGCCTTCTTAACATTAAGCTTCAGCTTATTCAATTCTTACAAGATCTTCTTTTAGCTTATCAATACAATCATCGCCATTATTTTCTTGTACATACAATAAGTTTCATCTGCGAATAAGCATACTTTTGAATTTTTCACAATTTTATCAATATCCTTTAAATATATTACAAATAGCAAGGCACCATGTGTCGAGCCCTGTGGTACACCAAGATTTACCGGTATAGCATCGGATTCACTATCTCCCACTTTAGTCCTTAGAAATCTGCCTGTCAAATAGCTTCGGAACCATCGAAGTTCAGCCCCTGTTATGCAGTACTGCTGTAGTTTTGCGATCGTTATATCTCGATCATTATCGAAAGCTCTTTGTAAATCTAGGAATACTGCCCCAATCACTTTTTTTCCGTCCATATCAGCTCTCCATTTCTTTATCACCAAATTTATGAACGTTTCACAGCTGTGCTTTTGTCTGAATCCAGATTGATATTCTGAGAACAGTTTGTTTTTCTCAAAATATTGCATCAGTTTATTTGTTATTGTTTGGCCATTTAACTATTTATTTTAAATATTTTTGAGCTTAAGGCCGATGGTTTATTGGGAAAAGTTATTAGGAAAAAACAACAATACTCAAAGCGGTAGAAGTTATAGTACTATTTCGGAAATCACCACATTTCCTCATCAGACTTCTTTCTTCTTGGCTTCAGTTGTTCGTACACAATTTTCTCCATTATTCTACTTTCTATTATTAAGATATTGATTGGTCGAAGATCATCTGGCTTTTTTGCATTTTTGATTTTTTCTATCGGAACAACTCGGGATTCTTTTAAATTTTCTGGAAAAATTCCTTTCATGAACGATTCATTTATTAAAGTAACTAGGCTTGGCCCTACAATATCAAATGCCTGCAATAATATAGGCACTGATAGTGAATTGTAACTTTTCTTTTTATTCATCTTTGCAATTGTTTGTTGGAGATTGTTCGAACGGAGTAGAATCAGGGGCCGGGAATTCCTCGTGATTTCCGCGGCAAACGGGGTTTCGGGGGTAGGATGCCGATCCTCCGGATTTTCTTACCATTCACTTGACTAAGCCGCCGATCTCCACAAATAAAAACACCAACACTTGTTAAAGAAAATATTTAAACTTGCGCGGTGCAAGTGGTTTATTAAATGTAAATGCTGAAAATACGAAGGGGGTTAAAATACACAAAATGCAGAGGACTTTACTTGATGATGCTGCTTGGAGATCTCTTCACAAAGTGTGCGAGAGTTGGGTGATCGCAGAAGGCGAAACCCATCATCCGACATGGGTGACAGGACTCGAGAAAACAGAGACGAAGTAACGAATGCCTGTCCCCATTTGTTTACAGCGACATCTGCAAGTGAAAATCTTGCCAATTCACGGTAGAATCTATTGGCTCTTGGCGTAAACAGAGATCATTAAGCGTTATTGTTTTGAAATGGAAAGTTTTACTCGTCTTCTGTATCAAATTATCGAATGGTAATTAATGAGGCTATACCAGATTAATGCATTAAATAAAATTCGTATAATAAATTCAATTAATCGACTATGATTAAATATTAAAATTAGAATTTATACACATGAAAATAGACGTCAATCTCTCGTAAACTATGCTAAAAATAATCTCATTTTTATTCGTCAGACTCATCGTCCACCGCCCGATGTAAAGTTTCAAGTCGTCTAGGTTTGAGCTGGCAAAATGTGTCTATTATTTCTTCCACTGAAATTTCAGTATCCTTATAAACATTTACTAATGCTCGATTCTCTGTCATAGTAACTCTTAAATAGCTCTTAGGAACGACATTTTTTTTGCAAGACGTCAACTACCGTTTCAGCTGTTTTAAAACCGTCTTTTTTGCAATAGTGATGCCGTAGGAGAATTTCAGAGTTCAGTTCTGTTTTACTGCGCCATGTTAAATCATTGTCGTAAATTTGAGCAGCAGTCACAATTTCACCGATCGAATGTTTAGTATGATGTGCTGGAATGAGTCCCTTTAAAGGCAACATTTTCAAAAACTCCCCCTTAAATCTCGACTTCAGAGAAGTGATCAAGCGATCTAGATAGGGGTAGTAGATCGTAGATCTGTCAAAGAGACAAAGATAAATTAGTAAATAATTTCTATACCTAACAACTTATTCTTATTCTTGATTATACATAAATACATTATACCCTTTTTAAAATAACGATTTCTCTTGTCAGATCAAAATGATTGAATTATGTGTATACAAATTTTTACACTACAGAAGTGTCAAACTAAAATTAATAATCGATTCATAAAGTTAAAAAATTAATGGCAAAGTGTAGAAAGAACTTTTGTTATATCATTGTTCAAGTTTAAAAAAAAAAAACAAATCAACATGTTCGTGTAAAATATAATCATTCGTACCGAAAACATGCGAATGGCGCAGTACCCTCAGTTTGTACGTTAGCTAGATTCGTCTGCCTGCCACAAAATCGAGAAATTTTGAATTCGACATCCACCTCACTGGCTACTTTCTTGGTTTCTTCGAATATTTCACAAAAAGAAGCCTCATCTCCCCTCGTGTGAAGAAAACACTCATCAATCTCAGCTATGTGATTGCAGGCTGATGAAAGATTCAAGACAGGTTGTTGCAAGATCTAACTGAGATTTATAATTGGAGCATTGACAGTATTAAAAATTTGCAGAGAAATTAAAAAGTTTCAATATCCTTATCATACTGAAGATGTCCCAAACTTCAAATGTATACGGCAGCAATTTAAGAAAAGTGTGACAGGATTCGTGTCTTTCAACCCAAAGAGTAGCGCAGAATGTTTTCAAGCGTGATTTCTTTGCCTCAGGTGCATTACTCTTCATATTCAGCCCCTGTAGCCCAGCCCCTAGATCCGCCACTGATTACAAATCACTCTTTAAGAAGCAGAGTGAGTTCTACCTACTGTAGTGCCGATTTTCCGCAATGTTTAGCATTCTTTCCAATAGTTTAACGATTATTTCCCTTTCACCGGAACTAGTTTTTTCCCTCTTACCAGCAATATCTCCAAAACGTTGAATTTGCATCACGATTATCTTAAGAATACTAATAACGCGCCAGTGAAGGCTCAATTTTGAAAAATTATTCAATAAAATTGATATTGGCACATGATTTTTAAATGAAAGGGGTTTTTAGTAAAACTCGAATATTGCGTTTAAGATTTTTAAATTTAAAAAATATTATGGCAAATTTTGATATGAACAATGGATATTAGAAAGTGTTAGCTGCCTGTGTACATAAACTTTCTCTAACTAGTGTATATTGAAGATTTCTTATGCAACTTCTCGTTATACCTAATTTATCGGCCATGTAGGAGAAAACCCGGAGCGAGATTATTAAACTTATACTTTTATTTAGCTCATTACTTTTTTTTTTTAAACCTAAAAATTTCAAATGCTTTCAATATTGCATATCATGGTTGGATTTGGGATTTTCATTTATTTTTAAAAGTCGCAGAACACACTGATAGGACCAAGTGCAGAGGGATCCATCTACCCTTTGTGTGTATAACTGACGTAACCTAACAAAGGGGACCAAACCAACACGCTGTCATAGTGCCATATAAGATGCAGAAGAACAATAAACTCTTTTTAGTTTTTAAGTAAATAATTATTTTTGTTTTTTATGCGCGACAACTGGCTCACAAGAGACATGCATGCAATCTTTTATTGCAAACAAACATCCATACACACTATGTATGACGCATCCAATACACATTATCGCTAAAGCATCGGTCGATCTCATTGCCAATTGCCAATATACAAAGCGCACTGCCCTCTTGCACAGACGTAGAGTCGTAGAGTTGTAGCGTCTTCAACAATTTTCTAGTTAAGGTAATAAATTAAGCAAACGTCGACATGACGCAGCAGTCATCACATCAGCTCACTTGGTTGTGTGGCGCGTGTATGTTGCACCTTGAACACACATACAAACATACAAAACGTATGTACATATGTATGTACATACGTAGCATGCGCATTGCGCAGACGCGACACAACGCAACGCGCCACACCAATCGACGATCGACGATCGCACCAAATGCCATGTCAGCGAAGTGCAGGAGTTGAAATTGTTAGTTATTCACTTCTTTTATTTAGTCATTTTAGTTGTTGGTTTGTTGCAACAATAGCAGCGACTGCAATAACACCATTACCATAAATATTGCCACTGCGCGCTTGATTGCTGACGCGCCACTTTATGCCAACAACGACCGCTGCAGTACGAGTGCCAAAGAAGAAGAAGACGGCACTGTAAAGTGCAGTAAAACTAGTTGCCGCCTTCTTAACAGCCAGACGGCCAATAACCGATCCATTAGGCGTATGTTGTGACTAAATGACTTTTCGTTTGGTGCAGCTGTTGTTGTTGCTAGATTTGATGCTTTGCAATTATTGCCACTACGTCTACATAGTAGTGTTGTTGTTGGTGTGGTATGTTGTTAATTTTTTTTTTTTTTGTCTTGAAATCGAGTAAGAAAAATCGAGGCGCTGAGAAGCTCTAATAAGCTAAGAGTGTTGTTGTAATTACTGCGACGCAATTGCGTGTGGTTGGATTATAGCGTTTCTTACTAAGTAAAAAAATAAAAATTCCTATACAAAATGGAAACGTGCGGTCGAATACAATAATTCACTTTTTGTCACACAAACTCCCTTTGGATATAGTTTTCCCAAGTCTTTTCGATAAACAAAATTTTGAAAAACAATCGATACGACTCTTCGAATTCGATAATTTTTTATCAGATTTGGTTAAGTTAAAAGCATAACACAGTACAACATTTTTCAGTTCATTGATTGCCAACTCAAATCTGAGAATTGTATGTGAAATTAGACCCAAAAAGAATAATTTCTGCATCATTCGTTTTGTCTTCCTACCTGCCAAAATATTTTTAATATCGATTTGAAGTTAGTACTATCGTATAGGGGAATTTATCACGTTTTAGGCCCTGTTGTTTGACATAGCTCGACCGGCACTAGCCCGATTTAGTTGAAATAAATTTTATAAAATTTAGAATAACAATTCCCTTAATCTGTTCATATATTGTTTTCCTATACAAGCAACAGTTTCCCAGTTAAAAATAAGCGCATGAAGAAAATTTTTTTTTTTTTTTTTTAATTCATAAAAAATACAAAACGGAAATAAGTTTCAAGTCTAGTTACTTTTTCGCAAAGTCACATAACCTATGAGCAAATTGAGACAAAGATCATGAAAATCAATGCACGCGTTTCGCTTTTATTCGCAATTGAGTAAAGGTATGAATTTCAAAAATTTGCTCGACATATGCACAACATTCTTCGGAAAAACCCTCGATCATATTTTTCATGATTCTCAGAAATAACAAAACGGAATAAACAAAGGGTTATTTAATTTTTATGATTGCGTAAGCAAAGTAATTTTTAATTATTTGCGTTTTTCAGTTGGCTACCTGCATGATTTGTTTACAGAAATTCAACCCACATTCAAGGGTGGTCATTATTCGTAAAATTTAAAACTCACACATGGTGAATCAGGTATATAGCCACCGTAAATAAAAATATGCACCCATTTATAAGTACCTGTCAGTAAACTAGTGAACAATACACATTATAAATATGTAGGTGTGAATTGATCGATTTTACTCATTCAACAAATTTCGACGAACGCGAAAATTACAAGTTAATATTTTAAAAGTGCAGTTTTTAATAGTAAATAACAACAAAACATAAAATATATCAATATGGAAAACAACAAGTGCCCAAATTTGGATGAATTTTGTTACGTTTGTGGTCATATCGTCCGAAAAATACAGAAAAAAGATCGAAAAAATTTGTTTACTGAGCAATTCAAAACCGCGTATTGTAGTTATTTCGATGAAGCAGATTCAAGTGGTGCAAATTTTACGCCGGACAGATAGTGCAACAGTTGTTATACTACCCTTCTGAAAGGGCTGCACGGAAAAAGTAGAAAGTTGTCTTTTATAAAGCCAGTAATTTGGGTGGAAGACCTAACTGGACATGATGAATCCAGGTGCTACGCATGCATAAATTTTCGTCCTGAATTAAACAGAAAACAATTGAAAGCAAAAGTATACACTGCTGCATTTCCACTGCTGCCACACTTTCAGTGCAACGCCCTGCTGATACCGATGCACCTAAACCTCCGAGTGCGGATACTGTGTCCCTGCTAGCCGAAACCGTTTTCACCAATCCGACCAATTTGGATGATGCTGATTGGATACCCGATATTGAAAAAAAGGACCACGACCGCTGGCAGAAATAGAAATGGATTACATTGTGGCCAAGCTGGGACTATCACAACACAACTCCGAATGGTTGACATCATTTCTGAAGAGCAGAGAACTCACACAGAAAAATGTCAGCGCAACATCATACCTACAACGCCAAGCTGATTTTCAGAAATTTTATTTCGTTGACGAAGCAAATACGTTCACGTTGGTTCAGTTACCAGTTTGAAGGCTGTGCTGCTGCACAAAAAAAATAAAAAAAAACCATCCATTCCATAGGGATTCAGCACAACTATGAAGGAAACGTATGAAACATTGGGCGAAATTTTGAAGAAAATCAAATACGATGAACACAAATGGAACATTTGTTGCGATCTGAAGGTGGTCAACATACTACAAGGGATTATAGAAAAGGACGGATACCCAAAATACATTGAAATTGGTGGACACAGTGAAAGAAACACGCCCTTGACGCTCGGATGACGATACAGACTCAGACCATGAATATGAACAACCTACGAAGAAAACAAGATCATCAGAACCACAAGCGTCAACTTCTGCAAGGAAAAAGTAACTAGACTTGAAACTTATTTCCGTTTTGTATTTTTTATGAATTTAAAAAAAAAAAAAACTTTTCTTCATGCGCTTATTTTTAACTTGAAAACTGTTGCTTGTAAGAAGACAAAACGAATGATGCAGAAATTATTCTTTTTGGGTCTAATTTCACATACAGTTCTCAGAATCGAGTTGGCAAATCATGTGTTGTACTGTGTAATTGTTTAAATTTCTTTTTTTTCTTCACGTAATCCTAATTCTTATTGGCTTTTAGTTTCTTCAAATTAGCGAGCTAATTTGCAACACACTTCAGAGTTGTTGTTAGCAATATTTTATGAACTCTTTGAAAATCCATATCCCACTAAAACAAAATATTTTAATTGGGCTCTTTGCAAGTTTCAGCTTCTCCTTTTTGGTATTCAGTAATATATGTAAATGTCAAATGGAATGGGAATGAACGAAATTGAAAGTGTTTTAAAATGGCAACCACGTCTTAATTATAGAATTACCTTTAGTAAACAAATATAATAAGAATTAACAAGCTTCGATTTAAAGTTCCAAATCCAGTCAAGCAATATTTCTAGTAAGCATACTAAATCCTTAACTGAAAGTAGTCCTTTAAATGTACACAGCCACCGCAGTTCGATTAATTCTATGCTTTAGTTATATGGCCTGGTGGACAGCCTTACGTGACGAACATAACCAAGTCAAGCTGGACAAAGTGCAGAGATTCGGGTGCAGCAAGATGATGAGGGCGTTGAGAACGTGTCCTAGGGGAGCGCTAAGTTTTAGAACACATCTACTGCCTCCAGATCTGCAGATAATGCATTCTGCATCAGTGTCAGCTCTTAGGCTCCGAGAACTGGGCCTGCGGGAGGAGAGAATGAAGGGGCATAGTATAGTTTCTTTCTTGTCCGCCATGATCTGATAGTGCACTGATTATATGCAGCCCTTTGAGGTTCATGATCGGAAGGATATAGTGGTTTTGATTTGTCCGCCTGGAATTGCCGACGGTTCCAAGATGAAGAAAGATGTTGGGGCAAGAGTATTTATAGTCTTATTAGAAGAGGTAAGGCTTTCTACCAACAGTAAATACCTCAATGGTACTCTGCCGGGCACACTATGTAATCGCCACTTCACTTTCCTCCGATGTCTATATGTTCTCAAATATCTCAAACAGCTGAACACCAAAATTTCAATGCAGTCGACAGAGAGATCAGACAAAGTCTAAACAAATTCGACCACACCGACAACGATCATTGTGCTGTAAAAATGAGTACGCCAAACTGGTCAAGGCACCATATTCGATTCATTCTAGAACTAACTGCCCCGATTTAGGGTTACATTTTAATAAAAAAATACGCACTTTGGGTCACTTTTCAGCTGCTGCTTCTGCTACCTCGTTGATTATATTTAATACTATTTTTACTTTACAGGACAAAAAAGCACTCATAATTTTAGACGAAACTACGCATGCTATTAGCAAAATTAGACTCTTAATCTTCTCAGAAAGTCGGTTCGAATATATAGGGTTCAACACATTTTAGTAATACAACCTTCTTTCAATGAATAGGTCCTGTTTTCCTCCTAGTTAAGGTAAGATACTCGTACCTCGAATCACTAACCATATTCTCACTATGTCTTGGAATTCAATATTCGCAGTTCTTTTGTGTTGTTCGTATAATGATTTCGATGGTATTACATTATACATAATTGACTTTTATGAAGTCTACATTATCGCTTCATCTACTCGTTACAAGCCTCACAGACTTCGTTTTCCACCTCTCGACATTTGCTTATTACTTTTGTCTCTTCGAAATTACCCCCTTTCGGGTTTCTGTCTATTGCGTCTGGCGCTTCAGTTTTCTGGAGTTAAACTATAAGTAGACTTTATTGACTGCTCACTTAAAATACATACAAACATACTTGCATATGTAGTTATGTAAATGGTTAAGAGCTAAGTAGCAAGCACTGTACATCATTTTGAAAGCTAAGGGCCTTTTGCACCATCTCTGGTTAAAATTATCGACGGTTAGCTACAATTCAGCTTACTATTCAGCCCTTGCTTATCGGACGGATGGTCTTAACCAGCACTTTAACCGGAGATAGTGCAAACGGTCCCTTATATTTTACATTCATACAGTCCAAGCCATTGTAGCCGTCTATCTTCCAGTACCGCGTCGATTTTGGTTTTTCTTTGTGTGTTTACTTATCTGAAATACATTTTCCAATTATCAAAATAGATTAAAAATTCCAATTGGCCAAGTCATCGTAGTAAATCATGCACTAACTGGTAAATTGGCAATTCGCAACCAGCTTCCAATGTTCCACTTTCAGCGTTGTGCTGACTTGGTGCTACGAGTATAGACGTCACTCCATCTAAATGTATGGCAGATGTGTTCATTAGATTTAGTAATTCGACGCGCTAATTAACTTCATCACTTCGCCAACTCACCGCGTCGGTAGGAATATGTGCATCTGAGTAGTCATTTATACATTCAGAATTGACTCTAGAGCGCGTGGAAGATATCTCTGACTGACATAGCGCAGCTGCAGTGTCAAAATCACGCAAGATGCAACGAAATTGGTATGTCAAATGGGCAAATAATTAAGTACATATTTCGACCGTAAGGCGACGAATTGTCGCTTACTTTCAAGGCATGTGCAATCATCATTGAATTTCGTCTATGGGGTTTGGCAGTTTCCTCCTAATAATGCAATGCGTGAGTAAGTCTGCGAAAAGACATAGGAAATTTTGTATAAAATTGATGATTGGAGCCGAAAAGAAAACTAGAATGTCTTAACCTTCTGGTGCTCGAAGGCGCAACTTTTAGCCTTCCGCGGAACTGCAGTATTTCGAGGTAACTCTAGGCAGCAATCTAACGCGGAAAACTTAGATATATCCGAGCTGAAGGAAAACGAGCGCTGAAAATTGTCGGAAGACCTTTGTTAAGACTCAGCAGTAGTGGTGATTCCCCCCGGGCCTGTCGTTTTCGAGGCGTGCTTTCGGAAAAGACCAGAGAAGACAGTGGCGAAGTTATTTTACAAACAGAAAAAGAAAGGCATTCGAGCTCTAACGAGACTAATCGCGAGATGCAACTCTTGGGAGCAACACTGCTTCATCACCCGTATCGACTATCTACTGTGCAAATTATGTCTGAGAAAGGACAGAACTCTGCCGCTGTTCAACATTCTGCGTTCGATCTTCCCGAAGAAACAGTATATTCCTTTGCCTTTTCTTTCAATGCTATTGATAATATAAATTAAACTTCGTGCTCACATAGGAAACTTATGTAGCTCGTGTCATTTGAAGAACTTGACACTTTTACTTTGGTAAACGTATAATGGAGAAGCATATACGAAGACAGCATCAGATAAATTGCTCTTTACAATTTCTGAGAAAAAGATACTTCCAAAAAATTATAATCCTTCACAGCGAAATCAATAGACGATGAAACGACGAGCCGTGGGAGCCTTACAAAGACAGTAACTACTATTTTTCTTCAACCGGGCACACAAAAATAGTAGCCTAATACAGTGACATAGCGGATTGGAACCTACGAAGTTCCAAGGAGCAATACCCGCTGGGGTTGGCATAACCAGAGGAAGTTAGCGAAAGACAGGAAAAGATCACACAAGCAAGTCGGTTTGGCCAACATTAGAAAGATTATACCAGATGAGAAAATTCAGCTGCATGTAACCAGTAAACTACGAGTATCGGGAATTTCAATTGAAGTGTGACAATGGCCCTAATTTATCTTTGCAAGTGTACAGCAAAACGATAAACTAGGAAGATTTTTCATGTTCCTCTAACAACATAATTAGATTCATCGACAAATCGTTGATATGAAGCAGTCAGCTCGGATGAGTGGCGACAAATAATTGTCGAATATTGAAGAATAAAAAGTCCTTCGCCAAATAAAAGTTCGAATCGTACGGCAAACATACATATAGACATTAGTTGTAGTCACTAACCTCAGCCAAGTAGAACAAATTACGTAGTATCTTAAAGTATCTTACTCTTACTAGTATCATAAATGCGGACGTGCTCTTTTTCAGGAAGATGCATATCTTCCATGTGTCTTTGCTCTTTGTGCATTAATAGTCGCTTGTCAGACTACGATAATTGCTATAAATTTAAATTACTTCTGCTCCTCCACAATCCACTTACATTCATAAACCTGCCACGTGTTAAATTAGCGTGAAACATTTAAAATACGCAGTTAAGGTGAGCCGTTGCAAATGAAAAAAATAAAATAAATCAATTTCCACAAAGAACTATTACGGAGTGCCATAAAACGTAGAAAATAACATTAAAATTGCGAATGGGCTAGTAGCTTTGTATGTATGTACGTACATATGTTTACTACCGTCGACACCCAACCGAACAGTCGTCCATCACGACCGCTGTGCAGCACCAGCTACGCATCTATCTGAACACTGCAATCTAAGCTGACAGGAGCATATCACGCAAGCGCGCCCAACACACCGCAGACCTCACAACCTTGCTGCTTAGAGGTGGAGTGACGCAGCAGGAACAGCAGAAAATAGTAACGCATGCGCAGTCCTTAAATGGGCGGCGAAGATTTTAATAGCAACAACTTGTGCGAAGCTAAGAACGATAAAACAGTGATGCGATTCGGCCACGCCACTAAGCACGAGTGTACCACTTAAGAACCGCGAGCAATAAGAAATCAAAATAGAAATCGCTAATAAAAATGCAATGTGCATTTGTAAACGCAAGCTACGCGGCACAAAACCGATTGGCACGCGCTTCCACGGCACATATGTATGTACATACATACGTGGCTACTCGCAAGGCGGCAGGTGGCAGGTGGGAAGTTGTACTGGATAAATATTGCTGGCGCGTTAAGAACACGAGTTGTGACGATGCCTGAATCTAAATTTTTGCATTCTTATATTGCGTGTTGGTCTTTTTAGGCGAAACTATCCCTGCAAAAAATTAGATTAATCTAGGATCAGTCCGGGAATGGTCGCAATGGATCATGTGACTAATACAACGTCTGATCTCTTTATATGGAATGAATTGTTCATTTTTGTTCAATCATGTCCTATGAATAGACTAGTTGTCCTCCCCTTCTATATCCGAATGGGTTTAAATGACGACCAGTCTATTTATAAAATCAAAAATAAAAATCTTTGCTTCGGGTGAGAATCGAACCGGCAACCCGAGGGTTGCTAACGCGCTTAAAACTCCGTTGCCTAAACGCGTGCATATGTATATCAATTAATCGTTTATTATACCCGAAAAAGGTGAATATAGGGCTAATCTACAATTATACCCGTTTGTGCCACGGCTATAGAAAAAACAAATCAATCAGCTGCTTACTGATGCCAACTTTATTAATTCGCCTCGACGACTGCCATCCTCGATGCAGTTGTCGGTTTCTGTTTGCATTTATGTTTACGTTTCTGTTTTCATTGATATTCAGCTATTAAGAAACAACATAGCAAAAGTAATAGAAACAACTTTAAATTGCTCTTGGATTCGACAAATTCTGAATATACTTTGTACCGTATTTTAGTTCTCTGTCATTATTCAGTACTATCCAAGAAACATTCTAAAGAATACCTGGACGACATGAAATTTTATGCCAAAAATTATCTAGACGTACATTGTAGATACATATGTATGTATGTGGTGCATATGGAAACACGTCAGAATGATGTTTTTTTCTCTTGATTTTTTTACCATAAGGAGCTGCTTTTTCTTTATTTATAACAATTTATCTCATGCATGAAAATAATTTGGGCTAATTCTACTATTTACAACTAACTGAAAAGGAGATTGGGTACTGAACATAAAGTATGTACCTACTATATCTACACATAAAATTGTTCAAATTCTTTGTCGAGCCATTATTTCCCACGGAGTAAGATTAACATATCATTTTATATTAGGGTGTCATATTAATTATGGTAATGAACAAAACAAAATTATACTTCTACTCAACAATGGAATAGGTTTGAGCCTAAACTGAAAAAAATACATATTTTAGAGTGGAAATCACAACATCGAATCTGCATACAGTTAAAAATGTTTTTCGCGATATTGCGTAGCTTGACCTCAGTGATTTGTAAACTTACAGTGATTTGCAGAATTACAAAATTTCTAGAACAAAATATTCAAGAAAAATATTTGCCTGGGACAAGATTTCATGCGATGATTAAAAGCTATCGTTCTTGTTTAAAAGCTGCATTTGAATAAAGATAGATACATACATATATACATACATATGTATGTTAGTTTATTTATTCTCTCTTCACTTAAGGAAACATACAAAACTTGAAAAGTGTTGATTTCGCAAAATGCGTGACCACCACTGTAAAAACCCAGATGTATGTACGAATGTACATATATATGTATGTATGTATGATGAATTAATTTTTACAGTTGTGCTATTCAAGCGACCAAAATTTTCATTAATGCGGGAAATCCCCGACTACTTTATTGAGCGCTCAACAAAGTGAGTGATAAACAAATGTCTCACAAACACATTTCGTACACACTGTGTGTGTGCCAATGGTCGGCAAAAGTTTAACTGAGAGCAAGAGAGAACTGCCGCATATGAGCAACCAAGTAGGAAAATGCGTGAATTGAAAGAAAAATTTGAACTTATTTAAGGTTCTGTAATTCAGCTACCCTCACATGAATAATCGGCTACTTAATCAATAGTTGCAATATTGAAGAGCGACAAATGAGGAAAGATTGTTTTACCCAAAAACTAGGAATGTTCGCAAAAAAGTAGGAAGTAGAAAATTGGCAGCGAATTGTATTTTATAAATTTTAACAAATGAAAATTATTTTATCTCTTTAATATAATTTATTCGATATTAAACTTAGAAATATACTCAAAACCATTAAATTGGTTAGCGTTTCGTGTTTCAAACATATATTATCCTTTTCAATTTCAAATGATTAACAAGTTAATATCTATGAGAAAATTCTTCATATCCAACATGTCACAATTTAAAAAGAAAAAAAATAAAAAAAAATTGGTTATTAAATTTTAGAAGCTATAACCTAACCTCATCTGGATTCAAAAACATCGAAAAAATAAATTATTTTTTTCAGCTTTATCAGTTTAATAAAATAGTCTATTAAAGATTTTAAGTTTATAAAAATGATTAGAAGTCTTTTTTGCTTTACTTGCTTATATAACCAATAAAAAGGAAACCTAGTTTTTCTTTTCACCAGTTTCAAATATACATAACTCTCTTTAGAAACTTTTAACGAATTGCTCTTGTTTTTGATTATTGTAAACAATATAATTTTGGCAGATGTCAGACCAGCTAGTTTGATGTAAGCATAAGTTGTCGAACTATCATATACCTATTTTTAGATATACATCAATTCCAATGATATTGAATATGTTGACATAAAGTTTAAATATCGGTACCTACTTTATATTAGGACACATTTTGTTATTGTTACAAGCTAGACATAAATACTATTTTTGAGATTCCTTTCTTACTTTAAAATACATCACAACACTGGCATTGATAAAGAAACCCGAGTTCTACATCTCTAATTTGTGTATATGTATGTTTATTTACGTATGAATGCATGCGTGTGAGAGCGATAGCGGCGATTCAAATTTAAATTCCGTTGCTGTTTAGTCTCTTTTTGGATTATCTTTGCTTTTTGGTGAGTGGAGTAATCGTTTGCATAAACTTGTGTCATAACGTCTGCATTAATTTGTGTTTTTAAATTTGGATTTTAAATATCGAAATACATAGATTGTTTGTGATTAATTGGACTTTAATATTTCACGCATTTACAGAAATATAAAAGTAACGCATTTGGATCAGATGTAAGTACCTAAGCAAAATAGAAATATGTTAATACAATGTTTATATGCATTTAAGTGAGGGAGTGGGGCTTCGATTTGTTTAATTCATATGTGTGTATGTATGTATGTATGGAGAGCGCTACCGGCATATGTACATGCCGAATTCGCTTTGTCAGCATGTAGGAAGGCATAACTACTAAATACAGTGGCGAGCGCAATGTAAGAAACACACAAAGTTATTTAATTTAACATTCGCAATATTTTTCATCGTAAAACTTCTTTCATTACATTAAGTTCTTGTAGCAATATAGAGTTTAAACAAAAAAGATAATAAATCCAAAATTTGTACCAAATAACAGAAAAGGTATTTGTACATGTAATTAATTACAATAATTCCTTTGAAAGAAATCTTTTAAAAATAAAATACAGCTTAAATGCTTTGGAGTCAATCTATTTTTTTCTTTAGTTTTTATAAAACTTGACTTATATAGCACTTATTTTAAGCCGTAATACAATTTTTCAAGATTTACCGTCCTCTTATGATATTTGTATGTATATAAAATCTTCTAAAATACCTTGTTTGCGTTTTTTTTTTGCAAATTATTTGGGTTTTGAATATATATGTACATATAATGGTTTTATATAATAGATAAGCACTTTGTGGTTACCGTTTAATTAAAAATATAATGGATATAAATAGTCGACGTGCTGCCGTATTTCTATTATATATGTATTTAAGGCTATATCTTTATAACCGGTGAAAAACCCGCTTTTGGAGATTAAAAAAACCGATTTATTCGATATTCGAAAAATCAATATTTCAAAAAAAACGTTCAAAAATTTCTGAAAAAAACCGGAGGAAATCGGTTTGAAAAAACCGAGTCAAACACCCTAATGCCTACAAATCAGAATATTAAATATCTATGTACATATGTGTTACGCAAAAAAAAAATTTGTTAGAACATATGTAGCTTTAAACAAGTGCATACCTATATGGAACCATAGGGAGAATTAAATTGCATGGCTAAGTCATTGTATGTACATCCAAATTTAATAGAAGAATTTATTAGCGCCCTTGGTTGGTATGTACTAGGCATGTCAATCCCGGGATTCCGGCCTTATTTAACTCCCGAATATCCCGGGATAAGTATATTTAAATCCCGGAATTGTAGAAAACAAAGAATTGAATAGGCATTTATTTTTCAAATTTTCTATCATTCTTAAAAATTCCGGTTTCAAGGGCAAAACAAAGACTTAGCAGAGTTCACAATCGACAAATAACACAGGTTGTTAACTCCATTAGGACTTTGTTGTTTTTCTTGCCATTATAAATGAGCTGGAGAATATCCCACTCGAATAGAAAATGAGCCTCATTATGAAACCGATGTTAATATAACTAACAACGAGGTGCCGGAAGTCGATAAGGCAGAAAGTCTCAAAGATAAATTGCATCAAGTTTTAACGAGCAGCTCACAATTGCCCAATAATCGGAAGGCATGCAATTTATCAGAAGGCTTGGAAAATAAATTGATAGCTTTTGTAATGAACCGATAAAGGCTATGTATGTCCTAGAGAGAGCATTTAACTTATTGTCGACAATCCAACCAAGTGTTGAGGCGCAACAGTGCTTCTTCTGTACCAAATATGTATATTTGTACTTGAAATATAAATTATTTTATATCAAATTTTTTTTCATGAAAATACCAATAAATACATACATACATGATTTACAACAAATAAATAAATAAATACAACGATTAGAGACGTATCACATTTTTTTTGCAAATTTAAAATTACGAATCAAGAATTCGGGATCCCGGGTTTCGTTCTCAACTTTAAAATATCCCGGGATCAACAAAATGCCAAAATTGACAACCCTAGTATGTATGTACATACTTACATACAGTTGCGATCACTGAAATAGTGGTGCGCACTTACCAAATGCTTTGTGCTCTTAATTTCATATATTACGTATATGAGCAACCAACTAGGGAAATGCGTGAATTGAAAGAAAAATTTAAACTTATTTAAGGTTCTATAGTTCAGCTACCCTCACATGAAAAAACGGCTACTTCATCAATAGTTGCAATATTGAAGTGCGACAAATGAGGAAAGAATGTTGTACCGAAAAAGTAGGAATGTTCGCAAAAAAGTAGAAAGTAGAAAATTGGCAGTGAATTGCATTATACATATGTATAAATTTTAACAAATGATAAAATATTTCATCTCTTTAATAAAAAAATACTTGATACTTAAAACTAATAAATTGGTTAGCGTTTCGTGTTTCAAACATATATTATCCTTCACAATTTCATATGATTAACAAGTTAATATGATGAGAAAATTCTGCATATCTAACATATCACAATTTTAAAAAAAGTAAGTAAAAAGCATATTTATTAAATTTTAGAAGCTATAACCTAACCTCATCTGGATTCAAAAACATCGAAAAAATTATTATTTTTTTCAGCTTTATCAGTTTAATAAAATAGTCTATTAAAGATTTTAAGTTTATAAAAATGATTAGAAGTCTTTTTTGCTTCACTTGCTTATATAACCAATAAAAAGGAAACCTAGTTTTTATTTTCATCAGTTTCAAATATACATAACTCTCTTTAGAAGATTTTAACGAATTGCTCTTGTTTTTAATTATTTTAAACACTATCATTTTGGCAGATGTCAGACAAGCTAGTTTGATATTTGAATTTTGTTCCCAATGTTAAGATAAGTTGTCGAACTATCATATATGTACCTATTTTTGATATACATATTTCAATTCCAATGATATTGAATAGGTATGTTGACATAAAGTTTAAATATCGATACATATGTACTTTATATATGAACACATTTTGTTATTGTTACAAGCTAGACATAAATACTATTTTCGAGATTCCTCTCTTACTTTAAAATACATCACAACACTGGCATTGATAAAGAAACCCGAGTTCTACATCTCTAATTTGTCATATTATGTTACAAGCTAGACATAAATACTATTTTCGAGATTCCTCTCTTACTTTAAAATACATCACAACACTGGCATTGATAAAGAAACCCGAGTTCTACATCTCTAATTTGTCAAGAACGATAGAATACAAGATTGCGCCTTCCCGACGAAAAATGATGTGAAGCAAAATGCGTGCAACGTCACGAACACGGTTTTTCTGAGAATCGGAAGAAATTGCAAGAAAAATGTGAGGTTAGGTTCTCCTATGATTTGTAAATTTTAAAGTTTTTACCAATTTCGGCACTTTATGCAACATATTTATATTCAAATAAATTCATTTATGCTCTGTGTTTGATTGGATGCCGTGAAAAAAAATGCAATGCAGCATTAGGAGACACAAGCTTAACTTGCTACCAAGTGCGCACAGCTACACCTTCACATAATTTTTAGCGAGTTTTATAGCCCCGTATCATTGATAGACTCTGTGATTTAACACTTAACACTGCGCACTTCATGTTTAATAACTTTATTTTAAATAAAATTGCTTTTAAGCATAGAATTTAAGTACAAACAATTGTATGCTTACAAACATACAAACAAAACTAACCGCGTTCTGTGACGTAGCATAAACAGCTGATTCTGTCAAATTTGCTGAGAGCGAATAGCGGTTTGCGGAAGGCGCAACCTCTGTATTTTCTAGATCGTGTGTACGTATGAATGCATGCGTGTGAGAGCGATAGCGGCGATTCAAATTTAAATTCCGTTGCTTTTTAGTCTCTTTGGGTGGGATTCGATATAGCGCCGCATAAGTTTGGTTTACTGTGGCTAAACGCGTAAACCAAATTGAAAAATTCCAATGCACACAGATGAACAACAAAATAAACTTTTGTTTAACTATCTTTTTGCAAAAATCCGTCCACAAATTTTAACAGAATTTAACTTTAAAAATGCCCTTTTTTTGCATTTTTCACATATATGGTGTTGGAATTTCATTCACTGCAGTTAATATCGAGCCACTAATGCATTCATTTTGGCACACACATATTACTAACACATTGTGCTATCAGCTTTTACTGTTTTTAGAAACTAAAACTATTTAAATACTTTGCATTTCTTAAATAAATAGTTGCATTTTTAAGCCCCGCACAAAAGACTAAAATTCTTGCCAAATGCATCTGTCAAACTACTGAAAACAACGAGCGAAGGAGAAACAAAATGGAAGTTAATATAACCCAGTAAGCTAAAAGTACGCGGAAAGTAGTTGTGAGATACGTTTCAAAAGTATATACACCACAATTAAGGTCTGTGGGATTTTTCAAAAATAATTATTTCGTGATGAAAATCGCGCGATTTTTAAATATATATTTCGCTATATATTGAAAATTTGTAATAAAAAATCGCGCGATTTTTTATTACAAATTTTCGCCTGCGGCGCTTTTCACTAATAAATATATATTTCGCTATATGTATATTCAAAATTTGTAATTAAAAATCGCGCGATTTTTCATTACAAATTTTCGCCTGCGGCGCTTTTCACTAATAAATATATATTTCGCTATATATTCAAAATTTGCAATTAAAAATCGCGCGATTTTTTATTACAAATTTTCGCCTGCGGCGCTTTTTACTAATAAATATATATTTCGTAATATATTAAAAATTTGTTATTCAAAATCGCGCATTTTAACATGTGTAATGAACTCACATTTTGTCTGGAGTTTAATAAAAAATGTTTACTGGGTAACTTTGTCTCCCTTTTGTATGGAAAAAGTTGGATTTTTGCCCATTTTCAAAGGCTTCCTTAGGGCCTCACCGAGGGTCTAGAGGAACCAGAGGGGGCTCATGGAAAAGTTTATTCTTTCCCCTTTCTAACGGTGTGCTGGGGGGGGTGCCACGCCCCCTCCTTCACCGCCAACCACCCCCTTTTTATGCGGCGCTATACCGAATATTAACCGTCTCTTTTTGGTGAGTGGAGTAATCGTTTGCATAAACTTGTGTCATAACGTCTGCATTAATTTGTGTTTTTAAATTTGGATTTTAAATACCGAAATAAATTGTTTGTGATTCATTGGACTTTAATATTTCACGCATTTATAGAAATATAAAAGTAACGCATTTGGATCAGATGTAAGTACCTAAGCAAAATAGAAATATGTTAATACAATGTTTATATGCATTTAAGTGAGTGAGTGGGACCACGATTTAGAAAATACAGAGGATGCGCCTTCCGCAAACTTCTATTCTCTCTCAGCAAATTGGACAGAATCAGCTGTGTATGCTACGTCACAAAACGCTTTAAGTGGTTTTATTTAAAATAAAGTTATTAAACATGAAGTGCGCAGTGTTAAGTATTAAATCGCAAATTCTATCAATGATACGGGGCTATAAAACTCGCTAAAAATTATGTGAAGGTGTAGCTGTGCGCACTTGGTAGCAAGTTAAGCTTGTGTCTCCTAATGCTGCATTGCATTTTTTTTCACGGCATCCAATCAAACACAGAGCATAAATGAATTTATTTGAATATACATAAATATGTTGCATAAAGTGCCGAAATTGGTAAAAACTTTAAAATTTACAAATCATAGGAGAACCTAACCTCACATTTTTCTTGCAATTTCTTCCGATTCTCAGTCAATTCATGTTCATGACGTTGCACGCACTTTGCTTCTCATCATTTTTCGTCGGGAAGGCGCAATCTATCGTTTTTGTTTAAAAGCTGCATTTGAATTCCTATGAATGCACATACATATGTATGTACATAAGTACATATGTCTATTTGAGAGTTGTATATAAAGATAGATACATACATATGTACATATGTATACATGTGTGAGTTTATTTATTCTCTCTTCACTTAAGGAAACATACAAAACTTGAAAAGTGTTGAGTACGCAAAATGCGTGACCACCACTGTAAAAACCCAGATGTATGTACGAATGTACATATATATGTATGTATGTATGATGAATTAATTTTTACAGTTGTGCTATTCAAGCGACCAAAATTTTCATTAATGCGGGAAATCCCCGACTACTTTATTGAGCGCTCAACAAAGTGAGTGATAAACAAATGTCTCACAAACACATTTCGTACACACTGTGTGTGTGCCAATGGTCGGCAAAAGTTTAACTGAGAGCAAGAGAGAACTGCCGCATATGAGCAACCAAGTAGGAAAATGCGTGAATTGAAAGAAAAATTTGAACTTATTTAAGGTTCTGTAATTCAGCTACCCTCACATGAATAATTGGCTACTTAATCAATAGTTGCAATATTGAAGAGCGACAAATGAGGAAAGATTGTTTTACCCAAAAAGTAGGAATGTTCGCAAAAAAGTAGGAAGTAGAAAATTGGCAGCGAATTGTATTATATAAATTTTAACAAATGAAAATTATTTCATCTCTTTAATATAATTTATTCGATATTAAACTTAGAAATATACTCAAAACCATTAAATTGGTTAGCGTTTCGTGTTTCAAACATATATTATCCTTTTCAATTTCAAATGATTAACAAGTTAATATCTATGAGAAAATTCTGCATATCCAACATGTCACAATTTAAAAAGAAAAAAAAAGAAAACAAAATTGGTTATTAAATTTTAGAAGCTATAACCTAACCTCATCTGGATTCAAAAACATCGAAAAAATAAATTATTTTTTTCAGCTTTATCAGTTTAATAAAATAGTCTATTAAAGATTTTAAGTTTATAAAAATGATTAGAAGTCTTTTTTGCTTCACTTGCTTATATAACCAATAAAAAGGAAACCTAGTTTTTCTTTTCACCAGTTTCAAATATACATAACTCTCTTTAGAAGCTTTTAACGAATTGCTCTTGTTTTTGATTATTTTAAACAATATCATTTTGGCAGATGTCAGACCAGCTAGTTTGATGTAAGCATAAGTTGTCGAACTATCATATACCTATTTTTAGATATACATCAATTTCAATGATATTGAATATGTTGACATAAAGTTTAAATATCGGTACCTAGTTTATATTAGGACACATTTTGTTATTGTTACAAGCTAGACATAAATACTATTTTTGAGATTCCTTTCTTACTTTAAAATACATCACAACACTGGCATTGATAAAGAAACCCGAGTTCTACATCTCTAATTTGTGTATATGTATGTATATGTAAGTATGAATGCATGCGTGTGAGAGCGATAGCGGCGATTCAAATTTAAATTCCGTTGATTTTTAGTCTCTTTTTGGTGAGTGGAGTGATCGTTTGCATAAACTAGTGTCATAACGTCTGCATTTGTTTGTGGTTTTTAATTTGGATTTTAAATATCGAAATAAATTGTTTGTGATTAATTGGACTTTAATATTTCACGCATTTATAGAAACATAAAAGTATCGCATTTTGATCAGAGGTAAGTACCTAAGCAAAATAGAAATATGTTAATACAATGTTTATATGCATTTAAGTGATGGAGTGGGACTTCGATTTGTTGAATTCATATGTTTGTATGTACATATGTATGTATGTATGGAGAGCGCTACCGGCATATGTACATGCCGAATTCGCTTTGTCAGCATGCAGGAAGGTATAACTATTAAATACAGTGGCGAGCGCAATGTAAGAAACACACAAAGTTATTTAATTTAAAGTTCTTGTAGCAATTTTGAGTGTTGGGCGAATATCCTTCATACATTATAAACAATGTACATATGTATGTACATATGCACCTTTGTATGTATAAAATAAGTTTAAAAATTTTCACAAATTGCACTAAAAATAAAAGAAACAATTTTAAGAAAATTTAATCTGAATTTTTTTTATCTGAAAAATGGTGGGAAACAAATGCCCCTATTATGTATGGATAGTGTATAGTTGCCGGTCCACTAGCCATGGCTACTAACCCCGTTCTTCGTATTATGTATTGAGATTTAACGCATTATACATATTTTATACTGATTTTACTTTTTTGACAAGTAGGTAGGACATTTTGAAGTAATAGGGAACTTTGTTGAAATGTGAATGAGAATTAACTTATTTAAAAACAATGTCGAAACGAACGAAAACCGGGAAAACCGGATTTTTCAGTATTTTTTATGTGAATAAAAATATATACGGTCGGCTAAAAACAAAAAGCGAAAATATCAGAATGGAAGCCATATCGAAACGGAACGAATTCAAATTAATTTGAATTAAGTTTAAACAAAAAAGGAAAGAAGATCTCATGAAAAATTCAAAATGTGTACCAAATAACAGAAAAGGTATTTGTACATGTAATTATATACCATAATTTCCCTGAAGAAATCTTTTAAAAATATAATACAGCTTAAATGTTTTGGAGTCTAATCTATTTTTTTCTTTAGTTTTTAATTTTAAATTTAAATTTAATATTAAAAATGCTCGTTCGATCAATGTGCTAGTAGGACTTATTGTCAGTAAGGCGGTATACAATTTTTCAAGATTTGCCGTCCTCTTATGATATTTCTCTAAATACATACATATATAAAATCTTTTAAAATACCTTTATTTGGTTTTGAATATACTCGTATATCGTATAATGGTTTTATATAATTGATAAGCACTTTGTGTGATTGCAGTTTTATTAAAAATATAATGGATACAAATAGTCGACGGGCTGCCGTATTTCTATTATATTTCAAAGACTATATCTTTATAACTCGATGAAACCCCGTTTTTTTTTTATTAAAAACCGAATTATGGAATCATAGGGAAAATTAAATTAAATATCCAAGTTATGGTACATCCAAATTGAATGGAAGAAATTATTAGCTTCCACTTCCTTGGTTGGTATGTACATACATATGTACATAAGTATATACTACATACAGTTGCGATCACTGAAATAGTGGTGCGCACTTACGAAATGCTTTGTGCCCTTAATTTCATATATTACGCGATATTGGTATCGAATTTTTTTAAAATTATCATGTCTAGTGTATGATTTAACTTAATGAAAAATTTGAACCGTTTAACAGCATTGGTTAAAAATTTTAAGAGGTAGGCCTCACAACAGGTTATTAAGGCTAGCAGTTAAATGGTAGCGCGAAACAAAAATTTCACAAAATTAAAATTTTTTTTAGTAAGTAAGTAAGTAAGTTTTATGACTTGGCTTATAATATGTTTCGCTGATATAGAACTCTCATGAAAAGCGTGATTTTATTAAAATCCTCATCTAAAAAGAAAAATTATACAAAGAAGTGAAAAAAATAGTTGGTTGTTCAACCATCATGATTCGAAATACCGTAACTTATCAAAATAAATCTGAAAAGGGGTGGAAAGCAGAAGCTATCAACCACTTCCGTACGACAAATTATAAAATACTCAAAGACCTATACTACAATGTCAGCTGCATATACCGGGGTAAATGTAATAAAAGCAAAGGTTAAAGGTTCCAAGTAAAATTTTAGAAATTTAGGTTAAAATGTAAAACATTCTTATAAATTGTAATGGAACATTGAAACTTTTAAATACATAATCTCGCATTAATTATAAACTACATATATTTTAATAATCAATGAAAAAAGTTTTCCAGCAGTTTTGCCCGCCACTATGTACTTGCATATGTATGTATGTAAGTATGTAGAAGATTGTGCCTTTCTGGCAACAGATTATTTTGTTAAAGTCGCAGCTTCACTATAGTTCTAACAAACAAGGCAGATTGTGAGTAATTGTAACAAAAAGTAGGTTAACGCTAGAAAAATAGGCTAATTATAATGGAATGTATTAAATATAATTTATGGTGCAAGTATAGGGAAATTGATCGATGTTTCTGGAATATTAGTTTGTCTTTTTTTATGCGAAATAAAACGAGTGGTAGGTAGGTAGGTATATGTGGCTGTCACCGGTGCTTCAGCGACCCCTAAAACGAGTACGTAGACACTAATGTGTTTGTGAATTTTTTCACTATTTAAAACATTGTTGTTAATATTTAAATAAATTATTTGTTGAAATACAACGAATGTTTTTCTCTTTGTACGCGTAAACATTGAAATGCAATTTAAAATAAGAGTGGTTGAATTTATAAGAAAATTACCCCGAATTTCTGAAAAAGCGCCGGTTATTTTATTTTTAAATGCAATTAAGCCCGCATAAATAGAGAAGTATATAAAAACATTTCAGAATTATTGTGGCCAAATTGTGGAATGTAGAAGCAAAGTTGCTGTTACGAATATTAACTTTTCTTAACTTCGGAAAAAAAATCCGATAGAATTTAGCGATAACGCTCGAAGCCGGCAACGGGTTTTGTTTACAACAAATTCATATCACATTCAAGTCAGATTTTGCGATAGAAATGGTAAATAAAACTACAATTTTTTTCAAAAACGTTTCACATAATTCTGTCTTGACAGTTTAAAAAGGTGGCAACCCGCCTAAGTATGTTTTTGCAAAGAAACGTTTTCCAAACCAATCGACTGATACCAAAATTGTACAAATCCATTTTACTTATTAAAAATAATTGTATGAAAATTAATATATGAACAGGCAGAAAACCTTCAAAAAACAAAATCTTGTACCTAGATCCAGTTTTTGAACAAGTGGCAACCTGTTTGCTTGACTCGATTACTTAATAGTTCTAGTCGAATATAAAACTTTAAATGTCAATTCGACGAACAACAGAGTAAATGGAAAGCACATCAAATAGGTAGCCGCAGCAAACTTTTTTTTTTGAACTTTTTTCATATTTTATTTTAAATTGCTAAGAATGGTTTCAGTACAATTCAAGGTAGTTGATAAAATATTTTTGAAATTTTAGCTTTTAAAAGCAAAAACAAAATATACAGAGCTCAAATTATTTAAACAATTTTTTTACTGCTGCTACCTATTGAATGTGCCTTGGTGATTATATGTATGTACATATACAGATATGTGCATACATATGTACATATAACCGTATCATTTACTAATAAGAAAAAATTGGTCAAAGTAGGAAAATATATATCCGATAAATGATGCTGCATTTATGACGGTTTCAAGAAATATTTCAAAAGAAATAAAAGCTTCACGAGAGCAAAATAGTTCGCTCTCAATAATCTATTTCTTGCGGTTCTGAGTGTTATCATTGTTACTTGAAAATAAATGAAACAAAAGCGATCCATACGAAAGTATGTAAATTGGTTTATAATCGGTAGATTGGTTCTATAAAGTAATTAGATTTTCGAAAACACTTCTTTACGATTAGAGTCTGTTTGACAAACAAAAAAATGAATTTTTAGTAAATCAATGAGTATACTAAGTAAGGTCGCATGTAAATTTCAGCTCTAGTTTTTGAGTTGCATATCCTTTTGCTTAAGTCCGAAAAATTTAATTAAACTTGTTGTAAAAAAAAAATAATTTGTGCTCTCAGCTTTCAGTTGTAACATTAATATACTATTTCGCGAAAATTTAACTGCAGACGGCAATAATATCAATAAATAAATGATCCACAAAAGAAAGTTTTTAAATAAATATATGGCCTGTTTAAAAGTTTGCTCTTTATTCAATTCAATTAAACGTTCGAAATAGATACCTCAAGTGTTATACAAAGTATATGAGTACGTGGGTTTTTTTTTTGCAAATTGAGCGGATTGAGAGAATTCGGCCTACTATCGCACGGCGTTGTATGTATGTATATTGTGACTAGAAATTGTAAGTTAGGCTTTTCACGATTTGTCATTAACTTTAGCTTTATAGAAATTCAGATGTAATGTTTTCTGTCATGGCACCAGTACTTCAACTTCACGAAAAACAAAAAAGGAACGTAAGTGCAACCAATTTGTTAACCAAGAAGACTTTTTTTCCTGTATTAAATTACCGACCAGTCCCTTTTTTTTTTAAACGATAACCACTTATGACGGGTTGCACGAAAAACTTAAGACTCCGGTATCAAAGTCCCAATAAATCAAATAAAATATAAAAAAGGAGAAGTTGAAAGGGAAGAAAACCATAATGTACTTATGTATGTAAAGACTTAAATTTTAAACCTTGATATTAAACTAAAATTTAGAATCTCGGCCTTGATATTAAACTAAAATTTAGAACCGCCAGTACTCAAATTCAAAGAACGAGTCTGAGAGGTTCTTCGCGATCGCTGCAAAATAACTGTAGGTCAGGAGGACCTTGAAATGGTCTATTTATTTGCCGAGCTTCCGCTAAGCTGGCAAGACCAAGTTGTCTGAGCATTTCAAATAGCTACTTAACGCCTCAAGACTACCCGTTCTTGTTAAATCTCGCCAACTAAGCATTTGCTACCTAAAAATGTTGCCAACCACTCTGACTTTTTCGATGAGCACAATTAACTTGTCGCTGGTGAGAGTGTAACCTGTCTATACTCGGTACGTATACTCCAAGGGTACGTAACGTCAACTATCCTTGCCCTACAGGCAGTAGGTGCGTGGATACCAATCACATTCATGCTTTATCTTAATTGAGTGTGTCCCGCTTACAGTCCATTGAGAGCGCGTAAGTTCGTTTCGACTCTGTTAAGAAGGAATTTCGACTTGGTACGTTTTGCTCATGTGATCAACTATTGCACCAGCGATCCTCATGACGAGCAAAACGGTCCAATACGGCAAAAGCAGAACCTTATTTCATTTTGCAACGGAGTTTAGTCTCAACTTACATAAATGTGTACATTTCTGGTCAATTTTGAAAACGTTAGAGCAGTTACTAATTTAAATCTCATTTCCTAGCCGCTCAATTATAACACAAACAATTTTTTTATCGAACGGTTGTTGCCTTGAATAATTAAATGTTATCGATCGATGTGTTCGATTTCCAAATACAATCTGAATATAAAAAAAATTTAGGACATAATTAAATCCATTAAGAAAATAAAAAAAATATTCAAAACTTTAATCCCTACTTCGTGCATTTTTAAACCTTCAGATGGCCGCAGCACTACCAAAAAGAAACCAGACTCGAAAAGATAAGTCTTTCGTCGAAAAAATTTGGGATAAGCTCCATGATTTCTTTGACAATGAAAACTATGTCGATGTTACATTTCTGTGGAGGAGTAATAAGAAACGGTCAGTTAATTTGTCTAGCTTAGTATCTCACAATTAAAAAAAAAAAAAGATGTATCAAAGACTAAAAAGCTTATATTTGCTTTATAACTAAATATAATTATTCGCATATTTAGTGTTACAGCACATCGTCTTATTTTGGCCGCATCGAGTGCTTTTTTTGATGAGCTCTTCCAAACTCCACGTGGCATTGCACCGGCAATTTATATTGAAAATATTACACCGGAAGCCTTTGAATTACTTGTAGCCTATTGCTACACGGGCAAGCTTTTCCCACGAAAGAAAAATGTCACTGAACTTCTGAATGGAGCTACAATTTTAAAGCTCAAAGCCGCTGCTGATATATGCGTTTCCTACATAAAGGGTGACAAGAAAGTACCGGAAATAGCAATAGCGAGCCAGTTAGCAACAACGAGCAGGAGGAATACAAACACTGCTTCGTCAACTGTTGCTCGAAGCTTATCTTCGCGTACGACTACGAGTACGAGTACTCGTAATGCTCCGGTGGCAAATTCAATATTGGCAGTGCGAAAGTGTGACTTACAAAAGGTAAGATATGAGACGACATATCAATTAAATGTTTCGTATTGATAGAAAAATTTGAACGACTCGCTACACTGCACTCGAGAATGAAATGGAAATAAACGAACACATATTTTTGACTTGCGTTTCGGTTGTTGTAGTCAACTGGCAAGTTGATTAATCCTGTATAAGTAGAAGTCGAGCTAAACGTGTAAGAGTTATACGGAAGCTGGAGCACCTGTAGGTAGACGTAAGCTTTCCATTGCTTTTCGTAACACAACGTTCTGACAGCTCTGTTGTAGAGTTTCGTACACTGTTTTCTTGTTTCATTTGTGTTCTAAAGGATGAAAACATTGTTTTGCTTTCACAGGATAAAGAAGGCTTAATTTATCGATGTGACGAATCCGTGAAGAAATGGCTACAATTTGGTGTGTTAACCTTCCCAAGAAAGCTTGCAGATTATGCGTACGCCAACAAGAGTTTTATCTCTTTTGGTGGCTTGGAAGATGGCCGGCCGACAAATCGTGTGGACTCATACAATTTCATAGCACAAACGTGGCAACCTTTAGCACCAATGATAACACCGCGAAGCGAATTGTGTGTGACTAAAATCCATACGATCATTTACGCAATAGGTGGTTCTGATGCTGAAAGCAAAGCGCTCAGTACGGTAGAGAAGTGCGTCGCTTCCTAGATGTACACATATTTAAATACTGGATTATGAATATTAATAATTTTGTATTTAGATTTGATCTCCGAAATACTAACAAGGTTTTATGGACTTCGCTACCAAATATGCTAACACCGCGACGTAAAGCTACAGCTGTGACTGTTGAGCTTATTTATGTAATTGGCGGTTTTGGAATCGAGTGGAAACCACTAAGATCTGTCGAATGCTTTAATACAAAAACATCAACATGGAGTAAGTGTGCCGATATGCATGACGCACGACATGATTGCGGGGTGAGTTTCTTAGGCATTCACGCACTATAGAATGCAACTGTGAGCTTATTCTATGTTTTTTTTTTTTTTTCATGTCAGGCGACAGTTATAAATGGCTTCATATACGTGATGGGTTCAGGCAATGTACCGCCCTACAGCCCGAATGTGGAATACTATGACCCGCGGAAAAATAGCTGGACAAAGGTTAGCGGCCAACCTGCGGCTATAACTTACCGATAATATAAAATTATAATTTTGATAGGTTGTTCCCCTCAATGTGGCACGTTTCGGCATCTGTGGCGTAACATTTTGTGGGCAGGTGGTGGCCATCGGCGGGTTTCTACCAAACTATTACAAAGGTGTAGTCGAAATATATAATCGAAGGCAAAACGCTTGGACGAGAACTATGACATTGCCGAGCGGTGGCAATTATAAGTGTTTTATTGTGCCAACCGAAGAGCTAACTAAAATCGATACAGCTCGCAAGCTCCGGATACCGAATGTATAATTTTAAAATGTTGTTTTTTTGCGTTTAAATAATCTTGTGGTGTTTTTATGTTTTGTACTTGTTAGCCGTCTTGAGACCAAAGAAAAGGCAATCAAACAACAACTTACTTACCTACATTTACAATAAAAAAAAATAAAATAAAGAATGCATTTGTGGCTTTATTAGCTTTCATACATATGTATGTACATACATACATACATACATACATACACTGATTCAAAGTAGTAATCATTATTTTATTAAGCGAAGTACGGCAATATTCAAATTTAATTTTAGAAGTGCATTTCATATGCATAAATATTTAACCAGAAAACCTCAACATATTCTATCCTTATTATGGAAAACATTACTATAATAACAATGACATAAAAAAAAAATAAATAATTGGTATTTAATATTTGGTTGGCAATCCGGTTTGTTGTGAAGCAGCGCAAACATATAACTGTGCATCTAATCGGAATATGTTCAATTTTCAATTTTTGGAGCTCTGTTTACAATCTCACTAATATCTCGGATAGAGTTTTTGACAACCGAATTATAGTTGACCGCGTAGAGCCATATTACTTTTCACAACCAAAAACAAATCTACAATAAATTAGAAAATACTTCATAAATCAAGAGTCAATTAATATATGCAAATTGAAATTAATTGCCATATAATCTTCCATTATTACTTTGGGATTAAGTCCCGAAATTTTTACTTAAGTGGAAATTTCGTATTAACAAACGTACAGTTTTCATACATTTTTTTAAATACATGCTTATAACATGTAACTTAAATCAAATCAAAACAATCGCACTCTTTCTACACAACCATATGTAAATATAAATTGAAACAAGTTTTTTTTATACTGTTCCATTATAACATACATACATACATAAATAATTCGGTGTAAGTCATTTTCTCTTAACTATGTTTGCCATCAATTATTTGTAACAACTATTACAATTAACAACTTAAAAATTTTGCAGTGTCATTCAAAATGGAATATAAAAAGTGTAGAAGCGGTAACACCACAAATTTTATGCGAAGGCACAGGCAAAATCCTCTTTCTTTGTGTACAACAAATCAGAAAAGTTTTATATTTAGTTTTTAATGCAGTGACAAAGCAAAGGATTTATACATTTGTTTCATATATTTGGAAATAGCCTTTAGATGAAAGTAGGCACCTTTTACGTATGGAGACCAGCAGAAGACTAGTAGCCGCTAGGCAACTGTATACTAAAATTTCACTACGTATGGCAACCGACTACTGACTGTAGGCTACTGAAAGAATGTTAATATTTCCCTTACGAAGCGACCTTTATATATTTTTACGTTAATTCTCTTTCCCATTTGAACAAAGTTGCGTACTATTTCAAAATGTACTTGTCCAAAGAAGTAAAATCAGGGATGTTGTCAAAGAGCAATCGCTTTACATAATACGAAAAACGGGTTTAATAGCCGTGGCTAGTAGACCGGCATTCATATACTTGTCTACATACATAATAGGGCGTTAAAAAATCGTAGTAAAAGGCCGTTAAAAGTGCATTAAACAAACTTATTTAATCTTTTTTTAAATACAGTTATATGTCAGGTAGACGTGGCTATTATCCGATCTAAAAAAATTTAAACAATTATCTGATGAAATTGTGAACAATATATAATACTTTAAATTAAGACACTTACATTTTATCAAAGGTAGGCATGGTTTTTACCAAAAATATACTAATATATTAAAGTTTTAACACATAAAAAATACCGTTAAATAAAAGATGGAAGTGGTTACCGACCGATTCGGCTAATTTTAATACCAACTTACATTATCTGAAGAGCAATATATTTGCCAAGTTGCAATACGATATCTCAATTTTTACCAAGTTTACTTACTTCTGATTGAATAGGTACGTTAATAAACAAAATTGTCGCATTTGGAGTGATGATAATCCACAAGGATGTTGATGTTGACGACCTTTGGTTTCAACAAGATGGCGCTACATACCATACAGCCAACGAAACAATCAATTTATTCAAGGAAACTTTTGGTTAGCGCGTCGTGGACCTGTGCTGTGGTCTCCAAGATCGTGAAAATTAACACCGCTGGGTTATTTGAAGTCGCTTGTCTACGCAGATAAGCCCAAGACGATTGACGCCTTCAATTGCTGCAGAAAGTGGTCGAAAATTGAGCCTCTCGGCTGTAATTTATACTAGCCAGCCACGGCGGCCACTTACTCGAAATCATTTTTAAAATATAATGGCAAACCTTCATCTTTATAATAAAGCTAAATTCTTGACCATAGCATTAAACTATATGCGTTTGATTTCTTCTTTAAAACCACATGTCTAAAAAAAAGTGGACAATTGGCATTTTGTTGCCTATAGCCATGACGCAGAATATCAGCTGATACGATAAGAAAAGTATGAAACGTGAATATCAAACTGACTGCATATTAGTTCATTGCAGGATAATTTTTTTTTCCAAGAGATAAAGCACCATCGAAGGATTTTTTCAACCACAACCAAAACAAAATCGAATCGCAATAATTTGAATGAAATGTGGGCTAGTTCAAAAAGACGGCGAGAAACAAATAAACAGGAGCGTGTATTATCGAAGAAGCTGGAAAAATTTTAAAACAAGCTGCAGATAAATTAAGAATTTTCCATGATTTTTTTTTTTTCAAAATGTCCAACAACCGAAAAATACTTACATACGTTACAATTGAAACTATTCCTAGGCGGAAGCAATTGAGGTGGGAGCGATTCAACAAATACTTTAATCAAACTTTATCTCCTTTGTATAGAGTCAATGTAAAAAGTTGAATTTAACAATATTTTTAAATGTGTTATAGTAACACAGCAATAATTGAATTTGACAAACTACCACCAATCAGCCTATTAAGTAACACTACCTTAAATGATTTGCGATACACACATATGTACATACTTACATAATTCAACAGAAATGTGAGGTAATCAAACGAAGTTAACTATGCATATTTATTGAAATAAACAAAGTAAAACAAATCTCTTATTTACATATGTACATACATACATACTTACTTATTTATACCAAAGGCGGGGAAAAACGTTCCTTTATGTTAAAAACCTTGGAAAAACTGATTGACTTTCACATCAGGGATACCTATCTAAAGATAAAACCACTCTGTGTAAGTCAACATGCATATCAAGCAAGGAAGTATACTATTACAGCCATTCACGGCCTGACTCAAGTACTTGAAAAGGCCTTAGAGTACAAACAGATAGCCCTGTGTGCATTCCTTGATATATCAGGTGCTTTTGACAACACAAGTTATGAAGCCATCTCCGCAGGATTGGCAAGGAAGGATATCCCGATGCTTATAATCGACTGGGTTATAAGTATGCTCAGATCTATAACCATAATGGCTGAACTGGGAGGAAGCAGACTTCAAGTAACGGCCACGCGTGGCTGCCCTCAAGGAGGTGTTCTCTCACCCCTATTGTGGACACTGGTTGTCGATGAACTCCTAGAGAAGCTTAAATGAATGGATTCAACGCTAACGGTTATGCTGACGACTTTGTAATCTACGTTGTGGGCTGGGATGAAGGGACACTAAGCTCTAGGCTTCAATCTGCCCTAAATCTCACGCTCAAATGGTGCAATGAGAAAGGGTTGTCAATTAATCCACCATTGTCCCCTTCACTGAGAAAAGGAAGGTGAACCTGACCAAACCAAAGTTGGGAGGTACTGAGATTGAGTTCTCAAAAGAGGTAAAATACCTGGGAGTCACACTAGACAGTAAACTCAACTGGAACTCTCATCTCACAGGAATTAACAATAAGGCAACAAGAGCGTTTTATGCTTGTCAAAGACTGCACGGTAAAACCTGGGGAATCTCCCCAAAACTCACATACTGGTCATTTAACACGGTAATAAAGCCAATTATCGCCTACTCAGCACTAGTATGGTGGCCTAATGCCAAAATGGCGAGCTCCGGCGCTACTCTCGGCAGGCTCCATCGCTTTGTATGTGTGGAAATTACGGTGCCCATGCGCACATGTCCAACGGATGCGCTTGGCTTCATCACAGGCATCCCACCTTTGGCTATACTCATTGAGAGGGAGGCCTGTCAGAGCGCTCTAAGACTACCTAGTATTAGTTGTCTGAAAAGTGGTGACTTTAGGGGGCATTTGGGGATCTTACAACCACTCAGTGCTGACCCGATTGTCAAATTTACAGATTCCATGTTGCCGAAGCTATCCTTTACCAAGACCTACAAAGTCATAATACTTGAAAGGGACACAAGTAAAGTGGGGCCGGGGTGTTTGGACCAAGATTTCAAAAAAGTGTCCCGATGGGGTTATACCCAATCATATTCCAGGCGGAAATCCACGCAATAGAGTTGTGCGCTCACGAATGTCTTCGCAGAAGGACCAATGGCGCCACAATCAACATTATGTCTGACAGCCGGGCAGGCCTTTGGGCCCTAGACTCCTTCAAGACGGAGTCAAAGCTGGTAGACTGCTGCAGAACGGCACTGGACTCACTAGGAGCCAACAAGAGAGTCACTTTGTGGTGGGTTCCGGGTCATGAGGGCGTGGATGGCAATGAAATGGCGGACTTTCTTGCAAAAAAAGGGCCCCAACAGAACATTTACGGCCCTCAACCGTTCTGCGGTCCCTCTAGAGGATACACTGCAGAAATTCTGAGAAAGTGGGAGGACTCAAGAATCGCAGCCCAATGGCACTCAGCAAAGGGGAACAGACAATCTGAATGGTTCATAAGTCCATCCCGTGGAACCTCTGAAAAACTTCTTAATCTCAGCAGCGAGGGTCTTAGAACTCTCACCGGGTACTTGACAGGTCACTGCAGGCTGAGATACTATCTTCATAAAATAGGACTCTCTGAGGTTGCAGACTGTAGGTTTTGTGGCCCAGATGCGGAGACTTCTGAACATATACTTTGTGAATGCCCAAGAATGCGCGGACTCAGGCTTATACACTCGGGGGAGCGATTATTATCTGCATCCAGAATATGGACAACTGCATCCTCCAAAGTGCTTAACTTCTTAAGTAGCCTAAGGATGGAGTGACAAAACTTAAAGGGTTAGCACAATAGATCTTGCTAGGTCGCAGCGCTACTATGTCCCTATAATAATAATAATAATACATAAAAGTTACTTATGTTCTTACGTGTAAACGCCCATAACTCGTGAGTGGATTGTCCGATTTAAGTAGACTTTATTATATCGGAACTTACTTGATGTATACCAAAAATATCAGAGTGAAAACAGGAATCGAATTAGCCCTGATTGTCTGTCCGCCCGTCTGTCCGTCCGTTTGTCCGTGGTCACGATAATTTCAGTAAAAATTCAATAAAACTTGATACATAAATTGTACTCTATCTAGGGTAGGTTGGTATTGAAATGGTCAAGATCGGTCAATAAATAAAATAATTTTGAAAATTGCAAAAACTTGAGTTTTTCGGTATCTATTGGAACAAATTGGATAAATTTTAATATGTGTAGCGAATTGAAACATAGAAACTGGGTTTTTAGGAAATTTTGCGTTGCCACGTCCAATTATGTTAAATATGTATGTAGTATATCTGTATCTTAATAATTATGATTAGGTATCATCACTGAATTTGGTAAACATATTGTCTTTCATATAACTAGTATCGACGTCGAAACTTTTTGAAATCGGACCATAGCCACGTCCACATTCCATATAACGAAAGTTTTAAAAATTAAAAAAAAATTTCTGGAATGTATTAGAACAAATTTAGGGTAATTCAATTATAATAATTATACCTTAGTAAAGAAAATGTGCATACATATTTTGTGTTATAACTGTTTTGTCTGAAATGTAAATTTTTTTTAGTGTAGATTGCTGTTAATACCTATTGTTGTTATTCATTGTTAATTGATTTCTTCCTGTAATCATGTTCGTAATACCGTTATTTTTAAATTCCTTTATATTTTAGTATAAAATATTTATAAGGGCCTTGATAGATTTTTCTCTGTTGAATACGGTTTTTTTAATTGAGTTTTTATAAGAAATAGCAGTAAATAATTAATTTAAGAGAAAATAAACAGTTGTTTTTATTAGTTTTGCTTTTATAGTCAAATATGCCGCGTGGAACAAGTCTTTCTGAGTTTGAGCAAGGAAAAGCACTAGGTTTGCGTCAAAGTGGCATGGAAGTCAAAAAAATTTGTAAAATATGGCACAAAAAAACGGAGTGGTAGAAAAACAAAAATCGACGCTCGATGTAAACGCCAAATTCAACGACATGCACTCGTTGCCTAGGCAAATAAGCGCGCGTTTGGCATTTTCAGATAAGTACCAGTTTTGGGATGAGGAGTGGCAAAGCGTGATCTTTAGCGACGAAAAAAAGTTAACTTCGATGGCCCTGATGGTTATAAGAAGTATTGGCACCATACACAAAATGCTCGGCGCTCCTGCTTACGTCGGGTTCATGGCGGAGGTTCAATAATGGTGTGGGCTGCCTTTTGTTATAAAGGAAAAACTCCGATTTGCTTCATATCAACTAAGATGAATGCATCGATGTATTTAGACTTGCTTGATAGTGAGTTAATAGAATTTGCAGGCCAGCTTTACGGTGACAATTGGACATTCCAGCAGGACAATGCTCCAATTCACTATGCAAATCTTACCAAAGCATTTTTTAAGTCCAGAAAAATACCGCTATTGGACTGGCCAGCAAAAAGTCCAGACTTGAACCCTATCGAAGATCTGTGGGGAATACTATCTGCTAGAGTTTTAAAGAAGGACGTCAATTTAACACAGCAAAAGACTTAAAAGTGGCAATACAGCGAGAATGGGCTAATATCAGCATGTCAACGCTAAAATCTTTGGCTGAATCGATGTCATCTCGTTTTAACCAAGTTAAAATTCAAAAAGGGAAACAATTTCAAACATGTTTGCCCAATTCTTCAGGTCAAATTACTCCATTAACTCGCCTCTGAGCAAACCTTATCATTATAAACTCTGTTCCCTCACCTCTGCTATTATTCCGCAGATATCTTCCGAGGAAGTATTTTATTATTTGAATAACTTAAAAGAATCATTTAAGGCTGGCCCCGATTCGATCCCGACGTGTTTCCTCATACACTGTGCTAAACATATTTATGTGCCCTTAACTAATTTATTTAATCTTTCTCTTAAGCTTGGGATTTTCCTTTCACCTTGGACCCGAAATTTAATTTTAATCTTCACATAAATGTTACAGTTAACAAAGCCAAGGGAGTTTTTGCATTTGTAAAACGGTGGTCAAAAGAATTCAATGACCCTTACATCACGAAGGCTCTGTTCACAACGTTAGTGAGGCCCATACTGGAATATGGATCTGTTGTTTGGAACCCGCGCTATGAAGTTCATTCCGACAGAATATAGTCAATTCAAAAACAACTTCTGCTTTTTGCTTTAAGGAATTTTCGTTGGGATTCTCAGTACAACCTGCCGCCATATATGTATAAGTCGTTTAAAACTCATTAATCTTCCTACACTTGCTAGTCGCAGAGAAATGTTAGGCATTGTATTTTTGGTCAAGTTACTGACAGGCTTGATCTCTACCCCATCTCTTCTTGGCGAAATAAAGCTAAACGTTCCCTCCAGAATTTCAAGACATTTCCGGCCTCTCTTTCTGAAGCCATGTAAAAGTAATTTTGAGTTAAATGAGCCACTCCGTAGTTTGTGTCAGGATTTTAACACTCACTCCGGTACTTTTGATATTTCAGACTCACTTTTTTACATAAAGAAAACTATACTCAATCCTCTCAATAATTAATACATATGTACATACATATACATATATTACTATTCGATCAGCTGATGAGCATTTGTTCTGTAGCTGAACAGTTTTAGATCTCGACACTTAAGGGCCGTACACATAAGACTTTCACTTTGCTTTGCTTCAGAGTTTCGCTTTGACAGATAAGTTAAAGTACTTATGTTATATGAGTGCTGCTAAATACACGGCGAGAAAAGTAAAGCAAAGCAAAACGAAGCAAAATCATGGCGAACTCTCAACTTTTGAATACTTTGGCAACCAACTGTTTGCATTTCCATTTTATTTTGCGTGCATATACACACAATTTAGAAAATTTACTAGTATTTCATAGTTTTTGCGTGTATACTTACTTTTATAAAGATAAAAGAAGAGAAATATTAATAAATACCAAATAAAACACCTCTCTGATCGGTTTTTATTTATCTTGTCGAAATATGCTCGGCCTGAATATATGTAGTTTATTACACTCGCGACTTTGAAACATACATAAGTAGCATAACAACCGCTTAATTATATAAGTAAAACTCATTTCTTAATATTTTATTAAACAAAATATTTGGAGTAGACACAAATAACAATTGAAAACAAACCACTAACGTAGAAAAAGCGTTCTATGTAGCAAACCTTCTACACCTCATGCTTTATTGTTAAATTTCGAATTGTCAAGTAAAGCGAGGAAAGTTGTATGTGTACGGCCCTTTAACAAACCTCTGCCTTTCATGACTCGGCGCAACATATATGAAAAAAAAAAAAATTGTATATTCAAATCCACAATTGTTTTAATTTTAATTAATCAGTTAAATAATACCAAAAAATATCGGGTTAAACATATTTTATTGTTCGATATAGTACATACATACATGTTAACACAAATCTTTTCATCCTGTATGCTCGGTAATAAACAAGTAATCGACATGAGCAATTCATTTGAATATCCGATTTAAATTTACTCGATATTTCTGTTAAACTGGCCGCACCTGCAACAATGATGCCATACGAAGTATCATCACGAGTATATCTTCAAAAAGAAAAAATGGAGATGTTGTATTTGTAAAAGAATTGTTTTTATATCTATTAAGAAGAAATTGTTGCTTAATTTAAGAAGCTATTTTAATGCAACTCGGCTTAAAGGATCAGCGTTTTCTACAGAATAGGCAACTTTAAAAAACAGGTGATCTCAGGTGTGCCAGATTTTGGCATTTATCGGAAAAATATCTCACGTGTGGTGTCTAATGTTATCTCACCAGTCGTTTTTTCATGATTGGAGTATTCCGGCAATTTGATTGGATTTAAGCTTGGTAAAATTCTGCATGGAAAAATATATGTTAAAATATCTAATATTAATTTCGTCTAAGTAATTTGCCCGAGAGAGAGAGAGAGCGAGTATTTCAAGAGTATTTTTAATAATTCCAAATAAATTGAGATGTGTATAGGAAACTACAATTTTTATTTGATTTTTTGTATTAGCTGTGATGGCGGAAAATCACGCATTGCAACACTCTAATGTACATAAATGAAGTCATTTAATCATAAATGGGCGTGGTTGCTTCAATATTTTTTCAAAATTTCATTGTGAATATCAACACCAAATATAAATTATTACCTCTGCTTTAATGGACGCTGATATATTCTCCATTTGCCACATTTTATTTGAAAAATCAACAATTATGCAAAATATTAATTCCAACTTCAAAAATTTCTGAAACTTGTAGATGGCCACGGCACTTCCAATTACAAATGAAACTCAAAAAGATAAATGTTTCATCAATAAATTTTTGGATAAGGTACACGATTTCTTTGACAATGAGAACTATGTCGACGTAACATTTTTGTGGAGGAGTAATGGGAAACGGTGAGTACATTTCGATTTCGCGCAACTTAAATAATTAAATAAAAGTTTTATTAAATTCTTACGAGTGTACATATGTATGTATGTACATATGTACATATATGGGTTTTACTATCTAAATATAATTGTTTTTTGCATATTTAGTGTTACAGCACACCGTCTTATTTTGGCCGCATCGAGTGCTTTTTTTGATGAGCTCTTCCAAACACCACGTGGAGTTGCACCGGCAATCTATGTTGAAGATGTTGCACCGGAAACATTCCAATTACTTGTAACCTATTGCTATACGGGAATGCTTTTTCCTGAAAGCCACAATGCCTTTGAACTTTTTTATGCAGCAACAATTTTGAAACTCGAAGGCGCTGTTGATATATGCCGTTCCTACATAGATGGTGACAAGAAAGAACCGCAATCAGCTTTAGCGAGCCAGTCAGCAATAACGGCCGGAAGCAATACAAATACAGATTTGTCAAATCTTAACCAGGTGGCCGTTTCTATATTTGTCATGCAAGTGGTAATATACTTTTTAAAAGATATAAAATGAAATCTTATTAAATGAAAAAGTTGGCCGAAACATTAAACTATGTTCGGCAAAACCATAAACCTCCAAATGTTCTTGACTTTCTTCAGCAATCACAAGTGATTTATTGCCGCCTAGTCCAATAGCTCTAGGTTGTTGTCATATCAGCTGACTATATGCTTACATTTTACATACCCTATCACCGGTTAATCTATTAATCTTTATTGTTAAACTTAAATAATGGAAGTTCCAGAAACTTAGTTGCTGCAATATGAATTAAGATAAGCCTTCTGAAATTTTTGCATGGAGTCTCCACATGTCGAAATTATGAACATTTTCAATGCCATGATTCTTTGATAAGAATCTAGTTAATGATTCCTCTAAGTGACGCCAAATTTACAAAGCAGCTGCTAATGATGGAAATACGATTGAAAACTATGGTAATCATAAAATGAGGGTAGATAAATTAAATAAAAGTGGTAATACTTCCTCGTTAAACCGTTGGCACCTATTTTTATTTTGTATTTCGTATACTTGGTTGTAGCGATGCTTTAGGAAGTGCTCGAAAGCACCAGCTCGTATGTCTCATGCGATAATAAATAAGGTTATTTAAATATATACCATATGTATGTTCCATGAAGTGCCGAAACTAAAACTTTAAACTTTTAGGTGTCTATTGCATTACCTTCCAAACTGCTTTCTTCTTTGTTTTATTAATACAATTTTTTTTTCTCATATTCGATTTTACTGAATACTGTTTAATTATATCTTGCATTTTTGACAACTGCAAAATTAACAAGTAAGAAATGCTAAATTCGGGCGAAACCGATTTTTATATACCCTCGCGATGTATTTTTATTATGGGCGGTGCCCACAATTTCATAAAAACCCCGTTTTTTTGTTTAAAATCTGTGCTAGTATTAAATTTTACTCAATTTCTTCCAATAAATACTGAAAAACGAAGATTTTTGCATGTTTCAAAATTTCCGGTACATGGCAGTTGGACGTGGTCATGGTCCGATTTCAAAGATTATTGACGGTGATGATGGAGATATCATCATATTTTCCAATAGATAAAGAAAAAACGAAATTTTTGCAGATGGGCGAGGTTATAGTCCGTCATAAGTACCTAATTTCTTAGTTCCAAATTGCTCCAAATACCAAATTTCACCCAATTTGCTTTAATGGATACCGAAAAAACGGGGTTTATGCATTTTTCAAAAACTTCGGTTATATGGGAGGTGGGCGTGGTTATTGACCGATCTTGACCATTTTCAATACCAACCTACCTACCCTGTCCAAAAAGCAATCTATGCACCAAATTTCATTGAGATATCTCAATTTTTACTCAAGTTATCGTCTGCACGGACGGACAGACATACATCGCGAAAACGACTTCTCTTTTTATTCTGAGCATTTTGGTATATATATGTCTATATCCATCTTGATTCCGTTATGCTGTTACAAGCAACCGTTATATAAACAAAGTTATAATACCCTTGTGTACAAGTACGCTCGGGCATAAAAACAATAATGAGCAACGCTCTGTTGCATGCTGGGTGTGCGATGGGGTTGCTCATATAAAATGTGCCGGATTGATTGGTAGAGTCCTAGACATAATAACTGAAGGAAGGGGTATTCGTTGGTCTTGAACTTTTCCAATTTTTTAGAGAAACCAGAAATGGATTTTTCAAAATCGGCAAAGACCTTCGGCCACTTAATGATAAATTTAAACTTTATGAAAACGTGTTTAAATAAACAAACTTCGCAACCTGTAAGAGAGACCAAACGCAAACGGACACACAGTCCACCCAAGTTTAGCTAATAAATCTTTTGTCTCCTGTACCTTCGCCTCAGGACCCGTCCTTCATCAACTTCGCCAAGGGCTATCTGCACTCGCGCTTCTTCCTCTAATAAAAGCAATTCTGATCATGCTAACGTACAGGTATTTTCAACTGAAGTGGGTTCATCACCACCTCAATCGCTTCCACCTTCCCATTCTGCTTCTATTGTTGCAAAATCTTGTAGCACCTTTGGATGAGACTGACTGCTTTACAAAGAAGCTGGTTGTGGTTCCTTTGAGAAAATCGATTTTTGTTTTTAGATTTGCTAGGGAAGTGTCCATAGAGTTTTACATTTCATCAAAAATTAAGACTTGTAACTTAGCAATCCGAAAATTTAACTTTAAATACGAACGTAACGTATCATCTTTTAAAATTGATGTGGCACCCGAAGTTTTTGATACTTTGCTTAACAATTCTTTTTGGCCAACCGGGGCATTTGTTCGCGAATTTGAATACAAGCCACATAAAAATAAAAATAAAATAAATAACTTAGCTTCAATTCCTAATCGTGACACTGAGCCAAAAAACTTATTTTAAATTCTACTTTAAGTATATTCTACCAAAACGTTAGAGGTTTAAATACTAAATTGAACGATTTATATTTAAAAGGCTTAGACTGTGACTATAACGTAATGTGCTTTACTGAAACTTGGCTTAAACCACATATTTTTAATTCAGAGATCCTTCCTAATCAATATCAAATTTGTAGAAATGACCGTAAGGACAGAATCGGTGGGGGTGTTCTTTTTGCAGTTCATTCTTCTATACCATCCGAAGATGTTAATATCCCCCTCATCGAGTCAATCGAATTTAAAGCAATACGAGTTATGGTTGGAAATGGTTTCTTTTATTTAGCTGTTTGCTACATCCCTCCTAATTCTGACTTATCGGTATATTCTCAACATATTGCGTTACTTACATCCTTAAGTTCAATGATTACTGCACATGACTCGATGATTGTACTTGGTGACTTCAATATGCCAGGCATATCATGGACTCTTATAGACGACGTTATCGTTCCAATATCATCAAAGGATAGATACAATGTGTTTTTAGAAGATATGGCTGAGCTCTGTCTAAATCAGATTAATTTAACTCCAAACAATTTTGGGACCATTCTGGATCTTGTTTTTGTTGATGACGTATCTAAGTCATCTATGAAGATGTGCGAACCCTTGGTTATTCCAGAGGACTCTTATCACCCTGCGATTGAGGTAAATTACGAGGTTATTGGTGATTTCAAGAATTAGATCGAGAATTATCATGACCGACGTACAAAGATGATGTTGAATGTTATGTCCAGGATTTTATTAATACTATATTTAGCTTATTTCAAAAGTTTTTACCTAAACTGGTTTGCGTAGCAAAAGAGGAATCACAACCTTGATTTACAAAAGAACTAAGAAATTTAAAAAATAAAAGTCGCGACATTTTGAATTGTACAAAAAACTGGTTTGCACACTAACTACGTTAAAAATTCGGTTCTCCGACACGCTTATTTTGAATTAAATAAAAAATGCTACAGATCTTATTTGTGCAAAGTTAAAAGGAATTAAAAAAAAACTCTGCATCATTTTATGATTTCGTTAACTCAAAACGCAGAGTGACTAGTTTTCCGTCTGCTATGAAATATGGAAATACCATTTCTTGTGCCTCCCAATCAATTTCCAACATGTTTGCCCAATTCTTCAGGTCAAATTACTCCATTAACTCGCCTCTGAGCCAACCTTATCCATATAAACTCTGTTCCTTCACCTCTGCTATTGTTCAGGAGATATCGTCCGAGAAAGTATTTTATTATTTGAGTAACTTAAAATAATCTTTTAAGGCCGGCCCGGATTTGATCCCGACTTGGTTCCTCAAAACTGTGCTAAACATATTTATAAGCCCTTAACTAATTTATTTAATATTTATCTTAGGCTTGGGGTTTTACCTTCAGCTTGGAAAGAATCATTCATTATATCCCTTCATAAGACCGGGAGAGGGTCCTCTATAAAAAATTATCGCGGTATAGCTAAGCTTTCTGATATTTCTATTGGAAGCTATTGTTGATCATTTAACGTATTCCATATTCTCTACAATTTCTAGCACACAACACGGGCTCTATAAAGGCAAATCCACCGTTACAAACTTGCTTGAGTTCACAACTCTTGTTTCCAATACATTCAGAGGATTTATGCACACTAATGTTATATACACCGATTTTAGTAAAGCATTCGACAAATTAAGTCACACTTTACTGATCCATAAACTCGATCGCCTTGGTTTTTACCTAATCTCCTTCTTTGGATATCTTCTTACCTCATTGACAGAACACAACGAGTTCTTTTTAAAAATAGTTCCTCAAACATTATTCATGTATCTTCAGGAGTCCCGCAAGGAAGTCACCTTGGTCCGATTCTGTTTTAACTTTTTATAGCATGGCTAAATGGTGTGAAGTAAACCCTACATCACGAAGGCTCTGTTTACAACTTTAGTGAGGCCCATACTGGAATATGGATCTGCTGTTTGGAACCCGCGCTATCAAGTTCATTCCGACCGGATAGAGTCAATTCAAAAACAATTTCTGCTTTTTGCTTTAATAAATTTTCTTTGGGATTCTCAGTACAACCTGCCGCCATATATAAGTCGTTTAAAACTCATTAATCTTCCTACACTTGCTAGTCGCAGAGAAATGCTAGGCATTGTATTTTTGGTCAAGTTACTGACAGGCTTGATCTCTACCCCATCTCTTCTTAGCGAAATAAAACTAAACGTTCCTTCCCGAATTTCAAGACATTTCCGGCCTCTCTTTCTGAAGATTTGTATGCATCCCATTATGCGATGTAAAAGTATGCGATGCTAAATTTGGCAAGTTTATTTTCTAACGCAAATTCATGTGCCAAAAGTACCAAAACAATCAATTTTAAAAACTAATAAAATCCCCCCTATTACGGTTGTCGTCGTCGACACTAATCGATAACTATTGACAGCTATTGACACACATTTCGTATTGGCTAAGCAAAATTGCTGTCGACGTTGAGTTGAAGCGACGCCATTTCAGTCGACACCGTTTTTACTGACGACTAGAAGAAAATTTGAAGGTATTTTTTTTTAAGAAATAAATTTTTATTAACAAACAAATATTTAAATTGAATTAGTACATGTGTATCTGTATTGATTTAGAAATGAAAACTACCATCATGCTCTCATCATCGCTTGAACAAAAACAACGAACATTTTTCTGAGAAAATATTCAATTAAAATAGCCCGACGAATTGGAACAATGAAATTTTTTGCATAAAAATTGTAAACAAAATGAAACAGCTCGTGCAGAAATGACAAAGACTTTATTTCTACATTGATTTTATCGATAAACTGTCGACATCGTCTCAATACTTTAAGCCAATACCAATTGTGCGTCGATGTGACGTCGACCTCGACACATTGTGATGTCGACTGAAAAGCGACGACGACAACCGTAATAGGGGCGTATATTAATGATTTACATGAATTCTTCGCCTCGTCAATCATGTTTGCATACAAGTAAGATCGTGTGAAGGTGGTTTATTGTATGAAAAGTCTATTACTACGTCGTCGAATGCGTAGATGTTGTCAAATAAACAAAGAGCGGACTAGCGGTTCTCGGGTATCACAACTTTCGTTTCTCCCGACCGTGTATATTTTGGTTTATAGAAAACCGGATTGTCGCGGATTAGTAAGGAAAAATTTAGATTTCACATTTTTTAATAAAAACCGAAACCGGAAGTGATCCTTCCATTTTTATTTTACAGTGTTTTCTTACAAACTTATATAACTCTTATACTCTTTTTACATAGCTTACCGAAAATTGGCAAAGAAAAGTAGTAATTTATCATTGGGGCGAATCGGAGAATAAATGGCTATTATATGAAAATATACGCGCTTCATCAAACCTTGACGGTAAAGTGTCATATTGCAAAAAACGTTTAATCTTTTTAGAATCAAACAGCGTTTACGAATATAATTTCGTAACAAAAACGGACAAGCACTTAGTTTCACTGAGCGATAACGTTCCCGTAAAATGTATACTTATTTTAAAAGGAATTATATACGTAATGGGTGGTATGGAAAGGCAACGACCTTTGAGTACTGTAGAAAAGTACGTCACTTCTTGACTGAATGTTGAAATTCGGACAATGAATATTATAATTTTTATTTTTTACAAACATAGATTAGATCTTAATAAGAAAGGATCGTGGATTTCACTTCCGGAAATGGAAACGCCTCGACGTGATGCCACAGCTGTAGTTGTTGACGATCTTATTTATGTAATTGGCGGTGAAGGAATAAACAAAGAAACATTAAAATCTGTCGAATGCTTTAATACACGAACATCAACTTGGCGTAAGTGTGCGGATATGCCTAACGCACAAAGTTTTACCGTGGTGAGTTTCTTTGGCGTTGACGCCCTATTGAATGGAACTGTGAGCGTGTTTTATTTTTGTTTTGCTTGTCAGGCGACCGTATTGAATGGCTTCATTTATGTAGTGGGTTCAGACGATGCTTATATACCCAACACTAATCTGGATTGCTATGATCCGCGAAAAAATACTTGGACGAAGGTTCGTGGCAATCATTGATTTATAAAATTTCGATTATTATGTGTCTACTTGTGAAAAAAATAACCTGACTTTTTTGTTTCTTTTAGTTGGCTCCTATCAATTTTCCACGCAAGGGGATCTGTTTGACAACAATTTGTGGACAAGTGTGGGCCATTGGTGGTGACCTATCAAGTTTGGTGGAGGTATATGATAGAGAACAAAACGTTTGGATGAAAAAGGAATCATTGCCATCGAAGGGCATTTGTAATTGTTTTGTTGTGCCGACAGAAGAGCTTGATGAGATCGAACAAGCTATATCCATGGCGAATGAATAAATTTAATTAGTTTTCCTGTGTTTTGTAGAGCAACGTATAGTGTGTCATATGAAAAGTAAATAAAAGCCATTTTTTTAAGTTTGTCTATCAATTACGAGTTCAAATGCTCGTAAAGCAGCTTTTTTTGAATTCACTTTGCGTGTGTGTGATTTACCATTTATAAGCAGCTTTGATAAAAAATTAGAAGTAATTAAAATGCAGATTTTGTTGAAAATATTTTTAAAGAGCTGCAATAGAAAAGTATACCTACATATGTATGTACATATGTACATATTTATCTGACATGACTCGACTCTCCTAATTTTCAACGTTAATTCTTTTGTAAAGTATGCTCAATTTTATTGTTTGGTTGAATGGTTGTTTTGTACATTGTAAAGAACTCTTTCCATTACAAAAGAACATAAATACGTATTTGTCTTACTAATATCTATACTATTCCATACAATTTTTCCAAGTTGCACTATTTTTGATACTCTGTTTGTTGTGGTGTTGGACGTTTCTCGTTAAATATAAGTGATAACAAATTTTATGTTTTATTTAAAATTAAATAACAGCGGTGGTAATGATTATAAGTTTTATCGAAAAATTGATATTCAGTCATTATTTTATTAATTGCGATCAAAATAAAATTTAATGTTAAGAGTTTAATCGTTTCCTTACGAAACAAAAATTAGTGTATCGAGCAATATTATTTTTATCAAGAATATGTTTGAAGAGCCATGTATAATTTGTTCACTCTGTAACACAAATTATTTGTGAATTGTTATTGTTTTGATAAAATATTCTAAATTATTCCCTGAGTTTTTATTTTCTTTTTTTCGAAATTGAAACTTATTTCTTGAACGTTATTATATCACTTATAATTCAAAATGACATACATATGTAGGTTGCAACTAATACACATTTATTTATTTTTTATTTTTTTTTTTATACCCGAGCGTACATGTACACAAGGGTATTCCTTCATAACGGTTGCGTGTAACAGCATAACGGAATCGACATAGATATATACATACATACATACATACATATATATATCAAAAAGCTCAGAATGAAAAGAGAAGTCGATTTAACGATGTCTGTCTGTTCGTCCGTCCGTGCAGACGATAAAAAATTGAGATATCTCAATGAAATTTGGTACATAGATTGCTCTTTGGACAGGGTAGGTTGGTATTGAAAATGGCCAAGATCGTTGCCACGCCCACTTATGACAAGTTTTCTGTATCTCAATAACAGTATTAGCTATCGTCACAAAATTTGGTGGGCATATTGGCCTTAATATCGCTATTATTACCGTAGAAAAGTTTTTAAATCGGATCATAACCACGCCCACCTCCCATATAACGGAAGTTTTGGAAAATGCAAAATCTTCATTTTTCGGTATCTATTAAAACCAGTTGAGTGAAATTCGTTATTTGGAGCGATTTTAAACTAAGAAATTAGGTATTTATGTAATTTTGAAAAATGGGCGTTGCCACGCCCACTTAGGAATAAATGTCTATCTCAATAATGGTGTAAGGTATGTTCACAAAATTCCCTCAATATCACCGTTATCATCGTTAAACATTTTTGAAATCGCACCATAACCTCGCCCACCTCCCATATAACGGAAATTTTGAAAAATGCAAAAATTTCGTTTTTCAGTATTTATTAAACATCTGCATGAATTAACTCATTTATGAATGCACAACGTACTCGCACCGGTTTTTTCGGTCGCGTGAAGCCGCTCACCATTTGAAATGGTCCGTATGAATGCAGGCGGCGAAGTTGTGCGGCAGTTGGTGGCTTTGCTATTGCCGAAGACGCAATTCGTTCGTTTCATAAGTAAAACGAAGCCATGGCGCCGAACCTATGAATGCGAGCACAATAAGACACGAGCGGCTTAGCCTTGTATAATTCATCAAAATTCATAATAATTCACCATAATTCAGAACTCGAAAATGTGATATGCGAAAACGCAATAGCAATTTTTTACAGGAAGATTTTTGCGATGATATTGATGTGGATGTACTACATACTTATGTGCTCACATATGTACATATGTACATACTTAAGCAAAGCACCGTACGACTACATATGTATGTATGTATCGTTTAAACTAAGTTTAAACTCTGTTTGCAGTTTTTCAGTCAACCTTAAACGGGGTTAAAACTTAGTTTAAACGACCGCTATGTCTGGGTTGAACTTAGTTTAACTTGTCACCTGATAGCTGAGTATTTTTTTTTTGTTGCAACAAATTTAGTTAAACGCAAGGAAACTAACTTAAACTATTTTAGACTAAGTTTAAACCACTACTGAAAAACAATTCTTAAATTATTTTTTTTTAAAAACACATTTATTTCTGTTTTTTTTTCAAATTCATTATTTAGTAACATACATACATACATATATTTTAATAACATAATATGTACTATGTACATACGGAGGCGGCTCAATATTGACAATTTTCTTTTGAATTATTAAATTTTAATAATGACGCACGTTTCTAATAATTTCTATTTAAAATCGAAATCCAAGTGCCTTTTTATTAAACATTATATTTTTATTAACGTGGAGTTTAAAATAATTTAGAGGTGGTAAGCAAACAATTTAACGATCCTAGTAAACAATTGCCCTTTTGTCAAAAAAATATTTAAAATCTACATCAGTTTTTAAACTTTCAAGATTTTCAATTTGTTGTTTGTTCAAAACTCAGATTTGCATGTTTTTTTTATAAAATGTACTTTATTTTTTATTACTAAATATTGATGAATATTAAATAAACAAAAGTAAAAATGTCAATAATTCTTACAAAACGCATTTCATGTTTATCAGTAAAACACATTAAATATACCAAATCATTGTTTGCGTGAATTTGAAAAAAGTCAGTTTACTAGATTTATTAATTGTGATCAATAAAAAAATAATCAAATGCTTATATTAATAAATTCATGCAATAGGACAATTAAGAGTTTTATGCAAGTTAACGGCAGTCCACACATAACGGCTCAATAGCAATTGTAAACAATAATGCTCTTATCTAAGAATTGCATTGCAAAGCAAGAAATGTAACTTATAAATATTTTCCTCTTCTTATGGAAACTTTTGGTAATAGATACTTTTGGATATTCCTTTGTTCTTCAAAAAGAATTTCATCACTGACTGATGCAATGATCAAGCGTCATTGTGAAATAGTTTTTAAGTAAACAATTGTAAGTAGATAAATAAGACAGGCTTTGGTAAATAAAGTTCAGTTATTGATTTTGACTCAACAAGTCTGCTGTTTGACTTAAACACCCGCAATCTGCGGAGTGTAAAGTAATTTTTTAAAAAGACTTTTCCAGTAAGGAAAAGCATAATTGGCGCCCAACATGGGGCACATGCTAATAAAAAAAAAAAACCGCGAGTGTTAAAGAATATCCTAAACTTAAAGGATTCTTTTCGTGGTGCGTGTGCGTAAAGACAGCAGCAGGTAAACAAATAAGAACATCTTTACAATCAACTACTGCCAGCATAAAGACAGCAGCAGGTAAACAACATTAACAACAACATCTTTACAATCAACTACTGCCAGCATAAGGACAGCAGCAGGTAAACAAATAAGAACATCTCTACAATCAACTACTACCAGCATAAGGACAGCAGCAGGTAAACAAATAAGAACATCTCTACAATCAACTACCGCCAGCATAAAGACAGCAGCAGGCTGTTTAATCCAAAAATCTACCTTAAGGTAATTTATATATGGGAAATACCCCATCTTAGTTAAAATAAACTAAGTTATATTACATATATTTATATTGTTGTAATAACTGTGGCACAGACCACAATAGTAACAAGTGAACGAAATTAAAAGTAAATAAAAAAAATATATAATGGCGAACAGTGACGTGTTAACAGTAGAACTAATCACCAGACTGATAGCTGACAGCAATTTAGGTCTGAAGCAGGAACTTGAGAGACTTAAATCTCAAGTAGAAGTAGGAAGTCGTAGGGCAACTGACTACGAGGCAGAAACAATAAGTGAAAATATAGCGTGCCAGGAGTCCCTAGACGTAATAAAGTCATTACCAGAGTTTCCCGGTAAATTAAATGCATATGTGAGTTGGAGAGAGGCGGCTCACAATGCCATGAGTTTGTATACTAGGAGGAGTAGGAGATACTTTGCCGCCTTAACTATCCTTAGAAATAAGGTAACGCAGGACGCGAATGACATTTTAACGAATCACGGTACGGTTCTAAATTTTGATGCGATAGTCGCTCGGCTCGACTTCGCGTACTCTGACAAACGTCCCATTCATATAATTGAACAGGAACTTAGCGTTTTGAGGCAGGGTTCGATGTCAGTAATCGAATACTATAACGTTGTCAACAGGAAGTTGACTTTGTTAATAAACAAAACTATTATGACACACAATAGTACATCGGATTTAACCAAAGAGTTAAATAAAAAGAATAGGGATCATGCCCTTAGGATTTTTATAACGGGACTAAACGCGCCGTTGAGAGATATAATATTCTCTCTGAATCCGCAGGATTTACCTGATGCTTTGGCTAAAGCGCAGGAACTTGAGTCAAACAACCAGAGAGCGTTGTTTGCTCAAAATTTCGCTACCGAAAAAATGAAGGCTAAACCGACAAATTATTCAAATAATAACTTGAGGTTTCCCCAAAAAACAAACATACCAAAACCCGAGGCGATGGATATAGATCCATCCATTTCGAGATTTAGGAGAAACGCCAATACTAAATCTCAACAAAACAATGGATTTTATAACCAAACTGCGCGAATGGCTAGCACTAGTGCTCAAGCAAATAAGGGGCAACAAAATTATGGGGCTCAAGCCCAAGATTTACATGGAATAAAGAGGCAACGTGAGAGCAACAATAGCTTCAGGCCTCAGGAAAAGGCGCAACGAATAAATAATTTAAACGAAAACCATTTTTTAGGGGAAGAGGGGACGAACTCCCCTACATCAACCTCTACGACAGAAAATTAAAAAGAAACCTAAAAGCTCTTGTCGACACGGGAGTAACCTCTTGCTATATAAAGGAGGGGATATACGATAATAGAAATGAATTATCAATTCACAAAAGGGTAAAAACGATAAATGGTTATTCCATCATCAAGTTTTACCATTTGATAACTTTATTTGGAGTACAACAAATTTTCTACGAAATAGAAAAGTTAGAATCCGATCTCCTATTAGGGTATAATTTATTAAAAAAAGTCGAAGCACGTATTGACGTGTGTAATGGGAAAATTTTTTATAAAAATATAAGTGACAATGAAATGATTGAAAAAAGCATGAGCATCAAAGTTCATGAAGAGAATAAACAAATATTTTTAAACCCCTTGGAACACAAAGTTTCTAAGGCTCCCGCCGATGAATTTACCGGCAAGTTAAAAAATAAAGATGGTAAGAAAATTACTGTCAAAAACAAAACTGTGGAACAAAAAGTTTCTACAGAGCCCGCCGATGAATTTACCGGCAAGTTAAAAAATAAAGATGGTAAGAAAATTACTGTCAAAAACAAAACTCTGGAACAAAAAGTTTCTACAGAGCCCGCCGATGAATTTACCGGCAAGTTAAAAAATAAAGATGGTAAGAAAATTACTGTCAAAAACAAAACTGTGGAACAAAAAGTTTCTACAGAGCCCGCCGATGAATTTACCGGCAAGTTAAAAAAGAAAAATGGTAAGAAAATTACTGTTAAAAACAATACTGTGGAACAAAAAGTTTCTACAAAGCCCGCCGATGAATTTACCGGCAATATCGATAACTGTTCAATACTGGGCGAAAGAGGTTCGGAAATAACAGATGATAAAAACATGAAAACATATAGTTTGGGTACATATCCTGAACATGAAAATTATGAGTTATTAGAATCAAAAGAATACATAAAAAACAATATCAGAAAAATACATCCTGAGGTCGATACGAGTTTTTCATTCAGAACAGACGTAAAAGAAGTAATAAGAACGGAGGGCAAAGATCCTATTTGGAGTAGGCAATATCCCTATCCCCTTTCTGTAAATTCGTTTGTGAATAAGGAAATCGACAGGATGTTGAACGAAGAAATCATAAGGCCAAGTAGAAGTCCTTATAACTCGCCCATTTGGGTAGTACCGAAAAAAGGTACACACGATGATGGTTCACCGAAGTTCAGATTGGTTATAGATTACAAAAAACTTAACGAGCAAACCATTCCCGATCGTTATCCTATCCCGGATACCAACAGAATTCTGTCAAATTTAGGGAAAGCAAAATACTTTTCCAGCATTGACTTGGAGTCCGGCTTTCACCAAATTTTAATGTTTGAAGGCGACATAGAAAAGACGGCATTTTCCATTAATAATGGAAAGTATGAGTTCTTGCGAATGCCCTTCGGCTTTAAAAACGCTCCTAGAATTTTTCAAAGAGCAATGGATGATATATTGCGCGATTATATTGGAAAAATATGTCACGTGTACATGGATGACATCATTATTTTTTCTGAAAGCAAGGAACAACACATGAAAGACTTGGAATTAATAATTGGAATTCTAAGCAGAGCTAATATGAAGATTTCTCTTGAAAAATCGAAATTTTTTGAAATTCAAATAGAATTTTTGGGTTACATTATAGCCCAAGATACTATCAAAACCGATCCACATAAAATTGAGTTAATGCTTAATTATCCCTTACCCAAAAGTTTACGGGAATTAAGAGGTTTTATGGGCATTACCGGATATTATCGCAAATTCGTTAAGGATTACGCGGCGATTGCAAAGCCTTTGACAAAGTATTTGTCAGCAGAAAATGGTAGAGTCTCAAAAAATATCTCGAAAAAAGTTATGATTGAAATTGATGAAGCAGGAATATCTGCATTCAATAAGCTAAAGAAACATTTAGCGTCAGAAATGGAATTGACGCAACCCGATTATTCAAAGATATTTGTACTGACTACCGACGCTTCTAATGTTGCAATAGGCGCGGTACTTTCACAAGAAAATAAACCAATTACGTTTATCTCTAGAACTCTTAATAAAACAGAGAGAAATTATGCTACTAATGAAAAAGAATTATACGCTATAGTATGGGCATTAAAAAATCTTCGGAATTATCTTTATGGGGTGACAAATCTTGAAATCCATACGGATCATCAACCATTGACCTTTGCATTGTCCACCCGTAACCCCAACTCCAAAATGAAAAGATGGCATGCGTTTATCGAGGAATTTTCTCCAAAATTTGTCTATCAGCCAGGAAAAACAAATATTGTAGCTGATGCGCTATCACGCCTCGAAGTGAACAATTTGTCAAATGATTCAACAGACGACGAATCACAACATTCTGCAGAAAGTAGTGACAATGTTTGCATACAGGAAACAAAAAAACCTTTAAACCAATTTAAACAACAAATTATATTATGCAAAAACAGGTTCACCATTCATGAACTTATCACAAGTTTTGGCAATAAAAGGCATTTAATTGAATATGATACCGTTGAAAATTTGCTCACCATTTTGAAAGAGTATATTGAACCAAAAATGGTGACTGCCATTCATTGTACAGTAGAGGATCTGTACGAAATACAACGTCCTCAAAGGGAAACATTCCATAACAAATTTGTACACACTAGACTATTTCCAATGGACATTCCTAACAGAGAAGACCAAGCAGGCATAATTGAACAGACTCATAATAGAGCTCATCGCAATTATGTCGAAAATACAAAACAAATAGAAAAACTCTATTATTGGCCAGAGATGCGAAAACAACTAAAACAATATGGGCAAAACTGTATAACTTGCAACAAAAATAAGTATGATCGTCATCCTAAAAAAATTCCAATAGGTAAAGCTCCTATTCCGGATAAAGAAGGCGAACAATTGCATCTTGACATTTTTTACGCTCAAAAATTAAAATTTATAACATGTATAGACGCTTACTCTAAGTTCCTAATATTAAACCACATAGAAGACAAAACAAACATAGAGGAAAAAGTTTTGGAATTGTTCCAGACATTCCCAGATGTAAAACGAATCACATTAGACAATGAGCCTAGCTTCACAACACCCCAATTTAAATCATTAATGCAAAGATTGAATGTAGAAATTTATTTTTGCGATCCACGCCATAGTACAAGTAATGGACAAATAGAAAGGGTCCATTCAACACTAATAGAAATCGCAAGATGCATAAAAGAAGAATGTAATATAGTTAGCGATTTAGAAACAGTTTTTAGAGCCGGTCAACAATACAATTTAACAATCCATTCGGTCACAAACTTGAAACCGAAAGATGTTTTTCATAATACAATAAATGATGGAATGTTAGCCGAAACTCTAAAACAAGCGCAAGAAAAAATGCTTGCATCCCATAATAAAAACAGAGTAGAAAAGCAATTCCACCCAGGTGAAATTGTATATGAAAAAATTGTAGGCGAAAGGAATAAGCTGAAACCCAGATATAAAAGACAACAAGTAAAGGAAAATTTGGGGAATAAAATAATAATAAGTAATCTTCAATATGCTACTTCTAATGCTTGCGACAATAATTGGCTCAGCGGCAGCTGATATTATTGACTACACTCGACAGGATTACGTACTTATTGAAAACGGAGATGTCTCAATTTACGAACATTATGGGGACATTTTTCACATTACGAATTTAACATATTTCGAAAATATTATAGAAAAGGAAAAACAAAATTTTTATGACAGTGTTCGCTATAACAAAGATAATAATGATGAGATAGTAGTCAGAAATTCCGAAACCGAATCAGAAATTATAGTAATTGAAACGTTATTAGGACAATTAAAACAAAATCACATTAGGCATAGGAGAGGCATTGATGAACTGGGAACACTCTGGAAATGGATAGCAGGAACTCCTGATCATGACGATTTTGTGAGAATTAATGATAAATTAGAGGAATTAGTTGCAAATAACAATAAACAGTTTACAACGAATTCAGAAATTTTTAAAATTATAACAGAATTAACAGATACAGTACAAAATCTTAAAGGTGACAAAATAGCTAAGACGATAAGGAAAAAAGAAATCAATTTATTATGCATGAACTTGAAAACCTGATAAATACAATTACATTTGGAAAAATAGGAATTTTAAATCCGACTATTTTGCACTTTGACGAAATAAAAAACATCACATACTACCAGCACGGTACAATGACAGTGACAGACTTAATGGACATTTCAGAATTTAAAATTGTTCAAAAAAATGATATTATTGTACTTTATATAAAATATCCAAAAATTGATTTAACATGTAGTTATTACGAAGTAAGAGCAGTAGCTCAACTAGACGGTAAGCTATTAATTGAACAAAATATAACTAAGGGCCAGTTTTTCAGTGCAAGTTGAACTCTGTTTGTCGTTTAAACTAAGTTTAAACTCAGAATGCAGTTTTTCAGTCAACTTTAAACCGAGTTTAAACTAAGTTTAAACGGCCGATTGTGCTCGGTTAAACTTAGTTTAACTTATCAGCTGTTTGCTAACTACTTCGTTTTGGTTGCAACAAATTTAGTTGGGCGCAAGGAAACTAAGTTTAAAATTAAACTGAGTTTAACTAAACTTAGTTTAAACTGAGTTTAAACCAGCACTGAAAAACTGGCCCTAAGTGTAAAGATAAGTTTCTAAATGTTAAAAATTGTAAAACGGAAATCACAAATACGTATTGTAAATAAAGCAAACAGACTTCATGTTTATCGGAAATTTTAAACAGAAAACAGGGAAAATGTAATAAAATAAAAGAAAGAAATTCACCAATTGAAATTATAAAACAAGGGGCAATATTGATTTCAGGAGAAAATATTGTCGAAAATCAAACATTATCTGGAGCATATTTAATCACATTTGGAAATCAAACCATTATAAATAATATCACGTTCGAAAATACGGAAGCCAAAATTTGGAATTATTTGAAGTATGACTATGTAAATAACTTTGAAATTTTAAAATATATAGAAACAGTTGAGATTGGAAAATATAAATATTTTAGGCGAAGGAAATAAAAATATTAAAACACATTTATCCTTTTGGTATATTGTCATAATTGTATGCATAATTTTAGTAATTTACATTTATATGAAATTCCAAAGATTACATACAACTGCCGAACAAAACGAAAATGTAGAAATTCAAGAAAATTCTTACAAAATCATTTTGAATCAAATAGAGAAATTAACAGAAAATAATGTAGAATCGGGGACGATTCATCTTAGAGAGGGGGGAGTTAACGGCAGTCCACACATAACGGCTCAATAGCAATTGTAAACAATAATGCTCTTATCTAAGAATTGCATTGCAAAGCAAGAAATGTAACTTATAAATATTTTCCTCTTCTTATGGAAACTTTTGGTAATAGATACTTTTGGATATTCCTTTGTTCTTCAAAAAGAATTTCATCACTGACTGATGCAATGATCAAGCGTCATTGTGAAATAGTTTTTAAGTAAACAATTGTAAGTAGATAAATAAGACAGGCTTTGGTAAATAAAGTTCAGTTATTGATTTTGACTCAACAAGTCTGCTGTTTGACTTAAACACCCGCAATCTGCGGAGTGTAAAGTAATTTTTTAAAAAGACTTTTCCAGTAAGGAAAAGCATAATTTGCATGTGTCGATTAAACAAAAGCTATCTAATACGATAGACGAAGTGGCGCTTCATATGACTAAATTCATACATACATATGTATTAGACGTCTACATGAATGTACTCATTGGCCGTTTTAACCAGTGGTTCACAGCTTATTTCAACCAGCATGCGATTAACATTTTATTTGATTATAATTTTTAACCTAGGCCTTACATGGGAAAACTTTAAATGCAAATCGATAGACTAGTATGTCTACTATTCTAAACTAAGTGAATTTATTTTCATATGCTTGTTTTCGATAACTTTTTAGTATAAAACTTAAAAATAGTGCAAATTACAATGTCACAGCTTATTTCAACCAGGCATAATTAATCGCAAAATCCATCGTTTTTCGTATCATTTGAAATTTATTTTCAATTTCTAGTAAGAATCGCGGAAAGATTAAACAGCTCAAAAGTTAATTTTGTCATTAAACTCGATTCCAAACGGGTTTTCGAAGATGGGCCGACGTAACACTATTGAGCGGCGTTAGTTAGTCCTCAGCCACTTCAAAAATAGTCACTCGCGTCGCAAAATTGCGGAAATGGTTAATTTAAGTGACTACAGTGCAGTGCATTATATCACGCTTTGTATATGAAAATAGAGTCCATGATAAAGGCAGAAGAGCGCCAAACAATATTTTCAATAATACGGATGAGCGCTATATTTTGCGTAAAATAAGGGAATACCCAAATCTAAAGGACCCCAAACTGGAAAATCAGATAACCAGCGAGTTGGAAAAATCAAGCAGTACAGGAACGGTTCGGAGAGTGCTGCGCAAATACAGGTTTAATGGCAGGATAGCACGAAAAAAGCCCTTCATTAGTAAAAAAATTCAACAAAGTCGTCTTCGATTTGCAAAAAATCATATTTATAAGGACTGCAGCTTCTGGAAGCAAGTGGTATTTGCTGACGAGTCAAAATTTAATATTTTTGGGTCCGACGGACCGTCTTATGCATGGCGCAAGCCAAATACCCAGCTGCAGAGTAAAAACTTGAAGGCGACAGTGAAACACGGAGGTGGACACGTCATTGTTTGGGCCTGTATGTCGGCAGCGGGCGATGGCAACATAACGTTTATTGAAGAAACGGTGGACAAAACATTGTATCTTAATATTTTGAAAGCGAATCTGCTTCAAAGTGCAAAAAATCTTGGCATTCGTTCACATTTTCTTTATTATCAAGAAAATTACCCGAAACATAAGTCGGGCATTTCTTAGTCGTGGCTTATATGGAACTGCCCCCACTTAATGACTCCGCCGGTTCAAAAACCTGATTTGAATGTGATCGAAAATTGATTGGCAATATTAGACCAAAATATTCACAAACACAAAATTACGTGCAAAAACGATCTGAAAAACGCTGTAGTGTAGGAATGGGGAAACATTGGTCCCGAAACAACTCGGAAGTTAGTGCAAACGATGCCAAAAAGGTTGAAATCGGTCATAGAGATGAAAGGAGGACATACAAACTACTGAACCAACCAAAACTTAATCGAAACTTATCTAAGTTTTCATATTTTTTAGCTGGTTGAAATAAGCTGTGACATTGTTATTTGCACTATTTTTAAGTTTTATATTAAAAAGTTATCGAAAACAAGCATATGAAAATAAATTCACTTAGTTTAGAATATAAGACATATTAGTCTATCGATTTGCATTTAAAGTTTTCCCATCTAAGGCCTAGGTTAAAAGTTATAATCAAATACAATTTTAAACGCATGCTGGTTGAAATAAGCTGTGAACCACTGTAGTTGTAAATTCTGTAAAATTTTTTCAAATTGTCGCACTGTTATATAAATGTTGTATTGCAAATAAAGTTAATAATGCAGTTACTCTTCATTTATAAAGTCGTTTCAAATGGGTAATTCGTTTTTAGATATCTTATTTAGTTTTTGATATATTGTAATTTGTATGACATTTTGTCATTTCCTACAAAACTGTTGCTAAATATAACATACGACAAAATTTTACTGAAAAAAATGATTCAAAATTCAAAGGTAATTAAAAATTAACAAAAACAATTAAATAGATTTTCGTGAACAAGTAATTTTTTCGAGGCTTGGTAAAAAATCGACTGTCCCTTTTTGTCTTCAAATGTAACATACGACATCTAATAGGGCTTGATTTAACCCCACTACACTGGTTTTTTTTTTTTTTAATTCTATTAGAACTTATGGTACAGCATTAAATACACGTAACTGTGACTTCCTATCGTAGGTTCGGTTTAAAGGATAGGCCACAAATTGTACATTTAAATTCTGCAATAAAATTCCTTTGCATTGGTGAAAAAAAATATACATCCAATTAATATACATATGCACAGACATAAACATGTAAAATGTAATAAAATCTCCAATGTATATTTCAAAGTAGTGGCAATATTGGGCGTCTGCCGTCGAACACTGTTTCTGTCAAAAAATTAAGTGAAACTACCTCTAAAAGTATTTGTATCATGGTGTTGTATATAAAACAATTTATAAAATTTTCTGAAGGTTTGCGTCTGTAAACTCGTAGAATGAATAAATCTAAATTTTTTGTGTGTAAATTCTAGTCGCTCCAAATCGAATTTATATGGAAGAAGTGCAGAAGTGATGGCCATTAGAGTGATGTGAAAAACTACGATCGCAGTGAAAACGGCAACACTGGATACGAGCAGCAATCCTCTCTTTGTGATTTTGACAGAAACGCACCCATTTCTGGACACTCAACATTTTCTTTAAAGGCCTGCCAGATAGAGCACGTTACGTGCGTTCCGGCGAAGCATTCGACTGACAGCTAAGTATATTATATGTAGTTGAATGCAGAATGCCACATTCGCAACGCATGCGCAACGTAAAACAGTAGCCCAACTCTCTACTTTTAACGCATTCAAATCCGTCGCTAGTGTTAGCTGATTGGCTTTTTTCAATTATTTCCATTTTATTTTATAATCTTTACACAAAAGTAAATATGAGCACAATTTTAAGAAATATTTGATTTGCATACAAAAAAAAACTAACCGCCAATACAAAACAACTAATTTGTTTACATGCGACAACGCTTGTAATGTGGCGTACCTTTGCGTTTCTTACGCCTTGTCAGTCGAATGCTTCGCCGGAACGCACGTAATGTGTTCTATCTGGCAGGCCTTTTACTTTGACGCTCTTTTTCCTGCTATTAACTAAACCGTGAATAATTCTATTGTTGGTATGAGTATAAATATTTTTTAATAATATAGCGTTTACGTAATTTTCATGATGTGTTTATAATAGACGTCTGCATGAATGTACTCATTGGCCGTTTTAACACATTCACACGTAAGCGCAACATTCTACGCATTCTGCTCACAGCAAGCGAGATGACTGAATGAGTGTGCAGATAGCTGAGAATACTGCGCTCAGTCGCATTCAGAAAGAGAGGCATTCGTTGTACAAAGAGTGCCAAATATGTTGTACAACTAGTCATGCGCATTCGGATGAATGAGACCACATCCGGGTGTATGAGACCACATTCGACTGAAAGATTTTATGACGGCGCCAATTTTTGCAAATGATAGCGGCTACATTATATAATCAATTAAATAGAAAAAATTCAATAATTGCATGTCTCTTCATATTTACGTACATACATACATACATGCATAATCTACATTGAATTTTACTGAAATTAATAAGTAACTATTAAATAAATGCATACACTTATAATAAAGTCAATGCACATTTGTATGAAAATATGTTCATATATAGGCGCAAATGTAAATGGAAACAAAACATATTTAGAAAAAATTTTCACAATGTTTTTATATACAGAATTTCTTAAGACTCTCATTAAAATGTTAGAAATTTTCAATTTCTCATTAAAACATTAGAAATTTTGGATGGAAAACTTTGATATTTGGAAAATGTTTGCACTCTGTACAAGTTTTGAAACTTTAATTGATATGGTTTTAGTTAAAGAATACGATATTATTTTATAAAGAATTAACGGAAAGGATTTGTGTTTAAAAACATTGTAAGTATTGCATACAACTGTAACCTGCTTTTGTCGCTGAGGGGCATACATATATATATACGTATTTATATACGTACATATGTCTATTTATGTGTGGGTATAATGTATGGTAGTAAAACCCTTTTATAAATATTCGCTAGCTTCTTCACATCCGTAAATATGCATGTTTGTACACGGGTCAATTTAAAAAAAAAACGTACACAACGTGTTTTTTTTGCTTATTTTTAAAGTTTTTTCAATTCGTCTGTAAGAGTGGCCAATTTATGTAGAAATTGATGAAGAATCCGGTGGTACCTTTAGGCTCTCAAAAAAATCAATATATTTGGATTTTTTTTTTAGGGTTTCTATGATTTCTGTCTTGAGCGTCACATACCAAATATGTATAAAAAATCGCTAAAAATGCAAAAATATTTGAAATTCAAGCTTACTACGATGTTCTTTTGTTTTTCAAGATTGACTTTTGCGAAAATCACCTTTTCGATTATAAACACAAAATCACGATTCACCTTGATTTTTATTTTTTTTTTAATTGACTAGTTATTTAAAAATTTTAAGATGAAAATATGTCAATTTTTGTTAAAAAAAGACTTGAACTAAGAGGTTACTTGAAAAGTAATAGGCTTGTAACAATGTATTTAAAAAAAACTGCAATTATAAGCGTTTTAAGGAAAAAAAACTAAGTGTGACGCTCAAGACATTTTGTGACGATCAAGAGATTTTGTTGCACGTAAACAAGAAATAATGCCAAATTTAAAGTTTAACGAAAACAAGTTTTTTTTTTACAAAAAGTAAATAAAAGAAAACAAAAATTCTTCAAAAAACAAAAATTTTCATGCAAAACTAAACATGTACATATTCTTTGATGTCTTTAACAGAAATGGAAAAAAGGAAGTAATTCTTGAAGAAACTTATACACATATGTAAATATTTGACGCAAAACAATAACTAAACTTAATTTAATTTATAAATTTTCATTCGAATGCTTATTCTGAATCTGTATAAACTTCATGAACTGACAAGCGGCTTTGTTTTTTTTCATTCTCATTCATTTTTACCACTTTCGAATTAAGTTTGTGGCAGTTGCATAAATTTCCAGTCCCCCAGAGGTTTAAGTTGCAAAAGCACGATAGAGATCTGTAAATCAATTCACCTCTGGATTTTGTAATTATTTGGTGAATATCTCTCGTGCCTTGAACTGTCTTTTAATTTGTGGGCAATGTTTTGTTGATGTTGAAAATTTGATTTGGACTAACGTAAAACAATTTTACATCAATTTTGCCTAAAAGCGAGTGGTACAATTCTTCTGCACCTACTATATCTGCCCCGTGAGCAACAAGCGAATCTGCTGCACTTTTTTTAATAGATTTTTTTTCGCTTTTTCACTTTTTTAATATTTAAAGTTTGTACTTTCCTTACGTAGTTTACTTTATTTAAATGCAAACTCAAAACTGGTAATATTACTTGATTTATAAAAAAGTGACGCTCAATACAAATTGTGGGGACAATCTTTCTTCGCAACGCCAAATTCGCACTAATTAATTTTTGACAACTATAACAAATCAAAACAAAAGAAAGAAACCCAATAGTTCGAAAACAGTTATTAAATGTTACATATTTACTTTTTTTCTTGACTTATTTTATTTTGTTTACTAAAAATTCTAACGGGGGACACATGCTTTTGTATGAAAGGAGTCAGAGGGAGAAACAAAACACCATTCTAAACAAACATACAAATTTGAGAATTAGGTTTTTTTGTTACATATTCCTCGATGATCACTCTCACATTTTTTTTTTACCTAAAATAGTAGTGTAAAGTGCAGGGACACAAAAATTGCGTTTTTTTTTAAATTGACCCACATGTATGTACTTATATGCAGCCTACTTACTGAGCGCCAGGCCATTTGCTCAACTTGGTGATTATCCCTTTTGTATTTGTGTACACACATACATATATACATATGTACATACAAGTTAAGAATTTAAAGATTATATGTGTTTTTTTCCTTTATTTTATTTAGTTTTTATTACTTTTAGATAACATTAGTTTAAGTTTAACAAATAACAAAACGATTCTTTAATATGTCTCCCGACGTGTACTTCCTTTTAGCTTTCAGTACTGACTGACTTCTTTTCTAAGCTGAACTAGTTAAAGTAGCTCTAACAGTTTTTTCCAATTAGAAAATCACGCCACTTAATAACATTACTTTGGTAAATTGAGAGTTTTCAAATATAATAAATTATATACATATTATATACTTAGCATCATATTTCAATTTCATATTTCAATTTCAATTTATTGAGCCTTATCATAATTTTTACATTTTTGTACAATTTAAACTTCACTTAATTTATTCCAGAACTTTAAGTTTTATTCTGGCATTATTTTGAGGGGATTATTCTGGCACTATTTTAGTTTGGATTAAATGAATAATTTACCGCTTGCTCCCGGCGATACGTATTTATAAGGATTCTTAGAACTAAATAAATAGACTTAAAACTACAAACAAAATAAAAACAAAAAAAAAAAATACTTAAAGAAAACCATAAAACAAAAATATAAAAAAACAATAGTTAACTAGCCCCTATGGGTGCCAGATAACCTTTTAATATAAAAATATGAATTAAAGCAATTTGGTGACTTCAAGTCTGTAACAATCTCCTCTCTTAGTAGTCCAATCGCAGACAGATATCTGGAACAGGACCAGCTAGATGACTGTTGCGATTGAAAGACCTGCCTTATCAGTACATTTGGATGGCAGTCTAACTTATTAATAAATCTATATATTAAATGCAATATATACCGTCTAAATGGCAGTACCTGCGCATCAGCATATATAACTTTGTTTGAGTATCTTTTATTGAATGATAGAAAATTTTTATTTACACAGAGTCTAATTGCCTTACGTTCAAGTATCTCAATCTTTTTTACAATTGATGGCGAAATGCTGAACCAGATTGGCGAAGCATAGACAATAGCAGACCTGATGGCAACCTTATAGATAAGCAATTTCGTTCTCTTACTTAAATAGGAACTATGCAAAATGGATGACAATATGCGCAAGCGATTTGCTGCTTTTCCTATTGAGATTTTCAAATGATCATTGAATTTAAATAAATAATTAAATTTAACACCCAGGTATTTCATTTCAGCCCGACATCCTATCGGGTGGCCATCAACATTTAACACAAGCTTCCTTGACTCCTTCACTGCATTCCTGCGCCCATTCGCATAAGAGTTCCTTATGCAAATTAGCTGAGTCTTGTCTACATTGACCGTAATGCTCCACACATTATAAAAATCAAGAATCCTGACAAGATGCCGCTGCGCATTGCGCAAAGCCAAAGTCGGAGAGTCACCATGGGCATATATCAATGCATCATCCGCATAAAGAAGACTCTGAGACCCTTGATTTAAATGAGGGAAATCGAATAGGAATAAATTAAATAATAACGGGGCCAGAATCGAGCCCTGAGGGACTCCGCTGGCAATTGAACCAATTTCAGATACAGCATCATATATTTGAACAAAAAAATTTCTATTATCAAGGAAATTACTTATAAGCTTGACCAATCTGGGCGGTAAGTTAAGCTTAAATAATTTGTAAACCAACCCTTTGTGAAAGACTGAATCAAACGCTTTCTCTATGTCAAGTGAGATTGCTACAGTGCATCTTTTCTTTCTTAAATTCATCGTAATATCATTGGAAAACTTTGCAAGTGCATGCACTGTTGAATGACCCCTTTTAAACCCAAATTGATAATTTGGAATACAGTTCTCCGGCAACACCATTTCCAACTTATCATAGATAACTCTTTCAAATAATTTTCCAATATTTGACAATAACGATATTGGTCTAAAATCCCTTGCAAATGATGCCGAACTTTTCTTTTTAATTGGTAATATTTTGGCAATTTTCCAGCTATGAGGAAAATGACCATTATTGATACAACAGATATAACAGATAAATATTCTACTACAACAGGTGGACAATTTTTAATCATAAGATTAGAAATCTCATCTGATCCAGCGGACTTCTTTGAATTCAAGCTTTTGATAATACTAGCTAAGTTCTGAGGGCACGTAAAAAGGTCTTTATTATTTGGGCAGTCAAGGGCAGAGTTATCATTGGAAAAGGACAGTATTGATCCACTGAGCAGTGGCAACTCAGAAGACAGGCACTCATTTATCTGCGATATTATTGATTGAGATCCCATTTTTTCTCTATATATTTGCGAGAAATGAGATTTAAAGCAAGAGGCTATATCTTTGGCATCATAGATAGTTCTATTGCCATATACTAACTCCTTGCAGAAGCTATTCGTATTGATATTCAGGTACCTATAAATTTTTTAAACACAAGAGAATTCCGGGGAAGCTTTTCAACAAATTTTTTGAAGTTATCAGCCTTAGCCGCAAGTAAATTTGAATTAATTAAAGATTTCACTACAGTGATTTGTTTTGATATTGTGAGATAGTCAGTTGAACGTCTATTATATGTTTGATGAAACACTCTTTTAAGCTTTCTTTGCAGAAAATGTTTAATCTTAAACAAAACTTTTAATACTTCATTGTAAAAAGGCGAAAATCCGTAATTTTTTTTTTCTTTAGAGCAGCTAGATTTGCATAGCGTAATAACATTTGTTAAAGACTCTACATACATATCAATTTCAGGGTTTGTTAGATTTCTATTAGCTGGAGGTAAATTAAACTTTAACTTATTATCTAGCTCTTCTCGAAAATTTTTCCAATTAGTAACTTTATACGTATTGTTGACTTGACCAGGAATTATGCTTGTATTAAATAGCGACAGAGATAAATTTAACGAGTAGTGATCCGAAAAGGAAGCGTCTGTAGAAATGGTAAAATTATTAGCAAAAATATTAACTAAATGAGAGGTAATCAGAAAGTGATCCAAATAAGCTACTGAATTCGGGAATGTTGGAGAAGTGGAACAAATTCTTATGAAATTATAATCGGAGAAATTTATCCAACGATCAAGCTGAAGACCATTATGATTGTTCACGCGGTCCCCCCAAACAGTGTTCCTAGCATTCAAATCACCTCCAATTATGGCGCCGTAATACAAAGAAGCAAAATAGCCTATCTTATTAAGATTATTATTGAAAGATGTAACAGGAATATTTGACTTAAGATAAATTGAAATAAGAATAATAGATTCTGGTCTTGAATTGCAAATAAGATCTAGCTTTACACAAACATAAGGAATCGTAACATCAGGAATAAAAAGTCTTTTTTGACTGAAATTATTCCTGACCGCCACTGCTACCCCCTGATCGCAGTCATTTCTATAAAAATTGTATTTTTCCATATTAAAATTATGATTTGAGGAAAAATGAGTTTCTTGAATTAAGGCAACGTCAGATTTATGAGTCTCGAGAAGAAGCTCAAACTCTATTCTTCTTTCTTTGCTCACTAGAGAACAAACATTTAGAGAAATTATCTTTAAACATTTATTCATTACACTTATTTCAAAAGCTGAAGTAATTTAAAGCATTCCGCTTTTTTTTCTTCAAGTGACATTATTTTAAAATTTGTCAAAAATTTTTTTATACGGCCTTCTAGCGATAAAGGTTCCTCTTCAAATAGTTGCTTTGCAATTAAGAGAAAATCTTCCACCAATTTTGAATTTTTGAAATTACCGCCAACAGGGCGATTTGCAGATTTAAAATGGCTAGCATAAGAAGTGTTCGGTTCTACAAACGAATTTTTAGCTGATGCACCAAAATTCACAAAATGACTAGCAGATTTTTTAGTAGCATTTGCCCGACTATTCGAGAAAGACTTGAAAGCCTCACAACCTCTATAATTTGCTGAGTGTCCCCATTGCTTACAATTTATACAGAAAGGCTTGATCTCAGAAGAATCCTCCAGCTTACATTCCCCTGGTCCGTGAGATTTATCACATTTGACACATTGGTATGAATGGTTGCAATTCTTTGCAATATGACCCCATCTTTGGCAGCGCTTGCACTGCAGCTGTCTCGCAAAACTCTTTGGCTTTTCCCAGGAAATAGATTGATATAAAATATATTTAATGGCACAGATATCCTTGTAATCCTTGCCCGGCAATAAGGTCACACGAAACAAATTTGGTTTTATATTATTTTTTTGCATAAATGGGGTCAAGAGAATCTGCACGCTATTGACAACACCCGGAAGCAAAGTGTCGAGTTCAGCTTTTATATCTTCTGGGGGAGTTAAATAATGCACACCGCGCAATACAAGCGATATTTGCTTGCATTGATCAGGCGTATAAGAGTGAGAACTAATCCGCTTCTCCTTCAATAATGCCATCATGTCTGCATATGCCTCATAATTTTTAATAAATAGTTTACTCTTTCTATTTGAGGAATTTACAATCTTTATATCAATGTTTGGAAATTTTAGTTTAAATTGAGAAATTAAAGCTCTTATATATACATCGAATAAAATAATAGGTGGCAAGTAACGCTGAGAGACCACGCGAACAGAGTATACTTCTTTTTTATCGTTGTTAACATTATAAGAGTTATTTTTACGAGAGCTTACATTACTATGCTGATTAATTTGCATGTGTTTATTTGGCACAGTGACAACATCAAGGTCGCTCAAAAGAGCATAACGATTGCTACCAAGATCGTTGCTCCGGCCACTTTCGTCACTACGGTTGCTGCTTAGAGAGAGAGACTTACGAGGCCGCTTATTTCTGCTTCCATTTTTATTTTCCACTAGTTGAAATCAGTGTTCCCACTTTAGCACTATTGTGCTAAATCTAGCACTATTTTCGGAAAATTCCATTTCTATTACTCCTACCTCCTTAAGCTAAAAATCTACCTCTTTCTCTAAACTGCTTTCAATCTAGCTTATTTACCTATATTTTATTTTTTTAATTCACGTTACTTGGCAACTTTGTGAATGGAACGTAAGTGAATATGACAGCGGTCATTATTTTTCCTTGTTTAAAACATGTGTTTGGTAGAGGTGTCAAACTATCGATAGTCTCACCATCGACTGTTTTCAAAAAAAAAATATCAATACTCACGGTAGTCAATAAAAAAACGAAGCTATCGAAGGTGCTGTCGATAGTACTATCGAATTTATAGTTGCCGATGGGAGTGCTGTTGCTACAGTTTTAGTTGAAGGATTTAATTTTTCTTTGAAGGCCTTCATTCCATGTCCTATTTTTTATGGAATAAGCTTCAATGTTACATATAATGTTGATAACAAAACTAAACAAACCATGCAGCATTTTTAAATTAATTTTTTTAAATGTTGGCGACCTTTCCATTGTTTATTTATGTATATATTTTTGTCAGCTCGAGGTCAAATTTAAATTAAATAACAGGTGTTACATATGCATACATTTATTTTTCAAAACTACAAGCAGAATTAATAAAATTTGCTTAAAAATTAATTCTCGTATTCATATTTTAAATTAAGTCGAAACGAAATTAAGTTTTCAACTTAATCTCACAATAATTGGATATAGTGGATAGTCCTGCTAAACTATCGATATTTTTGATGGTATTAAAAACACTATCAATGAATACTGATAGTAAACAAAAATTTAAACTATCGATACTATCGATGGCATTATCGATGGCACACCTCTACTATTTCACTTCACCACCGTTTTGACAGCAATTCATTAAATTTTGTTGGAAACACTATAAAATGGGTTCATAGTCATATTTATGACTAATATATATAAAGAAGTGTAATATAAACTATATTATTAAGTTTGAACACTATGGATAAGTTTGTAATAAGATTTGTTACATATAAATTAAGATATTATACATACTTATGTAAGTATATAAATTAGTGAATTCTTAGAAAACGCACAGCTACCTCTGGTAGGTCTGAAGTGGAACATATTTCTTCCGAGGAAGAAGAAAACGCAACTCCACGAAGAATAAACAAAAAGTACAAGAAGGATTGGGAGCTTACAAAAGTGTGGCTGACACAAGTAAATGGCAGAGCATACTGTAAGTTGTGCAACAAGTCTTTATATAACAACATTTTTAATTTGGACCGCCATGCGAATTCGAATAATCATACAAAGACTGAAACAAATTTGTCTGAAAATCCTTGCACACAGATAAGTTTGCTCGACTGTCTACAAAAGCTGCCTGCTGCTGAAGTAGATAAAATTCGCAAAGAGTTAAAACTGGTGACATATTGTGTCCAACACTCACTGCCATTTTCCATTATGGACTCAATGCCCCAGCTTTTGAATGAGTTTGCTCCTATTGATAAACGAGTTAAATGTGGCTCAACAAAAACAACGGAAATTGTCAACACCATTTTGGGACCGTATGCATTGAATCTTATCGTTGAAGAACTTCGTCTTAGTCATTTTTCGTTGATTATAGACGAAGGGACAGATTTGTCTATGACAAAATGTCTAACAATTATTGTTCGCTTTGTTCCAGAAAGAGAAACTAGTGTTGCCGATCGTTTTTTTGGCCTTATCGAACCTGAAGATGGTACTGCTAATTCATTATATGAATCGTTGACTAACTACGTCAAGTCTTTTGATATACCATTACAAAACGCCATAGGGCTCTCAACAGATAATGCATCTGTAATGCAAGGCAAAAACCAAAGCGTTAGGCAAAAATTTAAAGAAAATAATAAGAATATGTTTTATTTAGGATGCACTTGCCATTCATTAAACTTGTGCTGTTTTGTTTTTAAGCTACATCTTAAAAAATATTAACATTGTAAATAAAAAACACCAGGCTAAAGGTACATTGATTCATTTATTATATGCACAAATGGAAACTTTTTTCAAAGACATTTTACAGAATTTTGTAAAAAGAGATCAAACATCTTTTACGACCGATTACAAAAATAAAGAACTCCATTCAGTTGAATCTGAAATGTTTTTTGGTTTAGATTGTACCGACGTTTTAGAAACTGGAGAAATTGATTCTGATTTAATTAGAAAAGATTTAATAAACTATTACATTACACTTTGCAATCAAATTAAAAAGAGATTTGATTTTTCAGACAACAAAATAAAACTTTTCGAATACTTTGATCCTAAAATAATACAAAAGGGCAAAATGCCGACTATAACACAACTTCTTGAAGCTTTTCCTTTTCATAAATCAACACCAGAAGTTATGAACAATGAATGAAGAAATTTATTAGTATATGATAATATTAAAATAAATCAAATTTTTGAACAAGACATTTTAAAAGGGTGGATAAATTTATCAAAGGAAAAGAACATCCTAGATGAATTCCTATTTAAAAATTTATGTGAATATATGTGCTCATTGGCTGTTTTGCCTCACAGCAGCGCATCTGCAGAGCGTTCATTTTCTGTAATGAATACCCTTAAAACAGCAAAACGTAACCGTCTAACAACTAAATCTGTAAGTAACCAAATGTTTGTAAAAGAGATGTGCGAAAACGTTGAAATATTTGAGCCATCAAATAATTTGATACGATTTTATAAAAAATTTAAATTTGTTGACGGAAAATTTATTGTTATTTAGTTTATAAATTATAAGATAATTATCTTAAGTCAAAACCAAATATCAACTGAAAGCAAGGCACATTAACCAGGTAACAGCAACAGAGCAGCTGGTTCAATTTTATTTGGCCCTCGAACTGTCAAACTGTGTTTACTTTTTCTGTTTACATTTTGTACGCGCAGACTTCGTACTGCCTGAATCGATAAATAAAAGACCTACACTTTTGTATAAAATAAACTTAAAACAAACAAAAGGAATCCGTAGTTAATAAAAAAAAATGCTCGGTATGAATGAAGTTTTATTATTATTTGCGATTAATTACACATGATGTTGCTTACTTACTGAGTTTTCCTGAAATACTGTTTATTTATAAGGTTTCCATTTGATATGGACAGACACACATAGTTATGATACAGTCTGTTTAAGCTTTCTGATAAACTAAATTTTTGACAGGGAAATAGCCGTTGGTCCAGCTGTTCTCGAGTTTTAGCGAGACTTACGAACAGCAATTAATTTTTATATATAAAGATATAATTTTAAGAAACATGAACTTTTAAAAATTTTGTTAAATTGCTAAATTGTTTATTCGATAAACAAAAATAGTATTGCCATTGAATTTTTTTACTCATTAAATACATTTTTAATTTGATGAACAAAAATGTGCGTTTTAGCTATTTTTAAATCTACCTCCTTTTTTTCAAATCTAGCACTTTTTTTATAGCAATCTAGCACTAAAAAGAAATTTGAAGTGGGAACACTGGTTGAAATTGCTCGCTACCTGCTGCAATTTTCTCCGGCACACCGTTATTCAACTGCTGCTGCTGCTGGCTCTGCCGTTGTTGCTGTTGCTGACCAAGCGAAAACGCATTTTGTCTCTGCTGCACTTGATGTAGTGCAGCTGCACTTGATAAATTCACAGATATTGAACGGTTCATCAACTCCTCAATTTGGTTATTAATTAAAGTAGTATTATTAATATTACCGCTCCCAGTAACATTACTAGATTCACATCGATTTCCAGGGCAACGAGCCCCAGAACTGTCATCAAAATCCTCCTCCCCGTCCATAATTGGACCATCAAACAAACAATTATTGACTTTGCTCAACTAAGTAAACACAATTTTGCTCAACCAACAGAAAAAAGGGATAGTGGTCCCGAAATAAAGCGTTTAGTATTACAAAATCGCAAAAACGCGACACAAAAACGATCTCGCACCGTTGAATGGTAGTTTAGCTCTCTATACTTAGCATCGAGAGCATAAGAACTGTTATATATAACATAAGAGACATAATGTAGATCGTAAACATAAATGAACATAAGAGAGCATATTTAGTATCGTAACTATAACTTTAACAATAATTAAAATAAAAGAACATATTTAGTATCGTATTTATGTACATTAACCATAAGAATATAAACCTACATACATAATACATATACATACATATAACTTACATGTTTATTGTGCACTGTAGTTTCAATGGTATTATAAAACATATTCATACATAAGACATTTCGAATTTATTCCAAAAAAACCATTATAATAAATTAATACCTACAAACATATGTACATTGAATTGTGGAAAAGTAATAATATCAAAAAAACAACTCAGAAAATATTTAAATATTCAAATTATCTTTGAGGATTATTTGGATAATTTAATGAATTCAAATTTCCACTAATATTTTATTCACATCAATATTATTTAAGTCTTAAATAATAATAGTATTGTATAAATAACATGAGTTAAAAGAATTTTCTAATCCGCTTTAATAAAAAAGTAGTAAGCATAAGCGAAAACAACGCATATGCAAAGCGTTGTTACGTACACACATAATAACAGCCATCGCTAGCTGCGCCTTGCATATGTATGTATGTATGTGCCTTTGGTGGCGTCTCCCTGCGCAACGTCCGCCACATTCGTCACATTCGTGCAAAATCCGGACAGGCCGTGAATGCATGAATGATCGATGACTATAAATGAGCGTAGCGAAGAGAAAAATTTGTACATCCCTTAAATCATAAGCAGAGAGTACCCATATTGGTCTCTTTTTTCTCTGTAAGTACACATATTTATGATCGCATGAGTGCCTGAGTTGAATGAGTATCGCATTCACATTCGTGTAATCCGGCTAACAGAAGAAATGAATGTGCTCATGCAGCCCCTAATATGTATGTACATGCATATGATATGTACAAGAATTGTAGAATACTCTTTTTTTGCTACATCGTGATCTATGTATGTACATATATACACACGTGCATACATACATCGCGTCATAACGGGCAACATGCTGAAAATATGTACATATTCAGCCCTATTCTGCATTTCGACTCGAATCGAAATTTTCTCAGTTTGTCAACTTTGGTATTCTGCGTTTCGATGAGTTTCGATCAATCTTCGAAATTTACAATTTTATGTATTCTACATTGCGATCGTATCTAGTTGCGTTTTTGTAAGTTGAAATTTTGTTGGCGGCGGAGGGTTGTATTTTTATTTTCATGTACTTTCAAAATATAATTTTCCCAAAAATGTGAGTAAAACTTGTTGCTGATAGTTGTAAAAGTCATCAACATGATTTTTTAAAGTTTTTTGGGCTTTATTGATGTTTTTTGATATGTTTGCCGGTCACAGACAACAACTCCGGAGCAGTACGAAAAATGTGGCTGATATAATGGCAACCAAAAAGGATATTGCGCAGGGCTTTCAAAAGCGACCGAAGGAGGAAGTGATGGAGTTTTGGGAGGGAATTGCAAATGCCCTAAATGCACTTGGTCCACCATCAAAAGACGCCAGTACATGGAGAAAGGTAATGTGCAACTGAAAATTAATTTTTTACATAATTTTAACGTTTTGTTACAGGTGTGGATTGACTGGAAGTGCTATATAAAAAACAAGCTATCGGCAAAAAAAAGGAACTGATGAGCACAGGTGGAGTTCAATGTCGTTTGCAACGTATAAGTCCACTTGAGGAGAAGGTTATAGCTTTGTCGGGGTTGGAAACCTGTACAAGTGGCGTAAGAGGTGCGCGGCATTATGGCGATAGTGAGCAGGCACAAGACGTTGCCCAAACCTCCGAAATGGACATTTCCGCATGTTCGGAGGATCGAAATGATATTTCTTCATCCAGCAGAATTAGCAGCCAGCGCAGAGAAAGAAGAACTGACAAGGAGAGCGCTTCTTCCTTACTAAAAGAACAAATAGCTCTCCAGAAAGAATTTTACGAGCACACAAAAAACCATAATTAAACTGCAGTTAAGAAAATGGAAGAAGTGGTGACGTGTTTACGGCGAATGAATCGTTCTTTGGAAAGTATGGCGGACACCTCAGTGAAGCAACTACAAGAACAGAAAGGACACAATGCAATCAAAGAAGAGCTGGTAAGGGAAAAAGTGCAAATAAAAATGCAGATGCTTAAGTTAGATCCAAATTATAGACCGGATTTAAAGTAATTTTGTAAAGAACCTAAATTCTGTACCTGCATTTTTTTTAGTTTTTTGTTCTCATTATCTTTAAAAAAGAGGCCGTGAATTGAACTGAACGCAATTTATTATCTTTAAGTAAAAAGTTCAACTGAATGAACTGAATGCAATTTATTATTTTTAAGTAACATGTTGTGAAATGCACTGAATGCAAATTATTTTCTTAATAAACGAATTATATATGTATGTATGTACGTAGAATTTAAAATTTAATAAATATGTTTTTATTATTGTAATAAATGCAAATGTTGTGGAGTGCACAAGCAACGTTTATAACTTGACTGACTTTCTGCGGTAAGTAATGTAGTTCTCGAGCACCCAAGAAGCATCGGAAACGGTTCTTCAAGACCCCGATCGTCCGCTCTACTATATTCCTAGTTGTGGAGTGCCGCATGTTGTAACTATTTTGAGTGCTGCCGTGAGTTACAGATCGATACGGAGTCATTAGTCAAGGCTGCAATGGATACCCTGCATCGCCGGTTAATAAAGCGAATAATTATTAAAAACTTACTTTAACAAACGTATATAAATAAATACCTAAAAGCCACGTGTTTCTTTCACCCTGCCGATATCCTAGTTCCATATGCGATCACAGCTTGCTTAAGCTCCAAAAATGCGAGTCGTGATTGCATCCAGGATACCCAGCATCAATGCTTTTTATATGCATTTTGTTATCGCACACCTGAAAATTGTAATTAAATTGATAAAATTTAAAATTAATTAGTTTAAAATATGGCACTGATGCGTTGAACATAATTCTCACCACCATAGCATTGATGCTATAAAATCCTTTTCTATTGTAATATAGAAACCCCTCTTCAGATGGCTTCACTATTTTTATGTGCGTACCATCAACACATATGATGACTCCTGGGAAGCTAGCCTTCGCATAAAACTCTTGTTTCGCTTGAATTTTTTCCTCTTCACTCTGTTCAAATTTGATCCACTCAGGGCAAAGCTTTCGTTGCATCACATCGATAAAATTAGAGAGTTACTTTAATACAGTTGACTGACCCATTCCGACATTATAATCTGCGCCAACTCCATGTTGGTAACTGCCTTCCGCAAAAAATCTCAATGCAGCCACGACGCGATTAAGCGGAGATAACGACGTCAAATTACTTGCTTGAGTTTCTTCCGCAAAAGTATCTAGGACATACTTGAAAGCGTCCTTATTAAGTCTAAAGTTTTTTTGAATCTAAATAAGTAAATCAATGAATTAAGATTTATCACTTTCAAACTCAATTTCTTACAATTCGTCACTCATCTGAAATGAATCAGACATATCTCGCAATCTTCTCCTTTCAACTTTTGTGTCAGCATTCTCTGATGCGTTGTCGTAGTCCGCAAGTAGTATTGTCGCGGCTATTGAATTCATTACGCGATTATATTTTTATTTATTTTATTTAAAAAGCAATAGTTTGGCCACAAATTTGTATCTGTTTGCTTTATTTTGTTTCAATTTCACACATTCCAAGGCAAACAGCTGATTTCGAAAAGGTTGTCCCTCTTCCTCTTTTTCTTTCGATTCCGTCGTAACTCGGAATACCTAATTCCCATCGATGCGGAGCGGAATGCGGGAACGTAATAGAAATTCAGAATAGGGCTGATTAATATGTAAACGCGTCCATGTACCTTATTTCATTTTCTTATCCTGTGCACGCAACTGGTTTCTTCTATACACATGCATACATACATACATGCATTATGCAAACACAAGTACGTAAGACCGCTTAAAAAAGGGTGTACTCCCAAGAACATGGAAACTGCAGAAACTGGTGCTTGTAGCAAAAACTGCGAACCCCTCCTCCACTACCAGCTTTCGCCCGTTATGCATGCTGGACACTACAGGGAAACTGTTCGAAGACATAATAAAAAGCAGACTGGAAGATTTTGCAGACAACCGACTCTCCTGCAATCAACACGGCTTTAGAAAGAAGCACTCGACAGTCGATGCCATTGAAATTGTAAAATCAATAGCAGAAAAAGCGATCGATGGTAAACGTTGGCTAGGAGGAAGTAAAGAGTACTGTCTGCTAGTCACACTTGATGTCAAAAATGCATTTAATAGCGCAAGCTGGAAGGAAATACTGAACGCACTTCGCAGCATAGAGGCCCCGTTTCACCTGCAGCGAATAATCTCCAGCTACCTCTCTGATAGAGTGCTACGCTACGATTGCGACCACGGGATCGATGAACATGAAATAACTGCAGGAGTACCACAGGGATCGGTGCTGGGGCCCATACTGTGGAAAATCATGTACGATGGAATTTTACGACTTACCGTACCAAAAGGCGCAACATTTGTTGGTTTCGCGGACGATATATGCATTGCAATAACAGGGAAAACGATTGATCAAATAGTACATGTCGCTGAAAACTCGATTAAAGCAGCAGAAAAATGGCTAAGAGAGAAATCGCTCACTCTAGCTGCCCACAAGACGGAAGCCGTTCTCATCAGCAGCCGCAAGAAAGTGGAAACGGTCTCAATTAGAGTAGGTGATACTCTTGTAGAGTCTAAACCATCGGTGAGGTACCTTGGTGTCTTAGTGGATCACCGCCTGTGTTTTCGTGACCACGACGGCCGCGACGGCCACAGTAGCCCTGTCCAGACTAATGGCAAACATTGGAGGGCCAAGACAGCAGTCCAGGCAAATCCTAGTAGGAGTTGTCAGGTCGATACTCCTCTACGGATCGACGGTATGGCACAATGCTCTTTCGCGAACATCATATGCCCGGAACATTAACTCAACATATCGCCTCTGCGCTCTCAGAGTATGTTCTGCATACCGAACAGTTTCCCAAGACGCGGCCCTTGTTATTGCAGGACTATGCCCGCTTGACCTTGTAGCTCGTGAGATGTGCGAGATCAGCAAAACAAAACACGACCAATACAACATTGATGACAGCAGTCTCAGAAACGCGGCAAGACAGCGAAGCATATCGTTGTGGCAGTCACGATGGGTAACATCAACAAAGGGCAGGTGGACGTACCGCCTCATACCCGTCCTAGATAAATGGCTCAACAGGCAACATGGAGACGTGGATTTTTACCTATCATAACTCATCAGCGGCCACGGATGCTTTAAAGCTTATCTCTACCGCTTCGGGTACGAAACGAACCCCTTCTGCGAAAGATGCGGACCCCCGACAATCGAAGACGCGGAACACGTTTTCTTCCAGTGCCCAAGGTTTAGTAACCAAAGGTATGTATTCAATAACTCTTTAAGCGTATGTGCAACACCAGAAAACTTTATATCTCTGTTATTAATGAGCAAAACGGCATGGAATAAAGCCGTAGTCATGCAAGAGTTGAGAAAAAGCGAGCAGGCTAGACGCGCGCTCGATCGGCGTATTGCTGCAAACTCAAGCACATGAATACAAGTTGGTGGGAGAATAAACTTAATGGCGTATATAGATAGAATCATTACTAGTACAGTGGGTGGTAACAAGTAGATGCAATTTTTTGACGGACTGCATCAGACCAGTAACTGACGTAGACCTTAGCGCTCAAACCGCCTCCCGACGCAATACTTAACGGTGGTACCGGGGGAATTGGTACTTGACGGTAGGAGGTTTAGTGCGGTTAAAGTCCCACACTGACGGGGTATAGGCTTTCGATGCTTCCTCCTCTGAAAAAAAAAAAGACCGCTTTCAACTATACCGCTCAAAATCAGAAACACCACAAATTTTTCGCGTGACAATGTAGTGGTTAGTGCTGCAAATTTGTACAATGTACTTAACATTTTTTTATATATAGATGCAACAAGATCTTGTCTAAGTATGTATAATATACATATATATATATATAATATACATTGTATATACATATGTATATATGTTTTCCAGCTACCGTATGTTGCCCTTATCCCTATACTGTCAGCCATATACTACATACCCCATATGTACATATGTATGTATGCATATACATATGTATGTACTTATGTATATACATAATACTATCACTAAGGAGGACAATTTGTTTAGCTCATGTTTTATTTAGTATATGTGATTAAATATGTACGTACTGAAATATTTGAGCTACATATGTACATACATACATATAATTATATAATTTATTACTTTTAATTTTAACACAAGTAATATGTAAATATGTATGTATGTATTTAAAAAATACATTATTTGCGTAATTCTATTGTCTACAGCTGGTGCACGCCACATTCACTATTCAACTATTTCGCAGTTCAATCATTCGAATGACCCACTGCACAAGAATATTTATTAGTAATCTCAAACATCATTCAACTTCCTCTGCGCACAAGTTCCATTCATTCCACACACATTTTCTACAATGTTCATTCAAACCAAAGTACATGAACGCTGTGGTAACCGGTTTTTGCTGAGGATAGAATTCATACGTACCATCCTGTTGAGCATCAAATGCCCACATTGAGTTTGAGTCTGCAATTCATTGGCAATGATTTCGAAGCTAAAATTTGTATGAGTGATTCATGAAGCCATTTTTTCGCATTCATGCAGACCTTTAGTATTTATTGGAACAAATTGAGTAAAGTTCAATACTAGCAGCGATTTTAAACAAATAAATGGGGCTTTATGAAATTATGGGCACCGCCCATACAAAAATACACCTAGAGGGTATATAAAAATTGGTTTCGCCCGAATTTAGCTGTTCTTACTTGTTTTCTTAGAATTTTATTTTGCCACGGGTGTTGCGACTTGCTTCCATATAAAAATAAATTTTGCTTATTCATTATACGAGAGCAAGTGCCACAAAAAAATTTTAATAAATCAACGGTTATTTCTAGCTGTTAGCGCAGTTAGATCAAAAACACAACACGACCGTTCGATATAAAGCACTTTATTCGAGTGGGACAAAAGAACTCAAGAAGGAATTACGATAAGCGAATTTGGTTTGTTTGTTATAATATAGGGTATAACTAACATACTCCGGCTCAAACCAAATTTTAATTAAATTTAATACATTGAAAAAAGATACATTTAGGAAAATTTCAAATTTAACGCAGCATAAAAATGTGTGTGCTTCTCTTTTGTGAGAGATTTTGTGAATATGTCAGCGGCACTCTCCGCAGTGGGAATATACTGTAAGTCTATTTCCTTGTTGTTGTGTTTTTCTCTCACGTAATGGTACTTGATGTCCATATGTTTGCTTCTTTTATGAACAGTGTGATTTTTTACTGCAAACTGTGCTGCTTGGTTGTCTGAGAAAAATTTCGTTGGAAACTGAGTATACTTGGTTAAACCCAATTCTTGTAAAAGGCTTCTTAGAAAAGCTTCCTTGGATCCCTGGCGCATGCCTATGTACTCGGCTTTCATAGAACTTAATGACACCACACTCTGTTTCTTCGATTCCCACGCAATTGGACTTCCAGCAATAAAAACCACAATCCCGCTGTATGACTTTCGATCCGTGGAGTCAGATCCCCACGGTACCTTTTTTTGCATTTGTTAAATAACGCAACACATGCTTTGCTGCTACAAAATGTTCATGGTGTGGATGCGTATTGAACTGCGAGAGCTTCGATATGGTGTACGATATATCCGGCCTGGATGTCATGGCAAAGTAAGTCAATGACCCAATGATACTTTGATACAATTTTCTGTCGATTATTCCGGTACAATTGGCTTTGTCACACCTGGACAAAACTGTTCCACTAGGCAATGGAGTTGACGCCGATTTGCAGTCTTGCATTCCCCATTCCTTTAATAGGTCTTCCTCCAAACGAGAATGATGCACTTTTACATTTCCGCATCCGGAATCTCTGGCGACTTGCATGCCCAAGAAGAACTGGACGGGACCTCTGTTTACTGCTTCGACGTAATAGTTTAAATTCTTGATTATACGCTCCAAGTCATCCTCAGTAGAGCAAGCTACTAACATGTCATCGACATATAAAGCGATTAAAGCGGTTTTTTCACCTTTCATACGAAAATATACACAACCGTCGGTAGAACTTCTTTGAACACCAATTTTTTGCAAAATGTTGTCGATTTTTTTGTTCCATTCCCTACCGGCTTGTTTCAGTCCGTACAAAGCTTTTTTAAGCTTGCACACTTTGTCTGTAGGATTTTCATTGACGAACATCTCCGGCTGTCTTATATACACCTCTTCTTCCTGCTCACCATTTAAATAAGCCGCTACGATGTCGACGTGGGTAACGTATAACTTGTACTATGCCGTTAGTGCGAGTATCAACCTGATTGTAGAGTATCGCGCCACTGGTGCGTACGTCGGTCGGTCGACCACGTTTGCGTTTAACACCTGCTTCTGCTATCAGTTCTTCGGCTTCAGAACTTGATGACGATACAGCCACTTCTACATCTGTCGATTCTTCACAAGTTTTCGCGTTAACAATGGAATCATCGGATGACACATCAAAAACCGCAAAATCTTCGACTGCTTCACTTGGATTTGAAAACGACTTTTAAAAAAAAACGACATCTCGGGAGATAATAATGCTACAACCCTTATGCCTTCGCTTGATCGGCATACCCAACAAACGTACACTGCTGATCCTTCGGCAAAAACTTTGATTTGCCTGGCTTTTTATCTAAAAACACAGCATCACATCCGAAAACTTTGAGATGGAAAACGTTTGGTTTTTTATTAAACCAGCGTTCATAAGGCGTCTTTGAATGTAGCATCTTAGTTGGAGACCTATTTCGCAAATACGTAGCGGTGTTTATAGCTTCCGTCCAAAGATTTTGAGGTAACTTTGATTTGGCAAGCATACATATCGCCATTTCCACCAACGTACAATTAGCACGCTCCGACACTCCGTTTTGTTGCGGCGTATGACTGGTCGTAACTTGATGCTGAATACCTCTTGTCTTTAAAAAATTTTCAAAATCTTTGCTCAAATATTCTCGCCCATTATCACTGCGAAATTTTTTTACCTTGAGGCCTGTTTGATTTTCCGAACATCCGACAAAGTCTTTAAACACGCTCAAAGATTCTGATTTATTCTTTAAAAAATATATCCAAACATACCGCGAGAAATCGTCTATGAAGGTAATAAAGTACCTCGAACCGCTCTGCGATGAAACACGCATCGGACGACATACATATATCCGAATGTACAAGTTCTAATAAATTTTTCGTGAAAATTGAACTATTGGTTTTAAACGACGCAACTTTTATTTTACACTCTGCACATGTAGTGCAGGACAAGTCTTTCGTTAAACTAACTTTCATACCGCGCACCATGTTTTTATTGCTTAGATTTGCTAGATCTCTATAGTTCAAGTGTCCGAATCTATGATGCCACAATTGGCTTTTGTCCGATTCTATCGCCGACAACGCGCACTCTTGTGTCTTTTTCATATTAACAGTAAATATTCCAGCAACTAAATCTATCATCTTTTACATGAGCCATGTTTTTAGCAAAATTTACACAATACCCATTACTAATTATTTTGCTAACGGACAAAATATTAGAATGTAAGTCTGGAACAAAGAGTACACCGCGGAGAGTAATGTCTGAATATTGCGACCTTAAAAATACGTCACCCACGCCTTCCGCTATCACACACTCGCCGCTTGCCAATAACACCGACTGTGAATTCTTCTCTAGCTTATTGAACATATGTATTAATGTCTCGGCATAGGTGAGAAGAAGCACCGCTATCCGAAACCCAGTGGTTTTTGTTCGTGCTTAACTTTTCACTAAACGCACTCATCACCTTTGCTTTAGGTTTGTTGTTGCACTCCGCTCTTACGTGACCACGCCGGCCACATGCATAGCATTGTACATTTTTTCTTCCAACTGCGTTTTTGCTGCTATTGTTGCTATCATTACCATAACTGCATTCGCTGCAAACACCCGCTCTGCTCCACCGCTGTCTAAACTACTTCCACGACGCTGCACCTCTTCCAAAATTTTGACCTTCAATTGACTCATTGACGGTAAAGTGTCGCGACTTTCTATCGCAACTACAAACTTTCCATGTCGTCAGGTAAACAGTATAACAATAAAATGCACACAATATCTTCTGGTACAGCTATGTCTATTTCTTTAAGACTTTCCGCAATGCTGCAAAACTCATTTATTTGACTTGCCATTTTTTCATCACATTTAATTTGAAATCGAAATAACCTTTTAAACAGATGGACTTTTCTCGATGGAGTTTTTCCTCCATATACTTCATGAAGTTTTTGCCAAGCTTCAGCCGCATGTGTACAGCTCCTTACATGTAGTAGCTCCGTTGGTTTAATGCATAAAGTTATCGTTGCTAAGGCCTTCTGGTCAATTATCTGCCACTTATTTTTCACCTCCAACGTTGCACTTTCTGGACAAGGAGTTATAATTGTTTCCCAGTAGTCCATTGTAATCAACAAACTCTTCATTTGAAGACTCCAGCTCTCGTAATTTTCTCCATTAAGTTTTTCCACATTCAACATGGAACCGCCACTCATTTTGAGTTAATTTTTCTTATTCTGTTTTTTTATAAAATGGCTCGACTCGAAATTCAAAAAATACACGATATTTGTATATCGACCGATTTTATGATTTTATTTTTTATTTTTTACCGAACTTATACCGAATCACGTGTTTAATATGGGACTGGGCCCATAACTAAGGTGACCACCTTTATTTTTGTAAAATCCGGTATTATTACATTATTATATTATTTACATTTTTTAAATGTATATTTTGCGTTAGAGCCTATCGCTTGTAGCATTTGTGGTTGATTTTTAAGAAAGTTATAGAATTCCAGACATGTCATTTTAATATTGTACCTTACGTACAAAATGCATTTCAATGCTTCAATTTGTAATTGTGACTTATCATCGGACCAGATATCTTTGATCAAAGAAAAAATTCTCTCGACCGTAGCTGATGTGCCAGGCAAACAGAGAATATAGGAAACAATAGTTAGTATGTGCTGGTGTGGTATATGATTTTTTGCAAAATATTGAAAGATTTCCACCCAACGTTGGTCGGTTGCAGTTTCGTTCGATTCAATATTGAAACGATGTTTTGATGCAATGAATTTGGCAGAAGTTTGAATAGACTCCCAATCTGGAATCCTCTGAAGTGCAGACGAAGCGAATATCTTTAAGTGCTCAAAGTGAACGGTCCACTTTTGGATGTAGTCAATACATTCCGCTAAAAATAAAAATAAAATAAACAATTGCCATTAGAAAATAGATGGATTATAAAAACCATAAAACGGACGGGTCGTCATCAAAACTAGTTATTTTGTGATGTTTTCTTCGTCGACTGCTTTATCAATTTCATTTTGAACGACAGTAGACAAAAAATGATTGTCTTTTCGTGATTCAAGCGATTCTACGAGCGTTGTAAGGGTTTGTGCAACTTCCATGGCTGAGACGGAATCGTATTCAATTAGTTTAACCGTTCGATTAAAGAGTGCTGCCTAAATAAATTGTGTAAAAATGTATATAATATATAAAATTGATATGAAACAAGTTAAATCTACCTGATCCCGCAAAAAAGAAGCCAAATTTTGGCCATCGGATCTTTAAAAAACGTTTTCAAAATGTTTGGGCTACACTCTTCTTGAAGAAAATATTCTTTTAAACCGTCAAAAATTCTCAAAATTCCATCTATAGCTGACAGTAGGCCCAAAAATCGAGTTTTAGAGTAGCCCAAAATTTTTTGGTACTCAACATCGACGGAATCGCAAAATGCTTTAAGTTTCGAAACTCTCACAGTGAACAAATAAAAATGTGAGTATATTTTTACAATAATGCATTCTACGTCAATCGGCATTTTATCGCAAGCTTTTTTTAAAGCATTGTGTACTATATGTGCACAACACCCAACGCCAATTATTCCAGGGTAGAGCACATTCAATTTGTAAAATGCGTTATCAGATCCACTGCGCTGACGATTTCCAAAATTATTTGGTGCGTTATCTGCACAGAAAGCAGCAATTTTGCTTCTTAGATTGAACTTTTCGATTGCATTATTCAACATATTTACTATAATATCTGAACTTTCACCGCCTTCAGATGACAATTCGATAATTTTAATTTCCACTCCTTTATTTACCGAAAAATATCGGATAAGAACGGGAAACATTTTAATGTTACCATGATTAGACGCGTCTGTAATTAAAGTGACGAAATTGATGTCCGGCAAGTCGTTTTGTAATTCTTGGCAACGATGCTCTCACATTTGGTGCGAGCGCAATGAAACTTTACCATAGAAAAACAGCTTCGAATAATTTTGGACGAACAATCGGTGGTACGAAAACTGAGATTAGATTGTATTACGTGGTATGCCCAGACGCCTTCACAAGCTGCTATTTCTAAATCAGACTTAGCCAATGTAGCACTTTTAAAGTATTTCGTCATTGAATGAGAGGACGATGCTAATTTTAATCAGGGACCTTAAATAACTGTTATGATGTTCTCAAAAAATTTAAAAGTCAAAGCCTTAAAATGTTCGTAGAAGGAAATTGCTGATATCCTTGTCATCCTCATGATGTCCTCTGCAAGGATCAAGGATGCTTTTTATTTTTTTAAATTTTAAAGTAAAAGTACAATTATAACTGTTAAATTCTGACTTTTATTTTTTCAGTCAGATAATAACAGTTAAACCAAGCCAAATATTTTTTTGTCAAAAATAAAAGGCTTGGTCAGATAGCAATTAAACCGTTGATTCTATATAAATAAATTTGGTACCAATCGATGGGTCTTAGTTTCTAGAATTTAAAAATATATAGTTTGTTTGAGATTGGGTGGCTCTATCTGAAGAAATGAGTCAAAAACTGACACAATTAAATTCTCTATAGTAACGTAGTACCTAGATGGTATCTCGATGTTCTTTTTGCAACACTTTTCAATTATTTCGTTAAAAACATTTCCAGTTTCCTCACAAAAGAAACCAAATTTTATGTATTGTATAAAACTCATATACAATAGCTTTTTATTAAAGGGTTTTGTAATTATGGCATTATATTGTTGTTGAGCTTTAAAAGGCAAACGGTTTCTATATTTTTGTCGGACAGATTATAGTGTAAGTCGGTTAAAATGAGCTTTAATGCCGAAAAGGCTCTTTCGACACTGACTTGTGTTGCAGGCACTGAATGCACAGCAAAAGCAAGCTTTCTTAGATAGGGAAATGAATATTTTTTGCTGTTCCAGTATTCTATAATATCTGTGTCTAAATCAATTCGCTTTTCCTTATAGGTGTCAATCTCATAGAACGATTTTCTCAGTTCGTCCCTGAGCTCGATGGATTCTTCGTCTGATGACGAGTTTGCAACTTCAAGTTCTCGGATGCAGCTTCTTAAGAGGGAAGATGAACTTTGCATTGAGGATTCGTCAACAAAAAGTGCCGTGCCTTCACTCCAGAAGGGAAATTTGCCTAATTTTAATGCACTTGAGAAATTTTTTGCTGATATCGCTCTCGTTATTTTTTAATTGCAGTGTCATCTCTAGCCAATTTTTATAAAAATCTCCCAAAAGTAATTGACTCTCTTGAAGCTTCAGGGTTAGTGAATATGGTATTTGTAACATCACCAAAATGTGTTCAACCAATTCCCACTCGGCAACGGTTAAATGATCTGACTCTGCTAAATTGATTTCGCAGAATTCTTTAAGCCGACAGAGGTTACGCATCATTGTATAAGTGGAGCTCCATCGAGTTGAAACATCTAATTGTGGTTTCGGAAGATTCAAGTCTTTTATCTTAAATCTAGAAATTATATTTAAACATTTGATCGGTAAAATGATAATCCACTAATACTTACCGCATCAGTGGAGTTCGGAGGAGTTTCACAACTTGGCGGCTACTTCCTACTACTCCTGGAATGTACTCTGCTAAAAAATCTCTGACAGCAAGCTGAAGAGTGTGAGCTGCACATTTTATGGAAATAATGTTATCACCTACTATGGGCATTACAACATATTCGGAAAATTCGAGTGAAGTTAATATTTCGCTTTCATCATCATCTTCGTCGCTGACCGTGTCTGATAAAAGCTCAACCGCTTTAATCATATTACGTCCGTTATCGCTTGTAACAGCGTAAATTTGTTCCTTACTTATTTCATAAGCCTGCACAACCCTTTCAATGTGCAATTTTATATTTTCTGCGGTATGTCTACCATTTATTTCTTCCATTGACAGCGTGATTATTTCAATTTTATTTTGAAAGAAAATTTGGGCATTTATACAGAGGACACCGCGGTCACTGCGTGTTGCGGTATCAATTTTAAGACACAAAAGCTTCCCACGGATTATGTCTTTAATACAACATTTTAACTTGTTGCATTTGTCATTTGCAAAATCCATAATGTTCACTGATGTAATTTTTGGAATTTTTAGTCCGTCGAATATTTGATTCGAAAGAATTTTAAACGAATCAGAGTCGAAAAACGACAAAGTCATCGAGTCTTTCGTGATGAAGTTAATACAAGCATTCACCACTTCATTTCGAGACATTTCTAATGTAAACTTTTTTCTCATTTTCATTGCATGGTACATTTTCATATTTCACACGTTTCTCATACTCCTGAAATATATCGGCATGCTTTGCTTGCAAATGTCTTTTTAAATTCGTTGTAAAATTTAGCTGGATCATTTGCCCACATGCCTTGCATTTCCCTATTGGACCTTCACCTTCAAAATATTCTCGTAAGTAAATATTGCGCTTACGTCCCATTGCTTTTAATGTTATCACTTTCCACTAATTCACTTAAAAAATACGTCCACTATCGCTGGTTAACCGCTCGAATTTATTGATTTTAATTTTCTTTCTAAGCTAATGTTTCATAGCCCCAGTCCCGTTTTAAAGATGTTACTTATTCTGTGGAGGCTTAACCCTATCCGTGTAATACTAGATTCATTATAAATATTTGGCTTGGTTTAACTGTTATTATCTGAATGAAAAAATAAAAGTCAGAATTTAAAAGTTATAATTGTACTTTTACTGATGTTATCATGAAAGAAGTAGTGATTGTCATGTGTATATACTGAAAGGCTTAAGCTATGAACTCTGCATAGGTGATTAGAACCAGAGACGAATGGAAGAGTAACAACTTAAAATTACAGCAAGTATGTAACTATTGTGTATAAATGCGAACAGTAATTCGGCTTCTATGTGTATGTATGTTTATGTTTACACAACGCTGCGTGAAATCGAAACCAAAAATGCTCAAGGGTAGTACTCGTATTTTATATGTTGCGTATTTTCAATTCGACACTTACAAGCTTTATTTGTTCTGTTTTTAGTGAGTTAAAAAATTCATCTCGCCCAGCACGTGAAAATAATCGTGCGATGATTTTTTTAAGGTTTTTCAACATGAATTGTCGAGACAGGAGTGCATTGATCCACTAATTTTGCCTTTCGGCGTTGAATCACACCACTTAGGTCGTCAAGCAGATTAAAAAACCTTTTTCATTACTATGTTACTGTTTTCATTACTGATCGCTAAATATAAAACGTAACCCTCGTACTGTGCGTATGGTTATAACATAATAATAATAATAATAATCCCAACGTTTTTTTTTCCCTCCATACCCGCCCGACCGACGCGAGGGGCGCATCCGTATGACGCACGGATATATAAAAAAAAAAAAAATTTTTTTTTTCATATACATATGCTGCGCCGAGTCATGAAAGGCAGAAGTTTGTTAAGTGTCGAGATCTAAAACTGTTCAGCTACAGAACAAATGCTCATCAGCTGATCGAGTAGTAATATATAAGTATGTTTGTATCAATTATTGAGAGCATTGAGTATAGTTTTCTTTACGTAAAAAAGTGAGTCTGAAGTATCAAAAGAACCGGAATGAGTGTTAAAATCCTGGCACAAACTACGGAGTGGCTCATTTAACTCAAAATTACTTTTACATGGCTTCAGAAAAAGAGGCCGGAAATGTCTTGAAATTCGGGAGGGAACGTTTAGTTTTATTTCACCAAGAAGAGATGGGCTATAGATCAAGCCTGTCAGTAACTTCACTAAAAATACTACGCCTAGCATTTCTCTACGACTAGCAAGTGTAGGAAGATTAATGAGTTTTAAACGACTTATATATGGGGGCAGGTTGTACTGAGAATCCCAACGAAAATTTCTTAAAGCAAAAAGCAGAAATTGTTTTTGAATTGACTCTATTCGGTCGGAATGAACTTGATAGCGCGGGTGCCAAACAACAGATCCATATTCCAGTATTGGCCTCACTAACGTTGTGAATAGAGCCTTCGTAATGTATGGGTCATTGAATTCTTTTGACCATCGTTTTACAAATGCAAAAACACCCTTGGCTTTGTTAACTGTAACATTAATGTGAAGATTAAAATTAAGTTTCGGATCCATTGTAATTCCAAGATCAACAAAGTTAAACACTTGTTCGAGGTTATGGTTACATATGTCATAAGAAGCCGGTTGAAGTGCCCTTCGAGAAAAGCACATTACCTTACATTTTTTAAGGTTTAGCGGCATGTTATTTACTTCACACCAGTTAGTCATGCTATTTAAATCCGCCTGTAGTAAGGACCTTTCCTCAACAGAATGATACGATCTAAAAAGTTTTACATCATCAGCATACAATAAAATTTTTGAATAGTTAATTACAGAAGGTATGTCATTTATAAAAAGTAAAAACAGAATCGGACCAAGGTGACTTCCTTGCGGGACCCCTGAAGATACATGAATAATGTTTGAGGAACTATTTTTAAAAAGAACTCGTTGTGTTCTGTCCATGAGGTAAGAAGATATCCAATGAAGGAGATTAGGTTGAAAACCAAGGAGATCGAGTTTATGAATCAGTAAAGCGTGACTTACTCTGTCGAATGCTTTACTAAAATCGGTGTATATAACATCAGTGTGCATAAATTCCCTGAATCCATTTGAAACATGAGTTGTGAACTCGAGCAAGTTTGTAACGGTAGATTTACCCTTAGAGAACCCGTGTTGAGTGCTAGAAATTGTAGAGGATAATGAATGCGTTAAATGGTCAACAACGATTGCCTCAAATAGTTTAGGAATAGCAGAAATCTTAGCTATACCGCGATAATTTTCTATAGAGGACCTACTCCCGGTCTTATGAAGGGGTAAAATGAATGATTCTTTCCAAGCTGAAGGGAAAACCCCAAGCCTAAGAGAAAGATTAAATAAATTAGTTAAGGGCTCATAAATATGTTTAGCACAGTTTTTGAGGAACCACGTCGGGATCAAATCGGGGCCAGCCTTAAAAGATTCTTTTAAGTTACTCAAACAATAAAATACTTCCTCAGAAGATATTTGCGGAATAAAAGCAGAGGTTAAGGGACAAAGTTTATATGGATAAGGTTTGCTCAGAGGCAAAGTAATGGAGTAATTTGACCTGAAGAATTTGGCAAACATGTTGGAAATTGATTGGGAGTCACAAGACACGGTATTTTGATATTTCATGGCAGACGGAAAACCAGTCACTCTGCGTTTTGAGTTAACGAAATCATAAAATGATGCAGGGTTTGTTATTAAATTCCTTTTAACTTTGCACAAATAAGATCTGTAGCATTTTTTATTTAATTCAAAGTAAGCGTGTCGGAGAACTGAGTATTTAACATAGTTAGTGTGCAAACCAGTTATTTTGTACAGTTTAAAAGATCGCGACTTTTTATTTTTTAAATTTCTTAGTTCTTTTGTAAACCAAGGTTGTGATTGCTCCTTTTGTACGCAAACCCGTTTAGGTACAAACTTTTGAAATAAACTATATATAGTATTATTAAAATGCTGGACACAACGTTCAACATCATCTTTATACGTCGGCCAAGATAATTTTGACAATTCTCGATCTAATTTCTTGAAATTGGCTTTCGCGAAAATAAAACGAGCGTTTGAGCTACTTGATTTATCGACATTATTTCCAAAATCCCCTATAACCTCGTAATTTAACTCAATCGCAGGGTGATAAGAGTCCTCTGGAATAACCAAGGGTTCGCACCTCTTCATAGATGATTTAGATATATCATCAACAAAAACAAGGTCTAGAATGTTTCCAAAATGGTTTGGAGTTAAATTAATCTGATTTAGACAGAGCTCAGCCATATCTTCTAAGAACACATTGTATCTATCCCTTGATGAAATTGGAACGATAAAGTCGTCCATGAAAGTCCATGATATGCCTGGCATATTGAAGTCACCAAGTACAATGATCGAGTCATGTGCAGTAATCATTGAACTTAAGGATGTAAGTAACGCAATATGTTGAGAATATACCGATAAGTCAGAATTAGGAGGGATGTAGCAAACAGCTAAATAAAAGAAACCATTTCCAACCATAACTCGTATTGCTTTAAATTCGATTGACTCGATGAGGGGGATATTAACATCTTCGGATGGTATAGAAGAATGAACTGCAAAAAGAACACCCCCACCGATTCTGTCCTTACGGTCATTTCTATAAATTTGATAATGATTAGGAAGGATCTCTGAATTAAAAATATGTGGTTTAAGCCAAGTTTCAGTAAAGCAAATTACGTTATAGTCACAGTCTAAGCCTTTTAAATATAAATCGTTCAATTTAGTATTTAAACCTCTAACGTTTTGGTAGAAAATACTTAAAGTAGAATTTAAAATTAGTTTTTTGGCTCAGTGTCACGATTAGGAATTGAAGCTAAGTTATTTATTTTATTTTTATTTTTATGTGGCTTGTATTCAAATTCGCGAACAAATGCCCCGGTAGGCCAAAAAGAATTGTTAAGCAAAGAATCAAAAACTTCAGGTGCCACATCAATTTTAAAAGATGATACGTTACGTTCATATTTAAAGTTAAATTTTCGGATTGCTAAGTTACAAGTCTTAATTTTCGATGAAATGTAAAACTCTATATCATCAGAAGAAGTTTCCCTAGCAAATCTTGAAACAAAAATGGACTTTCTCAAAGGAACCACAACCAGCTTCTTTGTAGAGCAGTTAGTCTCATCTAAAGGTGCTACAGTTTTTGAAACAATAGAAGCAGATTGGGAAGGTGGAAGCAAATGAGGTGGAGATGAACCCACATCAGGTGAAGATACCTGTAAGTTAGCCTGATCTGCATTGCTTTTATTAGAGGAAGAAGCTCGAGTGCAGATAGCCCTTGACGAAGTTGATGAAGACGTACCCTGAGGCGGTGGGACAGGGGACAGAAGATTAATTAGCTCAATTTGTTGGGGTTTGGGCACTACATTCTTTTGAGGTACTATAAGAGGAGCGACAATACTTTCCTTGGGCGGGCTGTGGGTACGTTTGCGTTTGGTCTCTCTTACAGGTTGCAAAGTTTGATTATCTAGGCACTTAAATGATTTAAACACGTTTTCATAAAGTTTAAATTTTTCATTAAGTGCCCGAAAGTCTTTGCCCATTTCGAAAAATCCATTTCTGGTTTCTCTAAAAAATCGGAAAAGTTCAACCTCAGTTGATCTGCATTTCAAACAAGACCAACGAATACCTTTTCCTTCTTCTATTAAGTCCAGGACTCTACCAAACAGTCCGGCACATTTTATATGAGCAATCCCATCGCACAACCAGCATGCAACAGAGCGTTGCTCATTATCGGTTTTTTTAATTTTGCAGTTGTCAAAAATGCAAGACATAATTTAACACAACTAAGTAAAAACTAATATCAAAAAAAAAACAAATACTCGTATTGTATTAATAAAATAAAGGAGAAAGCAGTTTGAAAGGTAATGCAAGTTTTTTAATGGTTTGAGAGCTATTAATGTAACGAACAGTTTTAGATGCACAGTATTTGACACGTAAAAAACTAAACGCAAACAGCTGTTTCAGGAATGACAATCAAGGAAGAGAAAAGAAAATGCGCGCAATACAAATACAAAGTCTAAAGCAAATAAGAAGCAATAACAATGTAAATAAGAAACAATAACAATGCAAAGCAACTAATGACTCGGCAATTGAAAAACTAAATTAAATTGCAATAAAATCAATGCAAATATGCTTAACAGATGTTATACTTAGCTTTAAATGCGCACAGATGAATCTCCAAATATTTTATCACTAAATTATTTAATTATATTAAATAAGTAAACAAATTTTAAAAAGAAAAAAATATCACAACAAAACACAACTTAACAGCTTGACGTTTGCGTACACATATGTTGTAAAAATGAACTCATGTTCGACTATGTCATAGTTAAGTCACCAATAATGCTTGTAGGCTGCTAAATATATTACGGAGTACGGTATTTTTCTTTCAAGTTAAAATGTCACTTCTTATAAATACGATAGTTGCTTATTTGTGTATAGTAAACACTTTTTTGTGTATGTACATAACTTTTAACTATACGTGTTTCTGAATGTGTCAGTTTCTGATTTATATCTTAAGTTATAAACACCCAACCTCAAACAATATATATATATTTTTGAATTCTAGAAACTAAGACCCATCGATTGGTACCAAATTTATTTATATAGAATCAACGGTTTGATTGCTATCTGACCAAGCCTTTTATTTTTGACAAAAAAAATATTTGGCTTGGTTTAACTGTTATTATCTGACTGAAAAAATAAAAGTCAATTTTTTACTGGAATTTTGTAACAAAAGATTTTACAGTCAGAAATAAACTGTTTCTAAGCGACTTTTATTTTAAAAGTCATAACTGTTAGGGTCCTTGATTTTAATGCATTTTGGTGATGCATTGACTTTATATGCGATTCAATATCTGATTTGCCACCGTGAGCAATATTGAAGTATTTTGTGCAGACATCGCATCGCACATCACTATCACCTATTGTTTTTTTAATAAATAAATATTTTTCTTTTAAGTTTTCGTTGAAAACATTCACTCCACGCTTTCTTGACATGTTGCACTTTTTCATTTGAGCTAGTGATGGGGAAGTCATCGATATTTTCGATAAAATAAAGAAACAAAGCTTTCAAAATTTAACGTTACAAATAGTGCTACCAGAGAACTTATAAGAAATGAGAAGGAGCAAAATGACTCCGGCTTTTACTGTGAATAAAATTTGCGATTCTACTCGGGGGAACATACCTCAGCTCGGAGGTACACACCACGAGCAGACTCGCAGCCACCACAAGTCGGGGGTACACACCACAAAAACTTGCAGCCACAGCGGCTGCAAAGACTATTTCCACCATAGCTCGAGGGTACATACCATAGCGAAAATGAGAAAAATATAAATTACGCAAATGTGCAGCGGGGTGCTTGCGGAGGCAGGCGGCTGCATATGATCGACGAAGACGAAAGTCAAAAAAGAATTAAAGTTGGCAGCGAAAGCAACGGTAAATGCTGCAACATATACGAATAATGAGAGGAATAGAAGCAAATTGCCAATTCGGCACAAAAATTGCGAAGAATGTACGATTTTATTTTTCAGCAAATATGAATGAAGTACCAATATATAAATGAAAATGAGAATTATGTTATTTAAATATACTTAAGAAATAGAAGCTTATGTTCATAATAAGATGTTGCATTTGCGCACAACTGGCTATTTTTATTCGTTCTAAATTGCCGTCGGTTTATATACATATGTATGTATGTATGTATGTACATACATGCATACATGCAAGTGAATTACCATTTTACTTCCAGCACACAAAATCTAATTTAAAATATAATGTCTTCATATATGTACATATGTATGTACTTTATGTATTTTTGTATTTACATATGAACATATACATATGTACATATATGTACTTATGGATATACAAGTAGAATCTCAATAGCTTCATTTGCCGTCGGTAAATTATATCTGTAATAATAAGTCATATGACATAAACCTATATGAGAGAATGAACATTTGTATGTATTTATAATGATTTAGATACTATAAATGCATAAGCACGCTTGCAGACAAAATATTCAACTTATTTGCACACTTGACTACTCCATCATTCCTTTCCTCATATCACTTCAGACGTCCCGCAAGCCAATAAACTGCGACGATTGGTAAATATGCTGAAAATCAGAATTTTGATGTCCACATGAAATTTGACAACATTGTCCAACAGGCAACAGAAATCTTTATTTTTACTTTATTTTTCACTTTATTTAATGAACAAAATATCAATTGATGAAGAAAGTAGGTATACTCATAAACGATCAGACCAGCGCAACCTGTAACAATTACACCAAAGCACACATTTGTTAATACCCGATAAAAAACGACGTTATGCAATTCAGTGTCCATATTGCGAAATTCTGCAGACTTCTTGCGCATACATATGTACATATAAGCAGAGAACTTATAAGTTCTCTGATATAAGTAAGTGTATTGCAATTAAATAATTGTTAAAATAATTTTCGCAATATGAAGAAAATTTAAAAATTAAGATTTATAGTTTTTTGAAAATATAGAAGAAAAAAAAAGTAAATAAAAAAAACTTATATAAATTCCCCGATCATCCGGTTTGAACTCGAGAACAAACAAAATCAACGTACAAGACGCTGACTATGCTACACCACGGACCACGTCGCATATTTTTTATAATGCTTCTAAACAGCTACTTGAGCGGTTTCGTTAAGATACAAAATTTTCAGCGCAAGGAAAAATAATTACATATGAACACGTTTGCACATAATGTATGTGAGTATCTTCCCTTTTCGCTGCTATACAAGCACAAGAAAACTAGCAATTCAGTCTATTTGAAGCAAAATTAGTAAATTAAACGCATTTTTAATTCTTTAAATACATATGTATATGATAATTTATTTTTATAAATTTGTAATACAATATTATGGCTATACATATAACAATATATCTGAAACGAGAGAAAAATAAAATATTCTGAAACAAGAGAAAAATAAAATATTCTGAAATTAGTTTAATTGTAGATTTATGTATAGTAGGTACTAAGTAAAAACTTAACAATTGGACACGATTTACGAATTCGCCCCCGATTTATGGCGAATTCTCTCACGATTTTAACCAGCATTGGTAAAAATCATTCGTTATTCACCTGTTTTTTAAAACACGATTTGAAAAATCGTTTGTCATCAACTGTTTTAAAAAAATCTAGGCTCACGTGTCAAAATATATAAATTACCTTGAATAAAAATAAGCTTTAGAATATAGATAAATATTTACATACGTACATATATAAAAATTATTTATACTACATACATATGTACATACACACATACATACTATCTTATAAGTTCTCTGGTTTAACCCTTCGGCGACTCATCATACCGCCACCCTTGAACTATCTTGATATGTTCAATTAAATGACAAAAAATTTTGAAGTTAAGTACAAAGTTAAATAGAAAAATAGATATTTCAACGTACATAAATATCTTAAATTATGTACATCAGTTTTCTTCGGAAAATACGGCCACTTTTGTTGGTAGAAGACACAGCTTTGATATTGGTCGAGTGAGTTCTCCGTTTGTTGTTTTTAGCGTAACGACTCTTACGCGTCCATCTGCGCCAGGATGACATTTAATTATTTTCGCGAGCGTCCACTTAGTGGGCGGAGACGACTCATGGTACACAGCTACCACGTCACCTTCTTGGAAATTTTTGGATAGACGAAACCACTTCGAAAGCACGTCGTTGCAAACTAACGAGGTATTCGTCTCTCCAACGTTGCCAAAAATGTTGTCGTATAGTAGAGACCAATTGCCACCTTTGTTGTAGGGTTCCAGAAAACCCTTGACCCTCAGGTTCTGGAATTGCCCTCAACGGTTCGCCCACAAGAAAGTGGCCAGGCGTAAAAATAGATAAGTCGTTTGCATCAGTCGAAATATCGCATAGTGGGCGGGAATTAACACAAGCCTCCACCTCCGTTAGCAACGTACTAAATTCCTCGTAGCTTAAAAGAGTTTCACCGAGGGAGCGTTTCAGCGTTATTCCAATCTCCCAGTCCCCTCCCATGTGAGGTGCAGACGGTGGGTTGAATCGCCACTCAATGGCGGAATCTGCGAAAAAAAACTGAAGCTCGGGATGTTGCATGCACTCTTCATATTTTTTACGAAGTACTTTTTCTGCCCCAACGAAATTCGTTCCGTTGTCCGAAAACATGACCTTGCAATAGCCTCTGCGGTTGATAAATCTTTTAAAGGCATTTAAAAACGAAGAGCTTGAAAGATCGCCAACGAATTCGAGATGCATTGCGCCTGTGCACATGCAGATAAATGAAGATATATAGCCCTTTACGGATTTTGCTCCTCTTCCGTGTGTAAACTTGAACATATACGGACCAGCGAAGTCTACGGCGGTATGAGTGAAGCAGCGAGCATACGTAACCCGAGACGAAGGGAGGTCACCCATTGATTGCGTTGCAAACCTTCTATTCAAGGCGGTACATTTAACACATTTTCGATAGACGTTACGAATTAAGTTGCGGGCACCAATAACCCAATAGCGGCGTTGCAAGACTACTTGCATGATACGAGGGCCGGCGTGTAACGTGTAGTGATGTATGTCGGATACAATCAGCTTCGAGAGTGGCCTGTCTTTTGGCAATATAATAGGGTGTCTCACATCAATAGCCACGTCAGCGGATTTCAAACGACCTCCAACACGAAGTATCCCAAACGAATCGAGAATAGGTTGTATGCGTAGTAAGCTACTGCGCAATGGAATCTGCCTTTTTTCCTTGCAATGACGTATTTCATTAACAAAATAGAAATTTTGCGTGTACTTAATTAATCTGCGTTCTGCGTCGACCAGTTCCTGATAGTTAGGAATGCCGATTTTCTTGCTAGTAGTGTCAAGCGAGCTAGAGCGGGTGTTGTGTATAAATCTTAAAACATAAGCGATGATTCTTCGTAATTTAGAGTAGGACGGTGCTATGCGTCATTTCTGTTTGTTGCTTCCAGAACTGGTCTTCTCCGCGCAGAAAATCCGGTCCAGACCACCAAAGCTCATGGTGTAAAAGTTGTCCTGGAGATATACCTCTGGACGCGCAGTCCGCAGGATTTCTTTCAGACCGTACGTGATTCCAGCACTCGGGGGGCAGGACTTCGTGGATATAAGCGACACGATTTGCGACGAAGGTTTCCCATTTGTTAGGATGTGCCTGCAACCACGCCAGCGCAATCGTAGAGTCTGTCCATGCAACCAGTGGATGTCGAAAATCATTCCAACTTTGCATTACGCTTTTGACTAGCTTTGCAGCAGTATGTGCAGCGCACAACTCGAGACGCGGTAATGTGGTTGTTTTTATGGGAGCGACTTTAGCCTTAGATGAAACTAAGCCGATCGTGATGCGACCATCCTTATGCACAGTGCGTGCATATATGACTGCAGCGTAGGCGCACTCAGAAGCGTTGGCGAAAACGTGCAACTCTGTAAATGAGCCAACCGTCCCAGTTCCGACCCAACGGCTAACCTTAATTTCCGATAAATGTTGTAATTGCGAGCGATGATCAAGCCACATTTTAGCGATGGTATCTGGCACCAGATCATCCCACCCGATGCTGGCGCGCCAGATGTCCTGAAACCACATTTTTGATTTTATTGTTGCGGGGGAAAGTAAACTTAACGGGTCAAAAAGTCTGCTTGCATCGGCCAAAAAGGATCTCTTAGTTAAGACGCGAGGAGGTTCTTCTAGATTTATAGCAAATGTGAAACAGTCCCTTTCCATATTCCAAATCAATCCCAGAGCGTGTACATTATTGCTGTCTACGGTATAGTGCGCTATGTCCTCGGATTCGCTAGCTATAGCCTCATTTAGCTCTACGCAGTTTGACGCCCATTTCCGTAACTCGAACCCACCTTCCCGCAGAATATCGGACACATTTCGCTGCAACTTTTTGATTTCAGACTCGCTAGACGCGCCGGTGAGAAGGTCGTCCATATAAAAGTCCGTAAGTATTACATTTACCGATTTCTGGCAATGATTGGGGGATTGTTTCGCGGTTTGTTGCATAGATTTTACTGCCAAATGCGATGCGGACGCAACACCGTAGGTTACGCGCAACATTCGATAGTCGGTTATAGGTAGAGATGTGTTAGAACGCCAAACGATGCGTTGTAGATCGACGTGTATGTCAGAAACACAAACTTGCCGATACATTTTTGCAACGTCAGCAGTTACAGCGTATTTATGTGTGCGGAAGCGCAACAGTATTGAGTACAAGTCTTGTTGCAATTGAGGACCCACACATAGAGCATCGTTGAGCGACGCTCCCGTCGTGGTTTTTGCAGACGCGTTGAACACAACTCTCAATTTCGTCGTAACACTCGACTCCTTTACAACTGCGTGGTGTGGCATGTAATAAGCATCTTTATTCGCGTGGGGCGCAACCTCCATATGGCCCATTTCAAGCAGTTCCTGCATGAACTCGTTATAGCGATTAAACAGATCGTGATCATTGGCAAATCTGCGCTCCATGCGTAAGAGATTTCGTATGGCGAGATTCCTTGACTCACCTAACGACACGTCGACTTTGAGTGGTAACTCCACTACAAAGCGTCCGTCAGACTTTCTAGTATGCGTTGCTTCAAAATGTTCCTCACAGTAGCGTTCTTCGTGGGTAAGATATCGTGTTTGCGGAGCTTCTTCAAGTTCCCACAGTTTTGCCAATGCTCTGTCTAGTTGCACGTCACAGTGCAGCGATTGTCTTTTAATAGCGGATGAGGCAGAAATGTCTATATTACCCCACAACGTCCAGCCGAAAACGGTCCTCTGAATCATTGGTGAACCAGGTGGTCCCTTACGTAGATCAGCAAAAATTAGACGATCCATGAAGTCCATGCCCACCAGGATGTCGACACGACCGGGTTCCTTAAAATAAGGATCAGCTAAGAATAGCCCCTTGATGTGAGACCACTCAGGCACATTTAACTTCTGTGAAGGCAAATCTCCCGTGATCTTATGCAGAATTAATGCATCAATGGCGTAGCATTCACCCAAATGCCGCGATGAAAGTAGTAACGATGTTTCGCCCATGCAACGACCACCCTGAGACGAACCAATTCCTGACACAGATGTAGACGAGGATATGCGAGGTAAACCCAGACGTTGCACGCACGCCTCAGTTATGAACGTGGCATGGGAGCCTGATTTAAATCTAAGCTACGAAATTTTTCACAAGAATAAATCTTATGAGTTGCGTTACAATACGTACAACGCGTTTGATCAGAGGTGGCATGAAAAACCTTTGCTGATTTTCCGACTGGCTTATGCGTGACTGGCTTACTCGTCGATGATTGATTTACCGGCGTTGACAACATTGCTAACGAGCGGCATCTTATTTCCAGGAACGAAGAAAGTTGTTCGAAGGTCGGGGGTTGGTCGTTGACCAGCGACAACTCCCACTGTTTACGTGTTTCGAAGGCAAGCTTTGCTACAATTTCGTGGACAAGCCAGTCGTCCCAAAACTCGACTGGGCGCCCTAAAGCCTTCAGCTCCCTAATGTGTTGCTGAAAAGCATTCAGCACGTTCTTGATGGAATCAGCCGAGTCGTTCGTCGCCTTTCGAATATCTGCTATTGCCCGAAGGTGAGCTTCGACAATGACTCGCATAACTTGATAACGCGACTGAAGCAACTCCCATGCCTCCGTATAGTTGGCATCGCAAATTTTAAAGCCGCTGATAATGCTAAGAGCTTCCCCCTTTAAACAGCTACGCAAGTAGTGTAGCTTTTGCCCACCAGACAACGAAGCATTAGTATCGACGAGCGTACAAAAAGCGTCGTAAAAAGTGACCCACTCAGTGGAATCGCCCGAAAATGATGGTAGATCCATTCTCGGCAGTTTAATTGCTGCGGACACAGTGGCTTGGGATTGTGCGGGACTGGAGACTGATTCAGCCCTACACTTCCGTACGCGATTGAATACGGATAGAGCTGTAGTGTACCAAGACTCAGCCTGGATGCGCGCGTTCTGTTCTAAGTCGAAGTTCTCTGCACCACAAGAAGTCTCGACTGCATCCTGTGCTTCATTAAAGCGTATCCACTGTTCGTTTAACAGTTGGAGGTAGCTTTCGACATTATCAATGTCTAAAATAAATGTTGCGTCGTTGCTTTTGGTCATGTACCTTTTTATAGCACCTAATGCGGAGTCGCGTGTCTTGACAAACGCTGACATTTTGATGTATAGATTAAATGGCCAAAAAATTAAATAGTTTTGCGGAGGGTTAATTAACAACGCAGATATTTATTAGAAACCTTTATTTATAATATAAAGCAGCAATTGTGGCTGAATTGTACTTCAAATGCAATTTTTGTATGAATGTATTTGGCGCAGGACCATGCGGTGATAGTTAACGCAAGAAATTTTAGGTTATACTTGCGGTTTGATGTGTTTTGTATGTATGTGCGGTGGAGCGATCCGGCTCGTAGGACCAATAAATGGTGTGGCGGATTACTTCTGTGCGATGCGGGTGAAACTTGATGCGGGTTGATCCTTTGAGGATGTGGACTGTATGCGGGTTTTCCAATTCGAACAAATATAACACGTTGCCTTTTTATTCTAATATGCAACAACTGATTTCATTTAATTTATTAACTTTCAATTGTACGAGAGTTAGGCGCGTGCGGTAAGAAAAAACTATCAACGAACTAGACGTGGGCAAGTGTTTGCAATTACAAACGTCAAAAATGTAGCGAGTGATTGACCACTTGCATTCAATCATGAGTTTAACCCTTCGGCGACTCATCAGCTGGATTAAGTGTTAAAAGAGAAAGGAGATTATGCTGAGAAAGAGAATGCATTTTTGCCGACAAAAAATATAATAAAATAAGTTTAATCGATACTACCTTGACACCACCCCTAAACCACTCAAAAAATACATTTCTAATGAAATTAAATACTTAAATATTGGCACAATCGCTTTGAACGCTTATTTTAATAACGTAAGTTTTGTTAACTTGTCTAGACAAATAGTAGACGAAAGAGGGAATTTAGAACGCAGACAAATTTTTGATTGCTACAAATGTCAATACGGGGCACATAAATAAATAAAATTGATAGGTTATGCGCGAATAGAAATTTTACCGTTTTACTTAAATGTAAACAAAAACCATACAAAGTAAAAGTGGTGGCATAATTGCCGAACAAACATTTGTCTTAACGTTCAAAATAAATTGCAGTTTTTTTAAATAGAATTTTCGCTTGTTTTCAAATTGAAAAATATGAAACTATCAACTTCTTTTCAGCATAACCATGATTCAATTATGGTTGGTTGGTTAGTTGGTTGAAGCGTTGCCTAGTCCTTTAGTGACAAGGGCCCAATTAGCGCTGGAAGCTCCATTTTGCTACGCTATTTTCATGGAACCTCTGGTATGTCCTACGGTCTTTAATTTTCGAACCACTTTGATTTGTGGATGAAGCTATTTAAACAGGTTATATTACACTTAGAGATCTCCTTTAGCCCTCTTGGGATAAACCCAAGTGTTTCTTGTCGAAGGCGTGCCAGAGCTGGGCACTCACACAGATAGTGAAAAATGGTTTCTCTGCTGTCTGCGTGTTTACAGCTCCTGCAGTAGTTATTGAATGGAAGGCCAATCTTAGCCGCATGCTCACCATACGGCCAATGGCCCGTGATTGTAGCTGTTAGGCGGAATATTTCTTTTCTTGATCTATTAAGGAGGTCTACCGTTTTTGGTCGATCATAGGTAGGCCAAATTTCTCTCGCGATTTTGCACGTCGTTAACCTACCCCATCTCAATCCTGTTTTTCGCACAAACTTCAAATGTAGTTCTCTCTTGATGACTCCCAGCGGGCAGCGTATTGCTTCCGCCTCAGATTCCTCAAGAAAGGCGCCGACTCGGGCCAGCCCGTCTGCCCTCTCGTTACCGTATATGTTCCTATGGCCAGGAACCCAAACGAGAGAAATGTCAACCGACTCAGCCGCTGAGCTTAACGCACACTTGCAGTCATGGACTATTCTGGAATTGGTTCTCGGTGATTCCAGTGCCAAGAGAGCTGCTTGACTATCTGAGAAGATGTATGCTTTCCGTACCCCTTCGCTTCTATCTTTCAGTACCTGACAGGCCCTCTCAATTCCCATCACTTCTGCCTGGACGATACTGGCAAAGTTAGGTAGACGGAACGAGAGCGACACATCCAGCTTCTCTGAGAACACCCCAGCACCCACACCGCAGTTCATTTTTGACCCGTCCGTGTAGAGAGAGGTGGTGTTCTCGTCCGGCAGCCTGCCCCTGCTCCAGTCCCGCCTAGGTGGAAAGACTACCTGGAAGCTTTTCCTAAAGTCCAGCGAAGGAGGTAGATAATCTGATTGTTCGTTTGCTCCCAAGAGCCCATCGAGAACTCTGCTGTGACCGTACTGCTTTGGCCTCCAGCATCCTGACTCTTGGAGTCTGATTGCAGAGTTCGCCGCAGTTTCTTTTATTTGGAGCTCAATTGCCAGCTGATGTAGGATCGCATTAAGTGCGTCCTTGGGACATGATCTAATAGCCCCTGTTACACTCGCGCAAGCTGCACGTTGTATGCTTCTTAGCTTCTTGATATTATATTGCCTGTCTAGTGCTGGCCTCCACACCAGTACTCCGTAGGTAAGTATCGGCCTTATGATGGCCGTGTACAACCACAGGACAAGCTTTGGTTTAATCCCCAGTTTTTACTAATGATTCGTTTGCTGGAGTAATAGGCTATGAATGCTTTCTCAACACGCCTCTCAACGCTTCTCTTCCAGCTAAGTTTCGGGTCCAACGTGATACCCAAGTACTTTGCTTCAGAGGATAGAGTCAGAGGAGTTCCGTTAAGAGAAGGAAGTTTAAACCGTGCTATTTTAGTTCTTTTAGTGAACAGCATTAGCTCTGTCTTATCGGCGTTGATACCCAGCCCGCTTTGTGAGGCCCATTTTTGGAGTCTTCGCAGAGCTGCCTCGAGAATTTCGCTTATCGTGGAGGGAAAAAGACCAGATACTGCCGCTACGACGTCGTCTGCGTATGCAACTACTTTTACTCCATCGCTTTTGAGCTTCAGTAGAATATCGTTCATAGCCACTACCCAAAGTAATGGGGACATAACCCCCCCTTGCGGGGTGCCTCTGTTCGCATAGCGGGAGAGTGTTGATGAACCACTGGTTGCTATAATATGTCTGTTCCTGAGCATCTGCTCAGTCCATCCGCAGATGTGGGTAGATACCCCCATCATTCGTAGTGATTGAGTGATTGACTCGACCTTTATATTGCTAAAAGCCCCCTCTATATCTAGGAAGGCAGCTAGAGTAAATTCTTTGAAGTTGACTGATTTTTCTATGGTGCCCACCACTTCGTGTAGAGCAGTTTCTGTTGATCTGCCCTTAATATACGCATGTTGGGCTGTCGATAGCTTTGATCCTTGTATGATGGATCTGATATGTATGTCCAGCAATCTCTCTAGTGCTTTAAGCAGAAAAGATGTTAGACTTATTGGCCTAAAGTCTCTTGCTTCATCTTGGGATCTTCTACCTGTCTTCGGAATGAAAACAACTTTGACTCTTTTCCAGCATTGTGGAACATGTGATAGTCGAATGCTGGCTTTATAGACCTGATCCAGCCATATGATCAAGGGTTCCCCAAGCTTTTGTAGCATTATTGGTAAGATCCCATCTGGACCGGGGGATTTGTAGGGTTGAAAATTGTTTATTGCGAACTTTATTTTAGTTATGTCTATAACAGTTTCCAGTTCCACCTCGGAGGGTTTCGGAAGATCGGTTTGAGTCCATATCGTTGGTCTCTGGCCGCACCCCGGAAAGTGGGTGTTAGTAAGGGCTTCCAATGAATCCCTGGCATTATCTGTCCACACTCCATCGTGCTTCCTGAGAAAGCTTGGATTTGAGTGCTCTTTTGACAGAATTTTGCTCAGTTTGGCGGACTCCCTGCATGTTTCTACAGATGAGCAGAATGACCGCCAGGATTCTGACTTGGCTTTCCTTACTGCTTTCTTGTATTGTTTCAATGAGTCCTTGTATGGCTGCCATTCTTTTGACCTGTAGCTATCGTTGAATGTTTTCCTGACTTTATCTCTGAGTTCCCTAAGTCCTCCAGACCACCAAGGTGGAGATTTTTCCTTACGGGTACTAAAAGGGGTGGACTTCTTAAAGGCTATTTCGATAGATTTCTCCATCCTACCAACTGTTTCGTCTAGTTCGCTTGCCGTTATAATCTTTTTGATTTTACCGCTTCCTAAACTTTTCGACGTGATATTATTGAATTTAGCCCAATTCGTTCTTCGAGGTTTTCGAAATGGAGATGGGGTGCAGGATTCACCGCGTATGCTGAAGAGTATCAAACAGTGATCTGACATCGATGCTCTGTCTGACACCTTCCAGTCATCTACGATTACACCATCTGACGATAGCGTTATATCCAACACCTCTTCCTATCCCGAGAACCTTTCTGAACTGGGAAAGATGAAGGTAGGTTTCCTGCCCTTGTTACAAATACAGAGATTGGTATTTAGTATAAAGTGGAGGAGAGACTCACCTCTTTCGTTTGTTTCGGAGCTGCCCCATATAGTGCTGCGCGCGTTAGCGTCGCTTCCTATTATGATGTTCGTCTGGTTTTGGTTTTGTGCGATGAAGCGCTTCAGTTCGTCTGGAGGAGCATCCCTGTCATGTGCCATGTAGGCAGACACCAGATGTAGGTTCCGATGCTTCCCGGACTCTATCTTCACCACTGTTAAATCTGCTGTGCTGTAATTTGAACAGAGAAAAGCATTTAAATCTTTTTTGATTAGAATACACGCCCTGGGTTTACCTGTGTTACCACTATAGAGGAGGTTATGTGTTCTGCTGGTTAGGCCTAGAATCTGCAGGTCTTTTACCCACGGTTCCTGGATGAGGCCGACATCGATGTTTTCCTCACCGAGCAAGATTGACAGATTATCTGTCACACATTTAGAGTGCTGCAGATTAATCTGCACGCATTTTATCTTGCCCGGGGTCATCATCCGTGATTGCGACGTCTCGCAGCAACTGGCTTGCGTCGTCGACCTCTTCAGTATCGTCTTCGTCAGGAGCCTTGTCGCCTCGAAAGATCTTCATCTTGGCCAAACAGATCCCAAAGCGGATTTTGTTGTCCGCTTTGGCGAGGGCCTCCAGCGATTCCTCGCAGATGGCCAAGAGTAGGGGACGGCTTGCCTTATTTGGCTGCTCAACTTTAATAAGTTGCCAATCCGAAATTGCTGGTATGTGCCCGTTGTGAATCTTCAGGCAGCCCACCAGCTTCTCGCCCGATTGCTACCTGCAGGCCATCTTTGGCTACATCGGCATAGTTGCGATGGGATGTGTCTGAGCGCGCAGGAATCGCCTTTTTAGGCTTCTTCGCGTCATTCCCATTGCCGCTTTCGTTCGTTGAACGGTTTCTCTTCTGAGATCCCGTATTCTTAGGCTGGCTGGGTGGGCACGAAGGAATAGATAGCTTCTCTTTCAAGAAGTTCTCGTATTCCTCTATCACCTGCTTATAGTGCTCAACCCCCTTCGACTCAATAGAACCGGAGGCGGTACCAGTGTTGGACAGTTTGTCCATCATATATTCCGCCCTTTGGTATCTACTTTCACGAATTTGGTTGAGCGACTTTTTCTGTTTCTTTCTTACACCACCCTTTTTGGCAGGGTCATCCTCTTCTCCGGCCACCGGTGTACTGTGAATGGTAGGTCCGGCAGCTTTCGAAGTAGATGGTTTTTCATCTGGAGGGCTACTTTGGGTGGTAGCGTTTTCGGGTGTGATCTTGGCTTGTGCATTTGGCTTACTTTGGGTGGTAACGCCTGATGCACTTTTTATCGTCTCCTGACTGGAGGCGAGCAGGGTGTCCTCATCGGACTCCGTGATGATGCATCCCGGATTCCGATAAGGGAGGGTCGTCGCTGTCGTTTGTCCGTTGTTCGTTACCGTTGTCGTCGTCGTTGTTTCGTCAGTTGATGTTTGTGTTGGATTTTTATAGTTGTTTTCATTGTTCATTGTTGGTCCCACGAGTAGGCACGGAAAGGGTTAGTCACTCGTCCGCAGAGCCGGCATGCATAGAGAAGGCGCTTGTACACTCCGACCTTGCCCGGGCATCGGAGGGGACCGTTCGAGGCCAGCTATTCGATATCCACCCGCTGACCATTCATCTCTCGGCACGGGTACCTCAACACCTTAGCTTAGGGTGGTGCTGATGCGGCTATCTCCACATTCCTCCCAGACCCGTAGGGACAAAGGTTTTCTCTGCCCCTACATGGCTGCAAGGAATATGAAGCTTTCCTCTTAGTTCATCCCGGTCTGAAAGCTCTCAGCGGGGAACTCTCAGAACGGCATTTAAGCCCCTTCGCCGCGGCAAGGCGACCAGCAAAGAAGGATACTCAATTATAAAAGACCTTCCTAAATTCAAACTTACAAGGCAGTCGGAAAACTTAAATGTCAATAAGTATCCAACCTTTTATGATTCAATTATAAAAGGTTGGATACTTATTGACGTTTAAGTTTTCCGACTGCCTTGTAAGGTTGAATTTAGGAAGGTCTGATAAAGGGGAAAATATATTATCCCTTTTCGCGCAAATGTAGTAGAAAAGTAGGTAACTAGTAGCGAAATGCGGTTTGTACATAGAATAAAACATATTTGCAGAAATTTGATATATCAATTTAATATAATAAATATAACCGAATATTCTACCACACATGTATGTATATAGATAGCACCTTAATACAAACAAACTATATAAACAAAAAACGCAAGTGTGATTTAGAAGCAAATATCTTTTACACATTTTGTTAACAAAAACAATGTGATTTTAACCTTTTTTAAGTTTTTACATGCAGAAAGTAGAACTATCACATTTGGAAAAATGTTGATAATAAATTTTTCTTTAATTCAATATCAATTTCGCAACCAAAGTAAGAGGTATCTTTTAAAAGCCCAGTAACCAGGATTGTATACATATTTTATTACAATTTCAAACTTTTTTAAAAAATATAATTACCATTTTTGTAGATCATAAAATTGTAAGATTCAATCACTAAAAATGTAACATTAGTTGTTCGAAAAAATTTTTGTTTTATATGGAAAACACCACACAATACCTTCGTCAACAAATTAACGGAACTTTTATTGATATATGTACATCTGTTAGAAATCAAGTAAAAACGTTAGTCAAAACTGGTCAAAATACTAATAAATGTTCTTCTGTTCGATATTTTAACTGTATAATTTTATGGTTGTTAATATTTAAATAAATTATTTTTTTTTAATTTTATGTTATTTTGTGTAAAATATATACAGTAAAAAATTTAAAAACATAAAATGCTTTCTTTGAAAAAAAATATCAAACAAAATGTTCTGACCTGGCCGGGAATCGAACCAACGACCAATCAATTTCATACAGGGTGTTTTTTTTACAGGTTTGTTTTTCGAATAGAGATAAAACTGGCATTTTGTGGTCAAATCTGGCAACTCTAATGTCATTTATGTTCAGTTTGGTTTGCCATTTCATCATGAACAGGTTGACAAAAGAACAACGCTTGCAAATCGTGCAAATTTATTTCGAAAATAATGGTTCAGTTCGCGAAGTTTACCGTGAGCTCCGTCCATTTTATGGTCGACATAATCGTCCATCAGAGCAATTAATTCGGTTAACCATGGATCGTTTTCGCACTACGTTTACTCTATGTGATAATACGCATCCGCAGAGACGTCGAACAGTGCGCACGAAGAAACAATTGCCGCTGTAGAGCAAAGTGTTGAAGAGGACCCGAATGAATCGATTCGCCACCGTGCACAGCAATTGGAGCTTTGTCCATCCACTTTATGAAAGATTTTGCGCAAAGATCTTGGCTTGCGACCTTACAAGATCCAGCTTGTGCAAGAATTAAAGCCGCGAGACCATGCAATGCGTCGTGATTTTGGTGTATGGGCCGAAAATGAGATTGATCTCGATGCTGATTTTCATCGCAAAATTTTGTTCAGTGATGAGGCTCATTTTTGGTTGAATGGCTACGTCAACAAGCAAAATTGCCGCATTTGGAGTGAAGAGAATCCACATGAGACCCTTGAAACGCCATTACATCCACAAAAACTGACTGTTTGGTGTGCTCTATGGGCTGGTGGAGTCATTGGGCCATACTTCTTCCGCAATAATGCTGGAGAGGCAGTTACCGTTAATGGAGACCGGTGTAGAGCCATGATAACCGACTATTTTGTTCCCGAATTGGATGGCATGAATGTGGATGAGTTGTGGTTCCAACAAGACGGCGCTACATGCCACACAGCGCACGTCACAATCGATTTATTGAAGGAAACATTCGCTGAGCGCATAATTTCGCGGAATGGACCTGTCAATTGGCCACCAAGATCGTGTGATTTGACACCATTGGATTATTTTCTTTGGGGATATGTGAAGTCGCTCGTCTACACCAACAAACCAGAAACGTTAGGGGAATTGGAAGCCAACATTCGTGGCGTTATTGCCGACATACGGCCCCATATGCTCGAAAAAGTGGTTGAAAATTGGACCTGTAGAATTGGCTTTATTCGAGCCAGCCGCGGCGGCCACATGCCCGAAATCATATTTAAACATTAATGGCATAAAATTATCCTTCCAATAAAGCCAAATTGATGGACCTTAAAACGATTTTCTTGTGTTTTATTTCAATTCGAAATTCTATACCCCTAAAAAAAACACCCGATACATGCAAAGAAAAAAATGTTCAATTCCTGTTCGTTGCTAAATAAGCAAGGCTACTGGAAAACATACAAGAATGCCGTCAATTCGATTATTTAATGTAGGGCATGCTGAAATAATTTAAAAACTACAAAAAGGCAACAGTGTTGCCTGCCAAGCCATTTCACAAGGAAAGTACTCATTTCCACGTGTTTTATAACATTTTTTTTCTTAAACTAAAAGAGAGCAACACAGGCTACCTTAAGGCAGCGTGCAAGAGTGAGACAACTGCATAGTTATCCAACCTGATGGAATCATGAGCATAACGAAGTGCTTAACAATTTTTTTCTCAACTGTTTTTCAACCCTTTCTCAAATTGAAAAATAGTGTGTGAGAAAAGTTTGAGCAAGTGTTTAAGTTTCAATGATAAACAATGCATACAAATCAAATTGAGAAATACAATTTTCGTAAAGGTTTGGGTATTTTTTTCAGCACGTATTCGTTGCAATAGTGCAAAATCAGCAGTGGCGCCGGCTAGACGGGTTGTCAATGACATTTGTATTGATGGTTTATGGATGGAAGTGTGCTTGAATTATGTATTTAGGAGGCCTTCAACTACATTTCAGACCCGAACTAACGCGCCTACAGAAGTATGTACATAAATGAATTCAAATGTACAATAACAACAATAAACATTCAACAACCAGTAAAAGAATTGTTTTCGAGAGTTCAGAGTAAGTATGGGTTGTATTATAATCGGCCTAAGTGATTGTAGAATTCGAAGAGCAAGCTTTCCTGTCAAAATCAAGCAGATACGTCCGCAATGTTCACTTAAACCATGGAGTCGGGAGAATGGCTTTTAGTCGGCTAAGAAAATTTTGTTGAAAAAACGCTGAATAAAATTTTTACAAAAGGTAAGAAGACTGTGAAAAAACTTGACCGCTAAAAAGCAAGAATCTGCGCGCAACATTGCAAATAGTCCTAAGCGACTGCTTTAATTGCTGCTCGGCTATCACTGAACATTTCTGTGCCTTGAAATCGGTTTGGAGTTTGCCTATAATAATAATAATATTTGACGCTTACACTAACATACTATATATGTAGCTGAGTGTTTGGCCGTGTTTCTCCTACCATTTGTGGTGTGTGTCCTTATGTTGGACCTACTGTTGTGTTCCGACTACGAACGGCAAATGCATTTTATTTGAGTCCCGAACCAGAATTATTCACACTTCGAACTAGGAAAGCAGCGATCTTCGTCTACCCTTTTATAAGATATACATAAATCGGTTGAGTAGGGCTTATCTAGAGCTACTCATATGCTACTTTCACTAATAGTAATCATCTAATAGTTCTGTCTGCACGTCGGAATGTCGTTCGCATGAAAGATGATGAAGAGGAAGTTCTGTCTGCTGTGAGGGAGTATCGACAATGTTCAGAGAGGGATTTGAAGTCACAACGCTTTTTAAGTTACTGTCTGGTTCGGATGAGTTCTTTCATTCTACACACGCACAAGTATTATACATTGGTAGAATTTATTTAACTTAATAGACGGGTAACTTGGGTAACAAAAAACCTGTATATTGAGGAACGCTGTAGGAACTGAATAATTAGTTTATGGTATTGATGGAAAATTTGGACAAAAAAAATATTGGAAAACTTGAATTATTTTGGGCACACTATAAAACTAGATTAGATATCTATAAGAGAGCTACTTGGCAATCCAAGCGTACCTCGTAAATAGTTTTCTATAACGGAATCGAGATCGCATTCGAAGCCGCCAGTTTGTGAAATATACATATATACTTGCCAAGTGATCGATGGACTCAGTTATAGTGTGTCCCTAATTTAATAAATGTTCATGAAGATGGACTACAGACCATAAATGAAATTATAAAAGGTAGAATTTATGTTGGACGATGTCTTATTTCAATCCCTTTAACTTTTCATATATTTATTGTCATCTCTTCTATCCTTATCATATTAACTTAAATATATCATGTAACCATCTATCTAGGCCAGTTACGCACAAAAACTTGATCGAAAATATTTTTACAAGCTGTTTTAGTCTTAGTAGATTTACGCGATATTGAGGGAATAAAAGTTTACAGAGCTCTTCTAATTTAAACCCAATGACCTCGCACCTGAAAGTTGTTTCCTCTTCTACTAAGAAAACTCTTAAAAGACTTTTTGAGTCATATACATATGTATATGTTAGACACTCGATTAATACAGCTCTTTTGTCTTATTCCACATCCCATCTACAGCAAAGGTAATTCATTCTACGGATACAAGCTCATCTTGCTGTTTTGCGATTGCTGCTATTGTTGTGGTCACTGCTGTCAGATACTTAAAAGCCCACAATGCACCAGAAAAACTTGCGCTCTTTTACGACTCTCTAATTAATTCTTAACTTAACATTTGTGTGCAACTTAACTTTAAGTCAGCTGCTCTATTGGTACTCGTAAGTAAAAGCGTGGATTAGGACAAGGGACGAATAATGATGGTTATTCGAATGTCACCACATCTCAACTTACCATACCTTAACACACCATATTCAAATTTAACTTATTTTAATTACAACTCAACTCACCGCACCTAAACTCTCCCCACATATTTTTTGTTTTTCTCCTTCCTTCCCTCATCGCAAATTTTATTATTTTTTATTATTTAACCAAATTAAAATTAGGAAGCTATAGTAGTATGGTATAGAAGTATGTACATGAGTTAACACCAGTAATGTTGATAATAACAGCTTAGGCTAGCACAATAATTAGCCATAAACAATAACAGGCTAATAAGTGCAGACGTCAGCTTAACAATAGTCACCGGTCGCAACACTACCAATATTGCCAATAATAGCCAGAATCAGCAAAACGTTAACAACACATTGGGAAGTGACCCAGACGCTGATTCAACCAAAAATCGGGAACAACATCCGGCACACGCCGAGAAATGCAATGCTGACGCAAGTAGAAATAGTTTATATTAATAGTAGAATTAGTATTGTAAATTCAGTCTTAAGATAATTTTGAAGGAATAAAGGTCGGAAGACCAAAAATTATATTTTTTTCGGAGTTTTAATTAACAATCCGATAATTGGCGCCCGAGCTAATTATTCGGCACGGGAGTGAAAAGAAAAAGTGTATCATATGTAATACAAAAGTGACACAACCCAGCCGACACCATAACTGTTTGGAATTGGAGCACCATACGAAGTGCTAAACGAACAGCTTGGATAATTTTACCTTACCCACACCTGAGGAAGGGAGGTGGCAACCAAGGAGCGAGAGGATTATCCTGAGTATCAGAAGAAAAACGGAGAAAATAATCATCGCCAGCCACTATGCAGTTGTTAATGTAAGAATTAGATTAAGAGTATTAAAATATTTTATAAGGAAAAGTTGTAATGACGAAAGATACAAATTGATAAGAAATTATCCAGGAAAATTGCAAAAATCATCCAAAAGATAAAGCAGCAATTGTGAATTAAATCAAATTTAAAACTTGAATTGAATTTGTGAAAGAATTTCATTTTAAAAGGAAAGTTTAACTTTAGAATTTAATTTGTGAAAAAAACACTATATTTATATATCAAACATATTTCTTTTAAGAAAGGAAAAATTGCAAATTTAAAATTAAATTGGTGAAATTTTAAGCAAAAATTATATAAAAATAAAAAAAAAATTAAAATTTTTTTTTTTTACAAATTAAAATCGTGAAAATATAAAAGAAACAAGTACATATATATCTATATATTTATTTACTAAGGCAAATTTCAGCAACCACTAAACAAACTGTTTAGTGATATTTATATAATTAATAAATTATAAAAAATAAAAAAACGGCTTGTACAGCCCATAAATTACAAAGAAACCTCACACTATAACATTGCTTAACTCTGCGATTCCGTAGCCAACTCAGGAGTTGACCGGACCCTCTAGAGTAAAAAAGCCCCCTTCCCAGAAGGGATAACATAAAACATATCAAATAAAAGAGAAAAAAAATTCTAAATGGCGAATCAAAATAACTTAATTAGGCCTCCAATGCTAGGGAATGCAGCTCCCGCTGCACCAGCAGCAAATCCTGCTTCTACTAACCAAATCTCGCCAGATTTGGCAAATCTAATTAGGACTATGGTAGCTCAAGCCATAGAAACAAACGGACCTGACTTAGTCCAAAACGCACTTACCAACAGGACAAATCCCATTTTTACAGACCAAACGATAGACGAACGATTTCAAAATAACATGAGTGAAATGGACAAAATACCAGACGTAGTTCGATCGCTACGAGAATTTTCAGGGAACGCTTCAGAGTTTAGCTCCTGGAAGAAAAGTGTCGAACGCATTTTGAGGATATACGAACCCTCAAGAGGCACTCCACGCTATTTCGGAATTTTAAATGTAATTAGAAACAAAATAATAGGAAAAGCAGACTCAGCCTTAGAATCCTACAATACACCCTTAGACTGGACAGCAATATCACGTTGTCTGACCACTCACTACGCTGACAAAAGAGACATAGGTACGCTAGAGTATCAAATGACGTGCCTTGTACAAGGAAGATTGACAACCAATGAATTTTACCAAAAAGTCTATGCACATTTATCACTAATACTTAACAAAATAGGATGCATGGAAGTAGGAGAAGAAGCAGTTCACTTATTGACCGAAAACTATCGCGCTAAGGCCCTTGATACCTTCGTTAGAGGACTGTCCGGCGACCTTCCTAGGCTTCTTGGTATAAAAGAACCAAAAAGTCTCCCTGAGGCTCTACACCTTTGTCTGAAGCTCGAAAATCAAAATTTCAGAGCTCAACACGCCAACAACCAAACCTTTAACGCCCCATCAGGCTCTCGCCAGCAAGGATATAACCAGCAACATTCCCGACAACAAGTTGCCCAACCAAGATATCCCCAACCATTAGCCCAACAATACCCAAAAATGAAATTCCACCCCGAACTGGCTCATATTCCACAACCCCTTCAAAATCCTTACTTAAACAATTATCAACGTGCTCAACAGAACTATAACCCAACTAACCTGCAGCAACTTACAAACGCAAATCTTAACCAATTTAACCAACAACGTAATTACCAAAACCATAACTATCTCAACCAGCCACAAAACTATCCCCCACAAAGACCGCCTAAACCACCTCAACCTATGGACGTAGACATGAGCTTGAGGACAAACGCTGTAAATTACGTAAATCGACCAAAACAACAGGACGTAGGTAAACGACCATTAAACTCATCCACAAAAAACCTACCCCCACCGAAAGTTCAAAGGAATTTTCATATAAATTCTGAACAAGAGGTAGAAGGACAAAACTACGAGGATCAGTATAAATATGATCAAAACAATTATGACCAGTACAACTATGATCAATACAACTATGATCAATACAACTATGACCCAAACACAACATATAGTGACAATAACGAACAATCCCTTGACTTAACCGACATACATTTTTTAGACTAAATAGCTCTTCGCTACCCTACTTTAGATGCAGGACGAAGAGCGGAGAAATCTTAAAAATTTTGGTTGATACCGGTTCAAATAAAAATTATATCCAGGCTAACTTAGTAGAAAATGCAAAAGAAAATGATATCAAATTTTACGCAAATTCAGTAGGTGGTAAAATAAAAATTACACACCACACATTTATTAATCTTTTTAACTTAGATGACTGTAAATTAAAATTCTTTCTGTTACCAACACTAAGCACCTTTCACGCTATATTAGGAAACGACAGCTTAAAAGATCTTTCAGCAGTAATACACACTAAAGACAATTTTATGATCATTGCAAATTCAATAAAAATTCACTTACACCAATATTGCGTACAAAACGTCAACGCAATACAAATCCGCGACGAGCACATGAGTTTGACAGAAAAAAACGAGATACGACATTTGGCTCAAAAACACCGCAATTTATTCTCAGAACCCGACGAAAAACTGACGTATACAACAAAAGTAGTAGCAGAAGTTAGAACAAATTCCGACACGCCCGTATACTCCAAATCCTACCCTTACCCCATTAGCCTTAAACAGGAAGTCGAAAAACAAGTAAACAAGTTACTCGAAGACGGTATAATAAGAGAATCAAGATCGCCCTACAACTCACCTGTCTGGGTGGTGCCTAAAAAGGACGACGCGTCCGGCGAGAAAAAATTTAGAATGGTTATCGACTATAGAAAACTAAATACAGTGACAATTGCAGATAGGTATCCAATACCAGAAATAAATGAGGTACTCTCTCAATTGGGAGAAAATCGAATTTTTTCTGTGATTGACCTAAAAAGTGGTTTCCATCAAATTCCTCTTAAGGAATCTGACGTGGAAAAAACAGCATTTTCAGTGAACAATGGAAAATATGAGTTCACAAGACTACCTTTCGGCCTGAAGAACGCCCCAGCCATATTCCAAAGGGCATTAGACGACATTTTAAGATCATACATAGGCAAAATATGCTATGTATACATAGACGACATAATTATATTCAGCAAGGACGAAAAATCACATTCAGAACATATAGACAAGATTTTTGATACACTAAACAAAGCAAATATGAAAGTACAAATGGACAAATGCGAATTTTACAAAAAACAAGTTGAATTCCTAGGATTCGTCGTTTCTTCCGATGGAATTTCCACTAACCCTTCAAAAGTACAATCCATAGCAAATTTCCCATACCCTACTAATCTCAAAGATCTACGATCATTTTTAGGTCTATCTGGTTACTATAGAAGATTCATCAAAGACTACGCCAAATTAGCAAAGCCACTCACATCACTCCTTCGAGGTGAGGAAGGCAGAATGTCGAAAAATATGTCAAAAAAGACTAGCATTCAATTAAATGAAGAAGCTAAAGCGGCATTTAATAAAATCAAAGCCACACTTACATCCAAGGATGTCATTTTACAATATCCAGATTTCAAAAAAGAGTTTGATCTAACTACAGATGCCTCCAAATATGCCATAGGTGCTGTTTTAGAACAAAATGGCAAACCAATAACCTTTATATCCAGAACACTAAGTAAAGCGGAAGAAAATTATGCAGTTAATGAAAAAGAAATGCTCGCCATAATTTGGGCATTAAACTGCTTCAGAAATTATCTCTATGGCACTGCAAAAGTTATAATCCACACTGATCACCAACCTCTCACATACGCCTTAAGCAACAAAAACAATAACTCAAAATTAAAACGTTGGAAAGCCATACTCGAAGAATACAATTACGAGATAAAATATAAACCAGGCAAATCCAATGTAGTGGCAGACACACTGTCCCGACAATTTGAGATAAACTCCCTATCAGTCGCTACACATTCAGACGGAAGTTCTTCGCACAACCTAATTCCTGCGGTAGAAGCCCCCATAAATGCCTTTAAAAATCAACTGTGGATCTCATTAGGAGACGAGGACAGCTATCAATTCAAAATTCCATTTCCAACATATCATAGGCACTTAATCACAAAACCAAACTTCTCTTTAGAAAATTTAATTTCACTTTTGAAACGTTACCTTAATCCTTCAGTCATAAATGGTATATTTACTTCTGAAAACATAATGGGAAAAATCCAAGAAATTTATCCTCTCCATTTTTCCAACTACAAGATCCGCTATACCCAGACAAAAGTAGAAGACATAACCAACGAAGACGCTCAAAATGAAGCAATACTAACAGAACACAAACGAGCACACAGAAATCGAGACGAAAATAAAAAACAGCTCATACAAAAATTGTATTTCCCAAAAATGAAAGCAAAAATTGAAAATATAATTAAACAATGCAAAATTTGCAAAGTATATAAATACGACCGCCATCCCAACAAACCGCAACTACATGAAACTCCCATTCCTGAATATCCTGGTGAAATAGTCCATATAGACATATATAATACAGAAAAAAAGTTGGTACTCACTGCAGTAGACAAATTTTCAAAGTATGCTCAAGTCAAGCTAATAGAATCAAAAGCAATAGAAGATATCAGAGAACCATTGCGCCAAATACTTTTCGCCTTTGGTATTCCAAAAATGATAGTTATAGACAATGAAAAATCCCTTAATTCTGCTTCAATTCAATTTATGGTAGAAGATCAACTTGGTATTCGAATTTTTAAAACACCCCCATACGCAAGCAAAGTCAACGGACAAGTCGAAAGATTTCATTCGACGTTATCCGAAATTATGCGTTGCCTACAAACCGAACGTGCCCACCGTTCATTTCTTGAACTACTAGACCGATGCACATACGAATATAATTACTCCGTACATTCTGCAACAGGAAAAAGACCGATTGAGACATTTTTTGGCAGACGAATTTCAACAGACCCGGAACAATACGAAAACTCAAGACGAGAAAATATCGAGACTCTTAGGAAAAGACAAGCAAAAGACTTAGAAATTCATAATAAAACACGGAAACCAACAAAAACTTATTCCCCTGGAGATATTATTTATGTTAAAATAGACAAGCGCGTAGGATCGAAACTCACAGCTAGATATAAAAAAGAAGTTGTGAAAGAAGATAAATCCAGCGTAGTTATTACCGAAAAAGGACGGACAGTACACAAAAGCAACATAAGAACCTAGCCATAATTTCATTTTCAATTTTTTTTCCTTTTTTTTTTACAGATTTTTCATACCTCTGGTATACGCAGAGTTCAAAATTATAGACTACACGAACTCTCAACTAGCAACTTTCAATACTGGACTAACAAAAATTCAAACTGGGACATACAGAATAATACATAAAATAGACTTAGACGCTTGCCAGAAAACTTTGGACGAACTTAACTTTATAATCAGAACAAAGATCACAGAAGAAAACTCCCTCCTACCCATTCTCACTAACGAAATAAATCTCACTCAAACCTACCTAAACAGATTAAAACCGAAAAGATTCAGAAAAGCCATAAACGAAATAGGAACTGTCTGGAAATGGATCGCTGGAAATCCAGACCATGACGATTTAACCATTTTAGAAAACCAAATTAATAACATAATAGAAAATAATAATAAACAAGTAGTTATTAATAGAATAATATCCGACAGAATTAATAATATAACTACATTATCAAATAAAATTCTAAAAACAATACAAACAGATGAAAATATACAACATAACTTTGCAATTGAAATAAAATACAAATTAAAAATCATTAAGGAAGAAATTATTAATATAGACTATGCAATACATTGGGCTAAAGCCGGCATAGTCAATTCATATATTTTAGCAAATAACGAACTTAAACTAATAAAATCAATATTTGGAAAAAATAATTTTACGCTAAATAGTATAGAGGAATCTTTAGAACTTGCAAACATAAAAATTGCAACTAATGAAACGATGTTATTTTATATAATAGGAATACCGCTTACAAGCGAAGAAATTTGTGAAACTATTTTGATAAAAGCGATTAAAAATAAAAGAAACATTAACAAAATTCCCTATGAGGATATTATAACTTGTAAAAATAACAAAGTTTTTGGAATTAAAAATAAATGTAGTGAATATAATAATATAAAAATGTGTAGTCATAAGAATATTATAGATATTAGTAACACTACTTGCGTCCCAAGACTACTTAAAAGCGAACCAGCAGAATGCATTATAATAAATAATCAGCACATCCCTACAGTAGAAAATATCTCACCTGGCATTATTCTTTTAAATCAATACAATGGCACAATAGAAATAAACGACCAAAAAATAAACCTTACTGGATCATATGCAGTACAATACCACAACTCCACAGTTTGCATCGACAACCAAAAATATTATTTTAATGAAATTTTTACCAGCAAACCACTACCTGCAATCCTTCAACCAAATACGATCTCTAATAAAGAAGAGGAAATCCTCAGTTTAGAGATGATGAAAGAACTCCATGTCAACAACACCAACCACTTGGAAGCGCTACAAACAACCCATACAGCAGCTTTGGTAACAAACTTTTCTCTCTCAATAATCAGCATGATTTCGATTGCATTTTTAATCATTGCATCAGTCATAAAAAATAATTCTAAAAAGAAACCAGTCGAATTGTCAAGTTACAACGTTAATGTCAACGTGAACGACAGCCCGGCAACAACATCCGAAATACCCACATTTACAGAGCCAATAACCTCAACAGGCCAAATAAAATAATCCAGCTAAACAAACGAGGACGTTCGTTTTTGACGGCGGAGGAGTTAACACCAGTAATGTTGATAATAACAGCTTAGGCTAGCACAATAATTAGCCATAAACAATAACAGGCTAATAAGTGCAGACGTCAGCTTAACAATAGTCACCGGTCGCAACACTACCAATATTGCCAATAATAGCCAGAATCAGCAAAACGTTAACAACACATTGGGAAGTGACCCAGACGCTGATTCAACCAAAAATCGGGAACAACATCCGGCACACGCCGAGAAATGCAATGCTGACGCAAGTAGAAATAGTTTATATTAATAGTAGAATTAGTATTGTAAATTCAGTCTTAAGATAATTTTGAAGGAATAAAGGTCGGAAGACCAAAAATTATATTTTTTTCGGAGTTTTAATTAACAATCCGATAATTCATGTGAAGGTGGCTTGCTGCAAGAAAATATTTTTAATACGTCAGGCTGTCAAATCGAAAAGGAGCGATCTAGCGGTACACGTAGAGCGCTACCTCTGATTCTCTTGATCATGCATCAACGACTGCCATCCTTGATGCAGTGGTCGGTTTCTGTTTGCATTTATGTATGTTTACGCTTCTGTTTTAATTGAATTTCAGATATTAAGAAACAATATAGCAACAGTAAAAATTCAAATTCAAATTCAAATTCAAATTCAAATAAGTGTATTCATATGTAAATGTGCAATTTTGCGAATACGTTATTTACAATATTTTATAGAGTTTTAGAGAAAATAAAGTTCTCTTTACAACTAAGACATGATATACATACCTAGATAACATAATATTTTGTGTATGAAATAAATTTTAACAGGAGAAAAGTTAACAAAAACCTTATAAAATTATGTCAGAATGATGTTTTTTTCTCTTGATCTTATTACCATAAGGAGCTGCTTTTTCTTTATTTATAACAATTTATCTCATGCATGAAAATAACTTGGGCTAATTCTACTATTTACAACTAACTGAAAAGGAGCTTGGGTACTGAACATAAAGTATGTACCTACTATATCTACACATAAAATTGTTCAAATTCTTTGTGGAGCCATTATTTCCCACGGAGTAAGATTAACATATCATTTTATATAAGGGTGTCTATTAATTATGGTAATGAACAAAACAAAAGTATACTTCTACTTAACAATGGAATAGGTTTGAGCCGAAACTGAAAAAAATACATAGTACATATTTTAGAGTGGAAATCACAACATCGAATCTGCATACAGTTAAAAATGTTTTTCGCGATATTGCGTAGCTTGACCTCAGTGATTTGTAAACTTTTTTGAAGAATTACAAAATTTCTAGAACAAAATATTCAAGAAAAATATTTGCCTGGGACAAGATTTTATGCGATGATTAAAAGCTATCGTTCTTGTTTAAAAGCTGCATTTGAATTCCTATGAATGTACATACATATGTACATATTTACATACATACATATATATGTTTACTTGAGAGTTGTACATAAAGATAGATACATACATATATACATACATATGTATGTTAGTTTATTTATTCTCTCTTCACTTAAGGAAACATACAAAACTTGAAAAGTATTGATTTCGCAAAATGCGTGACCACCACTGTAAAAACCCAGATGTATGTACGAATGTGCATATATATGTATGTATGTATGATGAAGTAATTTTTACAGTTGTGCTATTCAAGCGACCAAAATTTTCATTAATGCGGGAAATCCCCGACTACTTTATTGAGCGCTCAACAAAGTGAGTGATAAACAAATGTCTCACAAACACATTTCGTACACACTGTGTGTGTGCCAATGGTCGGCAAAAGTTTAACTGAGAGCAAGAGAGAACTGCCGCATATGAGCAACCAAGTAGGAAAATGCGTGAATTGAAAGAAAAATTTGAACTTATTTAAGGTTCTGTAATTCAGCTACCCTCACATGAATAATCGGCTACTTAATCAATAGTTGCAATATTGAAGTGCGACAAATGAGGAAAGAATGTTGTACCCAAAAAGTAGGAATGTTCTCAAAAAAGTAGGAAGTAGAAAATTGGCAGCGAATTGTATTATATAAATTTTAACATATGATAAATTATTTTATCTCTTTAATATAATTTATTCGTTATTAAACTTAGAAATATACTCAAAACAATTAAATTGGTTAGCGTTTCGTGTTTCAAACAAATATTATCCTTCACAATTTCAAATGATTCACAAGTTAATATGAGAAAATTCTGCATATCCAACATGTCACAATTTAAAAAGAAAAAAAGTAAAAAAACATGTTTATTAAATTTTAGAAGCTATAACCTAACCTCATCTGGATTCAAAAACATCGACAAAATAAATAATTTTTTTCAGCTTTATCAGTTTAATAAAATAGTCTATTAAAGATTTAAAGTTTATAAAAATGATTAGAAGTATTTTTTGCTTCACTTGCTTATATAACCAATAAAAAGGAAACCTAGTTTTTCTTTTCACCAGTTTCAAATATACATAACTCTCTTTAGAAGCTTTTAACGAATTGCTCTTGTTTTTGATTATTTTAAACAATATCATTTTGGCAGATGTCAGACCAGCTAGTTTGATGTAAGCATAAGTTGTCGAACTATCATATACCTATTTTTAGATATACATCAATTTCAATGATATTGAATATGTTGACATAAAGTTTAAATATCGATACATACTTTATATTTGGACACATTTTGTTATTGTTACAAGCTAGACATAAATACTATTTTCGAGATTCCTCTCTTACTTTAAAATACATCACAACACTGGCATTGATAAAGGAACCCGAGGTCTACATCTCTAGTTTGTGTATATATGTACGTATGAATGCATGCGTGTGAGAGCGAGATTCAAATTTAAATTTCGTTGCTTTTTAGTCTCTTTTTGGTGAGTGGAGTGATCGTTTGCATAAACTAGTGTCATAACGTCTGCATTAATTTGTGTTTTTAAATTTGGATTTTAAATATCGAAATAAATTGTTTGTGATTAATTGGACTTTAATATTTCACGCATTTATAGAAATATAAAAGTATCGCATTTTGATCAGATGTAAGTACCTAAGCAAAATAGAAATATGTTAATACAATGTTTATATGCATTTAAGTGAGTGAGTGGGGCTTCGATTTGTTGAATTCATATGTTTGTATGTATGTATGTATGTATGGAGAGCGCTACCGGCATACATGCCGAATTCGCTTGTCAGCATGCAGGAAGGCATAACTACTAAATATAGTGGCGAGCGCAATGTAAGAAACACACAAAGTTATTTAATTTAAAGTTCTTGTAGCAATTTAGAGTGTTGGGCGAATATCCTTCATACATTATAAACAATGTACATATGTATGTACATATGCACCTTTGTATGTATAAAATAAGTTTAAAAATTTTCACAAATTGCACTAAAAATAAAAGAAACCGCTTAAATTTATCATCCAATTTTAAGAAAATTTAATCTGAATTTTTTTTTATCTGAAAAATGGTGGGAAACAAATGCCCCTATTATGTATGGATAGTGTATAGTTGCCGGTCCACTAGCCATGGCTACTAACCCCGTTCTTCGTATTATGTATTGCGATTTTACGCATTATACATATTTTATACTGATTTTACTTTTTTGACAAGTAGGTAGGACATTTTGAAGTAATAGGGAACTTTGTTGAAATGTGAATGAGAATTAACTTATTTAAAAACAATGTCGAAACGAACGAAAACCGGGAAACCCGGATTTTTCAGTCTTTTTATGTGAATAAAAATATATACGGTCGGCTAAAAACAAAAAGCGAAAATATCAGAATGGAAGCCATATCGAAACGGAACGAATTCAGATTAATTTGAATTAAGTTTAAACAAAAAAGAAAAGAAGATCTCATGAAAAATTCAAAATGTGTACCAAATGACAGAAAAGGTATTTGTACATGTAATTAAATACCATAATTTCCCTGAAGAAATCTTTTAAAAATATAATACAGCTTTAATGTTTTGGAGTCTAATCTATTTTTTTCTTTAGTTTTTATAAAACTTAATATTAAAAATGCTCGTTCGATTAATGTGCTAGTAGGACTTATTGTCAGTAAGGCGGTATACAATTTTTCAAGATTTGCCGTCCTCTTATGATATTTGTCTAAATACATATATAAAATCTTTTAAAATACCTTTATTTGGTTTTGAATATACTCGTATATCGTATAATGGTTTTATATAATTGATAAGCACTTTGTGATTGCCGTTTTATTAAAAATATAATGGATACACATAAATAGTCGACGGGCTGCCGTATTTCTATTATATTTGAAAGACTATATCTTTATAACTCGAAGAAACCCCGTTTTTTTTTTATTAAAAAACCGAATTGTTCGATATTTAAAAAATCAAGATTTCAACATATTAAATACATATGTATGTACATATGTATGTGTTACGTTATAAAAAGCTTGGTAGAAGATAGCTTTAAACAAGTGCATACCTATGTATATGGAATCATAGGGAAAATTAAATTGAATATCCAAGTTATGGTACATCCAAATTGAATGGAAGAAATTATTAGCTTCCGCTTCCTTGGATGGTAAGTACGTACATATGTACATATATACTACATACAGTTGCGATCACTGAAATAGTCGCGCGCACTTACGAAATGCTTTGTGCCCTTAATTTCATATATTACGCGATATTGGTATCGAATTTTTTTAAAATTATCATGTCTAGTGTATGATTTAACTTAATGAAAAATTTGAACCGTTCAACAGCATTGGTTAAAAATTTTAAGAGGTTAGCCTCACAACAGGTTATTAAGTCTAGCAGTTAAATGGTAGCGCGAAACAAAAATTTCACAAAATTAAAATTTTTTTTAGTAAGTAAGTAAGTAAGTTTTATGACTTGGCTTATAATATGTTTCGCTGATATAGAACTCTCATGAAAAGCGTGATTTTATTAAAATCCTCATCTAAAAAGAAAAATTATACAAAGAAGTGAAAAAAATAGTTGGTTGTTCAACCATCATGATTCGAAATACCGTAACTTATCAAAAATAATCTGAAAAAGGGGGTGGAAAGCAGAAGCTATCAACCACTTCCGTACGACAAATTATAAAATATTTAAAGACCTATACTACAATGTCAGCTGCATATACCGGGGTAAATGTAATAAAAGCAAAGGTTAAAGGTTCCAAGTGAAATTTTAGAAATTTAGGTTAAAATGTAAAACATTCTTATAAATTGTAATGGAACATTGAAACTTTTAAATACATTATTTCGCATTAATTATAAACTATCTATATTTCTATAATCAGTGAAAAAAGTTTTCCAGCAGTTTTGCCCGCCACTTTGTACTTACATATGTATGTATGTAAGTATGTAGAAGATTGTGCCTTTCTTCAATGGGGTACTCCTTAAAATCACTTAAATAAAAAGGCAACATATTATTTTGTTAAAGTCGCAGCTTCAATATAGTTCTAACAAACAAGGCAGATTGTGAGTAATTGTAACAAAAAGTAGGTTAACGCCAGAAAAATAGGCTAATTATAATGGAATGTATTAAATATAATTTATGGTGCAAGTATAGGGAAATTGATCGATGTTTCTGGAATATTAGTTTGTCTTTTTTATGGGAAATAAAACGAGTAGGTAGGTAGGTAGGTATATGTGGCTGTCACCGGTGCTTCAGCGACCCCTAGACACTAATGTGTTTGTGAATTTTTTCACTATTTAAAACGTTGTTGTTAATATTTAAATAATTTATTTGTTGAAATACAACGAATGTTTTTCTCTTTGTACGCAATTAAGCCCGCATAAATAGAGAAGTATATAAAAACATTTCAGAATTATTGTGGCCAAATTGTGGAATGTAGAAGCAAAGTTGCTGTTACGAATATTAACTTTTCTTAACTTCGGAAAAAATCCGATAGATTTTCTCGATAACGCTCGATGCCGGCAACGGGTTTTGTTTACAAAAAATTCATATCACATTCAAGTCAGATTTTGCGATAGAAATGGTAAAAAAAACTAAAATTTTTTTTAAAAACGTTTCACATAATTCTGTCTTGACAGTTTAAAAAGGTGGCAACCCGCCTAAGTATGTTTTTGCAAAGAAACGTTTTCCAAACCAATCGACTGATACCAAAATTGTACAAATCCATTTTACTTATTAAAAATAATTGTATGAAAATTAATATATGAACAGGTAGAAAACCTTCAAAAAACAAAATCTTGTACCTTGATCCAGTTTTTGAACAAGTGGCAACCTGTTTGCTTGACTCGATTACTTAATAGTTCTAGTCGAATATAAAACTTTAAATGTCAATTCGACGAACAACAGAGTAAATGAAAAGCACATCAAAGAGGTAGCCGCAGCAAACTTTTTTCATATTAAAATATGCTAAGGCTTATTTTCGATAATATCGCGGTGGGCAGATGAAACACGTCCTTTCACGATGATCTTTTCAATTCTAATCCTTTATTCTCTTTTCTTTCTCATCGATCACCAATATGGTCTTTATTGTATTATACAATATTCTGTTTACAAAATTCTGTATTTGAAAATTCTGTATTATAAAATTCTGTATCTAAAATTATGTATTTCAATATTCTGTAAAAAATATTCTGTATTGACGAAATTCTGTATTGACAAAATTCTGTACGCACTTTTTTATAAAATTCTTTGTATTTCTTATTATTTATTTACAGAATTACGTAAATACAGCATTTCTTTTTATCTCTGTTTTGTTTTTTACTTCTTTTTAATTGATTTCGTTGAAGTTGTTGTTGTCAACTGAGCAATGCAGTTGAGCAATTCTAAAAATAATTCCAATGCATTGAAGCATGTGAAATCACATACATATGTACATACATATATCAAGAGTAGAAAATGGAGAAGTTTTTTCAAAAAAGTTAAGATCAATTAGATCTAACAAACAAATTAAAAGAATAATAAAAAAAGGGTAATTATTGGAAAAGTATCTTTTTTGAAAAGAATAGCAATAAATATTGGTTTTTAATCTAATTATACATATACTATTTTTTCGTACTTGAAATACTCATTTCTTCTTTTTTGCATACATATGTATGTATGTATGTACTTATCGTTTGAATTTTTGACTTAAAATTCTCACTTCTTTTTATTTGTATAAATATCGCTTAAATTAGTATTGGAGTTTATAAATATTTTGCTTTTCTTCAATATTAATTGTTTTTATTGATAATATTTTAGACTATTTAATAGCAACTCGCTTGGCACATGAAATTATCAAATAAAAAACAGACTTTTGTCAATACACAATTTTTTCAATACAGACTTTTATCAATACATAATTTTTTTAATACAGACTTTTGTCAGTGCAGAATTTCGCTTTTACAGAACTTTGTAAATACGGAATTTTGGAAATACAGAATTTTGTCACTACAGAATTTCGCGACGTTAGTTTTCAGAATTTTGTACGGAAATAATTTCGATATACAGCTTTTTGAAGGGATCCCAGTTGCAGCAACCTTATCATATGTTTAAGGCGAAATCTATTACATAAATCTTAGGCCTAGTGTACAGCTTATAATTGAATCTGTATAACATTATTACTACAATATTTTTTTTAAATTTGAATTGCTAAGAATGCTTTCAGTACAATTCAAGGTAGTTGATAAAATATTTTTGAAATTTTAGCTTTTAAAAGCAAAAACAAAATATATAGAGCTCAAATTTTTTTTTACATTTTTTTACTGCTGCTACCTATTGAATGTGCCTTGGTAAATGGTGATTATATGTACATATATAGATATGTATCATTAACCAACTATACCAGATCACGCAATACGAAGTGAGAGAAAAAAATAATTTTCTGGCAGTGACGTAGTACTTTTAGACACCATGTTTGTTTGCTGTCAAATGAAACGAAATTGTAATAAAGAGAACAAAACAAGAAAACTGTGATTGAATGCTGTGAACAATATTTATTTTTGAAATGTTGATTAAGTAAATTTTATTGGAAATTAGTAAAAAGTGTTTATATTGTTATGGTTTTTGCATTGGAGGGACTTTAACAAAAGTGCTTCAACATCGCGGCGGGATTTTCAATCTGGCAAATCATAGGCGTCAACTCTATCACTTTATCACTGGGCGCAAAAGTCCACCCATTTTTTACGCAAATTCAGGTCTTTCGGTAGACCGAACAAGTGCAGCGATTTGTCTAGCTCGTAATTGTTATTGCACGCAATCACAAAACACTTCATTTTTTTAAAAATAAATTTACACGAAAATTTAAAATGCTAGAAAATCAACACGAATAAGTTAAAAAAAAATTATGAAGTGTAAGCAAAACGAAAAACTTCAAAAGCACTACGTCACTCAATTTTTTCTCAAAATCAATTACAAATACACGGTTGCCTGAATACGTGATCTGTAGTAATTGGTTCATGGATATGTATGGGCATACATACATACATATAACCGTATCATTTACTAATAAGAAAAAATTGGTCAAAGTAGGAAAATATATATCCGATAAATGATGCTGCCTAGAAAAATGTATGACGGCTTCAAGAAATATTTCTAAAGAAATAAAAGCTTCACGAGAGCAAAACAGTTCGCTCTCAATAATCTATTTCTTGCGGTTCTGAGTGTTGTCATTGTTACTTTAAAATAAATGAAACAAAAGCGATCCATACGAAAGTATGTAAATTGGTTTATAATCGGTAGATTGGTTCTATAAAGTAATTAGATTTTCGAAAACACTTCTTTACGATTCGAGTCTGTTTGACAAATAAAAAAATGAATTTTTAGTAAATCAATGAGTATACTAAGTAAGGTCGCATGTAAATTTCAGCTCTAGTTTTTGAGTTGCATATCCTTTTGCTTAAGTCCGAAAAATTTAATTAAACTTTTTGCTCTCAAAAAAAATAATAGTTTGTGCTCTCAGCTTTTAATTGTAACATTAATATACTATTTCGCGAAAATTTAACTGCAGACGGCAATAATTTCAATAAATAAATGATCCACAAAAGAAAGTTTTTAAATAAATATATGGCCTGTTAAAAAGTTTGCTCTTTATTCAATTCAATTAAACGTTCGAAATAGATACCTCAAGTGTTATACCAAGTATATGAGTACGTGGGTTTTTTTTGCAAATTGAGCGGATTGAGAGAATTCGGGTACTATCGCACAGTGTTGTATGTATATTGTGACTAGAAATTGTAAGTTAGGCTTTTCACGATTTGTCATTAACTTTAGCTTTATAGAAATTCAGATGTAATGTTTTCTGTCATGGCACCAGTACTTCAACTTCACGAAAAACAAAAAAGGAACGTAAGTGCAACCAATTTGTTAACCAAGAAGACTTTTTTTCCTGTATTAAATTACCGACCAGTCGCTTTTTTTTTTTAACGATAACCACTTATGACGGGTTGCACGAAAAACTTAAGACTCCGGTATCAAAGTCCCAATAAATCAAATAAAATATAAAAAAAGAGAACTTGAAAGTGAAGAAAAACATTAATCTCTAATGTACTTATGTATGTAAAGTCTTAAATTTTGAAACTTGATATTAAACCCAAATTTAGAATCTCGGCTTAAGTCGATGAAACGGCGTATGCCGATTAAGCAACCGAAAATTTGGCTTATTTTTACTCTCCCGAGAGCTTGTTATGATTTTTAAGAAGTGTAGTAGTAATGAAACGATTTTAAATAATCATCTGCCTTAAAGCTACATCAAATGGACAAGAACCGCCAGTACTCAAATTCAAAGGACGAGTCTGAGAGGTTCTTCGCGATCGCTGCAAAATAACTGTAGGTCAGGAGGACCTTGAAATGGTCTATTCATTTGCCGAGCTCTCGCTAAGCTGGCAAGAACAAGTGGTCTGAGCATTTCAAATTGCTACTTAACACCTCAAGGCTACCCGTTCTTGTTTAACCTCGCCAACTAAGCATTTGCTACTTAAAAAAATTGCCAAACACTTAGACTTTTTCGATGAGCACAATTAATTGGCGCTGGTGAGAGTGTAACCTGTCTATACTCGGTACGTATGTACGTATAATCCAACGGTACGTAACGTCAACTATCCTTGCCCTACAGGCAGTAGGTGCGTGTATACCAATCACATTCATGCTTTATCTTAATTGAGTGTGTTCCGCTTACAGTCCATTGAGAGCGCGTAAGTTCGTTTCGACTCTGTTAAGAAGGAATTTCGACTTGGTACGTTTTGCTCATGTGAGCAACTATTGCACCAGCGATCCTCATGACGAGCAAAACGGTCCAATACGGCAAAAGCAGAACCTTATTTCATTTTGCAACGGAGTTTAGTCTCAACTTACATAAATGTGTACATTTCTGGTCAATTTTGAAAACGTGAGAGCAGTTAATAATTTAAATCTCATTTCCTAGCCGCTCAATTATAACACAAACTATTTTTTTTATCGCACGGTTGTTGCCTTGAACAATTAAATGTTATCGATCGATGTGTTCGATTTCCAAGTACAATCTGAATATAAAAAAAATTTAGGACATAATTAAATCCATTAAGAAAATAAAAAAAATATTCAAAACTTTAATCCTTACTTCGTGCATTTTTAAACCTTCAGATGGCCGCAGCACTACCAAAAAGAAACCAGACTCGAAAAGATAAGTCTTTCGTCGAAAAAATTTGGGATAAGCTCCATGATTTCTTTGACAATGAAAACTATGTCGATGTTACATTTCTGTGGAGGAGTAATAAGAAACGGTCAGTTAATTTGTCTAGCTTAGTATCTCACAATTAAAAAAAAAAAAAGATTTATCAAAGACTAAAAAGCTTATATGTACATATATGTATGCTTTATAACAAAATATAAGTATTCGCATATTTAGTGTTACAGCACATCGTCTTATTTTGGCCGCTTCGAGTGCTTTTTTTGATGAGCTCTTCCAAACTCCACGTGGCATTGCACCGGCAATTTATATTGAAAATATTACCCCGGAAGCCTTTGAATTACTTGTAGCCTATTGCTACACGGGCAGGCTTTTCCCACGAAAGAAAAATGTCACTGAACTTCTGAATGGAGCTACAATTTTAAAGCTCAAAGCCGCTGCTGATATATGCGTTTCCTACATAAAGGGTGACAAGAAAGTGCCGGAAATAGCAATAGCGAGCCAGTTAGCAACAACGAGCAGGAGGAATACAAACACTGCTTCGTCAACTGTTGCTCGAAGCTTATCTTCGTGTACGAGTACGATTACTCGTAATGCTCCGGTGGCCAACTCAATATTGGCAGTGCGAAAGTGTGACTTGCAAAAGGTAAGATATGAGACGACATATCAATTAAATGTTTCGTATTGATAGAAAAATTTGAACGACTCGCTACACTGCACTCGAGGATGAAATGGAAATAAACGAACACATATTTTTGACTTGCGTTTCGGTTGTTGTAGTCAACTGGCAAGTTGATTGATCCTGTCTAAGTAGAAGTCGAGCTAAACGTGTAAGAGTTATACGAAAGCTGGAGCACCTGTAGCTGGGCGTAAGCTTTCCATCGCTTTTCGTAACACAACGTTCTGACAGCTCTGTTGTAGAGTTTCGTACACTGTTTTCTTGTTTCATTTGTGTTCTAAAGGATGAAAACATTTTTTTGCTTTCACAGGATAAAGAAGGCTTAATTTATCGATGTGACGAATCCGTGAAGAAATGGCTACAATTTGGTGTGTTAACCTTCCCAAGAAAGCTTGCAGATTATGCGTACGCCAACAAGAGTTTTATCTCTTTTGGTGGCTTGGAAGATGGCCGGCCGACAAATCGTGTGGACTCATACAATTTCATAGCACAAACGTGGCAACCTTTGGCACCAATGATAACACCGCGAAGCGAATTGTGTGTGACTAAAATCCATACGATCATTTACGCAATAGGTGGTTCTGATGCTGAAAGCAAAGCGCTCAGTACGGTAGAGAAGTGCGTCGCTTCCTAGATGTACATATATTTAAATACTGAATTATGAATATTAATAATTTTGTATTTAGATTTGATCTCCGAAATAGGGTTTTATGGACTTCGCTACCAAATATGCTAACACCGCGACGTAAAGCCACAGCTGTGGCTGTTGATGAGCTTATTTATGTAATTGGCGGTTTTGGAATCGAGTGGAAACCACTAAGATCTGTCGAATGCTTTAATACAAAAACATCAACATGGAGTAAGTGTGCCGATATGCATGACGCACGACATGATTGCGGGGTGAGTTTCTTAGGCATTCATGCACTATAGAATGCAACTCTGAGCTTATTCTATGTTTTTTTTTTTTCATGTCAGGCGACAGTTATAAATGGCTTCATTTACGTGATGGGTTCAGGCAATGTACCGCCCTACAGCCCGAATGTGGAATACTATGACCCGCGGAAAAATAGCTGGACAAAGGTTAGCGGCCAACCTGCGGCTATAACTTACCGATAATACAAAATTCTAATTTTGATAGGTTGTTCCCCTCAATGTGGCACGTTTCGGCATCTGTGGCGTAACATTTTGTGGGCAGGTGGTGGCCATCGGCGGGTTTCTACCAAACTATTACAAAGGTGTAGTTGAAATATATAATCGAAGGCAAAACGCTTGGACGAGAACTATGACATTGCCGAGCGGTGGCAATTATAAGTGTTTTATTGTGCCAACCGAAGAGCTAACTAAAATCGATACAGCTCGCAAGCTCCGGATACCGAAGGTATAATTTTAAAATGTTGTTTTTTTTTGCGGTTAAATAATCTTGTGGTGTTTTTATGTTTTGTACTTGTAAGCCGTCTTGAGACCAAAGAAAAGGCAATCAAACAACGACTTACTTACCTACATTTACAATAAAAATAAAAAAAAATAAAGAATGCATTTGTGGTTTTATTAGCTTTCATACATATGTACATACATACATACATACATACATACATACACTGATTCAAAGTAGTAATCATTATTTTATTAAGCGAAGTACGGCAATATTCAAATTTAATTTTAGAAGTGCATTTCATATGCGCTGTATTTTGGAACAGCGTATAATTACCCTGTCGGAAACCACAACAACCAAAAAGAATATTTGATATGCATAAATATTTAACCAGAAAACCTCAACATATTCTATCCTTATTATGGAAAACATTACTATAATAACAATGACATAAAAAAAAAATAAATAATTAGTATTTAATATTTGGTTGGCAATCCGGTTTGTTGTGAAGCAGCGCAAACATATAACTGTGCATCTAATCGGAATATGTTCAATTTTCAATTTTTGGAGCTCTGTTTACAATCTCACTAATATCTCGGATAGAGTTTTTGACAACCGAATTATAGTTGACCGCGTAGAGCCATATTACTTTTCACAACCAAAAACAAATCTACAATAAATTAGAAAATACTTCATAAATCAAGAGTCAATTAATATATGCAAATTGAAATTAATTGCCATATAATCTTCCATTATTACTTTGGGATTAAGTCCCGAAATTTTTACTTAATTGGAAATTTCGTATTAACAAACGTACAGTTTCCATACATTTTTTTAAATACATGCTTATAACATGTAACTTAAATCAAATCAAAACAATCGCACTCTTTCTACACAACCATATGTAAATATAAATTGAAACAAGTTTTTTTTATACTGTTCCATTATAACATACATACATACATAAATAATTCGGTGTAAGTCATTTTCTCTTAACTATGTTTGCCATCAATTATTTGTAACAAGTATTACAATTAACAACTTAAAAATTTTGCAGTGTCATTCAAAATGGAATATAAAAAGTGTAGAAGCGGTAACACCACAAATTTTATGCGAAGGCACAGGCAAAATCCTCTTTCTTTGTGTACAACAAATCAGAAAAGTTTTATATTTAGTTTTTATTGCAGTGACAAAGCAAAGGATTTATAAATTTTTTTCATATATGTATGTATTTGGAAGTAGCCTTTAGATGAAAGTAGGCACCTTTTACGTATGGAGACTAGCAGAAGACTAGTAGCCGCTAGGCAACTGAAAGAATGTTAATATTTCCCTTACGAAGCGACCTTTATATATTTTTACGTTAATTCTCTTTCCCATTTGAACAAAGTTGCGTACTATTTCAAAATGTACTTGTCCAAAGAAGTAAAATCAGGGATGTTGTCAAAGAGCAATCGCTTTACATAATACGAAAAACGGGTTTAATAGCCGTGGCTAGTAGACCGGCATTTATACACTTGTCTCCATACATAATAGGGCGTTGAAAAATCGTAGTAAAAGGCCGTTAAAAGTGCATTAAACAAATTTATTTAATCTTTTTTTAAATACAGTTATATGTCAGGTAGACGTGGCTATTATCCCATCTAAAAAATTATAAACAATTATCTGATGAAATAACAATATGTAATACTTTCAATTAAGACATTTACATTTTATCAAAGGTAGGCATGGTTTTTACCAAAAATATACTAATATATTGAAGTTTTAACACTTAAAAAATACCGTTAAATAAAAGGTGGATGTGGTTACCGACCGATTCGGCTAATTTCAATACCAACTTACATTATTTGAAGAGCAATCTATTTGCCAAGTTGCAATACGATATCTCAATTTCTACCAAGTTATCGTGTTCGCTTGCGGACGGAGGAACAAGCATCGATTTTTCTTTAAATTCTGACTCTTCCACTATCTACATACACATGTACATACATACATATTTATGTAAATGTCTATACCTATTTCTCTGTATCAATCACAGGTTTTTTTAGTAACTAAGAAGCTAAAATTTTGTTTAACGCAGCGAACTGGTATTGTAATTGAGTTGTTCTTTTTGACAGCTATTACTTAATTTATACTCAATTTGGTTTGCCATTTCCTAATGAAGAGACTTACTCCGGAACAACGTTTGCAAACGTTCGGTAAATGGGCCCAAAACGAGATGGCCACCGATTCCGATTTTCAGAAGAAAATTTTATTCATCGATGAAGCTCACTTTTGTTTGTGATTAATGATAATCCACAAGGATGTTGACGTTGAAGACCTTTGGTTCCAACAAGATGGCGCTACATACCATACAGCCAACGAAACAATCAATTTATCGAAGGAAACTTTAGGTTAGCGCGTCGTGGACCTGTGCTGTGGTCTCCAAGATCGTGCAAATTAACACCGCTGGACTATTTCTTGTGGGGTTATTTGAAGTCGCTTGTCTACGCAGATAAGCCCGAGACGATTGACGCCTTCAATTGCTGCAGAAAGTGGTCGAAAATTTAGCCTCTCGGCTGTAATTTATACTAGCCAGCCACGGCGGCCACTTACTCGAAATCATTTTTAAAATATAATGGCAAACCTTCATCTTTATAATAAAGCTAAATTCTTGGCCAAAGCATTAAATTATATGCGTTTGATTTCTTCTTTAAAAACACATGTCTAAAAAAAAGTGGACAATTGGCATTTTGTTGCCTATAGCCATGACGCAGAATATCAGCTGATACGATAAGAAAAGTATGAAACGTGAATATCAAACTGACTGCATATTAGTTCATTGCAGGATAATTTTTTTTCCAAGAGATAAAGCACCATCGAAGGCTTTTTTCAACCACACAAAACAAAATCGAATCGCAATAATTTGAATGAAATGTGGGCTAGTTCAAAAAGATGGCGAGAAACAAATAAACAGGAGCGTGTATTATCGAAGAAGCTGGAAAAATTTTAAAACAAGCTGCAGATAAATTTAAGAATTTTCCATGATTTTTTTTTCAAAATGTCCAACAACCGAAAAATACTTACATACGTTACAATTGAAACTATTCCTAGGCGGAAGCAATTGAGGTGGGAGCGATTCAACAAATACTTTAATCAAACTTTATCGCCTTTGTATGGAGTCAATGTAAAAAGTTGAATTTAACAATATTTTTAAATGTGTTATAGTAACACAACAATAATTGAATTTGACAAACAACCACCAATCAGCCGATTAAGTAACACTACCTTTTATGATTTGCGATACACACATGTGTACATACTCACATTATTCAACAGAAATGTGAGGTAATCAAACGAAGTTAACTATGCATATTTATTGAAAGAAAAAAAGTAAAACAAATCTCTTATTTACATATGTACATACATACATACATACTTACTTATTTATACCAAAGGCGGGGAAAAACGTTCCTTTATGTTAAAAACCTTGGAAAAACTTATTGACTTTCACATCAGGGATACCTATCTGAAGATAAAACCAATCTGTGAAAGTCAACATGCATATCAAGCAGGGAAGTCTACCATTACAGCCATTCACGGCCTGACTCAAGCACTTGAAAAGGCCTTGGAATACAAACAGATAGCCCTGTGTGCATTCCTTGATATATCAGGTGCTTTTGACAACACAAGTTATGAAGCCATCTCCGCAGGATTGGCAAGGAAGGATATCCCGATGCTTATAACCGACTGGGTTATAAGTATGCTCAGATCTATAACCATAATGGCTGAACTGGGAGGAAGCAGACTTCAAGTAACGGCCACGCGTGGCTGAACTCAAGGAGGTGTTCTCTCACCCCTATTGTGGACACTGGTTGTCGATGAACTCCTAGAGAAGCTTAAATGAATGGATTCAGCGCTAACGGTTATGCTGACGACCTTGTAATCTACGTTGTGGGCTGAGATGAAGGGACACTAAGCTCTAGGCCTCAATCTGTCCTAAATCTCACGCTCAAATGGTGTAATGAGAAAGGGTTTTCAATTAATCCACCATTGTCCCCTTCACTGAGAAAAGGAAGGTGAACCTGACCAAACCAAAGTTGGGAGGTACTGAGATTGAGTTCTCAAAAGAGGTAAAATACCTGGGAGTCACACTAGACAGTAAACTCAACTGGAACTCTCATCTCACAGAAATTAACAATAAGGCAACAAGAGCGCTTTATGCTTGTCAAAGACTGCACGGTAAAACCTGGGGAATCTCCCCGAAACTCACATACTGGTCATTTAACACGGTAATAAAGCCAATTATCGCCTACTCTGCACTAGTATGGTGGCCTAATACCAAAATGGCGAGCTCCGGCGCTACTCTCGGCAGGCTCCATCGCCTTGTATGTGTGGCCATTACGGGGCCATGCGCACATGTCCAACGGATGCGCTTGGCTTCATCACAGGCATCCCACCTTTGGCTATACTCATTGAGAGGGAGGCCTGTCAGAGCGCTGTAAGACTACCTAGTATTAGTTGTCTGAAAAGTGGTGACTTTAGGGGGCATTTGGGGGTCTTACAACCACTCAGTGCTGACCCGATTGTCAAATTTACAGAATCCATGTTGCCAAAGCTATCCTTTACCAAGACCTACAAAGTCATAATACTTGAAAGAGACACAAGTAAAGAGATGGTAAAAGCTATCAACAAAGGATCACAAGTATGGTACACTGACGGATCAAAACTTATCGACGGGAGCACTGGAGCAAATGTGTCCCGATGGGGTTATACCCAACCATATTCCAAGCGGAAATACACGCAATAGAGTTGTGCGCTCACGAATGTCTTCGCAGAAGGACCAATGGAGCCACAATCAACATTATGTCTGACAGCCAGGCAGCCCTTAGGGCCCTAGACTCCTCCATAACGGAGTCAAAGCTGGTAGACTGCTGCAGAACGGAACTGGACTCACTAGGAGCCAACAGCAGAGTCACTTTGTGGTGGGTTCCGGGTCATGAGGGCGTGGATGGCAATGAAATGGCGGACTTTCTTGCAAAACAAAGGGGCCCAACAGAACGTTTACGGCCCTCAACCGTTCTGCGGTCCCTCTAGAGGATACACTGCAGAAATTCTGAGAAAGTGGGAGGACTCAAGAATCGCAACCCAATGGCACTCAGCAAAGGGGAACAGACAATCTAAATGGTTCATAAGTCCATCCCGTGGAACCTCTGAAAAACTTCTTAATCTCAGCAGCGAGGGTCTTAGAACTCTCACCGGGTACTTGACAGGTCACTGCAGGCTGAGATACCATCTTCATAAAATAGGACTCTCTGAGGTTGCAGGCTGTAGGTTTTGTGGCCTAGATGCGGAGACTTCTGAACATATACTTTGTGAATGCCCAAGAATAAGCGGACTCAGGCTTATACATCTGGGGGAGCGATTGTTATCTGCATCCAGAATATGGACAACTGCCCCCTCCAAAGTGCTCAACTTCTTAAGTAGCCTAAGGTTGGAGTGACAAAACTTAAAGGGTTAGCACAATAGATCTTGCTAGGTCGCAGCGCTACTATGCCCCTATAATAATAATAATAATACATAAAAGTTACTTATGTTCTTACGTGTAAACGCCCATAACTCGAGAATGGATTGTCCGATTTGCTCACTAGCTAGGTCAGGTTGGTATTGAAAAAAGTCAAGATCGGCCAATAACTACGAGTACTTCCAAACCGAAGTTTTTAAAATTGCACAAACTTGAGCTTTTCGGTATCTATTGGAACAAATTGTATAAATTTGAATATGTGTAGCGAATTGAAACATAGAAACTGGGTTTTTATAAAATTTTTAAAAGTTTGCGTTGCCACGTCCAATTATGTTAAATATGTAGTATATCTGTATCTTAATAATTATGATAGGTATCATCACTAAATTTGGTAAACATATTGTCTTTCATATAACTAGTATCGACGTCGAAACTTTTTAAAATCACACCATAACCACGTCCACATTCCATATAACGGAAGTTTTTAAAAATTAAAAAAAAATTTCTGGAATGTATTAGAACAAATTTAGGGTAATTCAATTATAATATTTATAGTAATACAGAAATAATTTAGTGTAAAACATAATCAGAGCAATAGTAAAAGCTGATCGCTGTAGGAATCGGTCGATCTCTATTTCATAATTACGTTATGTAATCTGCAAATAACAATCACAGGAATTATTCATTGCTGTTTTCATATTTACTATTCTAATTCCCAAAGAACTTGAGACACCTAAGACCGATTTTTTTATATTTACATGATTTTTATGATCTAAAATTTAAATCCGCAATTGTTTTAATTTTAATTAAGACCAAAAAATATCGGGTTAAACATATTTTATTGTTCGATATAGTACATATGTACATGTTAACACAAATCTTTTCATCCTGTATGCTCGGTAATAAACAAGTAATCGACATGAGCAATTAATTTGAATATCCGATTTAAATTTACTCGATATTTCTGTTTAACTTGCCGCACCTGCAACAATGAAGCCATACGAAGTATCATCACGAGTATATCTTCAAAAAGAAAAAATGGAGATGTTGTATTTGTAAAACAATTGTTTTTATATCTATTAAGAAGGAATTGTTGCTTAATTTAAGAAGCTATTTTAATGCAACTCGGCTTAAAGGATCAGCGTTTTCTACAGAAATAGGCAACTTTAAAAAACAGGTGATCTCAGCTGTGTCAGATTTTGGCTTTTATCGGAAAGATATCTCACGTGTGGTGTCTAATCTTATCTCACCAGTCGTTTTTTCATGATTGGAGTATTCCGGCAATTTGATTGGATTTAAGCTTGGTAAAATTCTGCATGGAAAAATGTATGTTAAAATATCTAATATTAATTTCGTCTAAGTAATTGGCCGAGAGAGAGAGCGAGCGAGTGTTTCAAGAGTATTTTTAATAATTCCAAATAAATTGAGATGTGTATAGGAAACTACAATTTTTATTTGATTTTTTGTATTAGCTGTGATGGCGGAAAATCACGCATTGCAACACTCTAATGTACATAAATGAAGTCATTTAATCATAAATGGGCGTGGTTGCTTCAATATTTTTTCAATATTTCATTGTGAATATTAACACCAAATATAAATTATTACCTCTTTGCTTTAATGGACGCTGATATATTTTCCTTTTGGCACATTTTATTTGAAAAATCAACAATTATGCAAAATATTAATTCCAACTTCGTAAATTTCTGAAACTTGTAGATGGCCACGGCACTTCCAATTACAAATGAAACTCAAAAAGATAAATGTTTCATCAATAAATTTTTGGATAAGGTACACGATTTCTTTGACAATGAGAACTATGTCGACGTAACATTTTTGTGGAGGAGTAATGGGAAACGGTGAGTACATTTCGATTTCGCGCAACTTAAATAACACTGTCCAACAAATGAAGACTTTTTGAATGGAACAGAATAGCGACCCCATAATTCTGAAAGGGTATGTTGATTAGATCATTTTTGTACAACATACATACGTATGGTCCAGCACGTCTGAGTTTTTTTTTTACAGTGGGTCAAAGTTTTCATTTTTTGGTCGAAGGGAGCTTTATACTATATGAAAAAAATGTTGTAAGTTAATGTCTGAAAGAATTCTTATGGTCAGAGCTGTATTGTGGAATTGTATGAGGATTATTTTTGTAGAAGATCTTAACCCTCTAACTGGTCTCTTTTAGGGTCAATTTGACCCTTTTTTTCGAGAAAAAAAAAATATCCTTTAAAAAAGGACTAAGGATTAAAATATTCTACGAAAATGTTTGGCGGAAAATTTCAGTGGGGGTCACCAAAGACACCATTGTTGTAAATAAAGCTCTTTACGATAATTTGGCAAACTTACACGCCAACATATACAAAGCAGGTGAAAACGTCGTCAAGTTCGGCCGGGCCAAACACTGGGTTCTCGCGTCTAGTCAGCTGTGACTTACAAATCAGCTGTGACTTACAAATCGGTTGTGATAAAATTAAGCATAATTGAGCTACTAAGCAGTACTTATTGGGTGTGATTTTTACTAAAATTAATATTAAAAAAAGAACAATTAAAGCTTAAGTAAGCATGGCGGATTCGGTTTGCAAATTAAGAGATTGGTTTTGTTTTATTTGTGGACATTTTTCGCACCATCAAAACAGAAGAAAGATATTCCCTACAATTGAAGAACCATATTTTCTTTTCTTTAGAATACGATTTTTATGTGAAGCTTGGATACCAAAACCTGTATGTACTACTTGCGAAAGTGGTCTATTTTGACCTTGTACAAAGGCGGTACTAAGGCGCTGCCATTTTCTGCGTCTATTATATGGATTGAACCTGAAGATCACAAATCAGATATGTACATGCTATTTCTGCGTAAATTACAAATTTGGTAGAAGCCAAGGGCACTACGCGATAATAACATACGAAGCAACAAATAATGTCATTTTACCAGAAGTACGCTGTGAAGGTGTTCCGGTGCCTCAACCGCCTACACATACATTTTCGGCCAATATGACAAACGCCAATACAGAAATAACAGCGGCGGTTGAAAACATATCAGATATAAGTTACTTGCCTCCTGATGGTTTAAACATATGTCCTAATTTGATAGACCAAGCTTATTTTGAAGATCTTGTACGAGATTTAGAAAGAGAAAGCTGAAATATTATGTTTCAGATTGAAAAACAGGAATTTGATAAAAGCCGATGTAAAAGTTACATCGCCAAGAAAAAGACACGCCGATCTGGAAAGTTATTTTAAAAAATAAGAAGAACTTGTATACTGTTGCAGTATTGAAGAGGTTCTAAAATATCTAAAGCTTCCACTGGACTCTTCCGCTTGGCGACTATTTATAGATAGTTCAAAACACAGTTTAAAAGCAGTTTTACTGCACAATGGAAATCAGCATCCATCAATACCGGTTGCGTATTCCACAAAAAAGGAAGAAACATACGCAAATATTTCAAATCTCTTAAATAAAATTGAATACTATAAATATAAATGGGAAGTATGCGCATGACTGGAATGCAAACAGGATACACAAAATATATGTGCTTTCTTTGTAAATGGGATTCACGTGCTACCAGCAGCCATTATCATATTTAATATTTCGAAGAACGTAAAGAAAATATTTTTGGTGACTTAAATGTAATCCATGAATCCCTTGTCCCAAAATATAAGGTCATACTTCCACCGCTGCATATTAAGTTGGGCGTGGTGAAAAATTTTATTAAAAGCTTAATACACAAGGAAATGCTTTCAAACGCATTCAAACAATTTTCCCCAGATTATCTGCAGCAAAATTAAAAGAAGGTAAAATACGGTTTTAATAAATAATTTAATTCATTTAATGTAAATTACCTTTTCTATGAATGCTCGTTGGACCCGGTATAAGGAAATTATTACAAGATAAAGAATTTTATGGTCATCTGTCGGATATGCAAAATACAGCATTTGACTTTATGCAGCTGGTTATATCAGAATTCCTTGGAAACTCAAAAGCACAAAACTATGCAGAAAATATTGAAAGCCTGCTAATCGCTTTTAACAATATTGGCGTTAAGATGTCACTAAAGCTGCATTTTCTGCACTCTCATCTTAATTTTTTTAAAGAAAACCTTGGAGCGGTTTCAGATGAACACGGTGAAAGGTTTCATCAGGATATAAAGGTATTGGAAGAAAGATTCAAAGGGAAATCCCAAAGTGTAATGCTTGCTGAATACGTATGGGGCTTGTACAGAAACCTTGACACATCGGAACATTCACGTCAAGCTAAATACAGGAAAGCATATTAAGTTTAATCTTTAATCCATTGTCATACTACTGCTGAAGCAAAAAATAAATAAGTACATACCATAATAAACCACTATTAAAACAAAATTATAATTTTTTTATAGAAGTTGGCGTGTAATTTTGCCAATTAATCGTAAAGAGCTTTATTTACAACAATGGTGTCTTTGGTGACCCCCACTGAAATTTTCCGCCAAACATTTTCGTAGAATATTTTAATCCTTAAATGTCCTTTTTTAAAGGATATTTTTTGATTTTCTCCAAAAAAGGTCAAATTGACCCATAAAGAGACCAGTTAGAGGGTTAAGATCTTCCACAAAAATAATCCTCATACAATTCCACAATACAACTCTGACCATAAGAATTCTCTCAGACATTAACTTACAACATTTTTTTCATATAGTATAATACTCCCTTCGACCAAAAAATTAAAACTATGACCCACTGTAAAAAAAAACTCAGACGTGCTGGACCATACGTTTGTTCTACAAAAATTATCTACTCAACATACCATTTCAGAATTATAGGGTGTCACTATTCTGTTCCAAAAATGCTGTTGGACAGTGTAATTAAATAAAAGTTTTATTAAATTCTTACGAGTGTACATATGTATGTATGTACATATGTACATAGATGGGTTTTACTATCTAAATATAATTGTTTTTTGCATATTTAGTGTTACAGCACACCGTCTTATTTTGGCCGCATCGAGTGCTTTTTTTGATGAGCTCTTCCAAACTCCACGTGGAATTGCACCGGCAATCTATATTGAAGATGTTGCACCGGAATCTTTCCAATTACTTGTAACCTATTGCTATACGGGACTGATTTTTCCTGAAAGCCACAATGCCTTTGAACTTTTAAATGCAGCAACAATTTTAAAACTCGAAGGCGCTGTTGAAATATGCCGTTCCTACATAGATGGTGACAAGAAAGAACCGCAATCAGCTTTAGCGAGCCAGTCAGCAATAACGATCGGAAGCAATACAAATACAGATTTGTCAAATCTTGCTGACTGCTCGGCTTCGAGTACGAGTACCCGCAGTAACCAGGTGGCCAATACATTATTAGTCATGCAAGAGGTAATGTACTTTTTAAAAGACATAAAAGGAGGTCTCATTATATTACAAAGGTCGGCCACGGCGTTAAACTATATTCGGCAAAACCATAAATCTCCATATGTTCTTGACTTCATTCAGGAATCGCATGCGAATTATTGTCACCTAGTCCAATAGCTCTAGGTTGTTGTCATAGCAGCTAACTATATATATCTGTGTCGTTTTACCATAACATCTTAAGTCTTAAAATTGAGTTTTGAGATATTGGCGATTTCCTCTAAAATCTATTGTGTTGAAATTTAATGAGTTATTTTTAATCAAGGAAAAAGTAAAACTATTTCTTAAGACATTATGTATATGCCGATTTTGAAAAAAATTTTAGTAAGAAGTATGTTTTATTCGTTGTTTTGTACATAAGATATTTTAAAAAACGAAAAGTTAAGAAAAATCAAATCTTAATTTGACTTAAGATATTTTGTCAAAATGAATACTTCAGTTGGATAATACTTAAGGTGACATAAAAGCTTTTGCTAAAACTGAAACAAATAACTCATTGGATATAAGATTTTTGTATTTGTTTATTTCTAAAACAAAAAATTTATTCATAACAAAAATATACAGCTTCATGTATTGTTTCTTAAATCATATTAATAAGTTCAACTCATAGTACAAAAAATCTGGTTTCAAAGCAAATTAAAGCATTAATTATTCATTAGTTTCATCAGCTTCTGTAAGATCTGGATGACAATCTAACTGCTCTTCTGTTGCTAAGTTTATATAAAATGGCTTATAAGTTGGTAAGTCCTTGATGTAAGTTGCGTTGTACCTGTTACACGCTCGACTCGATTCGGTGAACAAGCTCAAACAGTTCCAAGTGGGTTGTTGTTGGTTGAAAACTTATTCAAAGTATATTTTTGAATAAAACAACAACTCTATTTATCAATTATTTAAATCGACTTTATACGAAAATCAAACTTGATTGCTTGGCTGCTAAAGACTTACTGAATTTATTGAGAATATAATTTTGTGGCTTAACATAAAATTCAACTAACAGCTACCTATGTGTTAGTTCATATACCTTATTCTATGTACTTAATTCTATGAATTACAAAACATGTAGGAAACTGGAACCGCAGCTGTTCATACGTTGTGGTTCCTTTTATTGCTGACTTTGTTTGTTTAGTCTATTGGCAGCTAGCATCTGACTGCAAGCGCTGGCGTGGGAGCATAATGACTTCAGGGTTGATGGGAATCATCCAAACTGCTGATGTCGCATGTTACCCTACGAATGGATTTAGCGTAATGATGTGATGTTTGGAGTGGAAGTCATGGCGTGGGAGTCATGTGTTAACTTATACACTTCATCCACAAGAGTTAACATATCTAAAAGATCTTGTTTCTTTTTTGTGCCAATTTTTATTGGTGCGTCGTAGCATATTTTTAAATCTGTCATTCTCACGCAGTTTATTCCTCGTTTAGATATGTTTATCAATTTAAAAGGTTCTTCTTCATTTAAGGATTTTTTAAAATAAACATTTCCAGTTTCTTTGGTATATCTTAGCCATTTAATGTCGATCCAGCTATACTTTTCACCACTGTCATCTACTTTTCTCCATGTAAATAAATTCTTTGATGCATGTGCAAAGTCATATATGTTCGACTGTGCCATTTCATTAACAACAAATTTTTTTGTTACGCCAATTGTTCTGATAAACTGGTACCAATCACGGGGATGGTGAATTGTGGTTGAAGTTCGTTTTTTCCTTTTTTCTATCAAAGCATGGTCGCTATCACACTCCATATGAGTATGACCAGGGACCAAGAATTTATGATCTATAATGTCTACATTATTTTTAAATTGCATAAAAATTGCAAACATAGTTGCAATGAATGAATTTTTATTTTGTCCTGGACATGAATCGCTGTATAAAACAACGTGCTTTGCATTGGTATTTAATGTTAATAAATGATCAAACACGCACGATGCTATTTCATTACCCCCTCTTTTTGCTATTGCTTCATGCCACATGTAGCATGAGGCCTGATTACTTGCACAATCATGCATAGTAAGATTAAAAGTCCACAAAGGCCTTTTGTAAAAAGAAAGTGAGGTTCTTAATAATGGTGTAGGAAGACACTGCTGTAGGTCAAAACACAACACTTTAAGTGTAGCATCAGCTATAGCTCTCTGCTTATCATTTTTTTTAGCATCATAAGCTTTTTCTGCTAAATTTACATGTTTAGATTGCTCTAGTTGTAAAGAGTCCAATTCTTCGGGTTTAGCAACTTGTATTTTGCATTGGAGCAAATCACACTTATGACAAGTGTCAATTTTAGGTTTTTTAAATTTCAAGTTGAGTGTGCTAAACAATTGCGAAAATTTTGAAATTGAAACGGAATAAGCGTATTTTTCACAATAGAGACGATGCATTTCATTCACAGATAAATCACTTGGCAAATAACTTTTTGATGTGTCCCTTCGAGTATAATGCGACTCATACGATGGGAAGCTTTTAATAAAATCTAAAATTTCATTCTCTTTTGCGATAGAAAGTTTTTTAGCGCATTTATGTTTTCCACGTCCATCGCCGATTAGACGCCCATCAAGTTTTGCACTCACAACCGTTTTTATAGATTGTTCTGTCTCGGATAATGTAAATGTAAAGCATTTTTTGCATACTGCGATTTTATTTCTACCAACTTCCAGGAAATAATTGTTTGTATAAAGTCTTATCCTTGGTTTTAAGTCATGTTTAGCCTTTTTTACTGTTTTTGTTTCTTCAACTTCAATTAAGCCACCAAGAAATGCTTTGCGTAAATTGTATGAGCCTAGTTCCCAGTACTGTGTGTGTATATATCGCTGTTCTTCAAAAGTGATTGTATCTGCGCATTTCTTTCTGCACGGTTCCAACCTGCGCACTGCACGTGCCTGAACAACCTTACCAGCGCTTGAGGTGTAACTTTGCCCTTTATTCCTGGAATCTTTTGCATCTTTCTTTGAATATTTTTCTGTTTCCACTGTATTTGCAACACTTATAGAGTTTTCCTAATATTAAGTTTTTATTAAAATCACTTTATAAATGCAATCACTATAAAACTTACATCATTATTTTCGGAACTGGAACTTGCTGCAGTACATCCACTTAAATTAAAATTTGGATCAATAATGGAATCATCACTATCGAAATCTACATTGCATATATTATTATTTAATAAATCACTTTCCATTTTTGAAGTTATTAGCGCAACGACTTGTTTTCAACTGATCGCTTATGTGCGCAATAATGCGTTGTGAGCACGCATCCAAACAAACTTATGTTGAGTTAAAATGCCGTTATGTTCGAAGCGAATTATTGCATAACATTTTAAGTAGACTTAAGATGTTTTGCAAAATATAAAAACTTCTCTCTTTGAATATTCGAGTTTTTTCAAAACAACTTATGTCCATTTAAGTGAAGAAATTATAAGAATATAAGTTTTAACATATTAGCGTAAGAGGACATAAGATGTTTCATTGAATACATATTTTTAATTTTTTTTTAATATTAATAGAACTTAAGTTGACATAAGTTTAAATGAAGAAACCTTTAACAACCAATAAAGCATCTCATAAAATTTAAGTTTACTTAAGATGTTTTAATGTATGTAATATTTTCAAAAATAAAGATAAGAAAAATACAAAAGGCGATAACTTTCTTTAAAATTGGAATTTTTTAAATCGGATTGGACACAAATATGGACTATGAATAGGAGAACTAGAATATGATCTTTACTCGATTTTGACTTAAGTCGACTTAAGATGTTATGGTAAAACGACACAGATATACATATATACCCTATAACCGGTTATTCTATTAATCTTTATTGTAAAACTCAGATAATGAAAGTTCCAGAAACTTAGCTGCTGCAATATGATCTCCACATGTCGAAATTATGAACATTTCCAATGCCATGATTCTTTGATAAGAATCTAGTTAGTGATTCCTCTAAGTGACGCCAAATTTACAAAACAGCTGCTAATGATGGAAATATGATTAAAAATTATGGTAATCATAAATTGAGGGTAGATAAATAAAAGTGGTAATACTTCCTTGTTGAACCGTTGGTACCTATTTTTTGCCTGCATTTCGTATACTTGTTTGTAGCGAAAAATAGCGAAATCCCAGCATATTCTAACCTTACGTTTTTGTTTATAATTTCTCCAATTCTCTCTCGATTCTTGGATTTGACGTTCCACGTATTATTTTGCTTCACACCATTTTTCGTTGGGAAATTTTTGTATTCGCGTAGATAATAATCGAGCAGTACCTGTTTGTTAAGTGAAGTTGTTAGCACGATGTAAAATAATATTCGATCACTTTGAGGAAGTTACATGAAGAAAGCGCTAACTTTTTATTATATACATATTTTTAGAGCTTTTAGATATAAAGAAGTACATAATAGACTTTTATATATAGTTTGGCAATAATGATAGAATACAAGTTTGCGTGAATCGAGCTAAGAGCAAAAATCAGAATGGGAGGGCAAAGAAGAAATTGTAAAAAAGAAGATGAAGACGCGAACAGTTGATTCGGTGCCTTCACACGGCAATATTTGTATGCAACCCATTGGGCGATGTAAAAGTATGCGAAGCTAAATTGGGCAAGTTTATTCACTAACGCAAACTAATGTGCCGACAGTAACAAAACAGTAAATTTTAAAAACTAAAAAATTAATGAGCCTGATGAATAAAAAATAAGCAATTGCTAGTAAGCAATTGCTTATTAACAAAAGCAATTGCTGAAAAGCCTTTTGCTTAAACTAATAAGCAATTGCTAATTATTATATGAATAAGAATTTAAAGCACTGCTGCTTTTGCTACAAAGTTTAAGCTTTTACTTGAAGTAACACATACATATATATATATATTGAAAAAATTTGGTAGATATCATTTAAATCAGAAAGTGGCATAGATCTGGTGGAACCATACGTGAAATCAATCATGTCGGACATTACCGAACTTTCGAATAATGAGGAAGTCGATAAGCAACTAAATTTTGTAAGAGCACTAAAAGAACATAAGGTAATTTTTAATAAGTCACAAGTGCCGCAAATAAAAAATGAAAAGGAGTCTACTTTACAAGCGCTAACTGAAAAATATGAAGTAATTTTCCTAAAGTCATTAACAACAAAGCAAGTAATGAAAAAAATTGCAAACATGAAAACAGAAGTGAAAAAAAAATTAGATTTATCACGCACTGGTAACAAAAGAATTTCTTACAAGCCTTGGGAAAAAATGCTCATCGATCTTTTGGATGCAGAAAAGAACCCAGTGTTTGCGAAAGTTCCAGGTATTAAACAAAAATTGGGAATTTAGAAATTTTTCTTTTATTAACTTTATGGTTCCGTTTTTAGGTGCAAAATCCGCAGGAATTAACGAATTGCCATTACCTGAAAATCCTACTACCTCAAGTTCTTTGAAGTCAAAAACAATATTGAAGCGTAAATCTTGCTCCTTGCCAGAAACAGATGAGACCAAAAATTTGAACAATTCCGAGTTGCAACGTTTAGTACTCCTTGAGCAACTGGAGCTGATACGGATCCAGAAACAGAGGGAAACTATGGAACTAGAAAAAGCCAAAAAAGAACTAGAAAAGGCTAAAGAACAGAAAAGTGAAGAGAAAAATGAAGACTACGAACAATTTTTTTTATCACTTTAAGTATCAATTGTTTATTTAAATGAATTAATTTTTGTTTGTACAAAGGCAACTCGCCTTTTATTTAAGAAGAAGATCTCAAAAATGAATAAAAGTTTATTTAGTTATGAATATTAAATTATTTATTTAATATATTTATATTAATTTTTATGTATACAGTTTTGTAGCCCAAACAGTTTTAAATATTAGTAAATATTTCAGATTCGACCAAAAAGCTGTTGCGTTAAAAGTTCTCGCTTTTGCTGGCCCAATTGCCTCATCACGTTGTTATTCATAGGTTCGGCTGGAACCTGCTCGAAGTAGTGGGGCTCTTCCGGCAGTTCAAAGGGTTCATCTTTTAAAAATTTTGCAATATTGTGCAAAACAACGCAACATATTATAATTGAAGGGATTTTTTCAATCTTACTGCGAACTTTGTATCGTAAAATCGGAAACCTTGCCTTCAATTGTCCAAAACATCGTTCAATTACAACTCGATCGCTGCAAAATACTTTATTGTAGTGCCGCTGATGAAGAGTTATTGGATTCCTCCAAGGTGTCATCAAAAAGGGAGATATACCATAACCATCATCTCCAAGAAGTAGCACGTTTTCTGATGAGTTTTGAAGTACATCTTAAATGTCCGAGTTTTTAAAAATCCTGTTGTCATGTACGGAGCCTGGCCACTGGCAATCTACACTTGTGAATATTTCTTTTTCACTACAAGTTGCCTGCACGTTTATGCTCGTAAAGCCCTTTCTGTTGACGTACTCGTCACCGAATGCTTGTAATTTCGGAACTCGAAGATGTGTGCAGTCTATCACTCTGACACAATTTGGAAAAGAGTACGCTTCCCTCCATCCATTTTTAGCAGCAATCATTTCCGCGCCAGACTTTGGAAATTTAATCCACACATGTGCCTTCTTTAAAACTTCACTCATTACCAAATTAAAAGTTTTGGAAACTGTAGTTTGATGAGCTCCAACCTCTTCTGCTACGCTATTTTGATAGCCCGGATCGGAAATTATGCGCAGAAAGATCTTAATTTTTTCAAATGCTGACAACGCACCTCCTCGTTTTTCGCAAGTTTCGTCCAAAAAAAAAGTACTCAACCACTCTACGTTCTCACGATTGAATCGATATAGCTTCCGAAAGTCTTCATTTTTACATTCCCTTCGCACATTATAGTATTTTCGTTTACGAATAGTCAAAAACTGCGCCATAGTTAAATGTTGCGCGAAGGAAAGTCGAATAAAAACTAATTTCCAAAAAATTTAGCATGGGGTAGAGCAGACTTAAAAAATCGTAAGCAAATGCTACCTAAAAATAGCAAATGCTTCTTTTATTCATTCGGAATTTAGCAATTGCTTATAGAAATAGCAAATGCTTATAAAAACAGCAATTGCTTGGATTTTTATTCATTGAAATTTAAGCAAAAGGTCAAAAAAAGCAATTGCTTGTTTTTATTCATCAGGCTCAATGATTTACATGCATTTTTTTGCCCATCATACGCTGATGCTCTTCGCCTCGTCACTCAGGTTTGCATACAAGTAAGATCGTGTGAAGGTGGTTTATTGCATGAACAGACAAATAAACAAAGAGCGGACTAGCGGTTCTCGGGTATCACAACCTTCGTTTGTCTCGACCGTTTATACATATTTTGGTTTATAGAAAACTGGATTGTTGCGGATTAGTAAGGTAGAATTTAGATTTTCCGTTCATTAATAAAATCCAAAACATGAAGTGATCTTCCATTTTTATTTTACAGTTTTCGGTTACAATCTCATATGACTTTCCACAAAGGAAGACAGCAATTTATCGTTGGGACGAATCGGAGAATAAATGGCTATTATATACAAAAAAATATTACCTTTCAATCTTCTCCTACCCTATAGTGTCGTATTGGAGAAAACGTTTAATCTTTGTAGAAAATTCCAGAGTTGCCGAATTTAATTTCTTAACAGAAACGTTCCACGAATTAACTCCACTGAGAAGGCAGACTAACGCAGCTTGTATAGCTCATTTAAATGGAATTATATACTTTATGGGTGGTTGCAAAAATAACAAATCTTTGAGAACTGCAGAAAAGTACGTCACTTCTTCCATGAAACTTCGAACAATGAATATTATAATTTTTATTTTTTACAAATATAGATTAGACCTTGATAAGAGAGAATCGTGGATTTCACTTCCGGAAATGGAAACGGCTCGACGTTATGCCACAGCTGTAGTTGTTGACGATCTTATTTATGTAATTGGCGGTGAAGGAATAAATATATACGAAAAAACATTAAAATCTGTCGAATGCTTTAATACACAAACATCAACTTGGAGTAAGTGTGCGGACATGCCTGACGCACAATTTCTTCTCGGGGTGAGTTTCTTAGGCGTTGACGCCCTGTAGAATGCAACTGTGAGCGTGTTTTATTTTTGTTTTGCTTGTCAGGCGACCGGATTAAATGGCTTCCTATATGGGGTGAGTTCAGACGATGCTTATATACCCAACCACAATCTGTATTGCTATGATCCGCGAAAAAATACTTGGACGAAGGTTCGTGGCAATCATTGATTTATAAAATCCCGATTATGATGTGTCTACTTGTAAAAAAAATAACCTGATTTTTTTTGTTTATAGTTGGCTCCTATCAATGTCCCACGCGGGAGGATCTGTGTGACAACATTTTGTGGACAAGTTTGGGCCATTGGTGGTGAACAATCAAGTTTAGTGGAGGTATATGATAGAGAACGAAACGTTTGGATGACAAAAAGATCATTGCCAACGAAAGCACTTTGTAAAAGTGTTGTTGTGCCGACAGAAGAGCTTGATGAGATCGAACAAGCTATATCCATGGCGAATGAATAAATTTAATTAGTTTTCCTGTGTTTTGTATAGTAACGTATAGTGTGTCATATGAAAAGTAACTAAAAGCTATTTTTTTAAAGTTTGTCTATCAATAAACTTACGAGTTCAAATGCTCGTAAAACAGCTTGTTTTTAATTCACTTTGTGTGTGTGTGATTTACCAGTTATAAGCAGCTTTGATAAAAAATTAGAAGTAATTAAAATGCAGATTTTGTTGAAAATGTTTTTAAAGAGCGGCAATACATATGTACATATTTATCTGACATGACTTGACTCTCCTAATGTGCAACGTTAATTCTTTTGTAAAGTATGCTCGATTTCATTGTTTGGTTCAATGGTTGTTTTGTACATTGTAAAGAACTCTTCCCATTACAAAAGTACATAAATACGTATTTCTCTTACCAATATCTATACTATTCCATATAATTTTTCCAAGTTTCACTATTTTTGATACTCTGTTTGTTGTGGTGTTGGACGTTTTTCGTTAAATATAAGTGACAACAAATTTTATGTTTTATTTAAAATTAAATAACAGCGGTGGTAATGATTATAACCCCACTTAGGCTGCCGGACACCCCCAATCTTATCCCCTCTTGGGTGCAATACCTTGTAGCAGGTTTGCTACTCATACTTCTGGCCAGGACGGGCGTCGAGTCTAACCCTGGCCCAGAAACCTACTTCTGCTGCTTCTGTCAGAGAAGGCTCCATCCGAATTCCACTTCGGTGAGGTGTAATTCGTGCAACGGATGGTGTCATCTTAAGGTCTGCTCAGGCCTTAAGAAAACCAGGGAGTGGTCCACATCCTATGTGAGCCAGTGTTGCTGACGCACTCAAGCGCCCCAAGCCTCCACGGCATCCCCCCTTGCGCCCCCCGCGCCGGTGCCTCAACGCACCTCTCCTGCCTCTACTGCTTCCCGGAGCTCACAGCAACACCAAACCTCCCCACCCCCCCTCGCTCCACCACACGTGGCGCCAACCAGCAACTGCTGTGTATGCCGGGCCAGAGTGCACCGGAATGCCTGCTCGGTCAGGTGTAACGCCTGCCAGGGCTGGTGCCACTTCCGGGCGTGCTCTAGCCTACGCACCACAAGGGACTGGTATGAGAGCTTTACCGCTTCCTGCGGCCGCAACAACCCCCCGCAAGTGTCGCTCACGCCACTACAACCGTTGGGCCCCCACAACCACAGCGGGATGCGCAGCCGGGACGGGCTGGCCTTCGGATCCAGTCCCTCACCCCCCTCAACGCGACAACCTTACCGAGACAGACGAGACTCCTACAGTTTAACTGCAACGGACTCTCGAGCAAGATCTCGGTGGTTGCCTTCATGGCTCGGCACGGGCTGTTAATAGCTGCGGTCCAAGAAACGAAGCTACCTCGCAGTTCAACCTTAACGAACTGCGACGGCTACTACGTGCTTCGGAGAGATCGCGAGCGAGATAATGGTGGAGGCCTAGCCTTCATTCTACACAACACCGTGCAGTATCGTCTCATTGATGTAGACATCGACCCAAGGGACAGCACCTTACAATGTCAAGGGATTGCTGTCCGGTCAGGCGATGTCTGGCTCGAAATATTTAACATATATATACCCCCTGTCTCCTGCTGCCCCGCTGGATATCACCCTGACATAGGTGCGCTCCTCAGTGGTGAAAACCGTTTGGTAGTTGGAGACTTCAACGCGCATCACGATCTTTGGTTCTCAAGCCTATCAAACGATCGTAGGGGAAATATTTTGGCAGAGCAGATAGACGATTCGACATTCTGCACCATGAACGACGAAGCCCTCACCAGGATTGTGGGTAGTTGCAGCAGCTCGCCAGATCTAACAATAGCTAGCGCAGGTCTGATAAATAGCATAACGTGGCGACCTATGCTATCGCTTGCATCAGACCACCTACCCATAGTAATCTCGATTGACAGACCTGCCAACTATGTTGCCTCGGATCGCCACACCTATGTCAACTTCAAAAAAGCTGACTGGGAGCGGTTCGAGAATTTCACTGAAGACGCCTTCTCTGCTCTCCAACCGACGTTCGCGTTGGCGAGCGCGTGTTCCGCAGGGTGGTGAAGTCCGCTTCATTCCGGCAGGGAGGATCCCTGTGATCCGTCCTGACTTCCCGGGTGAGGCGGTGTCTCTAGCGGATGAACGCGACCACCTCCGGCAGGCGGACTCCGGTAATCCCCGTATTAGGCAACTAAACGGGGAGATCCAACGCCTGGTTAACGTTCATAAGCGGAACAAATGGAGGGAGCACCTGAAGCCCTGCAACCTCGGTGCCGGAGTGGGCAAATTATGGTCGACCGTGAGGTCCCTGTCCAACCCGACGAGGCGTGATGATCGAACAGAAATCTCCTTTGGAGACCACGCCTCGTCGGACCCGAAGCGATGCGCGAACTATTTTAGTCGACAATTTACACTGCATCCTTTGGCCGACAGGACCAAACGGTCAGTCACCAGAAGGCTGCCCAAGTCAACACCGAGCGCACCAATTGTCCTCTCTACCACTGAGGTGAAGGAAGCCATCGGGAAGGCGAAAGCCTCCAAATCCATTGGCCAGGACGGGTTAAGCATGTTGATGCTGAAAAAATTGGGCACCGTGGGAGTAGCATATCTCACCAAGGTCCTCAATCTGTCTTTAAGCACCCTGGTCATTCCGGATATCTGGAAGACCAGTAGGGTGATACCACTGCTGAAACCAGGGAAACCTGCCGGCCAAAGCGAGTCCTACCTGCCGATCTCCCTGCTTTCCCCAGTGGTCAAGACACTTAAGGCCCTGCTGCTCCCGCATTTCAATCACCACCTCAGCCCGGCGAAGCATCAACACGGCTTCCGGAAAGTGCATAGCACTACAACAGCACTTAACGCTATAAACACGCAAATTAATCGCGGTATCAATGGCAACCGCCCCTGTGAGAGAACCGTCCTCGTGGCTTTGAACTTGTCGAAGGCCTTCGACACAGTCAGCCACTCCACCTTGTTGAAGGACGTGGAGGCCTCACCTCTCCCAGCGGCGTTGAGGCGATGGACCGTGAACTACCTGTGTGGTCGTCAGGCGTCGGTGTGCTACCGTGACTCAGTGTCAAAAGCGAGAAGAATTAAGCAGGGGGTACCACAGGGTGGCGTCCTATCCCCCCTATTATTCAACTTCTACACCTCGCGACTCCCTTCCCCGCCAGAGGGAGTCACACTGGTCTCGTATGCCGACTACTGCACGATAATGGCTGCTGGCAATGGAATTGATGGCTTGTGCTCTGTGAACAGCTACCTCCTACTACTACTACTACTAGCAGGACTCAGTGGACAAGACTGGAGACCTGTCAGAATGCCACACTCAGGACAGTGACGGGATGTCTCCTGATGACGCCTGTGGATCACCTCTACCATGAGGCTAACGTGCTTCCAGTGTAGGAGCACAATATGATGCTCACAAACCAGTTTCTACTGGGGTGCCACCGTCCGGGGCACCCTGGTCCGACCCTGTTGAAACGGCTCGTTTCCTGGACCTTTCGTTAGTTGAGCTTGACGATAATGATTAAGGGAGTCCGCCAGCCCAGTGGGGTGTAGCTTGCCGCTACAACAACAACAACATTATAAGTTTTATCGAAAAATTGATATTCAGTCATTATTTTATTAATTGCGATCAAAAAAAAAATTATTGTTAAGAGTTTAATCGTTTCCTTACGAAATAAAAATTATAGTATCGAGCAATATTATTTTATCAAGAATATGTTTGGAGTCATTTATAATTTTTTCACTTTGTAACACACATTTTTTGTAAATTGTCATTGTTTAGATAAAAATTCTAAATTAATCTATGAAATTTTAATATAATTTCTTTGAAATTGAAACTTATTTCTTGAACGTTATTATATCACTCATAATTCAAAATGACATACTTGGTTTCCAACTATGTAATACTCATTTATTTATTTTTTATTTGTTTTTTTTTCTATGAATTTTTTTGCCACGTGTGTTGCGACTTGCTTCCATATAAAAATAAAATTTGCTTATTCATTATACGAGAGCAAATGCAACAAAAAAATTTTAAGAAATTATGTGAAATTTTCAGTTTGTTCTACTAAATTTTTTTTTACAAAAATTGCAATAGTTGTGGCGCAGAAAAGCTCAAAATCTAAATCTAAATAAATTTTAGATTTTTCTTTTAGTTTTCTACAAAGTTTTAAACTGGGATTTATAAAGATTATTTTAGAGAATGCACTGAATTTTAATTGAAAATTCTTAAAAATAAATAAATGAATATAAGTGGGGAACTATGTCATTTATAATTTGGTTGCTAATGGCTTAAATAATATTCGTTTACCATAAAAAAGCAATTCACAAAATCATTATTTTGGTTTAAACACAGATTCATAAAAATAATTAGTTCGTGGCAAAGTTTTAAACAAGTCATCAATATTTTCATAAGAATTATAAAAGTTTTTCGATAATAATTATGGGTAACTACATCGGTAGTTGTTATTAAGGGACTTATGTAAGTATGTACATATGTATATAAGAAAAATCTTTTCCTAATTATCAAGAGACAAATTATTTTAAGTCTCCAAAGAATTATTTAAAGATTTATTTTATAAACGTCTTCTCATGATGATTTTTTTTTATATAATTTTTATAAGTACCGAACTCGTATTGAACTAGTCACGAACGAGTCCCGTAATGATGTCAAATTAAACCAGAAACTAATGTCGTGTCAATCAGGACTTGACATCCTTTTTCTCATTAACACATAATTATTCTGAGAAGATTTTTATAAGACAAGTCTTAAAATAGAAGCCATTAAAGACTTAAAATTATTTACGAGTATCTTCCTGATCGTTACTATAAAAATGTTTTTGAAATATACTCGTAAATCTGTAAATAATACTTTTAGATGACTACATATTTTTCTCACTCATAATTATTCTGAACAAACTTTTATAATATAATACATTGAATAATATTTATAAATAATATTCTACTACAAGCAATTTTTGATTGTCTTTTATTATATTATCTTCTTATAGTTTCATATGTTTCCAGTTCTCTTAGATATTTTGATGATCTAATTTGATTTAAGATTTTTTTTTCGCAGCGATTAATAAAAATCAATATGCAATAATAAAATTTAATATTTTAGATAATGATAAAATAATTGTTAAGATTGTGGAGATGCTAGCGATTACCCAACAATGTTATACGTTGTTCAGTATCATTGCTTTTGGAAGAACTAAGCTTTAAATGAAAATAAACAGGAAATCTGGAATACAAGAAAAAAGAGTTAGTTTTACTTCAATTGATTTATCAATCACAAACCTTAAAGGGTTGTTCTACTTAAACTTCGAAAATCTATTTTTAATAAGAAATTTCCCCTTTTATGGCAATTTTTAAAATGACCTTTTCCAATGTTTACATATACATATATACCATACATTCGCGAATAATTCGATAAAAAAAACACAAGTTGAGAAAGGGAAAGACTGGTAAAATCGGTCGATCCGGCTTGAAAACTTTACACAATCACTTAATTGTATAAACATAATGGAAGTAACAGAAGTTTCGAATTGCACTACCCAAGGCATATTAATAAGGTAGTCAGCCCTATTCTGCATTTCTTTTACGTTCCCGCATTCCACTCCGCATCGATTGGAATTAGGTATTCCGAGTTACGACGGACTCGAAAGAAAAAGAGGAAGAGCGGCAACCTTTCCGAAATCAGCTGTTTGCCTTGGAATGTGTGAAATTGAAACAAAATAAAGCAAACAGATACAAATTTGTGGCCAAACTATTGCTTTTTAAATAAATAAATAAAAATATAATCGCGTAATGGATTCAATAGCCGCGGCAATACTTCTTGAGGACTACGACAAAGCATCCGAGAATGCTGACACAAAAGTTGAAAGGAGAAGATTGCGAGATATGTCTGATCCATTTCAGATGAGTGACGAACTGTAAGAAATTGAGTTTGAAAGTGATAAATCTCAATTCATTGATTTACTTATTTAGATTCAAAAAAACTTTAGACTTAATAAGGACGCTTTCAAGTATGTCCTAGATACTTTTGCGGAAGAAACTCAACCAAGTACTTTGACGTCGTTATCTCCGCTTAATCGCGTAATTTGTCTTAACGTTCAAAATAAATTGCAGTTTTTTTAAATAGAATTTTCGCTTGTTTTCAAATTGAAAAATATGAAACTGTCAACTTCTTGTCAGCATAATAATCATTGGTTTTGGAAGAACTAAGCCGTTCGAATCGCGTTGCAGGAACTGCGTGCAACTTCGGCTTAGGTAACGTAGTATTCGTGTGTGCTTCGCTGTTACCATCGACTATGTAAGCGGCTTTCAATCTATCGATGCTCACGTTGGCCTTTCTGCTATTTACTTCCAGTTTGTAGAACTTCTCACTGCGCTTAAGGACTTTATATGGACCGTCGTATGGCGGTTGTAACAGACGGCGTACTGCATCGTTTCTGACGAAGACGGCGTCGCCATTGCTAGTTGTTTCGGATTAATTTATGTTGTTAGTAAGCGTGGATTCTAAGAACTCTCCTGGTATTCGGATTGTGCTGCCGTATCTCATTTTAACCGGCATTGCTTTGATGTCTTATTTGAAGGCGGATCGATAGCCAAAAAGAACTAGTGGTAGCACTTCGACCCACTGCTCCCTACGGAAGTATTTTATCGAAGCCTTTAATGGTCGATGAAATCGTTTGATGATTCCGTTTGAAGCTGGATGGTAAGCTCTGTTCTGAGGTGTTGGATACCAAGGAGTGATTTTTGCTAGTACGCCAAATCTTGAGATCCAAGTGGAGAAAAAGGAAAACGCAACGGTTTCAGCATCGATTGTTTCAACAGGATAGCCAAAGACAATCCTGTTGAATCTGGGTGTGTTCGAGCTGAACAATAAATACCGCAATATTGCAACCCTGTTACTTGATACTCTCTTGCTGATACTCAGCTAATAGTCTGCAGCAATATTGCGGGCATAATTTTCACAGAACGTTATGCTTTAAAGAGTCGCAGCTAAAATGGAAATTTTAACGTATTTAATAACTGATGAGATTATGGAGAAGGAAAGTGAAAATTAAAAAAAAAATAGAAATAAAAGAAGAAGGATTATGATACGGAGAAGAGAGCTTTTGTTAAAGGAAAGCTGTAAAAGAAGAAAAGTGACAAAAGTACGCAATTTTTTTTAAAATTGTAGAGTTATGTATATGCAGATGATATTTTTTCTCTCATTTTCGGATGACTCGCGCGACATTTGTTGTAAGTTAATTATTTTCATAGCTAAATGTGTATCTTTGTTTTATACAATGCAATTTAATTTTTCTAGAAATTAGAAAATGCTCTAATCCCTTTTTGGTCCCCGATGGATATCAAATATTCATTGAAGCAATCCCTATATATTACATTATGGAAACTGGGTAATAGCAGAACAACGCATCGCGAACTATCTGATCGCTTTGATGTGGGCAAAGGAACGTCTCATAAATAATTTTTCAAAACTATAAAAGCAATATGTTGTCTTAAAGGCGAAATTTCGTGGCCCACGGTTACTGAGCAGCAGCAAATAATGGAAAGCTTCCAGACAATAAGAGCGAACTCCTATCCTTTCGTTATTGGGTGTATTGATGGAATTCAGTTTAAAATAAATACACAAAAAAATTATGCGATTAGCTACTACGACCGTAAGGGAGTACATTCTATGATTATGCATGTTCGTTATAAATTGATTTGCTTTAATAAATTTGTAAAAAAAAATATTTTAGGCTATATGCGACAGTAAGCTTCGGTTTTTTGGTTGTATTTATTGGCTTTCCTGAAAGTTGCCACGATGCTAACGTTTGGAAAAGCAGCCCTATTTTTAAAGGAATCACATCCGGCGAGGTTCCAATAGCTAGTGGTAGCATAATTTTAGCTGACTCAGCGTATCCCCTGTCTAAATATTTGATAGTCCCATTTAGGGACAATGGGCGCCTTACTAGTGATGATAGGAAATTGAATTACTACCTCAGCTCTACCAGAGTGCTTATAGAACAAGCATTTGGTGTTTTACGACAAAAAATCAAAATACTTAATCATATTGATGTAATTTCTTTAAAGAGTGTCTCTAAAGTGGTGTTGTCTTGCGCTATTTTGCATAATTTTATAATAAATAATGACGAAGACTCAAATATTGTCGAAAGCAGTGAAGGTATCTCTCGGAGAAATGAGCTGAAAATGTTGTTCATTTCATAAGAATTCACATTCGCCCCTATTACGGTTGTCGTCGTCGATGTCGTCGTCGCTTTTCAGTCGACATCACATCGTGTCGACGTCGACGTCACATCGACGCACAATTGGTATTGGCTAAACGTATTGAGACGACGTCGACATTTTATCGATAAAATCAATGTAGAAATACCATCTTTGTCCTTTCTGATAGTTGTTAAAAAAAAAATGTTTTTTTTTCAGATTTGATGAATATTTTTGACTCAGCAAAACTGCGATTATGTATGTGCTGGAAAACATATGTTTTCAGAAGAGTTTCAAATTGTTCTGCACTTGTAATTTTCATTTCTAAATCAATACAGATTTACATTTGTTTGTTAATAAAAATTAATTTCATATAAAAAAAAATACCTTCAAATTTTCTTCTAGTCGTCAGTAAAAACAGTGTCGACTGAAATGGCGTCGCTTCAACTCAACGTCGACAGCAATTTTGCTTAGCCAATACCAAATGTGTGTCAATAGCTGTCAATAATTATCGATAACGACTACGCCAATACCGATTTTAACAAGTCGTCGTCGTTTAGTGTCGACGACGACAACCGTAATAGGGGGGATTATTTTTTATTTCGTTAATTTTTTTGTATGGATTTACAAAAGAATATTTTTTGAACTCCACTTCATTTAAATTAAAAAACTAAATTCACAGCATTGTATTAAATTTGTAGCTAAATACTTGCAAATGTTACTTTTGCAAAAATTTATCCAGCACTTGTTTTAATCCTAACATTATTTTAGCTTTTTCTTTTTCAAATTCTAACTTTTCTCTTTCAAACGTCATCACTTCTCTATGCCGGAGTTTTTCTTCTTCCGATTCCTTTTTTAAAAATTCCAACGCTTCATTTCCCGACACTGTGCGTTTTTTTTTTAGCGAAACTTTGCTGGTTTCCCCTTTCGTCTGAGACACTCCACAACATCATTGTCGTCTCGGCATATTTCGTTTGCTCTTATGTCTTCTGCAGTCGAGCAGCTTGAAAGATCTAATGAGCTTAGTAGGTTTTCAGTTGGAGGATCAACTGAATGTCTATTGCCGTAAACTTCATCAAAATTATAAAAAAAATCCCAAGTGGTTGCATCTCTACCTGTTGATCTATTCCGTTTTTTTATACTTTTGTAAGTTGCTACCATGTTGAGGAATTTTCTTTGGAGTTGCTCTTTTGTCGCAGTTAAATCAGGAGCTTCAGTTTTCATTTTGTCCAAAACTTTGCCCAAAGAACCGATTTTTTTCTTTTGTCGCAAGAAAACTCTTGCTCCATGTCCAGTCGACACCTGACCAACAATTTGGACCCAGCTGAGCTTAATTTTATTCTAAAAATAACAAAAAAGTAATATTTAATATTTATATTACATTGAATTCTATATTCAGCCCTATTCTGCATTTCGACTCGAATCGAAATTTTCTCAGTTTGGCAACTTTGGTATTCTGCGTTTCGATGAGTTTCGATCAATGTTCGAAATTTACAATTTTATGTATTCTACATTGCGATCGTAGTTACGTTTTTGTAAGTTGAAATTTTGTTGGCGCGGACGGTTAGATTTTTATTTTCGTGTACTTTTAAAACATAATTTTCCGCAAACTTGTGAGTAAAACTTGTTGTTGATAGTTGTAAAAGTCATCAACATGATTTTTATAAGTTTTTTGGGCTTTATTGATGTTTTTTGATATGTTTGCAGGTCAAAAACAACAACGCCGGAGCAGTATGAAAAATTGGCTGATATAATGGCAACCAAAAGGGATATTGATATTCTATTGTAATATAGAAACCCCTCTTCAGATGGCTTCACTATTTTTATGTGCGTACCATCAACACACATGATGACTCCTGGGAAGCTAGCCTTCGCACAAAACTCTTGCTTCGCTTGCATTTTTTCCTCTTCACTCTGTTCAAATTTGATCCACTCAGGGCAAAGCTTTCGTTGCATCACATCGATAAAATTAGAGAGTTACTTTAATACAGTTGACTGACCCATTCCGACATTATAATCTGCGCCAACTCCATGTTGGTAACTGCCTTCCGCAAAAAATCTCAATGCAGCCACGACGCGATTAAGCGGAGATAACGACGTCAAATTACTTGCTTGAGTTTCTTCCGCAAAAGTATCTAGGACATACTTGAAAGCGTCCTTATTAAGTCTAAAGTTTTTTTGAATCTAAATAAGTAAATCAATGAATTAAGATTTATCACTTTCAAACTCAATTTCTTACAATTCGTCACTCATCTGAAATGAATCAGACATATCTCGCAATCTTCTCCTTTCAACTTTTGTGTCAGCATTCTCTGATGCGTTGTCGTAGTCCTCAAGTAGTATTGTCGCGGCTATTGAATCCATTACGCGATTATATTTTTATTTATTTAATTTAAAAAGCAATAGTTTGGCCACAAATTTGTATCTGTTTGCTTTATTTTGTTTCAATTTCACACATTCCAAGGCAAACAGCTGATTTCGAAAAGGTTGCCGCTCTTCCTCTTTTTCTTTCGAGTCCGTCGTAACTCGGAATACCTAACTGCAATCGATGCGGAGTGGAATGCGGGAACGTAATAGAAATGCAGAATAGGGCTGATTAAATAACAAATATTGCGAAGTTTACTTACATTGCGTCCTCCATTTCAAATGCGCAGTAAATTTGTTTTGGGAGTAAACGCTGAGTGGCCGTCATTTATCGCCCTCCAACCGCTGCAAGATAGCTCCCATTGCAGTACCAGATGCGTCCACAGCCACTACCAGCTGGGCGCTAGATTTCGGAAAAGCCAGGAGGATTGTCGAGCAAAGCTCGTCCTTGCAGCACTGAAACGCGTCTTCGGCTTCTTCGCTCCAGTCGATTTTGGACGTATCCCTCATTTTGTTGCTTTTTATGATAGATCTGATAGATAGGCAAAAACCTTTAAAACAAATTTATCATGCCTAAGAAGCGTCGTAAATCGCATACTCTTTCGGGTTCAGCTTAACGCCTTGATGGCCTGAACTGGGTTTTCCGGTGGTGTAATCCCGTCTTTAGAAACGTTATAACCTAAGAAGATGACCTCGGGTTTACCGAGAACGCATTTCGACGAATTCATAACGATACCATGTTTTCGTAGTTTTACAAAAAGATTTGGCAAATATTGCTGGTGCTCCGCTTCGTTTTTGGATGCGATCAGAATATCATCCAGGTGGCAGTGTATATCGGTCCGGTTCTGTAACATCATTCAGTCGTCTGAAGTCTCCATTCGCCGTTTCTCTTTCATACCATATGGGGGGACTTGCTCATGGACTTCTTGATGGTCGACATACGCCTTTAGTAGCTCGGGCGCCATACGACGTGGCTTTGCAAAAACCGGTGTTCCCCGAGTAATAATGCAATGCGTGACTTGGTGCGAAGTGTCCTTCAGGACTGCGTGCGATGTCGCCATTATGTCTTTAAAGTCGATTGAAATATTTTGGAAAGGCATTTCAGAGTCGATGGCGGATATCTTCAGGATGTCGTCAGGAGCGTCGACAATTGCACACCCTTTTAAGATATTCGTGATACCGTCAAACAAAATGCGATGTCGAAGGTTGACTGACAAATTGAAATGAATCAGAAGGTCTGCGCCGATTATGGGCTGTAAAAGTTCAGCGATAATAAAAAACCATTTTAGTGGCCGTCGTAGCCCGATGTTTAAATTTAGAAGTTTCTCTCCATACGTTCATACGTTTTAATTTTGGTCTTGTTAGTAGTGTGTTATTAAAAATTGTTTTCGCATTGCTTGCTTTGCGTAGCTGTTGCCGGAATCACACTAACCTCGGCCCCGGTGTGAACCAAAAAATTTAATTTTATTATGTATCTCTAATAAGCAAGTGGCGACTGGTTGTATTACACCTGTCACTTGCCGCATTCAAGGACAGGGCGTTTAGTTTAACGATTGGCTTCACGGTTGCCGGCACTTCTTTGCGTTTTCGCCGAACTTAAAATGGTACCAGCATTTCTCTGTTGTCGACTATGGTGTTTGAGGTCTATTTTGAGACGAACTTCTGTTGTGATTGCGTAATTGTGACGATATACGAGATGTAAGAATAGTAATTTCTTTTGTAAGTTGCTCCATCTGCTGCGCTAAAGTTGTAGTTAGATGCCTCACTGACTTCGTTCAACACCGCGTGTAATGGCGATCCATCCCTAACATCTGTTATTTCGTCGGCCAAGCATGGGACTTTATCTGACGGCTCCGAACTGATGGAAACTATTGATCGCATGTCGGATGGTAGTCGATTAAGCCACACGGATTTTAACATCGCGTCGTGCATCGCCGTTCCGGCGAGGTTTTGCATCTCTCTGAGTAGTTGTGAATGGCGCATGTCTCCCAGTTATATTTTTAGCAACAGCTTCTTTATACGTCTTTAACACTCACTCCGGTTATTTTGATATTTCAGACTCACTTTTTTAGGTAAAGAAAATTATACTCAATGCTCTCAATAATTGATACATATAATAATATAAGTTAGGCGCTTACAATATATAGATCAGTGTTTGGCCTAGCTTCTATTACCATTTGTGGTGTGCGTCTTTATATTATTCCAATAATAGCGGTCACCCCTCGGCATGCAATGGCAAACCTCCGAGGGTATTTCTGCCATGAAAAAGCTTCTCATAACACAGGTCTGCAACAAAAATGCTGTGTGGATATTTCCAACTGATTTCTATGTATTTAGGTGTTCTGAAAACTAAAAAAATACTCAAAAAATTCCAGAACGGTTGGCAAGTGTGCGGCGATTTCAAAATCTTGGGCATGGCGCTCGGGCAATAATCTGGGTTTACCAAATTCCCTTGCTTTTTGTGTGTATGGGATAGTAGAGACTGGATTCATCACACCCAAAAACATAAGAATTACACAAAAAAACCAAAACAGTTCTCAATTTTTTTTGCAGACTTGTGTAATTGATACATATGTACATACATACATTATATCGATCAGCTGATGAGCATTTGTTCTGTAGCTGAACAGTTTTAGATCTCGCCACTTAACAAACTTCTGCCTTGCATGACTCGGTGCAGCGTCGGTCGGGCGGGTATGGAGGGATAAAACCGTTGGGAATACTATTATTATTATTGCCGGATGCGAGTATCCGCGAATTAAATGCCATTTTTTATTCTTGGCGTTACCGGTCATGTGGTATAGTTGGCGTTGCCACAAGGTAGTATCAAATGCAAAAAAAATACAAAATGTGTGTGTATTTTGTTGTTGCTTTGGACCCGAAAACTTTAAATTCATCACTGCTGCTCTTAACTGCCATCAATAAATTGTCCAAATTTGGAGCAAGCTGAGTGATTAAGTTTAGGTAAAAATTGAATTTCGTATACATTAATAAGCAATATTGCGTAAAAAATCGTTCATTGCACCATCCATTTGAATATTGAAGAAGTCGTTTACTGCGTTCCATTACACCAGATACGGTCGATAAAATCCATGAAAGTGCGTGAGGTGGCTGAGGCTGTAGGCATCTTAATTGATCGGGTGCATCACACGTGGGGTGCAGTACCAGGTTTCAGCATAAGAAGATTAACCAGGCTACGTGGCTGTCTCCAGATGGTAAGACACGAAACCAAATCGCCACGCGTTGTGATAGACGGAAGGCATGCTTCCAGTGTCCTAACAGCTCTATTCTGTGCACTTGACAAATTCAACATCTTGCTTATTTATCAAGATTGACAATTTATCAAGATTTTTCTATTCTATGTCAAAAATAAAAAGCTCTTTTCTTGATAAACTGTCAAGATGTCAAATGCTCTTGACAAATAAAACATCTGTTTTACTCTTTGTGCATAATTGTGAAAATTAATTTATTAGAATGGAAGAAGATCTTTTACTTTTATTGTTATTGTTAGACGAAAAGGAAAATTGCGAAAATAGAGATCGCGCGCGTTACTTAAGAAGTTTACGAGATGCTAGTGATCCATTTTCGTTAATGCAAAATTTTCGTTTGACACGTGACACGTTTGGTCGTGTTTTCACTTCCTATAAATTAAATTTAATAATAAGAGCTTCTTGCTTCATAAAAATCTTGATAAATTATAAATATTTTGTTAATTTGTCAAGTGCACAGAATATCGCTGTAAATGTGCGCACGATCCGAGGAGCCAACATCGACTTGAATCATTTTCTTGTGGCAGCTAAGATCCGCACGCGCACGTAGGAAAGCTGCAATCGCAACAGACAGCCACCCAGTTCGCACTCGACTTCCACTCCTGCTCTCTGAGAGCAATAGTCAAAAGAACGATATTTCCGAGCAGTGGAACCATATTTCTCGCTGTCTACATACCGCCGCTGAAGAATGCAACGGATTTCAGCGAGCCCGAAAGAACAACTGGTATGACGAGGAATGTCGCGCCGCTACGGAACGTAAAGACGCTGTCTACAGGGCCACACTGCGATCGGGCGCAACGCGAGCTGTACGGGAGCGTTATCGTGAGTTGAAGAAGGAAACAACACGCATTTTTCGTGAGAAAAAGAGAGAGGCCGAAATGCGTGAGTGCGAAGAGCTTGAGATGCTGGCCGACAGGAAAAGCGCCCGAATTTTTTTTTTAAAAGTTCGACGGTTAACAGAAGGTTTTAAGACCGGGGCGAATTCCTGTAAGAATGAAAACGGCGACCTGGTGACTGATGTCCACAGCATACTTAAATTATGGGGGGAGCACTTCTACACACTGCTTAATGAAAACAGCTGCAACAACCTTGTAGAAGATGTGGAACCCGAATCCCCAATCAATGATAATGGACGCGATGTACCATCACCCGACTATGACGAAATTCGGCAAGCGATAGCACGGCTGAAGAACAACAAAGCCCCCGTGTCCGACGGGTTACCAGCTGAGTTATTTAAGTACGGCGGAGAGGAGCTGGTTAAGTGCATGCACGAGCTCATTTCTAGAATATGGTCGGAAGAACAGATGCCTGCTGATGCCTTATCCACAAAAAGTGTGATCCTGCAGTTTGCGCCAATTAGTCTTCTTAACATCGCGTATAAGATGTGAATGACTTAAGCCCACCGTCAATGAACTGATTGGACCTTATCAGTGTGGCTTTAAACCTGGTAAATCTACCACCGACCAGATATTCACAATACGCCAGATATTGGAAAAGACCCGAGAAAGAAAAATCGACACACACCATATTTTGTCGACTTCAAGCCGCCTTCGACAGCACGACAAGAAGTTTCCTATATGCCGCAATGTCTGTATTTGGTATCCCGGCAAAACTTATACGGCTATGGAAAATGACGTTGAGCAACACCACCAGCTCCGTCAGAATTGGGAAGGACTTCTCCGAGCCCTTTGATACCAAACGAGGTTTCAGACAGGGTGACACTTTATTTATTACTTCATCTTAAGGCCAGCGGATAGACAATGTTTTTTGTTTTTTTATTTGGCCGTGTGAAAAACATGAATTTTCCAAAATTAAGCCAGCAATAGTCAATGATTGGCTTATTATATGCTCTTACTGTAAAAATTTTACTAAAATCGGTTAGGTACTTTTGACGCCTATAAAGGACATATATAAACATTTTTTCAATTTTATATACATATATCTATAGATAGAATGATTTCCTTTTTGACCGCATTGGTTTTTTTTACCTTAGTAGCACACGCCGGGTATCCGCTAGTAAATAAATAAAATAGAAAGGTTATGCGCTCATATAAATTTTACAGCTTTACTTGAATGTAAACAAAAACCATAAAAGTAAAAGTGCTGGCATAAATGCCCAACAAACATTTGTCTTAATTCTCAATTTTAGTTGCATGTGAAAGCAATACTCAAACGTTCAAAATAATTTGCAGTTTTTTTGAATAGAATTTTCGCTTGTTTTCAAATTGAGAAATATGAAACTGTCAACTGGTTTATGCCAGGACCATAACTTTCATTCCGGTTCCTTTGATATTTCCGACTCACTTTTTTACATAAAGAATACTATACTTTGTACTCTCAATAGATGATGGATTACATACACAATTACGCTTTAAAACAATTTTTACTATCAAAAATAATTTAAATTAAGAATCAGCTGATGAACTTTAATTCTGTAGCTGAATAGTTTTCGAGTTTCGACACCCAACAAACTCCTGCCTTTCATGACTCGGCACTGCATATGCAAAAAAAAAAATGTAAATCCGTGCGTCATGCGGATGCGCCACTCGCGTCGGTCGGGCGGTAATGGAGGGTAAAAACCGTTGGGATTATTATTATTATTATTATTATTATTATTATTATTATAACGAAGTGCTTAAACAATTTTTTTTCTTAACTGTTTTTCAACCCTTTCTCAAACTGAAAACTAGTATGTGAGAAAAGTTTGAGCAAGTGTTTAAGTTTCATTGACAATGCATACAAATCAAATTGAGAAATACAATTTTCGTAAAGGTTTGGGTATTTTTTTCAGCACGTATTCGTTGCATTATCGCAAAATCACCAGTGGCGCTGGCTAGACGAGCCGGCAATGTGGGTGCGCACGTTATCAAGGACATTTGTATTCATGGTTTATGAATGGAAGTGTGGTTGAAGTATGTATGTACATATGTAGTAGGCCTTCAACTACATTTCAGACCCGAACTAACGCGCCTACAGAAGTATGTACATAAATGAATTCAAATGTACAATAACAACAATAAACATTCAACAACCAGTGAAATAATTGTTTTCGAGAGTTCAGAGTAAGTATGGGTTGAAACAGCCAAACGATTTTGCTAGTAAAATAAATCAGATACTACTTAGGTAAACGCGTTTTCATACGTGCAGCTTCGGGTCCAATTGTAAGAATATAGAAACTCGTATGCTCACAGTTACTGTTATAATCGGCCTAAGTGATTGTAGAATTCGAAGAGCAAGCTTTCCTGTCAAAATCAAGCAGATACGTCCGCAATGTTCACTTAAACCATGGAGTCGGGAAAATGGCTTTTAGTCGGCTAAGAAAATTCCTTGAAAAAACGCTGAATAAAATTTTTACAAAAGGTAAGAAGACTGTGAAAAAATAATAATATTTGACGCTTACACTAACATACATATATAGCTCAGTGTTTGGCCGTGTTTCTCCTACCATTTGTGGTGTGTGTCCTTATATTGGACCTACTGTTGTGTTCCGACTACGAACGACAAATGCATTTTATTTGAGTCCCGAACCAGAATTATTCACACTTCGAACTAGGAAAGCAGCGATCTTCGTCTACCCTTTTATAAGATATACATAAATCGGTTGAGTAGGGCTTATCTAGAGCTACTCATCTAATAGTTCTGTCTGCACGTCGGAATGTCGTTCGCATGAAAGATGATGAAGAAGAAGTTCTGTCTGCTGTGAGGGAGTATCGACAATGTTCAGAGAGGGATTTGAAGTCACAACGCTTTTTAAGTTACTGTCTGGTTCGGATGAGTTCGGCTACTCTAAGAATCTAATTTCTTTCATTCTACACACGCACAAGTATTAGACATTCGTAGAATTTATTTAACTTAATGGACGGGTAACTTGGGTAACAAAAAACCTGTATATTGAGGAACGCTGTAGGAACTGAATAATTAATTTATGGTATTGATGGAAATTTTGGACAAAAAAAAAATATTGGAAAACTTAAATCATTTTGGGCACACTATAAAACTAGATTGGATATCTATAAGAGAGCTACTTGGCAATCCAAGCGTACCTCGTAAATAGTTTTCTATAACGGAATCGAGATCGCATTCGAAGCCGCCAGTTTGTGAAATATATATACTTGCCAAGTGATCGATGGACTCAGTTATAGTGTGTCCCTAATTTAATAAATGTTCATGAAGATGGACTACAGACATTTACGTTGGACGATGTCTTATTTCAATCCCTTTAACTTTTCATATATTTATTGTCATCTCTTCTATCCTTATCATATTAACTTAAATATATCATGTAACCATCTATCTAGGCCAGTTACGCACAAAAACTTGATCGAAAATATTTTTACAAGCTGTTTTAGTCTTAGTAGATTTACGCGATATTGAGGGAATAAAAGTTTACAGAGCTCTTCTAATTTAAACCCAATGACCTCGCACCTGAAAGTTGTTTCCTCTTCTACTAAGAAAACTCTTAAAAGACTTTTTGAGTCATATATTTATATGTTAGACACTCGATTAATACAGCTCTTTTGTCTTATTCCACATCCCATCTACAGCAAAGGTAATTCATTTTACGGATACAAGCACATCTTGCTGTTTTGCGATTGCTGCTATTGTTGTGGTCACTGCTGTCAGATACTTAAAAGCCCACAAAGCACCAGAAAAACTTGCGCCCTTTTACGACTCTCTAATTAATTCTTAACTTAACATTTGTGTGCAACTTAACTTTAAGTCCGCTGCTCTATTGGTACTCGTAGGTAAAAGCGTGGATTAGGACAAGGGACGAATAATGATGGTTATTCGAATGTCACCACATCTCAACTTACCATACCTAAACACACCATATTCAAATTTAACTTATTTTAATTACAACTTAACTCACCGCACCTAAACTCTCCCCACATATTTTTTGTTTTTCTCCTTCCTTCCCTCATCGCAAATTTTATTATTTTTTATTATTTAACCAAATTAAAATTAGGAAGCTATAGTAGTATGGTATAGAAGTACATGTGAAGGTGGCTTGCTGCAAGAAAATATTTTTAATACGTCAGGCTGTCAAATCGAAAAGGAGCGATCTAGCGGTACACGTAGAGCGCTACCTCTGATTCTCTTGATCATGCATCAACGACTGCCATTCTTGATGCAGTGGTCGGTTTCTGTTTGCATTTATGTTTACGCTTCTGTTTTAATTGAATTTCAGATATTAAGAAACAATATAGCAACAGTAAAAATTCAAATTCAAATTCAAACAAGTTTATTCATATGTAAATGTGCAATTTTGCGAATACGTTATTTACAATATTTTCTAGAGTTTTAGAGAAAATAAAGTTCTCTTTACAACTAAGACATGATATACATAGATAACATAATATTTTGTGTATGAAATAAATTTTAACAGGAGAAAAGTTAACAAAAGCCTTATAAAATTTTATTTTATTATAAAACACTTAAAGACAACTTACAGACTAAACGTAATAACTACAATTTTCTAATTAAGTCAACAGTAAAAAAAAACAACAACTTTAAATGGCTCTGCGATTCGACAACTTCTGAATTGACTTTGTGGCGTTGATATGCGGTGCATAGGAAACATGTCAGAATGATGTTTTTTTCTCTTGATCTTATTACCATAAGGAGCTGCTTTTTCTTTATTTATAACAATTTATCTCATGCATGAAAATAATTTGGGCTAATTCTACTATTTACAACTAACTGAAAAGGAGCTTGGGTACTGAACATAAAGTATGTACCTACTATATCTACACATAAAATTGTTCAAATTCTTTGTGGAGCCATTATTTCCCACGGAGTAAGATTAACATATCATTTTATATAAGGGTGTCATATTAATTATGGTAATGAACAAAACAAAAGTATACTTCTACTTAACAATGGAATAGGTTTGAGCCGAAACTGAAAAAAAATACATAGTACATATTTTAGAGTGGAAATCACAACATCGAATCTGCATACAGTTAAAAATGTTTTTCGCGATATTGCGTAGCTTGACCTCAGTGATTTGTAAACTTTTTTGCAGAATTACAAAATTTCTAGAACAAAATATTCAAGAAAAATATTTGCCTGGGACAAAATTTTATGCGATGATTAAAAGCTATCGTTCTTGTTTAAAAGCTGCATTTGAATTCCTATGAATGTACATACATACATATATGTATATGTTTACTTGAGAGTTGTACATAAAGATAGATACATACATATATACACACATATGTATGTTAGTTTATTTATTCTCTCTTCACTTAAGGAAACATACAAAACTTGAAAAGTGTTGAGTTCACAAAATGCGTGACCACCACTGTAAAAACCCAGATGTATGTACGAATGTGCATATGTATGCATGTACATATGTATGTAGTTATTTTTACAGTTGTGCTATTAAAGCGACCAAAATTTTCATTAATGCGGGAAATACCCGACTACTTTATTGAGTGCTCAACAAAGTGAGTGATAAACAAATGTCTCACAAACTCATTTCGTACACACTGTGTGTGTGTGCCAAAGGTCGGCAAAAGTTTAACTGAGAGCATGAGAGAACTGCCGCATATGAGCAACCAAGTAGGAAAATGCGTGAATTTAAAGATAAAATTTGAACTTATTTAAGGTTCTGTAATTTAGCTACCCTCACATGAAAAATCGGCTACTTAATCAATAATGAAGTGCGACAATTGAGGAAAGAATGTTGTACCAAAAAAGTAGGAAGTAGAAAATTGACAGTGAATTGTAGATATTATATAAATTTTAACAAATAATAAATATTTCATCTCTTTAATAAAAAATACTCGATATTAAACTTAGAAATATACTTAAAACTAATAAATTGGTTAGCGTTTCGTGTTTCATACATATATTATCCTTCACAATTTCAAATGATTAACAAGTTAATATGAGAAAATTCTGCATATCTAACATATCACAATTTAAAAAAAAAGTAAGTAAAAAGCATATTTATTAAATTTTAGAAGCTATAACCTAACCTCATCTGGATTCAAAAACATCGAAAAAGTAAATTATTTTTTTCAGCTTTATCAGTTTAATAAAATAGTCTATTAAAGATTTTAAGTTTATAAAAATGATTAGAAGTCTTTTTTGCTTTACTTGCTTATATAACCAATAAAAAGGAGACCTAGTTTTTCTTTTCACCAGTTTCAAATATAACTCTTTAGAAGCTTTTAACGAATTGCTCTTGTTTTTGATTATTTTAAACAATATAATTTTGGCAGATGTCAGACCAGCTAGTTTGATGTAAGCATAAGTTGTCGAACTATCATATACCTATTTTTAGATATACATCAATTCCAATGATATTGAATATGTTGACATAAAGTTTAAATATCGATACATACTTTATATTTGGACAAATTTTGTTATTGTTCCAAGCTAGACATAAATACTATTTTCGAGATTCCTCTCTTACTTTAAAATACATCACAACACTGGCATTGATAAAGAAACCCGAGTTCTACATCTCTAGTTTGTGTATATATGTACGTATGAATGCATGCGTGTGAGAGCGATAGCGGCGATTCAAATATAAATTCCGTTGCTTTTTAGTCTCTTTTTGGTGAGTGGAGTGATCATTTGCATAAACTTGTGTCATAACGTCTGCATTTGTTTGTGGTTTTTAATTTGGATTTTAAATATCGAAATACATAGATTGTTTGTGATTAATTGGACTTTAATATTTCATGCATTTATAGAAATATAAAAGTATCGCATTTTGATCAGATGTAAGTACCTAAGCAAAATAGAAATATGTTAATACAATGTTTATATGCATTTAAGTGAGTGAGTGGGGCTTCGATTTGTTGAATTCATATGTTTGTATGTACATATGTATGTGTGTATGGAGAGCGCTACCGGCATATGTACATGCCGAATTCGCTTTGTCAGCATGCAGGAAGGCATAACTATTAAATACAGTGGCGAGCGCAATGTAAGAAACACACAAAGTTATTTAATTTAAAGTTCTTGTAGCAATTTTGAGTGTTGGGCGAATATCCTTCATACATTATAAACAATGTACATATGTATGTACATATGCACCTTTGTATGTATAAAATAAGGGTTAATATTCGGTATAGCGCCGCATAAAAAGGGGGTGGTGGGCGGTGAAGGAGGGGGCGTGGCACCCCCCCCAGCACACCGTTAGAAAGGGGAAAGAATAAACTTTTCCATGAGCCCCCTCTGGTTCCTCTAGATCCTCGGTGAGGCCCTAGGGAAGCCTTTGAAAATGGGCTAAAATCCAACTTTTTCCATACAAAAGGGAGACAAAGTTACCCAGTAAACATTTTTTATTAAACTCCAGACAAAATGTGAGTTCATTACATATGTTAAAATGCGCGATTTCGAATAACAAATTTTTAATATATTACGAAATATATATTTATTAGTAAAAAGCGCCGCAGGCGAAAATTTGTAATAAAAAATCGCGCGATTTTTAATTACAAATTTTGAATATATAGCGAAATATATATTTATTAGTGAAAAGCGCCGCAGGCGAAAATTTGTAATGAAAAATCGCGCGATTTTTTATTACAAATTTTCAATATATAGCGAAATATATATTTAAAAATCGCGCGATTTTCATCACGAAATATTTATTTTTGAAAAATCCCACAGACCTTAATTATGGTGTATATACTTTTGAAACGTATCTCACAACTACTTTCCGCGTACTTTAAGCTTACTGGGTTATATTAACTTCCATTTTGTTTCTCCTTCGCTCGTTGTTTTCAGTAGTTTGACAGATGCATTTGGCAAGAATTTTAGTCTTTTGTGCGGGGCTTAAAAATGCAACTATTTATTTAAGAAATGCAAAGTATTTAAATAGTTTTAGTTTCTAAAAACAGTAAAAGCTGATAGCACAATGTGTTAGTAATATGTGTGTGCCAAAATGAATGCATTAGTGGCTCGATATTAACTGCAGTGAATGAAATTCCAACACCATATATGTGAAAAATGCAAAAAAAGGGCATTTTTAAAGTTAAATTCTGTTAAAATTTGTGGACGGATTTTTGCAAAAAGATAGTTAAACAAAAGTTCATTTTGTTGTTCATCTGTGTGCATTGGAATTTTTCAATTTGGTTTACGCGTTTAGCCACAGTAAACCAAACTTATGCGGCGCTATATCGAATCCCACCCAAAATAAGTTTAAAAATTTGCACAAATTGCACTAAAAATAAAAGAAACCGCTTAAATTTATCATCCAATTTTAAGAAAATTTAATCTGAATTTTTTTTATCTGAAAAATGGTGGGAAACAAATGCCCCTATTATGTATGGATAGTGTATAGTTGCCGGTCCACTAGCCATGGCTACTAACCCCGTTCTTCGTATTATGTATTGAGATTTAACGCATTATACATATTTTATACTGATTTTACTTTTTTGACAAGTAGGTAGGACATTTTGAAGTAATAGGGAACTTTGTTGAAATGTGAATGAGAATTAACTTATTTAAAAACAATGTCGAAACGAACGACAACCGGGAAACCCGGATTTTTCAGTCTTTTTATGTGAATAAAAATATATACGGTCGGCTAAAAACAAAAAGCGAAAATATCAGAATGGAAGCCATATCGAAACGGAACGAATTCAGATTAATTTGAATTAAGTTTAAACAAAAAAGGAAAGAAGATCTCATGAAAAATTCAAAATGTGTACCAAATGACAGAAAAGGTATTTGTACATGTAATTATATACCAAAATTTCCCTGAATATATCTTTTAAAAATATAATACAGCTTTAATGTTTTGGAGTCTAATCTATTTTTTTCTTTAGTTTTTATAAAACTTAATATTAAAAATGCTCGTTCGATCAATGTGCTAGTAGGACTTATTGTCAGTAAGGCGGTATACAATTTTTCAAGATTTGCCGCCCTCTTATGATATTTGTCTAAATACATATATAAAATCTTTTAAAATACCTTTATTTGGTTTTGAATATACTTGTATATCGTATAATGGTTTTATATAATTGATAAGCACTTTGTGATTGCCGTTTTATTAAAAATAGAATGGATACACATAAATAGTCGACGGGCTGCCGTATTTCTATTATATTTGAAAGACTATATCTTTATAACTCGATGAAACCCCGTTTTTTTTTATTAAAAAACCGAATTGTTCGATATTTAAAAAATCAAGATTTCAACATATTAAATACATATGTACATATGTGTTACGTTATAAAAAGCTTGGTAGAAGATAGCTTTAAACAAGTGCATACCACATACATATATGGAATCATAGGGAAAATTAAATTGAATATCCAAGTTATGGTACATCCAAATTGAATGGAAGAAATTATTAGCTTCCGCTTCCTTGGATGGTATGTACGTACATATGTACATATATACTACATACAGTTGCGATCACTGAAATAGTCGTGCGCACTTACTAAATGCTTTGTGCCCTTAATTTCATATATTACGCGATATTGGTATCGAATTTTTTTAAAATTATCATGTCTAGTGTATGATTTAACTTAATGAAAAATTTGAACCGTTCAACAGCATTGGTTAAAAATTTTAAGAGGTTAGCCTCACAACAGGTTATTAAGTCTAGCAGTTAAATGGTAGCGCGAAACAAAAATTTCACAAAATTAAAATTTTTTTTAGTAAGTAAGTAAGTAAGTTTTATGACTTGGCTTATAATATGTTTCGCTGATATAGAACTCTCATGAAAAGCGTGATTTTATTAAAATCCTCATCTAAAAAGAAAAATTATACAAAGAAGTGAAAAAAATAGTTGGTTGTTCAACCATCATGATTCGAAATACCGTAACTTATCAAAATAAATCTGAAAAGGGGTGGAAAGCAGAAGCTATCAACCACTTCCGTACGACAAATTATAAAATACTCAAAGACCTATACTACAATGTCAGCTGCATATACCGGGGTAAATGTAATAAAAGCAAAGGTTAAAGGTTCCAAGTAAAATTTTAGAAATTTAGGTTAAAATGTAAAACATTCTTATAAATTGTAATGGAACATTGAAACTTTTAAATACATAATCTCGCATTAATTATAAACTACATATATTTTAATAATCAATGAAAAAAGTTTTCAAGCAGTTTTACCCGCCACTATGTACTTGCATATGTATGTATGTAAGTATGTAGAAGATTGTGCCTTTCTGGCAACAGATTATTTTGTTAAAGTCGCAGCTTCACTAAAGTTCTAACAAACAAGGCAGATTGTGAGTAATTGTAACAAAAAGTAGGTTAACGCTAGAAAAATAGGCTAATTATAATGGAATGTATTAAATATAATTTATGGTGCAAGTATAGGGAAATTGATCGATGTTTCTGGAATATTAGTTTGTCTTTTTTTATGCGAAATAAAACGAGTGGTAGGTAGGTAGGTATATGTGGCTGTCACCGGTGCTTCAGCGACCCCTAAAACGAGTACGTAGACACTAACGTGTTTGTGAATTTTTTCACTATTTAAAACGTTGTTGTTAATATTTAAATAATTTATTTGTTGAAATACAACGAATGTTTTTCTCTTTGTACGCAATTAAGCCCGCATAAATAGAGAAGTATATAAAAACATTTCAGAATTATTGTGGCCAAATTGTGGAATGTAGAAGCAAAGTTGCTGTTACGAATATTAACTTTTCTTAACTTCGGAAAAAATCCGATAGATTTTCTCGATAACGCTCGATGCCGGCAACGGGTTTTGTTTACAAAAAATTCATATCACATTCAAGTCAGATTTTGCGATAGAAATGGTAAATAAAACTACAATTTTTTTCAAAAACGTTTCACATAATTCTGTCTTGACAGTTTAAAAAGGTGGCAACCCGCCTAAGTATGTTTTTGCAAAGAAACGTTTTCCAAACCAATCGACTGATACCAAAATTGTACAAATCCATTTTACTTAATAAAAATAATTGTATGAAAATTAATATATGAACAGGTAGAAAACCTTCAAAAAACAAAATCTTGTACCTTGATCCAGTTTTTGAACAAGTGGCAACCTGTTTGCTTGACTCGATTACTTAATAGTTCTAGTCGAATATAAAACTTTAAATGTCAATTCGACGAACAACAGAGTAAATGAAAAGCACATCAAAGAGGTAGCCGCAGCAAACTTTTTTCATATTAAAATATGCTAAGGCTTATTTTCGATAATATCGCGGTGGGCAGATGAAACACGTCCTTTCACGATGATCTTTTCAATTCTAATCCTTTATTCTCTTTTCTTTCTCATCGATCACCAATATGGTCTTTATTGTATTATACAATATTCTGTTTACAAAATTCTGTATTTGAAAATTCTGTATTATAAAATTCTGTATCTAAAATTATGTATTTCAATATTCTGTAAAAAATATTCTGTATTGACGAAATTCTGTATTGACAAAATTCTGTACGCACTTTTTTATAAAATTCTTTGTATTTCTTATTATTTATTTACAGAATTACGTAAATACAGCATTTCTTTTTATCTCTGTTTTGTTTTTTACTTCTTTTTAATTGATTTCGTTGAAGTTGTTGTTGTCAACTGAGCAATGCAGTTGAGCAATTCTAAAAATAATTCCAATGCATTGAAGCATGTGAAATCACATACATATGTACATACATATATCAAGAGTAGAAAATGGAGAAGTTTTGTCAAAAAAGTTAAGATCAATTAGATCTAACAAACAAATTAAAAGAATAATAAAAAAAGGGTAATTATTGGAAAAGTATCTTTTTTGAAAAGAATAGCAATAAATATTGGTTTTTAATCTAATTATACATATACTATTTTTTCGTACTTGAAATACTCATTTCTTCTTTTTTGCATACATATGTATGTATGTACTTATCGTTTGAATTTTTGACTTAAAATTCTCACTTCTTTTTATTTGTATAAATATCGCTTAAATTAGTATTGGAGTTTATAAATATTTTGCTTTTCTTCAATATTAATTTTTTTTATTGATAATATTTTCGACTATTTAATAGCAACTCGCTTGGCACATGAAATTATCAAATAAAAAACAGACTTTTGTCAATACACAATTTTTTCAATACAGACTTTTGTCAATACATAATTTTTTTAATACAGACTTGTCAGTGCAGAATTTCACTTTTACAGAACTTTGTAAATACGGAATTTTGGAAATACAGAATTTTGTCACTACAGAATTTCGCGACGTTAGTTTTCAGAATTTTGTACGGAAATAATTTCGATATACAGCTTTTTGAAGGGATCCCAGTTGCAGCAACCTTATCATATGTTTAAGGCGAAATCTATTACATAAATCTTAGGCCTAGTGTACAGCTTATAATTAAATCTGTATAACATTATTACTACAATATTTTTTTTAAAATTTGAATTGCTAAGAATGCTTTCAGTACAATTCAAGGTAGTTGATAAAATATTTTTGAAATTTTAGCTTTTAAAAGCAAAAACAAAATATATAGAGCTCAAATTTTTTTTTTTTAATTTTTTTACTGCTGCTACCTATTGAATGTGCCTTGGTAAATGGTGATTATATGTACATATATAGATATGTATCATTAACCAACTATACCAGATCACGCAATACGAAGTGAGAGAAAAAAATAATTTTCTGGCAGTGACGTAGTACTTTTAGACACCATGTTTGTTTGCTGTCAAATGAAACGAAATTGTAATAAAGAGAACAAAACAAGAAAACTGTGATTGAATGCTGTGAACAATTTTTATTTTTGAAATGTTGATTAAGTAAATTTTATTGGAAATTAGTAAAAAGTGTTTATATTGTTATGGTTTTTGCATTGGAGGGACTTTAACAAAAGTGCTTCAACATCGCGGCGGGATTTTCAATCTGGCAAATCATAGGCGTCAACTCTATCACTTTATCACTGGGCGCAAAAATCCACCCATTTTTTACGCAAATTCAGGTCTTTCGGTAGACCGAACAAGTGCAGCGATTTGTCTTGCTCGTAATTGTTATTGCACGCAATCACAAAACACTTCATTTTTTTAAAAATGAATTTACACGAAAATTTAAAATGCTAGAAAATCAACACAAATAAGTTAAAAAAAAATTATGAAGTGTAAGCAAAACGAAAAACTTCAAAAGCACTACGTCACTCAATTTTTTCTCAAAATCAATTACAAATACACGGTTGCCTGAATACGTGATCTGTAGTAATTGGTTCATGGATATGTATGGGCATACATATGTACATACATATAACCGTATCATTTACTAATAAGAAAAAATTGGTCAAAGTAGGAAAATATATATCCGATAAATGATGCTGCCTAGAAAAATTTATGACGGCTTCAAGAAATATTTCTAAAGAAATAAAAGCTTCACGAGAGCAAAACAGTTCGCTCTCAATAATCTATTTCTTGCGGTTCTGAGTGTTGTCATTGTTACTTTAAAATAAATGAAACAAAAGCGATCCATACGAAAGTATGTAAATTGGTTTATAATCGGTAGATTGGTTCTATAAAGTAATTAGATTTTCGAAAACACTTCTTTACGATTCGAGTCTGTTTGACAAATAAAAAAATGAATTTTTAGTAAATCAATGAGTATACTAAGTAAGGTCGCATGTAAATTTCAGCTCTAGTTTTTGAGTTGCATATCCTTTTGCTTAAGTCCGAAAAATTTAATTAAACTTTTTGCTCTCAAAAAAAATAATAGTTTGTGCTCTCAGCTTTTAATTGTAACATTAATATACTATTTCGCGAAAATTTAACTGCAGACGGCAATAATTTCAATAAATAAATGATCCACAAAAGAAAGTTTTTAAATAAATATATGGCCTGTTAAAAAGTTTGCTCTTTATTCAATTCAATTAAACGTTTGAAATAGATACCTCAAGTGTTATACCAAGTATATGAGTACGTGGGTTTTTTTGCAAATTGAGCGGATTGAGAGAATTCGGGTACTATCGCACAGTGTTGTATGTATATTGTGACTAGAAATTGTAAGTTAGGCTTTTCACGATTTGTCATTAACTTTAGCTTTATAGAAATTCAGATGTAATGTTTTCTGTCATGGCACCAGTACTTCAACTTCACGAAAAACAAAAAAGGAACGTAAGTGCAACCAATTTGTTAACCAAGAAGACTTTTTTTCCTGTATTAAATTACCGACCAGTCGCTTTTTTTTTTAACGATAACCACTTATGACGGGTTGCACGAAAAACTTAAGACTCCGGTATCAAAGTCCCAATAAATCAAATAAAATATAAAAAAAGAGAACTTGAAAGTGAAGAAAAACATTAATCTCTAATGTACTTATGTATGTAAAGTCTTAAATTTTGAAACTTGATATTAAACCCAAATTTAGAATCTCGGCTTAAGTCGATAAAACGGCGTATGCCGATTAAGCAACCGAAAATTTGGCTTATTTTTACTCTCCCGAGAGCTTGTTATGATTTTTAAGAAGTGTAGTAGTAATGAAACGATTTTAAATAATCATCTGCCTTAAAGCTACATCAAATGGACAAGAACCGCCAGTACTCAAATTCAAAGGACGAGTCTGAGAGGTTCTTCGCGATCGCTGCAAAATAACTGTAGGTCAGGAGGACCTTGAAATGGTCTATTCATTTGCCGAGCTCTCGCTAAGCTGGCAAGAACAAGTAGTCTGAGCATTTCAAATTGCTACTTAACACCTCAAGGCTACCCGTTCTTGTTTAACCTCGCCAACTAAGCATTTGCTACTTAAAAATGTTGCCAAACACTTAGACTTTTTCGATGAGCACAATTAACTTATCGCTGGTGAGAGTGTAACCTGTCTATACTCGGTACGTATACTCCAAGGGTACGTAACGTCAACTATCCTTGCCCTACAGGTGTGTTCCGCTTACAGTCCATTGAGAGCGCGTAAGTTCGTTTCGACTCTGTTAAGAAGGAATTCCGACTTGGTACGTTTTGCTCATGTGAGCAACTATTGCACCAGCGATCCTCATGACGAGCAAAACGGTCCAATACGGCAAAAGCAGAACCTTATTTCATTTTGCAACGGAGTTTAGTCTCAACTTACATAAATGTGTACATTTCTGGTCAATTTTGAAAACGTTAGAGCAGTTACTAATTTAAATCTCATTTCCTAGCCGCTCAATTATAACACAAACTATTTTTTTTATCGAACGGTTGTTGCCTTGAATAATTAAATGTTATCGATCGATGTGTTCGATTTCCAAGTACAATCTGAATATAAAAAAAATTTAGGACATAATTAAATCCATTAAGAAAATAAAAAAAATATTCAAAACTTTAATCCCTACTTCGTGCATTTTTAAACCTTCAGATGGCCGCAGCACTACCAAAAAGAAACCAGACTCGAAAAGATAAGTCTTTCTTCGAAAAAGTTTGGGATAAGCTCCATGATTTCTTTGACAATGAAAACTATGTATGTCGATGTTACATTTCTGTGGAGGAGTAATAAGAAACGGTCAGTTAATTTGTCTAGCTTAGTATCTCACAATTAAAAAAAAAAAAAAAAGATTTATCAAAGACTAAAAAGCTTATATTTGCTTTATAACTAAATATAATTATTCGCATATTTATGTAGTGTTACAGCACATCGTCTTATTTTTGCCGCATCGAGTGCTTTTTTTTGATGAGCTCTTCCAAACTCCACGTGGCATTGCACCGGCAATTTATATTGAAAATATTACACCGGAAGCCTTTGAATTACTTGTAGCCTATTGCTACACGGGCATGCTTTTCCCAAGAAAGAAAAATGTCACTGAACTTCTGAATGGAGCTACAATTTTAAAGCTCAAAGCCGCTGCTGATATATGCGTTTCCTACATAAAGGGTGACAAGAAAGTACCGGAAATTGCAATAGCGAGCCAGTTAGCAACAACGAGCAGGAGGAATACAAACACTGCTTCGTCAACTGTTGCTCGAAGCTTATCTTCGCATACGAGTACGAGTACGAGTACTCGTAATGCTCCGGTGGCCAATTCAATATTGGCAGTGCGAAAGTGTGACTTACAAAAGGTAAGATATGAGACGACATATCAATTAAATGTTTCGTATTGATAGAAAAATTTGAACGACTCGCTACACTGCACTCGAGGATGAAATGGAAATAAACGAACACATATTTTTGACTTGCGTTTCGGTTGTTGTAGTCAACTGGCAAGTTGATTAATCCTGTATAAGTAGAAGTCGAGCTAAACGTGTAAGAGTTATACGAAAGCTGGAGCACCTGTAGCTAGACGTAAGCTTTCCATTGCTTTTCGTAACACAACGTTCTGACAGCTCTGCTGTAGAGTTTCGTACACTGTTTTCTTGTTTCATTTGTGTTCTAAAGGATGAATACATTGTTTTGCTTTCACAGGATAAAGAAGGCTTAATTTATCGATGTGACGAATCCGTGAAGAAATGGCTACAATTTGGTGTGTTAACCTTCCCAAGAAAGCTTGCAGATTATGCGTACGCCAACAAGAGTTTTATCTCTTTTGGTGGCTTGGAAGATGGCCGGCCGACAAATCGTGTAGACTCATACAATTTCATAGCACAAACGTGGCAATCTTTGGCACCAATGATAACACCGCGAAGCGAATTGTGTGTGACTAAAATCAATACGATCATTTACGCAATAGGTGGTTCTGATGCTGAAAGCAAAGCGATCAGTACGGTAGAGAAGTGCGTCGCTTTCTAGATGCACATATATTTAAATACTGAATTATGAATATTAATAATTTTGTATTTAGATTTGATCTCCGAAATATGGTTTTATGGACTTCGCTACCAAATATGCTAACACCGCGACGTAAAGCCACAGCTGTGGCTGTTGATGAGCTTATTTATGTAATTGGCGGTTTTGGAATCGAGTGGAAACCACTAAGATCTGTCGAATGCTTTAATACAAAAACATCAACATGGAGTAAGTGTGCCGATATGCATGACGCACGACATGATTGCGGGGTGAGTTTCTTAGGCATTCACGCACTATAGAATGCAACTGTGAGCTTATTCTATGTTTTTTTTTTTTTTTCATGTCAGGCGACAGTTATAAATGGCTTCATATACGTGATGGGTTCAGGCAATGTACCGCCCTACAGCCCGAATGTGGAATACTATGACCCGCGGAAAAATAGCTGGACAAAGGTTAGCGGCCAACCTGCGGCTATAACTTACCGATAATATAAAATTATAATTTTGATAGGTTGTTCCCCTCAATGTGGCACGTTTCGGCATCTGTGGCGTAACATTTTGTGGACAGGTGGTGGCCATCGGCGGGTTTCTACCAAACTATTACAAAGGTGTAGTCGAAATATATAATCGAAGGCAAAACGCTTGGACGAGAACGATGACATTGCCGAGCGGTGGCAATTATAAGTGTTTTATTGTGCCAACCGAAGAGCTAACTAAAATCGATACAGCTCGCAAGCTCCGGATACCGAATGTATAGTTTTAAAATGTTTTTTTTTTTGCGTTTAAATAATCTTGTGGTGTTTTTATGTTTTTTACTTGTAAGCCGTCTTGAGACCAAAGAAAAGGCAATCAAACAACAACTTACTTACCTACATTTACAATAAAAAAAAATAAAATAAAGAATGCATTTGTGGTTTTATTAGCTTTCATACATATGTACATCCATACATACATACATACATACATACATACATACACTGATTCAAAGTAGTAATCATTATTTTATTAAGCGAAGTACGACAATATTCAAATTTAATTTTAGAAGTGCATTTCATATGCATAAATATTTAACCAGGAAACCTAAACATAGTTTATCCTTATTATAGAAAACATAACTATAATAACAATGACATAAAAAAAAAATAAATAATTGGTATTTAATATTTGGTTGGCAATCCGGTTTGTTGTGAAGCAGCGCAAACATATAACTGTCCATCTAATCGGAATATGTTCAATTTTCTTTTATCCGTGTACAAAACGTTTTTCCAGAAAAAAAAATTTTTAAATATATGACTTTAGTAAGTTTGCCTTGTATACCAAAGGTTTCTTCCTAGCCACTATTCCGTAATTGGTTTTCCACAGGAAATTGCTAACGATCATTGGATTCGGAAAATATTTTGCTGTTACTCGATTTAGGTCCGTTGCACCTTTTTAGTATGTTTAGTATGGAGCTCTGTTTACAATCTCACTAATATCTCGGATAGAGTTTTTGACAACCGAATTATAGTTGACCGCGTAGAGCCATATTACTTTTCACAACCAAAAACAAATCTACAATAAATTAGAAAATACTTCATAAATCAATAGTCAATTGAAATTAATTGCCATATAATCTTCCATTATTACTTTGGGATTAAGTCCCAAAATTTTTACTTAATTGGAAATTTCGTATTAACAAACGTACAGTTTCCATACACTTTTTTTAAATACATGCTTATAACATGTAATTTTCAGAACTTAAATCAAAACAATCGCACTCTTTCTACACAACCATATCTAAATATTAATTGAAACAAGTTTTTTTTATACTGTTCCATTATAACATACATACATAAATAATTCGGTGTAAGTCATTTTCTCTTAACTATGTTTGCCATCAATTATTTGTAACAAGTATTACAATTAACAACTTAAAAATTTTGCAGTGTCATTCAAAATGGAATATAAAAAGTGTAGAAGCGGTAACACCACAAATTGTATGCGAAGGCACAGGCAAAATCCTCTTTCTTTGTGTACAACAAATCAGAAAAGTTTTATATTTAGTTTTTATTGCAGTGACAAAGCAAAGAATTTATACATTTGTTTCATATATTTGGAAATAGCCTTTAGATGAAAGTAGGCACCTTTTACATATGGAGACCAGCAGAAGACTAGTAGCCGCTAGGCAACTGTATACTAAAATTTCACTACGTATGGCAACCGACTACTGACTGTAGGCTACTGAAAGAATGTTAATATTTCCCTTACGAAGCGACCTTTATATATTTTTACGTTAATTCTCTTTCCCATTTGAACAAAGTTGCGTACTATTTCAAAATGTAGTTGTAAAATCAGGGATGTTGTCAAAGAGAAATCGCTTTACATAATACGAAAAACGGTTTTAATAGCCGTGGCTAGTAGACCGGCATTTATACACTTGTCTACATACATAATAGGGCGTTAAAAAATCGTAGTAAAAGGCCGTTAAAAGTGCATTAAACAAACTTATTTACTCCTTTTTTAAATACAATTATATGACAGGTAGACGTGGCTATTATCCGATCTAAAAAATTTTAAACAATTATCTGATGAAATTGTGAACAATATATAATACTTTAAATTAAGACACTTACATTTTATCAAAGGTAGGCATGGTTTTTACCAAAAATATACTAATATATTGAAGTTTTAACACTTAAAAAATACCGTTAAATAAAAGGTGGAAGTGATTACCGACCGATTCGGCTAATTTTAATACAAACTTACATTATCTGAAGAGCAATCTATTTGCCAAGTTGCAATACGATATCTCAATTTTTACAAAGTTTTCGTGTTCGCTTGTGGACTGAGGAACAAGCATCGATTTTTCTTTAAATTCTGACTCTCCCACTATCTACATACACATGTACATACATACATATTTATGTAAATGTCCATGCCTATTTCTCTGTATCAATCACAGGTTTTTTACCAACTAAGAAGCTAAAATTATGTTTAACGCAGCGAACTGGTATTGTAATTGAGTTGTTCTTTTTGACAGCTATTACTTAATTTATACTCAATTTGGTTTGCCATTTCCTAATGAACAGACTTACTCCGGAACAACGGGCCCAAAACGAGATGGCCACCGATCCCGATTTTCACAAGAAAATTTTGTTCACCGATGAAGCTCACTTTTGTTTGAATAGGAACGTTAATAAACAAAATTGTCGCATTTGGAGTGATGATAATCCGCAAAGATGTTGATGTTGACGACCTTTGGTTCCAACAAGATGGCGCTACATACCATACAGCCAACTAAACAATCAATTTATTGAAGGAAACTTTTGGTTAGCGCGTCGTGGACCTGTGCTGTGGTCTCCAAGATCGTGCAAATTAACACCGCTGGACTATTTTTTGTAGGGTTATTTAAAGTCGCTTGTCTACGCAGATAAGCCCAGCCACGGCGGCCACTTACTCGAAATCATTTTGAAAATATAATGGCAAACCTTCATCTTTATAATAAAGCTAAATTCTTGACCATAGCATAAAATTATATGCGTTTGATTTCTTCTTTAAAACCACATGTCTAAAAAAAAGTGGACAATTGGCATTTTGTTGCCTATAGCCATGATAACAAAATATCAGCTGATACGATAAGAAAAGTATGAAACGTGAATATCAAACTGACTGCATATTAGTTCATTGCAGGATAATGTTTTTTCCAAGAGATAAAGCACCATCGAAGGATTTTTTCAAACACAACCAAAACAAAATCGAATCGCAATAATTTGAATGAAATGTGGGCTAGTTCAAAAAGACGGTGAGAAACAAATAAACAGGAGCGTGTATTATCGAAGAAGCTGAAAAAATTTTAAAACAAGCTGCAGATAAATTTAAGAATTTTCCACTCCTAGAGAAGCTTGTAATCTACGTTGTGGGCTGGGATGAAGGGACACTAAGCTCTAGGCTTCAATCTGCCCTAAATCTCACGCTCAAATGGTGCAATGAGAAAGGGTTGTCAATTAATCCACCATTGTCCCCTTCACTGAGAAAAGGAAGGTGAACCTGACCAAACCAAAGTTGGGAGGTACTGAGATTGAGTTCTCAAAAGAGGTAAAATACCTGGGAGTCACACTAGACAGTAAACTCAACTGGAACTCTCATCTCACAGGAATTAACAATAAGGCAACAAGAGCGTTTTATGCTTGTCAAAGACTGCACGGTAAAACCTGGGGAATCTCCCCAAAACTCACATAAGGGTCATTTAACACGGTAATAAAGCCAATTATCGCCTACTCAGCACTAGTATGGTGGCCTAATGCCAAAATGGCGAGCTCCGGCGCTACTCTCGGCAGGCTCCATCGCCTTGTATGTGTGGAAATTACGGGGCCCATGCGCACATGTCCAACGGATGCGCTTGGCTTCATCACAGGCATCCCACCTTTGGCTATACTCATTGAGAGGGAGGCCTGTCAGAGCGCTCTAAGACTACCTAGTATTAGTTGTCTGAAAAGTGGTGATTTTAGGGGTCATTTGGGGGTCTTACAACCACCAGTGCTGACCCGAATGTCAAATTTACAGACTCGCATGTTGCCAAAGCTATCCTTTACCAAGACCTACAAAGTCATAATACTTGAAAGGGACACAAGTAAAGAGATGGTAAAAGCTATCAACAAAGGATCACAAGTGTGGTGCACTGACGGATCTAATCTTATCGACGGGAGCACTGGGGCCGGGGTGTTTGGACCAAGATGTGTCCCGATGGGGTTATACCCAACCATATTCCAAGCGGAAATCCACGCAATAGAGTTGTGCGCTCACGAATGTCTTCGCAGAAGGACCAATGGAGCCACAATCAACATTATGTCTGACAGCCAGTCAGCCAGTCAGCCCTTAGGGCCCTAGACTCCTCCATAACGGAGTCAAAGCTGGTAGACTGCTGCAGAACGGAACTGGACTCACTAGGAGCCAACAGCAGAGTCACTTTGTGGTGGGTTCCGGGTCATGAGGGCGTGGATGGCAATGAAATGGCGGACTTTCTTGCAAAAAAAAGGGGCCCAACAGAACTTTTACGGCCCTCAACCGTTCTGCGGTCCCTCTAGAGGATACACTGCAGAAATTCTGAGAAAGTGGGAGGACTCAAGAATCGCAGCCCAATGGCACTCAGCAAAGGGGAACAGACAATCTAAATGGTTCATAAGTCCATCCCGTGGAACCTCTGAAAAACTTCTTAATCTCAGCAGCGAGGGTCTTGGAACTCTCACCGGGTACTTGACAGGTCACTGCAGGCGGAGATATCATCTTCATAAAATACGACTCTCTGAGGTTGCAGACTGTTGGTTTTGTGGCCCAGATGCGGAGACTTCTGAACATATACTTTGTGAATGCCCAAGAATAAGCGGACTCAGGCTTAAACACCTGGGGGAGCGATTGTTATCTGCATCCAGAATATGGACAACTGCACCCTCCAAAGTGCTTAACTTCTTAAGTAGCCTAAGGATGGAGTGACAAAACTTAAAGGGTTAGCACAATAGATCTTGCTAGGTCGCAGCGCTACTATGCCCTAATAATAATAATAATAATACATAAAAGTTACTTATATTCTTACGTGTAAACGCCCATAACTTGAGAGTGGATTGTCCGATTTAAGTAGACTTTATTATATCGGAACTTACTTGATGTATACCAAAAATATCAGAGTGAAAAGAGGAATCGAATTAGCCCTGATTGTCTGTCCGCCCGTCTAAACATTCAATAAAACTTGATACATAAATTGTACTCTATCTAGGGTAGGTTGGTATTGAAATGGTCAAGATCGGTCAATAAATAAAATAATTTTGAAAATTGCAAAAACTTGAGTTTTTCGGTATCTATTGGAACAAATTGGATAAATTTTAATATGTGTAGCGAATTGAAACATAGAAACTGGGTTTTTATGCAATTTTGAAAAGTTTGCGTTGCCACGTCCAATTATTCCATATAACGGAAGTTTTTAAAAATTAAAGAAAAAAGTTTCTATTAGAACAAATTTAGGGTAATTCAATTATATGTAATATTTATAGTAATACAGAAATAAGTTAGTGTAAAACATAATCAGAGCAAGAGTAAAAGCTGATCGCTGTAGGAATCGGTCGATCTCTATTTCATAATTACGTTATGTAATCTGCAAATAACAATCACAGGAATTATTCATTGCTGTTTTCATATTTACTATTCTAATTCGCAAAGAATTTGAGACACCTACGACCGATTTTTTTATATTTACATGATTTTTATGATCTAAAATTTAAATCCGCAATTGTTTTAATTTTAATTAAGACCAAAAAATATCGGGTTAAACATATTTTATTGTTCGATATAGTACATACATATGTACATGTTAACACAAATCTTTTCATCCTGTATGCTCGGTAATAAACAAGTAATCGACATGAGCAATTAATTTGAATATCCGATTTAAATTTACTCGATATTTCTGTTTAACTTGCCGCACCTGCAACAATGATGCCATACGAAGTATCAGCACGAGTATATCTTCAAAAAGAAAAAATGGAGATGTTGTATTTGTAAAACAATTGTTTTTATATTAAGAAGGAATTGTTGCTTAATTTAAGAAGCTATTTTAATGCAACTCGGCTTAAAGGATCAGCGTTTTCTACAGAAATAGGCAATTTTAAAAAACAGGTGATCTCAGCTGTGCCAGATTTCGTTTTTTCATGATTGGAGTATTCCGGCAATTTGATGGGATTTAAGCTTGGTAAAATTCTGCATGGAAAAATGTATGTTAAAATATCTAATATTAATTTCGTCTAAGTAATTTGCCCGAGAGAGAGAGCGAGCGAGTGTTTCAAGAGTATTTTTAATAATTCCAAATAAATTGAGATGTGTATAGGAAACTACAATTTTTATTTGATTTTTTGTATTAGCTGTGATGGCGGAAAATCACGCATTGCAACACTCTAATGTACATAAATGAAGTCATTTAATCATAAATGGGCGTGATTGCTTCAATATTTTTTCAAAATTTCATTGTGAATATCAACACCAAATATAAATTATTATCAACAATTATGCAAAATATTAATTCCAACTTCGTAAATTTCTGAAACTTGTAGATGGCCACGGAACTTCCAATTACAAATGAAACTCAAAAAGATAAATGTTTCATCAATAAAATTTGGGATAAGGTACACGATTTCTTTGATAATGAGAACTATGTCGACGTAACATTTTTGTGGAGGAGTAATCGGAAACGGTGAGTACATTTTGATTTCGCGCAACTTAAATAACACTGTCCAAAAAATTAAGACTTTTTAAATGGAAAAGAAAATCCGAAAGGGTATGTTGAGTAGATCTCATTTTTGTAGAATGAACTTATGGTCCAGCACGTCTGAGTTTTTTTTTACAGTGGGTCAAAGTTTTCATTTTTTGGTCGAAGGGAGCTTTATACTATATGAAAGAAATGTTGTAATTTAATGTCTGAGAGAATTCTGGTCAGAGTTGTATTGTGGAATTGTATGAGGATTATTTTTGTGGAAGATCTTAACCCTCTAACTGGTCTCTATGGGTCAATTTGATCCTTTTTTTCGAGAAAATCAAAAAATATCCTTTAAAAAAGGACATTTAAGGATTAAAATATTCTACGAAAATGTTTGGCGGAAAATTTCAGTGGGGGTCACCAAAGACACCATAGTTGTAAATAAAGCTCTTTACGATTAATTGGCAAACTTAGACGCCAACATATACAAAGCAGGTGAAAACGTCGTCAAGTTCGGCCGGGCCAAACACTGAGTTTTCGCGTCTAGTCAGCTGTGACTTACAAATCAGCTGTGACTTACAAATCGGGTGTGATAAAATTAAGCATAATTAAGCTACGAAGCAGTATATATCGGGTGTGATTTTTACTAAAATTAATATAAAAAAAGAACAATTAAAGTTTAAATAAGCATGGCGGATTCTGTTTGCAAATTAAGAGATTGGTTTTGTTTTATTTGTGGACATTTTACGCACCATCAAAGCAGAAGAAAGATATTCCCTACAATTGAAGAACCATATTTTCTTTTCTTTGGAATACGATTTTTATGTGAAGCTTGGATACCAAAAACTGTATGTACTACTTGCGAAAGTGGTCTTTTTTGACCTTGTACAAAGGCGGTACTAAGGCGCTGCCATTTTCTGCGTCTATTATATGGATTGAACCTGAAGATCACAAATCAGATATGTACATGCTATTTCTGCGTAAATTACAAATTTGGTAGAAGCCAAGGGCACTACGCGATAATAACATACGAAGCAACAAATAATGTCATTTTACCAGAAGTGCGCTGTGAAGGTGTTCCGGTGCCTCAACCGCCTACACATACATTTTCGGCCAATATGACAAACGCCAATACAGAAATAACAGCGGCGGTTGAAAACATATCAGATATAAGTTACTTGCCTCCTGATGGTTTAAACATATGTCCTAATTTGATAGACCAAGCTTATTTTGAAGATCTTGTACGAGATTTAGGACTAACAAAAGAGAAAGCTGAAATATTATGTTTCAGATTGAAAAACAGGAATTTGATAAAAGCCGATGTAAAAGTTACATCGCCAAGAAAAAGACACGCCGATCTGGAAAGTTATTTTAAAAAATAAGAAGAACTTGTATACTGTTGCAGTATTGAAGAGGTTCTAAAATATCTAAAGATTCCACTGGACTCTTCCGCTTGGCGACTATTTATAGATAGTTCAAAACACAGCTTAAAAGCAGTTTTACTGCACAATGGAAATCAGCATCCATCAATACCGGTTGCGTATTCCACAAAAAAGGAAGAAACATACGCAAATATTTCAAATCTCTTAAATAAAATTGAATACTATAAATATAAATGGGAAGTATGCGCATGACTGGAATGCAAACAGGATACACAAAATATATGTGCTTTCTTTGTAAATGGGATTCACGTGCTACCAGCAGCCATTATCATATTTAATATTTCGAAGAACGTAAAGAAAATATTTTTGGTGACTTAAATGTAATCCATGAATCCCTTGTCCCAAAAGATAAGGTCATACTTCCACCGCTGCATATTAAGTTGGGCGTGGTGAAAAATTTTATTAAAAGCTTAATACACAAGGAAATGCTTTCAAACGCATTCAAACAATTTTCCCCAGATTATCTGCAGCAAAATTAAAAGAAGGTAAAATACGGTTTTAATAAATAATTTATTTCATTTAATGTAAATTACCTTTTCTATGAATGCTCGTTGGACCCGGTATAAGGAAATTATTACAAGATAAAGAATTTTATGGTCATCTGTCGGATATGCAAAATACAGCATTTGACTTTATGCAGCTGGTTATATCAGAATTCCTTGGAAACTCAAAAGCACAAAACTATGCAGAAAATATTGAAAGCCTGCTAATCGCTTTTAACAATATTGGCGTTAAGATGTCACTAAAGCTGCATTTTATGCACTCTCATCTCAATTTTTTAAAAAAAAACCTTGGAGCGGTTTCAGATGAACACGGTGAAAGGTTTCATCAGGATATAAAGGTATTGGAAGAAAGATTCAAAGGGAAATCCCAAAGTGTAATGCTTGCTGAATACGTATGGGGCTTGTACAGAAACCTTGACACATCGGAACATTCACGTCAAGCTAAATACAGGAAAGCATATTAAGTTTAATCTTTAATCCATTGTCATACTACTGCTGAAGCAAAAAATAAATATGTACATACTATAATAAACCACTATTAAAACAAAATTATAATTTTTTTTATAGAAGTTGGCGTGTAATTTTGCCAATTAATCGTAAAGAGCTTTATTTACAACAATGGTGTCTTTGGTGACCCCCACTGAAATTTTCCGCCAAACATTTTCGTAGAATATTTTAATCCTTAAATGTCCTTTTTTAAAGGATATTTTTTGATTTTCTCCTAAAATGGGTCAAATTGACCCATAAAGAGACCAGTTAGAGGGTTAAGATCTTCCACAAAAATAATCCTCATACAATTCCACAATACAACTTTGACCATAAGAATTCTCTCAGACATTAACTTACAAAATTTTTTTCATATAGTATAATGCTCCCTTCGACCAAAAAATGAAAACTATGACCCACTGTAAAAAAAAAACTTAGACGTGCTGGACCATACGTTTGTTCTACAAAAATTATCTACTCAACATACCATTTCAGAATTATAGGGTCACTATTCTGTTCCAAAAATGCTGTTGGACAGTGTAATTAAATAAAAGTTTTATTAAATTCTTACGAGTGTATATGTATATGTACATAGATGGGTTTTACTATCTAAATATAATTGTTTTTTGCATATTTAGTGTTACAGCACACCGTCTTATTTTGGCCGCATCGAGTGCTTTTTTTGAAGAGCTCTTCCAAACTCCACGTGGAATTGCACCGGCAATCTATGTTGAAGATGTTGCACCGGAATCTTTCCAATTACTTGTAACCTATTGCTATACGGGAATGCTTTTTCCTGAAAGCCACAATGCCTTTGAACTTTTAAATGCAGCAACAATTTTAAAACTCGAAGGCGCTGTTGAAATGTGCCGTTCCTACATAGATGGTGACAAGAAAGAGCCGCAATCAGCTTTAGCGAGCCAGTCAGCAATAACGATCGGAAGCAATACAAATACAGATATGTCAAATCTTGCTGACTGCTCGGCTTCGAGTACGAGTACCCGCAGTAACCAGGTGGCCAATACATTATTAGTCATGCAAGAGGTAATGTACTTTTTAAAAGACATAAAAGGATGTCTCATTATATTAAATAGCTCGGCCACGGCGTTAAACTATGTTCGGCAAAACCATAAACCTCCATATGTTCTTGACTTCCTTCAGGAATCGCATGCGAATTATTGTCACCTAGTTCAATAGCTCTAGGTTGTTGTCATAGCAGCTGACTATATATATACATATATACCCTATAACCGGTTATTCTATTAATCTTTATTGTAAAACTCAGATAATGAAAGTTCCAGAAACTTAGCTGCTGCAATATGATCTCCACATGTCGAAATTATGAACATTTCCAATGCCATGATTCTTTGATAAGAATCTAGTTAATGATTCTTCTAAGTGACGCCAAATTTACAAAACAGCTGCTAATGATGGAAATATGATTAAAAATTATGGTTATCATAAATTGAGGGTAGATAAATAAAAGTGGTAATACTTCCTTGTTGAACCGTTGGTACCTATTTTTTGCCTGCATTTCGTATACTTGTTTGTAGCGAAAAATAGCGAAATCCCAGCATATTCTAACCTTACGTTTTTGTTTATAATTTCTCCAATTCTCTCTCGATTCTTGGATTTGACGTTCCACGTATTATTTTGCTTCACACCATTTTTCGTTGGGAAATTTTTGTATTCGCGTAGATAATAATCGAGCAGTACCTGTTTGTTAAGTGAAGTTGTTAGCACGATGTAAAATAATATTCGATCACTTTGAGGAAGTTACATGAAGAAAGCGCTAACTTTTTATTATATACATATTTTTAGAGCTTTTAGATATAAAGAAGTACATAATAGACTTTTATATATAGTTTGGCAATAATGATAGAATACAAGTTTGCGTCAATCGAGCTAAGAGCAAAAATCAGAATGGGAGGGCAAAGAAGAAATTGTAAAAAATAAGAGGAAGACGCGAACAGTTGATTCGGTGCCTTCACACGACAATATTTGTATGCAACCCATTGGGCGATGTAAAAGTATGCGAAGCTAAATTGGGCAAGTTTATTCACTAACGCAAACTCATGTGCCGACAGTAACAAAACAGTAAATTTTAAAAACTAAAAAATTAATGATTTATGTACATGAATTTTTTTGCCATCATACGCTGATGCTCTTCGCCTCGTCACTCAGGTTTGCATACAAGTAAGATCGTGTGAAGGTGGTTTATTGCATGAACAGACAAATAAACACAGAGCGGACTAGCGGTTCTCGGGTATCACAACCTTCGTTTGTCTCGACCGTTTATACATATTTTGGTTTATAGAAAACTGGATTGTCGCGGATTAGTAAGGTAGAATTTAGATTTTCCGTTCTTTAATAAAATCCGAAACATGAAGTGATCTTCCATTTTTATTTTACAGGGTTGCCTTCTAAAATCACATTACTCTTTAATAAAAAAAGGAGTAATTTATCGTTGGGACGAATCGGGGAATAAATGGCTATTATATAAAAATATATGCTTATCATCACATTTCTCCTACGCTACAGTGTCATATTGGAGAAAACGTTTAATCTTTTTAGGAAATTCCGGAGTTGCCGAATATAATTTCGTAACAAAAGCATTCCGCAATTTAGCTGTACTGAGAAGTCAGACTTTTGAAGCTTGTACAGCTCATTTAAATGGAATTATATACTATATGGGTGGTTGCAAAAATAACAAATCTTTGAGAACTGCAGAAAAGTACGTCACTTCTTCCATGAAACTTCGAACAATGAATATTATAATTTTTATTTTTTACAAATATAGATTAGACCTTAATAAGAGAGGATCGTGGATTTCACTTCCGGAAATGGAAACGGCTCGACGTGATGCCACAGCTGTAGTTGTTGACGATGTTATTTATGTAATTGGCGGTGTTGGAATAAACAAAGAAACATTAAAATCTGTCGAATGCTTTAATACACAAACATCAACTTGGAGTAAGTGTGCGGACATGCCTGACGCACAATTTCTTCTCGGGGTGAGTTTCTTAGGCGTTGACGCCCTGTAGAATGCAACTGTGTGCGTGAGTTATTTTTGTTTTGCTTGTCAGGCTACCGGATTAAATGGCTTCCTATATGGGGTGAGTTCAGACGATGCTTATATACCCAACCACAATCTGTATTGCTATGATCCGCGAAAAAATACTTGGACGAAGGTTCGTGGCAATCATTGATTTATAAAATTTCGATTATTATGTGCTTTCTTTTAGTTGGCTCCTATCAATGTCCCACGCAAGGGGATCTGTGTGACAACATTTTGTGGACAAGTTTGGGCCATTAGCGGTCACCCATTAAATGTAGTTGAGGTTTATAATAGAGAACGAAACGTTTGGATGAAAAAGGAATCATTGCCATCGAAGGGCATTTGTAATTGTTTTGTTGTGTCGGCAGAAGAGTTTGATGAGATCGAACAAGCTATATCCATGGCGAATGAATAAATTTAATTAGTTTTCCTGTGTTTTGTATAGTAACGTATAGTGTGTCATATGAAAAGTAACTAAAAGCTATTTTTTTAATGTTTGTCTATCAATAAACTTACGAGTTCAAATGCTCGTAAAACATCTTTTTTTTTAATTCTCTTTGTGTGATTTACCAGTTATAAGCAGCTTTGATAAAAAATTAGAAGTAATTAAAATGCAGATTTTGTTGAAAATATTTTTAAAGAGCTGCAATAGAAAAGTATACATACATACATACAGTTATGTTCACAAAAATAGCAGCACTTTGGTCAAAAACATAAATACAGTCATAATAGTTGGTAGGATTATATTACAAACGCGAACTGTGTTTTGTTCTTGACTGTTTCTATGTGCTATTATAACCGTGTGCCATGACCGAACGAAAATAGATTATTAATGTTTTTACGGAGTTAGTTTGTTGTACACGTGTGATAGAAGATGATCACAACTTTTCCTGTGAATGGCAAGTTTTGTTTACGATGGAATCAATACGTAAACATTTTCTTTAAATATATTATAAAAATGGGCCGATCCAAGTACTGTACAGAAGAAATGCGAGCTTTAATAGAAAACCTGCTAAAAAAATGGGAAATCATACCGCGAAATAGAAAAACTCATGGGATGCAGTTCTAAAATGATTGTTAATGCTCTAAAGTGGCATAATAAACCGGAATTTCGCGGAAGCAAACGTGAAACAACTGTTAGAATAGACCGCCAAATTGTCCAGCTGGCGAAACAAAATCCGAAAATCAGCTCAAGAGAAATAAAAAAACAGTTTGAGCTACCAGTCAGTTCTGTAACTGTAAGAAGGAGATTGATAGAGCCTGAATTGCCTGCCCGAAGCCCTCGGAAGTTGCCGTTACTAACCAAAAACCACATCGAAAGAAGGATGGTGTTCGCCAGAGTGCATCTTGATTGGCCTATTACGAAATAGCGCAATATTTTGTGGAGTGACGAATGTAAAATGGTACTGTTCGGCTCTAAAGGACTTCGCGAATTCGTAAGAAGGCCAATCAATGCAGCGTACAACCCCAGGTATACCATGAAGACCGTAAAACATGGTCGTGCATCCATAATGGTCTGGGAGTGCTTTTCTTACTACGGTGTAGGCCCAATTCATTAGATTTCTGGGATCAAGGACCATTTTCTTTATACTGTGCTTCCATATGCTGAAGACAACATGCCGCTAAAATGGGTATACCAACAAGATAATGACCCGAAACACACGAGCAAGCGGGTGAAATCGTGGTTTCTCGAGAACAAAGTCGCTGTGATGGAGTGGCCGGCGCAACCACCGGATCTAAATCCCATCGAAAATCTGTGGGGAGATGTGAAAAACGCAGTAGGGTGAGCTAACCCTAAAAATAGCGCAGAACTTTGACAAAGAGTAAGCTAGGCCTGGTATGCTGTACCCACAGAAAGATGCCAAAAGTTAGTTGACTCCATGCAACGTAGATGTATCGCAGTTATTAAAAACGCTGGTCATGCTACAAAATATTAAGTAAATAATTAAAGAACTCTATCCTGAAATTTCCACTTTTTTTTAAACTAATATTTGAAGTAATACTTCGATATCCATAATGTTGTTATTTTTGTGAAACACATTAATTCTAAATTTTTAACAACGTTTGGTCTTCAAATTTAGAGTACACAACTTGTTTTCGCTTATTATATTTCTATTTTATCCTGCCTTAAATTTGTCAATAAGTTTTGTTTAAATGACATAAACTTAAAAAGTTACTCGAAGTTTTTTAATACAAAAAAAAGCGCTGCTATTTTTATGAACATAACTGTATGTACGTATTTATCTGACATGACTTGACTCTCCTAATGTGCCAACTTTAATTCTATTGTAAATTATTCTCGATTTCATTGAATGGTTGTTTTGTACATTGTAAAGAACTCATCCCATTACAAAAGTACATAAATACGTATTTCTCTTACTAATATCTATACTATTCCATATAATTTTTCCAAGTTGCACTATTTTTGATACTCTGTTTGTTGTGGTCTGTTGTTTTATTTTTTATTTCAAATTAAATAAAACCGATCGTAATGATTATAAGTTTTATCAAAAAATTGATATTCAGTCATTATTTTAATAATTGCGATCAAAATAAAATTTAATGTTAAGAGTTTAATCGTTTCCTTACGAAACAAAAATTAGTGTATCGAGCAATATTATTTTTATCAAGAATATGTTTGAAGAGCCATGTATAATTATTTTACTCTTTAACACAAGTTTTTGTGGGTTGTTATTGTTTTGATAAAATATTCTAAATTATTCCCCGAGTTTTTATTTTATTTGTTTTCGATATTGAAACTTATTTCTTGAACGTTATTATCATTGTGTATAACAACAAGTGAGATATCTTATTTGACAGTTGGGTAAAATGTTGAATGCATTTTTATAAAGCCATCGATAGGCTATGATATCATTTGAATCAGTATAATCATAAAACGTCAGGGGTTTAAAGTGTTTCATCGATTCTCCTCTTTTTCTTTGCCAAAATATCTAGGTCACTAGTAACCTCAATATTACGAGATACGTCTTCAATCTCCGTATAATAGAAAAGGACCGTTCACTCGGAGCCACCGTGACTGGCAACGTAACACTGATTTGAAAAATTCGGTAAATATGTTTGTAAAATTGCATATTACGAAGGCGGTTTGATAAGTCACAAACTTTTAGAATAAAATATACTTTTCGGCAAAAAGCATTCTTTGTATTGCAGTTACTGGGTAATCATTTTTAATTTTTTTGTCTAGAGTGAGTTTTTGTGTGTGCTACGAATTTAAAAACACGGTTGGAATTTTCTGAGACTACCGATGTTTTGGGGGGAATCCAGACACCCAGGACCCCTCCCCTGTATCCGTCCCTGCATTCGGGTAAAATATACGAGGAATGCCAGGGTTGCGAATTTACTTTGCAAAAACAGGTGATCTCAGATGTTCCAAATTTTGACGTTTATCGAAAATATATCTCACTTGTTATTATACACAATGGTTATTATATCACTCATAATTCAAAGTGACATACATATGTAGGTTGCAACTAATACACATTTATTTATTTTTTATTTGTTTTTTATACCCGAGCGTACTTGTACACAAGGGTATTATAACCTTCATAACGGATGCGTGTAACAGCATACGGAATCGACATAGATAGAGACATACATAGAGACGTACATATATGTATATATCAAAATGCTCAGAATGAAAAGAGAAGTCGATTTAACGATGTCTGTCTGTCTGTCCGTCCGTCCGTCCGTGCAGACGATAACTTGAGTAAAAGTTGAGATATCTCAATGAAATTTGGTACATAGATTGCTCTTTGGACAGGGTAGGTTGGTATTGAAAATGGCCAAGATCGTTGCCACGCCCACTTATGAAAAATTTTCTGTATCTCAATAACAGTATTAGTTATCGTCACAAAATTTGGTGGGCATATTGGCCTTGATATCGCTATTGTTACCTATTACCGTTGAAAAGTTTTTAATTCGGATCATAACCACACCCACCTCCCATATAACGGAAGTTTGGAAAATGCAAAAACTTCATTTATCGGTATCGATTAAAACGAATTAAGTGAAATTCGGTATTTGGAGCGATTTGAACTAAGAAATTAGGTATTTATGTAATTTTGAAAAATGGGCGTTGACACGCCCACGTAGGAATACATGTCTGTATCTCAATAACGGTGTAAGGTATCGTCACAAAATTTAGTGAACAAATTTTCCTCATTATCACCGTTATCATCGTTATTATTTATATAAATTTTTAAAATCGGACCATAACCTTGCCCACCTCCTATATAACGGAAATTTTGAAAAATTCAAAAAACATCGTTTTTCAGTATTTATTGGAAAAATTGAGTAAAGTTTAATACTAGCAGCGATTTTAAACAAAGAAATGGGGCTTTATGAAATTATGGGCACCAACCCCGCTACCCACATTTCCAGGACACACCGTACAAGTTGATATTTATTTGACCGAAGGTAAGGTAGTTTTGACCGCATTAGACAAGTTTAGTAAATACGCCATAACAAAAATATTGAGTAGTAGAGCCATAGAGGATGTCAGAAGACCCTTAAGAGATGTAATATTCTCTTTTGGTGTACCAAAGTTAATAGTAATGGACAACGAGCCAGGAGATTGAAAAAACAAGACAAGATAACTTACAAAAAATAACCGAAAAGCAGAGAAAGGATATTGATTATCACAACAAAAATAGACATACAACAAAAACATATTTACCAGGACAGGTCATTTACGTTAAGAAAAATAGAAGGTTAGGAACTAAGTTAAGCAAACCTTACTGTAAGGAAATAGTTAAGGAAGATAGAAATAGTACGGTCCTGACCGAAAGTGTACAAATTATACATAAAACCAGGATACGCAACTGATAAATACCAAAAAAAATTTTTTGGAGGTTTCTCTTACCATTATGCCTCGCAGAGGTACAAATCGTAGACTATTCGAATTCTCAATTAGTGACTATAGAAAAAGGATCGGCCAGACTGCAGGCAGGAACGTTTAGAATAATACATGAAATCGACATTGACAAATACACCGAAGTCCTCGAACATATTGAAATGACGACGAAAACGAACGCACTTCATAGAAACCCCAACTATCCTTTCATTGCTCTTTTAATATCCCAAATTAAGGCTCATATAAATAATCTAAAAATTGGAAGTAAATCAAAAAAGTCATTAAATTTTCTAGGTAGTGCGTGGAAATGGATTGCAGGGAGTCCAGACCATGAAGATCACGAAATAGTGTTAAACAAATTGAATAACGTTCTAGAAAATAATAATAATCAAGTTTTAGTAACAAGCTAACGGTAAATGAAATTGCAAACATAACGAATCATATTATTAAAGAGTTGACAAATGATAAAAACAAAGAAATATAATCATTTTTAAAGCTAAAGTATAAATTAGAACTTATAAAAGAAGAGGTCGTAAATATTGCGTACGCAATACATTGGGCAAAAGCCAATATAATAAATGCATACATCATGTTAAGCGAAGAAGCGGACATCGCCAAAACAATTTTTGATAAAGATTATATTCCATTTATTAACTTAGACGAAGCATTCGAATTTTCTGAAATAAAAATAGCAACTAATGGAAAAATAATTATTTACATTATAAGTTTACCTACAGTAGAAGAAAAAATTTGTAAAACAATAGACATTAGAGCACTGAAAAGTAACGAGAAGATCAATAAAATCAATTTTAACTCAACAGACGGCCAGCAACACAAACCGAATAAACTAGAAAAACGGTGGGAACCACAGAATCAGCACTTTTAGTCACGTAGCAGTAACGACATATTTAGGACCAGCATTAAGAATGATAAAATGTAAAGTTCAGTTTTAAGTTTGAGTTGAAGGAATAAAGGAGCATAGCTCCCAAAAATATATATTTTTAAAGTCATACGTTTGTGTTTGATTAACTTACATAGTACATGAATCGGTTGAGTAGGGCTTATCTAGAGCTAATCAAATGCTACTTCGGAATGTCGTTCGCATTAAAGATGATGCTTCGCTACACACCAACACACGGTGGTAGTGCCATATAAGAAAAAATAGGAAGTTCTGTCTGCTGTGAGGGAGTATCGACACAATGTTCAGAGAGGGATTTGAAGTCACAGCCCTTTTTAAGTTACTGTCTGGTTCGGATGAGTTCGGCTACTCTAATAATCTAATTTCTTTCATTCTACACACGCACAAGTATTAGACATTGGTAGAATTTATTTAACTTAATGGACGGGTAACTTGGGTAACAAAAAACCTGTATATTGAGGAACGCTGTAGGAACTGAATAATTAATTTATGGTATTGATGGAAATTTTGGACAAAAAAAAAATATTGGAAAACTGAAATCATTTTGGGCACACTATAAAACTAGATTGGATATCTATAAGAAAGCTACTTGGCAATCCAAGCGTACCTCGTAAATAGTTTTCTATAACGGAATCGAGATCGCATTCGAAGCCGCCAGTTTGTGAAATATATATACTTGCCAAGTGATCGATGGACTCAGTTATAGTGTGTCCCTAATATAATAAATGTTCATGAAGATGGACTACAGCCCAAAAATGAAATTATAAAAGGTAGAATTTATGTTGGACGATGTCTTGTTTCAATCCTTTTAACTTTTCATATATTTATTATCCTCTCTGTAATCATGTAACCATCTATCTAGGCCAGTTACGCACAAAAACTTGATCGAAAATATTTTTACAAGCTTATTTAGTCTTAGTAGATTTACGCGATATTGAGGGAATAAAAGTTTACAGAGCTCTTCTAATTTAAACCCAATGACCTCGCACCTGAAAGTTGTTTCCTCTTCTACTAAGAAAACTCTTAAAAGACTTTTTGAGTCATATATGTACATATATGTTAGACACTCGATTAATACAGCTCTTTTGTCTTATTCCACATCCCATCTACAGCAAAGGTAATTCATTTTACGAATACAAGCTCATCTTGCTGTTTTGCGATTGCTGCTATTGTTGTGGTCACTGCTGTCAGATACTTAAAAGCCCACAAAGCACCAGAAAAACTTGTGCTTTTGAAAATTTCGCCCTTTTACGACTCTCTAATTAATTCTTAACTTAACATTTGTGTGCAACTTTACTTTAAGTCAGCTGCTCTATTGCTTTTTGTAAGTGAAAGCGTGCCAGGCACTGGGATTGGATTAGGACAAGGGACGAAGGATGATGGTTGTTCGAATGTTGTGTGTGGATTGGTGAGACGGTGGCGGGAAAGGCATTTGAAGGGATGCTTATAAGTACACAAGCATACTTTGTGAAAACTTTTGAAATTATGTTGCTGCTGCCGCTGCTTGGTAGTTATCCCTGTTTGTACACTTTACTTTATGCGCCTTTGAAACGATCATTCTGAAGCTGTTGTTGGCGGGGGTGAGGAGTAGCGCAGACAAAAATACACACATATGTATATATATGCGAGTTTATAAAATTTTACTAAACTTACCACTGCTAAGTGCGCTTGCGAGTTTGTGCAAACAAAATAAAAACAATAACTAAATACATATCTGTGACTTGAGCTTTACACTGCCGCCATTGTGGTTCCTTTTAGTTGTTGCATACAACTACAAGTATGTTACATACTTACGTACATATCTAACTTAGGACGGTTCAAAAAAGTATGAGAAAAAATGTTATTTATTGGTCTCATCCCTTTTGTATTATATAAAAATATATTAAGCGGTCGTTCAAATCGCTAGAAAAAACATATTCTTCGTAGTCATAGTTTAGAGAAAATGGGAATCATTTAACTTTTTTTTTTAAATAAAAACTATTTATCGTTTAAGATTATTAGGTCCTTGGGGCTTTAGAGAACGTCTTAGCAAAAATTTAGTATTAAAATTGTTAAACAAACAATTAGTTTGTTATCTTTAAAATCTTCTGTAGGGAAAAAAATAAATGGGCCGATTGAAAAATATTAACTCTCAAAAACATGAAATTTTTTCAAATTCTTTATTTCCATAACCATAACATTTTATTTATTTATCTTATGAATTTAATAGATTATAAATTTTCCAAAAGCTGGCAGCCCTAAATAAAATAATATTCGTTATAAGCCTTTTTTTTAACCATAAAGTTTTAAATCACATTATATCATTAATGTCAGCAGTTAAATTTAATTTAAAAGATCTGGCAATCCTATATAAAATTATTTTCAATATTAACATTAACAGAATTTTCTTTATTTTTCTTTAAACAAATTTTTAGTTTTGTAACAAAATCGAATCATTTCATTAAAGTATAATTTTTTTTTATCTAAATTTTCAAAAAGTTTGCAACTCTACAAAATATTTATTATATCTCTCTTTCCTTAAAAGAATTTAGTTTTGTAACATAGCATTGTATTATTTTATTTAAGTAATAATTTTTTTGAATATAAATTTTCAAAACTGTGGCAACCCTACACAAAACAACTTTCGTATTTAATCGAATTTAAACATACATAAATTTTGACATTTACTAATTCATTTAAATCATCAATTTAATTGGATTTAAATTTTGAAAAGAGTGGCAACGCTTTTAAAATAACTTTCGTAATTTATCTTTTTGAAATGATTTAAGTGTAATTAGTATTATAATTTATTATCTAGTGTATACATACATACATATCAAGTTTGTTAAATATTTTTTCAATTTATTTCGAAAATTTGTGTTTTTATGTAAATATCAAATTAATAGTTAAATAACTTTTTAATATATAATATTGCTATATGAGTTAGTTAATCAATCTACTTTAACAAAATTTTTTGCACAGACGTGCAACTTTTTCCATAAACATTTTGACATAGAAAACGTTGAGCGCTCCAAGCGACGCATAAATGTTGTGTGTTATCAAACTAAAGAAATATAATAGGTTTACCTATGTACATATGTATATTTTTTCGAAATAGCACACACCTAGGGGGTGAGAGTAATAAAATTTGCATATTAACTTTTTTGTGGACCACCCTAATGTATGAAACAAAATATGTATGCATGCACATATACATAGTTTAATGTTTATTTGTAGCTAAGAATTAGTGCTACAGCTGGCAAGCAGGTTATCTATCTATATTTCCATTTGAGCGCTTGCTTGTCGAGATTGCTTGTTTGTATTGTTGTTGGTCGACTGCTTTGTAGGGGCAGTAGAAGCAGGATTCCTTTTCATTTCAGTTTAAATTTCTGAAAAACCCAAATCCACCCTAAAAGAATGCAGCAAAAATAAAAGTTCTATGTATGTATATTATAAAAAAAAATATGTAGAAAATAAAAAAGGATCCACTCGTCCCTTTCCTAAGTACTCGCTCTCAGCTTGTATTCGGATTTGTGCTACACGTTGTTGTGGCTACTTGTTTAGCTGTTGCACATAAACACACCAGCCTAGCGTTTACACGGAACGTGCCTGTTGCTTTTGTTGTACTCGCACAGTTTGCTGTTGTTGTTGTCGTTGCTGTAAAACCACATAATTTGAAACTCGCAATGAATTGCACGGCTGATAAAGAGCCAACTAGGGCTGCGACATCGACATCGATGTTTTAAAAACATCGATGTTTTTCTAAAACATCGAGTACTTTTAACATCGATGTCTTAGTGCCGATGTTTTTCCAACATCGATGTTTTGTATCGATGTTTGCATCGATGTTTTTGCTTTCGGACTGGTTGTGAGCCGAGGCAAAATTAAATTGTCGGCTTCGCATGTGTTTCATTTGAGAACCTATTTTTTATTTTTTTTAGTCACAAACTCATCGGCGGCGTGAGCGAAAACATCGATGTTTTTGACCGATGTTACATCGATTCAATGGCGCGGCTGAAGTAACAAACGATCTGCGTAGAAGTTTTTACCGACATCGATGTTTACAAAACGATATACAAAACTTTATTTATACTGGAGTTATTTTATGTATACTGGAGTTATTTTATGCTTAAAATATTCAAAAACATCGATGTTTTTGGGGGTGTCTTAATTTTGCAGAAATGAAATGAGAAACATCGATGTTTTCGAATTGTTAACAAACTAAATAAAAACATCATTGTTTTTTATTAAAGTTTTTTAGCAATAAAAATAAAAAAGCAGTACTAATCAACTTTTGTATGTTTTTGCTTAATATCGTCGACATGACATATAGAAAACTGCACTTCAGGGAAAACAAAACACGCAGAAACATTTGTAACCGATGTTGGATCAACATCGATGTTTCTCACTTGACGACCTTTTTTTTTTTTTTAGTCAATGTCAGAGGGAAAAGAATACGTGCGCAGAAACATCGATGTTTGGAAACATCGATGTTTTTAACCGATGTTTTATCGACATCGATGTTTCTCATTTGAAACATCGATGTTGAAAAACATCGATGTTTTGAGGTCGATGTCGCAGCCCTAGAGCCAACCAACTATGTAGTTTTTTACCCGAGTTCAATGCTCTGTCTGCCATTTTGAGCGGTCTGTTCGGTCCGTTGGTATGTCGGATTGTCGCTTTGGCTCTTCACTATTCACACTTTTCATCACGTCCTTCGTTGGCTCATCATCGCTTGTGCTCCCTGCTCGCTGTTCCCGTTTAGTTGGCTCTTTGTTTTCAACGGTGCGGCACTGAAAGCAAGCAACAAAACAACTGAGTAAATATCAGTTGGCAGGTGGCACTTTCTGACTGTCGTTTTCAACCGCTTGCCTGCCTGGGTATACCAAGCCATCAACATAGCGCGTTATCATCGTTGTATACGTTACTGCTGTAATAGTATTGTACGTACTCATATGTCTGTCCAATATACAATTCTATAGAATTTACTTCCTGCTCTAATAGGTGCGCGCTCGTTTGCCAGCGATCCAGCCAGTCGGCGGTGTGTGGATTCAATGCCAACATTTAGGTTACAGGATAATAAACAGCATAGCGTGGAGACTAAAATTTTTTTTTTTTTGTATATCTCGGTATGTAGCCAAGTTGATGCGATGGAAATGTAAGTATGTATGTATGTTAGTATTCAAGTCCAGCTATTCGCTATGTAGGCGCATGCCCCGTTCGTTTGCACCTTACGTAGATTATGTTTATAGGAATTTCGTGCGCTTGCTTCAACTACACCATCCATAGAATGTCACTCAGTCAACGCCATCAGCGCCGGTTTTCAGTTCCTTTCTGTGTGTTTTACGTCGCTTACTTACTATACACTTACCTTCCTGCCAACTTTGATTTGGCTTATTTTTCTCAAACTTTCTTCCTTTCTACTGATTTTATTACGTTTCTCATTTCGTTTGCCGCTTGTTGCTCTTACTTCGCTAAATGCCTACACTTATTTATTCCCGCTTCCCCACAGTTTCGCCTTAGTTATCCGTATGTCCTTGTCATGATTACCTGCGGCATATTTTTTCCTTTATTGCTTTTTATTTTTCTACACTTTGCAATTTTATTATACTTTGACTTTGCTGCGCTCCCTTGCTCGCACAATCCTATCCTTCGTCCTGACAAGCTCATATTTCCGTAAATTTTATGTTCCAGTGAGCGTTCGCGTGGGGTTGGTTGTGTGTGAATTGGTGTGTGCGATTCCACAACGCGATAAGCCAACAGCAAATTAATTTAATCATTACGGATTTTTTCGACGCTCGTCTTTAATGTTTCGCGTGTGCGGTTTTGTCGGCGGCTCTGCTATGCCCAACATATTCGTCGGCATGCTGAGCGCTCCTTGATGATGCGTGTAATTAAATGATGAATTTCGTAAATCTGTGATTAAATTTTTGGTGTAAATTGTTTCTCAACCTTTTTGTTGGCACTCGAATGTTAATCCTTCTGTCTTCACCTGCAAAATAACTATCAAAGCCGGATTAAGCGTGTCTATAAACTTAACATAAAATTTCAGTAATTTTGAGAAGATATACACGATTTGAGGGTTGATATAAAAAGTCGATATTTCGATGTTCTAGTTTTAGTGCTCTGATGGCTTTGCTGCACCAGATATGCACCATTTTATATTAACTCATATTACACCGGCTACCATGACCCAAATCTAGCGCCATGGTGGTCTCCAGAGCTGATTTTTACTAACCGATCCCCTAGAAAGAACTTCAATTACTTGGTCCAATAAAATGAAGGAGATCGCTGATGAAAAGCCAAGCAGTTCGAGCATCTCCAAGCTTGTATCGCTACTGCAGAATCGCCGCAAAGGTAGTAGGCTTCCATAGCATCCTCGACACGACAGCTGTCAGAAAATCGTTTGCCAGAAATGCCTACTTACATTTGTTTGCTCAAACACATTTATCCTCGAACAGAGCTTTCACCTGGATAGCGGTACACTCAGAACTTTAGAGCCACCTTATTTGCTAAGCAGTGTAATTGAAAGCCGCTGTGGCCAGGAAGACATATGAAGAATATGCCGCATCTGGTGACCATTTCGTGCTATGTTCCCTAAACATACTGGCGCCTTCCTTGAAATCGTTTCGCAGCCATTGATTATAAGCGCATGAAGTCTTGAATTTATCAGCTACAGTGCAGCTTCTTCGAAAGCGAAAACACCGCCAGAAATACGCTGCAATGATGAGGTAATGTGGCTGTTTTCCGCCACTATATTTGTATAACTCTTGGACAAATTCGTCGTAGTTATACGAATCTCTTAAGCTGGCAACGTCTTTCCTATGAAGCCTAGCATACTCTTTCAAGGCGTGGCCTAAACCTTCGATTCGAGTAGTCACACCAACACAAGTGCACTTAGTTTAAACATTTCACACCACTGCGGAAGCTTTTGACCTCTTAGAAAGATTCCTGTCATTTCTCCCTGATGTTCATGACTATTGTCTTTGATAACATTGAAAGGTTGAGATATGACAATATCAACAATGCAGTGTCGCTTCCACAAGACAATTCCAGCAACGGAAAATCACGTATCTGATAACATCGTTAAAACGGGCGCTTAATAAATTCGATGGCAATTGAAATAGCGAACTCATTCTTCTTCCGTTTCTCGGTTTGGGCCGAGACCAAAAAGTTTTGCCAATTCCCACTCTTCTTCGCTAGGTTTTGCCAATTATTCCAACTAAGTGAAGACAAGTCCTTCTGAACTTGTTGCCGATTCGAAGGATTTTTTTTACCGTAGCATCATCATCCATACGAACGACATGGCCAAGCCAACGCAGTCTTTAAATTTTTATGCGCTAATGCAGTTCACCATTCGATATTCTTCGGTAATCGTCGCTTACGCGCACAGGACCATAAATCTTGCGAAAAAGAAGCTTCTCATCGCTATTTCGCATCGTCCATAAAAGGACGGACATGATAAGGGAACTCATTGCCGGCCCTAAATAGAGAAGAAGAGCCTTAGCCTCACAAAGATATCGTCACAGTGTAAAGGATTTGAAAATAAATACATAGCAGACCCAGAATGGCTAGAACGGAATTTTGACTTTTCCGAAAGCTCAAGTAAAATGTAGGGCAGGTGCGTAATTGCGTGGCAGCAGGAAGTTACTGTGGCCGCTGTGGAGGATTGTGTTAGGTGGCGTGCTATAACGCGAAATGCCGCAGGACAAGTTAAAGATATTTTTTAATTGCGGTCCCCCACGGAAGGTAATGACAAACCTTACAGGGTATTTCTGCAATGAAAAAGCTTCTCACAAAATACATCTGCCGTCCGGAGTCGACACAAAAGTGGATGTCCCTCCATAAAAGACGCACACCACAAATAGCAGCAGCAGCTCTAAGTGGATTAGAACCTAGGCCGTTCCAAACGCTCAGAGAGGGCGAGACTCATGGGCACGGTAGAACAGAATGTCGATCATTTGGACTACTCTTGTTAGTTAAACTAAGAAAGGTTTGTTTCAACTTGCCACTTCCATCAAAATATCGAAACAGCTAAAATATTATGATACGCCTTTGAAAGCTCGCGTAAACTACTTTTTCTATTTAATATTATGAGTAAATAATTTTTCACATGCAAACAAGCTCAACTGCTTTACTAATTCACTGCAATTCAAGAGTCAAATCATTTTCATGCAATCACGACGCCTGCCAACAAATTTAACAAAAATCCATTCAATTTCCTCATCTCGTAAAAGGCTAACTGGCAAAGCAGGCAGCGAAGAGTAGAAAAACATTAAATAAAAAACGGCCGACAGCAAACAAGCAATACAAACAAAATTCGCCAATTTAATTTGTTGATGATATCGGCTTTCGTATGCGACAGCAGTCACGGCAATACCAACAAGCCACAATGTGCAGAGAGAGAGGGTGGAATTGCCAACAGCAGGAGCAACAGTAGTATACTCATATATTTGTTTAATCCATCCATCCCCCAACCCCTACCCCCTCTCAACACAAGGGGCAACCAAACGTAGGGCAACTGATTATTTACAAATAGAAAAACTAACAAGGCGGCGACGGCATCATCATCGCCAGCGCCACCAACACTGCAGCCTGTTGGCGAGTTTGGTACTTCGTATTTGGACAGTCGCAAGCGGCTGCTGTAACAAGTTGCGCGCCAACAACAAAAGCAGGCAAATTAGATTCAGAAGGTCTGCGTATAATCACGAAAGCGAATGCTGGCTGTAATAATGATAATTTCAAATGAAATTGAATCCTTTTCAAGCACTACGCCAACCACTAACCGAAGCCTTTGAATGTCTACTATGAAGAGAGCCGAACAAATGGACACACAGAGAACGGTACAAAAGGACAGACGAGTTGGCAGGCAGTATTTCTCGTATCATGAATGAATTGGCAAGTGAGCCAACACACAAATGAGCACGACACGGTTAGGAAGTGTGCGGTGGTGAGTGGTGAGCAGAGGTCAACTGCGGCCTGACCCACATACAGCTAATTTAATGAAAACTCACTGCGACAAAGATGCTATTTTTGCGCTAGTTTTCCACATTTTTTTTTTTTTTATTTAATTTTCGTTGTTTACACAAAAGAAATTACAAGTTCGCAAAAAGGGGCAGTTTGACAGAAGTAACTCAAAGGAATGAAAATGAGCGGAAATAGAAATTGTTGTGTGAACCTTCATTGGCACAAAAGAACAGCTGCAAATGGAACACGGTCGGTTGAGACTAGGTCGTAGTCGTATGATTGGCGCAGTAAAGGCAAAAAAAAAATACAAACCCAAAACAAACCCATTTTGAATGCTGGCGATTTTTGCGGGTGAATATAAAGTAAGTCGAAGGGGATAACAGGTATGAGGGTTGAACTGGAAGGTTGTGTACACATGTATTCATAAGTAAATATTAGACGAGTAGAAGTTGCGCGGATTGGACTTAAGCTCGTGTGCACAGGTAGTCATTGAAGCTTAAAAAAGGCTCGAAGATAATAAGACTCTAGGCCGAGACATGGTGACTAAGTAACAAAAATTCTCAAGCTTGCAATTGAAAATATACTTAGCTCAGCACTCGCAACGTATACTTTGTGTAGGGAGTTTTTCCTACGTTCTGGAAGTGACAATCAATATACTGTTTCCCAACCTCCCAAGAACGGCAACTTCCGAACCACATGTCTATTTTATTCGGCATGTTCTTGAGTGAATAAGATAGAACCGTTTCGAAGACGAGGTCCACGAAGTGCGATATAATTCTGTTTATCAGTTTTGGCTTAGAAAAAGGAAAGTTCACCGTGAAAACTGTTAGCACAACGACTCGGCGAAGGATAAGTGACACTCGATGGCTCCATGATGCATACTACTACTAACAGAGCAAAAATTCCTCAAGGTTATGTGTTAGTTAGATCAAATACTTCACTTTTGTGCATAACATCGCCTTAGAACGGTATTTAAACCACTACCCTCCGCTTTGTTATAACAACAGATTATACTTTGGACTTGGTAGGCAATTGAAAAGCAGATTCCATTTTTAAGAAGTATTTGTTTTCTTTGACCTTAGAAACAGATAGACAAATTCGCGTCAAAGCTGCATATCTTGGAGCACCAAACCAACGGATTTTCGTGAGCAGATTAGCCAACCTCTTACTTCACAAATCAGTCCAATTTAAACATTGTAATTAAAAAAATTCCATCTATGTATGAAGTGTTAATTTAACTTACATTAATTTAGTTCGTACACTTTTTGTACCAAGTAATTTTCCGACGTTCTTTCGACGGTATGATGCTCGACCTTCGAATCGTTTAAAACTAAGAAAATTCGAGTTCGGTTAGTTTTGGCTTTATTTTTCCTTTATTTAACATATAAACCCGAGTTAAAACGTTTATAATAATTAAACAAAAATTTGTTAAAATTTAATGCTTGCAACTTTTTTTTGGAATTTTTCGAGTAAGCAATTTTATTGCCCATTTAATTCTGGCACATTATAGAGGAAGTCTCAAGGTACTACAACTTACTGTTGGTTTATAACATTTTATTGGGCCGGTAACTCAAGTTCTTTATAGATATTATTTAGCTACTTGAAACTTGAATAGTATTACACTCAAATAATTTAGCTTTGCTGAAGGTCCTTCAAACATATTTTGGCAAAATATTTAAATTTAAAACGAAATTGGCGAGCGTATTGTAACATATGCATAGCTACATAAATATGTATTTAAAAGGGATGTCAATTTGGGCATTTTGGTGATCCCAGAATTGTCGAGATTTGAAAACGAAGCACCGCTGCGCCTCAACACTTGTTGATTGGATTGTCGACAATAAGTTAAATGCTCTCTGTAGGACATAGTCTTTATCGCCTCATTACAAAAACTATTAATTCCTTTAAACAAGCCTTCTAATAAATTGTATGCCTTCCGATTATTGGACAATTGTGAGCTGCTCGTTAAAACTTGATGCAATTTATCTTTGAGACTTTCTGCCTTATCCTTTTCAAGCACCTCGTTGTTAGTTCTATTAACATCGGTTTCATAATGAGGCTCATTTTCTACACGAGTGGGATATTCTCCATCTCATTTATAATGGCAAGAACAAAACAAAGTCTTAAGGGAGTTAACAAGCTGTGTTATATGTCGATTGTGAAAGCTCTAAAGGCTTTGTTTTACCTTGAAAGGAGAATTTTTAAGAATGATAAAAAATTTTAAAAATAAATGGTTTTTAAATTCTTTGTTTTGAACAATTCCGGGATTTGAATAGATTTATCCCGGGATACTCGGGAGCTAAAAAAGGCCGTGATTCCGGGATTTCAGGAACCCGGGATTGACATGCTCTATAAATACGATGACCATGTAGCATGTAACAAATTTGGGGGAGTGCACCGATTTCGAGAAGGATGACCGGCTAAATATATTTTGAAGTTCGGAACGTACATATAAAGGCTCCAAATTTTCATATTTATACCGATTAAATACAGATTTTAAGTTATCGCTTGTTTTATTATTTCAATAGTTGTCAGCAGTGCTTTGACCTAGCAACCAGAGATCTTTGGACAAAAATAATTTTAATGACTTCCTTAAAAAAAAATTTGCTTTAATGTTTAGATTTTGTTTAGATGTGTGGTTTTCAAAGAGGCAATACTTTTTTCGGAGTTGGCCTTTTTGACAGCTGTTACTTGATTTATACTCAGTTTGGTTTGCCATTTCAAGACGCCCTTGAAGAGAATATTTGGCGCGTTATTGCTGACATAAGGCTCCAATTGCTGCAAAAAGTGGTCGAAAATTGGGCCTATCAGCTGGAATTTATTCGCTTACCTGAAATTATTTTTAAAACATATTGGCAAATCCTAATCTTTATGATAAAGCTAAATTCTTGGCCATAGCATTAAATGATATGCGTTTTATTTCTTCTTAAAAACCACATGTCTAAAAAAACCAACCTTTACATACAAAGCTTGAAAAATTGTCAGCAAATAATTTTAAATATAACGAAGAAATGGCATCATGCGCAAAAACGACAACTAATTTCCTTTTAATGCAGATTCCAGGAGAGGTGTGCATGGGAAGAAGAGGGTCAAAGCTTTCCAAATAAATTTTTCCGTTTCGGCGAGAGTATGTGAAAAGCATTTCGACGAAGCCGATTTTTATGCCGGCAATTTCACAGTTTTTGCATAAGATTACATGTTTAGAAAATCTTTGTATATCAGTGAATGTAAAAATTTAAGTGAATATCTTCAGAATAAGAGTAAAGATGTATCTTTGTCTCACAATGCAATAATGAAAGGTGCTGTACGATGGAAACTTCTCGCTCTAAATCAGCCATCTTGAACGCCTTCAGAAACTGTGTTTTTCCTTTGCAGAATTTGGTTACCAGTTTTGTAAAAAAAAATTTTGAATTGTAGCAGAAAATTAAGTTTTTCATGTGGAACTTACAATACATAGTATGTATTATCGATTGTTTTGACATTTTTGATAATTTTTCTTATTTGTTGATAATAGGTTTTCTAAAAGCGAGAATTTGAATAAGTTTTTATAAAAATTGTCAAGCATTTGTATAATAAAACATTATCTGTTAAATTATTAAGTGGAATAAAGCTCAGGGGGTTTGTTTCGGAAGACAGGAAAAACAATTTTAATGGGATTTCCAATACAATATTTTATTGGACTAAAAAAAATGTCCGTTTTTTGATAAAGTATCAAAAATAGTTATTATTTCTCTATGAGCTCTGAAGATATCCTCTATTTCGTTCGATAATCTGCTCAAATTTAAATGAAAAATTTGCCGAAGTAAAAAAAAAAACGCTTAAACTTATTACTTAAAAAAGTTTGATATTTTGTTATTGCACGGACTTGGCTTGAATGTTTTTTGTTGACGTTTTAGCTATTTATTTGCGCACTTTTTAATTCTAAACTTTATTGGGTCTTTTCCTCCAATGCTTTGAAAGTTGCCGTTTTGAAATAATAAGCACCACGACATTACTTAGCACACATTATTAAATATATAAAATTGTCAATTATTAAAATCAATAAGGCTGAAAAAACAACTAAAAATTCATATATATATAATTACACTAAAACATGAAATAAATGAAATATGTACATAGCCTTCAGTTATGATACTTACTGATAAATCTAATTTGTAATTAATATAATTGCTTGCTCGATTGCATGCAATTTTTTGCCGTCATGCAAATCGATGTACATACGTATCATTTTGCAAACTCCACACAAACATACACGTACATATGTACATACTAACGCATGTCGCTTAGCACCGCATAAAGTTTGCAATTGTCATGGCCATGATTTTGAACTGCTCCACCACTTTGCGTCTGTTCGGTATGCGTGGACTTTTGCTTGTATCGAGGCATCATCAGATTATGGCAAATAATGACCTTTAAAGTGCAAAGCTTAAATGTATCCGCCGCTTCTTTACGCGTTTGTGTTAAACCTCCTTTCCTTCGCACCTACCCACACGCACATTATCTGCTACACCCATTTGTCGGCACCACCGACGCCAAGAGCGGAGCCATTGTTGTTGTCGGCCATGTGGTGGGCACATTTGAATTATTCCTTCCCGTGGTGCGGATTGTTGTTTGTCGCATGCAATGACCATGTTGCTTTGCGTTTCCTTTTACGCTTCCTTTTCCTACTTACGACGCCTTCACGCTTTCAAACATACACCGAGAGCCATACGCCCGAGTCGACTTTAATGGCTTCGCAATTGAATGCAATGAATTTTTGCTACTTTGCCAACATTGCAAATGCAACCAAAATGGACACACACACAAAAGTAGTAAAAAAAAAATTAGTGTCTCAATGTATATTTGTATGAATGTGTGTGCGCAATTCACGTAGTCCATCCGTCTAGTCAGTCAGTCATTCCTGCCCACACGCGCTTCTTGCCATTCCCGTCAATTTTGCCATCCGTCTGTCGACCCGTCTCTCTCTCTGTCTGCATGCCTGCCTGCCTTATTATAAGCGCATATCTATCTGTCGCCTGCTCTCCTCACCGGCTGCCTGTGCAACTTTGACTCTAGCATGTCTGTGGCACGTTTCATACTCGTCTCGCCCCACCACATTTCGTATGCTTTCACGTTCGTGTTTATGTCTCATTTGCCGCAAATATTTATAGTACTTCGCACAGTCGACGCTCGAAGGCTTTTGGCACTGAATGCCAAACTCGCACCGCTACATTTACGGTGCTTTCATTTCAAGCTGCGTTCCAATTGCTCTTCCTTTCAACTGGCGCTTTCATGTCATTCCCTGATTTCCACTTACGTTAGATTTTCTGTTGTTGCTGTCGTCGTCGTCGCAGTTCAAGTCACAGTCGTTTGTAAGTTTCCGGTTGGCTGTCGCTGGTAACGTAGCGACATATCCTTGCGCACACAAGCATCCTTGGATGTGCGTACGTCTCTGATGGCTTAGTAGAGAAGCCATGTATATATGTACATACTTCAAATATGTATACAGTATTAGAGGTCGCAGCTTTTGTTAGTGGCAAAATAGCAAACACTGAAGCCGTGCAACTGTTTTGTAATTTTGTGTGAAATATTTCTATTGGAATATATGTATACTCGTATTTATGAAGAAAAGGGTAGAGTGATAAAAAGCTGTGTTAAGCAAGCCACCGCCAATCGTCTTAGTCGTTTATTCCAAATACTTGAACATCTCCGATCCATACAGAGTTACGGAACAGTGCGTTGTTTTATGTAAGTAAGTGAAAGTTGCTTCGTCATTAGATGAGACCCTAAATTTGGTATCATTCAAGAGATGTAGAGATAGTAAAGAAAGCACAATACATTAGCCCAAAGTAGGTACACTTTTGAAGATTTGCCTTCTAATGTAAGAACTATGGAAAATCAGGAAATCTTCTTGATAATCGTCATACCTAGCACTTTTGTGAGGGTTCGTCTTCAACGGCATATCTGCTTTTTCTTTGTAGAAGCTGTTTCGATGTGCATCTACTGTGTAACATTAATGATATTGGATAACTTTTAAACAAGCTTTTCATTATTCAATTTCAAATTGCCTTAGAAAAGCAAATTTTTTAACCTTATTTCTAGTTAAATGGCTCGTTCTTTGTTTGTCGATTTGGATCGTGATCGAAAGCGTTTCCAGTTGACTAATGCTTCGCAAAAAGCAGTGAGTTTATCGTTCCTTTTATTTCTTCGAAAGGTTTTAAAGTCTGTAAGTCAAAGCTGGAAATGTGTTCAATAAGAAACGATTCTATTTATTAAGCCGTGTATCAAACGGCTCCGAGAAGCCTTTACAAATTTATACGGCGCTTAGAGTTGGGCTCAACGTCACTCCACTCGAGTTTTTATGTAGGTATTTTTCATGATTTAGAATGTAACGATTTGAAGATATAGCGAGATGGAATTCTATTGCTCATTTACGCTAAGAGTTTCCGACTATCTGTTAAAAAATTTCGACTTAAATTTTTCATCGCTCTATTTAATTGGTGGCTGCTCTTGAGGCGTTTGCCGCCTTTTACAGCAGCAAGAAGATATGGGCTAGGATGAAAAGAGCGCAATGCACAACCGAATCGTATCGTGTTGAATCTGGTTGTTAACTTTATCACTTTTATATATGTATATTCCGTTCTCGACGAAAAGTTGGTGTGTGTCAATTCGTTTATCAAGAGCTATTCCAGAATTTCACGAGTTTTGAAAATCTGGTCAGTAGTGGAGGTACTAGTCCTAGGCGGCATTTATATAAGGTTTCCGTCAAAGCATGGTCGATATTTAGCCGCTTTACTACACAGTAATGGGCAAATAGTATGGTTAGCTTTTTTATTGAATGAGTAAAGTCAGATCGCGTTGTGCTGAACAGCCGATACACTCGTCACTAAGTTCAGCAGCGCAGCTCGTATACCATCCAATATCGATGTTTTTTAAGGTTACACTATCATCCTCGAGGTTTGGGCTGGGTTCTTAATCAATCATCCGGAGTTGCCTTTTCGAAATGATAAAAAACATTTGCTTCGTAACTTAGCGTGCTCTAGAGGTAACTGTTAAAGGATTTACTAACATGGCTTTGCAATCAGTGACCTGCTGACTATTTCCTGATAGAATAATCAGGACCCATTCCTGAGCATCAGCTTCTCAAGCTTATCGCAGCTCTCTTCTATACTTAGATGACAACAGGTTGATTGTAATGAAAGAAATAAAGCGTTGCGAATTGAGTTTAAAAAAAATCACTAACTTCTTCAGCAGTGTGTTCAATGTTATGACTCGTGTTTAATGTTGTCATAAAGTTGTAATTCGTAGTTGAACAACAAATACCTCCTAAGAGAAAAGTATAAAATTCAACCAGCAATTAGGAAAAAAAATGTACAACTCTTAAAAAAAGCCCTCTTATTCAAGATTTTATGATGAATAGTTCAGACATTTTCTGGGATTAGTTTAAAACTAGATCAGGACTTATTCGGGATCAGTTCATGAGTAGGTCATAACTTTTTCGGGATCAGTTCGGTACTAATTGAGGTCTTTCTGGGTGCATTTCGCAACAATTTCGGGAATATTTAGGGACTACTTCAGGCTGAGTTCGGTACTTTTCTGGGACCATACAGAGCCGAGCTGAGAGAGTAACGAAAATGTACCTAAATTACACGAAAGTCAACCGAAAATTGTCTGAAATGTTCTGAGGTGTACCAAAAAGAATCGCAATTGTACCGAAAAAGTACCTCAAATATGTATATCCAAAATGTACCGAAAGTATATGAAAGAAAGATATGATCACCAGGAATAAGATTTAGTAGTTCAAAGTAATGTACCCCTGTTGAATCCCCAACAAAAGGAAGTTTGTAATACATTAATGAAGGCAATTGATGATGAAAATGGTTGTTTATATTTCCTGGATGCCCATGGTGGAACTGGTAAGACATTCCTCATGTCAGTAGTTTTAACCACTGACTATTGAAGAACCAACATGTAATACAAGTTCAATCAGCATCGAAAATCATAATCTAGGACGAATGCATAATGGCACATAGGCGTGCATTAGAATCACTTAACCAAACATTGAAAGATCTACGAAATGACACGAGATGTTTTGGAGGAGCAATTGATTCCAAGGTCAACGGCTGCCGACGAAATAAACAAATCAAAGATTCTATGACGCTATTCGAAGAAACTTCAGCTGACAACAAAAATGAGAGTTGCTTTGCTTAATGATACATCTGCTGAAGATTTCTCTGAGCAATTGCTGACTATCGGTAATGATGGAATACCTGTCGGCCGCTGTGGTCGAGTTGGTAGCGGTACGTGCTATAACTCGACATTCCCCAGAGTTCGAGGTTCGAATCTCAGTCAGGGCAAGTAAAATCTTAATCATTGTAAAGTTGTTTCTAATAGTGGTCACCCTTCGGCAGGCAATGGCAAAGCTTCGAGGATATTTCTGCCATGAAAAAGCTTCTCATTAAATACATCTGCCGTTCACGAAACTGTAGGTTCCTCCATTTGTGGTAGAATATAAAGAGACACACCACAAACGGTTGGAGAAGCTCGGCCAAACACTGAGCTATATAATGCAAGCGCCCAATTTATAATAATTATTATTATTATTACCTGTCGAAGAATAGAGTGGATTGATTTCATTTCCTCATAATTTCTGTAACTTTGTCTCATCGAAAGACGAACTTATCAACAACTTATTCTCAAACATCATTACTAACTACAAAAATAATGAATGGTTAAGTGAGCGAGCAATTTTAGCGGCTAATAATACAGATGTAGATGACCTAAACTACATAATTCAGAATGAGACAATTGGAACAAAGGATTCATTCAAATCTATTGACTGTATAACAAATGAAGATGAAGCCTCCGACTTACCAATTGAATTTTTAAACTCCTTGGATGTGCCCGGCTTACCACCGCACAATTTACGCCTAAAGGTTGGCTCCGTAGTAATCAAGCTTAGAAACATAAACCAACTAAAACTGTGCAACGGTACGCGTTTATATAACTATAATTACCTGACGATACTCAAAGAAAAATTCGAGGGTGATTATGTTCTTATTCCGAATATCCCGATGATCCCAACCAATATGCCGTTTGGTTGGTTGGTTGGTTGGTTGAAGCGTTGCCTAGTCCTGGAGTTACAAGTTATATTACACCTAGAGATCTCCCTTAATATTTTTGGTAGAAACCCCAGTGTTTCTTTTCTGAGGCGTGCCAGAGCTTGGTATTCACACAGATAGTGGTAGATGGTTTCTCTGCTGTCCACATATTTACAGCTCCTTCAGTGCTTGTTGAATGGAAGGCCAGTCTTGGCCGCATGCTTACCATGCGGCCAGTGGCCCGTAATTGTAGCTGTTAGGCGGAATATTTCTTTCCTTGATCTGATGAGGAGGTTACCGTTTTTGATCGATAATAAGTAGGTAAAATTTATCTCGCGATTTTGCACGTCGTTAACCTGCTTCATCTCAATGCTGCTGTTCGCACCAACTTCAAATGGGGTTCCCTCTTGATGACTCCCAGCGGGCAGCGTATTGCTTCCGCCTCGAATTCCTCAAGAGAGGCGCTGACTCGGGCCAGCCCGTCTGCCCTCTCGTTACCGTATATGTTCCTAGGGCCGGGAACCCAAACGAGAGAGATGTTAACCGACTCAGCCGCTGAGCTTAACGCACACTTGCAGTCATGGACTATTCTGGAGTTGGTTTTCGGTGATGCCAGTGCCAAGAGAGCTGCTTGACTATCTGAGAATATGTGTGCTTTTCGTACCCCTTCGCTTCTATCTTTCAGTACCTGACAGGCCCTCTCAATTGCCATTACTTCTGCCTGGAAAATGCTGGCAAAGTTAGGTAGACGGAACGAGAGCGACGCATCTAGCTTCTCTGAGTACTCCGTAGGTAAGTATCGGCCTTATAATGGCCGTGTACAACCACAGGAAAAGCTTTGGTTTTAATCCCCAGTTTTTACTAATAATTCGTTTTCTTGAATATGAAGTATGCTTTCACTTGCACCTAAGTTTTAGGTCTAATGTGACACCCAGTACTTGCCTTCAGAGGATAGAGTCAGAGGAGTTCCGTTAAGAGAAGAAAGTTTAAACTAATTTAGTTCTTTTAGTGAACATCATTAGCTCTGTCTTGTTTGAGTTGATACCCAGGCCGCTTCGAGAGGCCCATGTGTGGAGTCTCAGCAGAGCTCCCTCGAGAATTTCGCTTATCGTAGAGGGAAAAAGACCAGATACTGCCACTACGACGTCGTCTGCGTATGCAACTACTTTTACTCCATCACTATTGAGCTTCAGTAGAATATCGATCATAGCCACTACCCAAAGTAATGAGGACAAAACCTCCCCCTTGGGTGCCTCTGTTCGCATAGCGGAAGAGTGTTGCCGTTTGAGTTTAAAAGAATTTAATTCCCGATCCGTCTTGCATTCGCAATAACCATTAAGAAATTACAATTAATTATTGCCTCTAAAGCGGAACAGAGTTCGCCGGGTCAGCTAGTAAATATATAAAACGTTATTATGAAAGATAGAGTGCTTATCAAAATAATAGAAGATAAACATATTGACCAGTTTTGAAAATTTTTCTTAATGTTTATAAATTGTGTATAAAGTCTAGCTCGTTTTAATATAAAAACCATTTGAAACCTTACCACACGTCTCCGCAAGCAAACGCCAGACAATCATTATGACAGAAAATTGCAATCTGATTGCAAGGTTTTGTGTGTGGGCAATTTAATATCATAACATAATCATTTCTAAGAAAGCGTCAGTCAAGTGCGAATATATCCTTTAAGTATTACAGAAATGTGTTATTTCCCTTCTAAGTGCATACTAATAGATAACCCAATAGGAAACAATTCAATATTTGCTTTCATATTATGATATCAATGATGTTGCCGTCACGAACTTTTCCCGCTAATGAAAATTTAGTTGTCAAAGCATTACTTTGACAGTTGATTGCCAGCAATATGTTGGCAATTGATAACTTGAAATATTTCAAAACATAAATTGCTAAGATCATTTAATTTACTGTCTCCATTAGCAATCTGCTTCAAAATTGCGATTAAACGCAATCATAAGTTGCGTGTCGAGTTGTGGGGTTATATAAAAGTTATAAAACATGAAACCATTTTCACTAAAATTTCAAACATTGAAAGTTTTATTGAGCTCGAGGCCAGTTTATTGAAATTATTTTTTTGGAAAAAACAACAACAGTTTTTTTTAAATTGTAGAAGTTATAATCTACTTTTTCGGAATTCACCACATTTCCTCATCAGACTTCTTTTTTTAATTAATTCTATTTTTTCTTCATCAACACTTTTCCCAAAACTGTTGTTGTTTTTTCCAAATAAAATCTTCAATAAAATGGTCTCGAGCTCAATAAAGTTGTCAGAAAAATTACAAAATTTATAAAATTGCAAACTTTTTAATCAAAATATTATTTTATCTCACTAAATTTTATTATAATAAAATGAAATTTGGTTAGTTTATGTTTAATTTTGATACAATGTATTTGATACCGTGTATTTGTAATTGAGTTCGAAACAAAAGTAGGTGACGTCATTTTTTAATTTGATTTAAAATTTTTTTCAATCTTTTATTTTATTTTAGATCAAATGACATATGTTTATTTCGATATGCAAAGCACACTTAGGCAGATACTTTTTACAAATCGCCACCAAACAAATTGTTTACTAACAATTGTAATTTTTGTTGACGTTTTTGTTTTGTTTTAGATTTTGCTCCATATGACAGCTGAGAAATGACGTCACTGTCGAAAACATATTTTTTTCTAGCTTTCCTTCCTGGGTCATCTGTATTACTTCGTCCATGGGTAAAATCATAGCTGCATTTTCTTAATATTGCTTGTCAAATTATTTTTAAGGGGGTATCTATTCTACGGCCGGTTCAAATATTCGATTTTTTTTATTGCATATTTTCGTCGTACATTATATATAAAACATGTCTGCAAAATATTATAACTCGATCTTAAATACTTATCGAGATGCAAAGCCATAAATGGAATTATGCACGGTGGACGGTGGTGTTTTGATGAATATTTCCACGCGTTTTTATCATAACCACCATTTTCGAAACGGTCGCCACGATAACTAAAAATTTATATTTCTAGCCGAAACCACAAAGATGCAAAACGCATTTCTTTAAAAAAAATTTCGTAAACAATATACTCTAGAAAACATGGTAAAAATCGTGTATCGTAATTTTTCTTTTGTTTTACGAGGAGTTAGCATCGAAAGCCTTCACCCCGTCAGTGTGGGACTGAAACCTGCACTAAACCTCCTACTGTCACGTACCGTTCTCCTCCCGGTACTACCGTCAAGTATTTCGTCGAGAGGCAGTTTGAGCACTAAGCTCTAAGTCCGTTACTGTCTTGATGCAGTCCGTGGAAGTTGCATCTACTCGGCACCATCTCTGTTGGTCTAACTAGCCCACCCGTGTCGGGTCCATCGTCCCCGCCCACTTATGTAATGTCCGCCTTATTGCGTTTGACATGCCTGATATCTGTCACTATTTATATGTTAAAAGTTAATTTTATTATCTTTATAATTAGAAATTCAACTTCATTGAGGCTGTCGGAATGGACGGGAATCCGAGCAGCCAATTTCACTGGTTATTTGATTTCCGCCTACTTATCATTGCTGACACTATCTATAAAAAGCGCTATAGTATGCCGAGGCCGTCGGAAAGGACTTGGTTCCGAGCGAATTCTTGCCCAGCTATGTACTCTGCAGCCAAATCGAGCCTAATGGACAGGTTGCCTTGCTGCGCAGACTCCGTGAGTAGGATGACCGAGGTGGTCCAGCAAACAAATACAAAGATTCCACTAAACTGCAGCTGAAGAACGTTTGGTTCCAGCCGTCATAATTTCCTCACTTTGACGTTTAAAATTAACTACTCAAACGTAGAGCTTGTCTCCAGTAATATTTGTCGGAACGGACGAGATTCCGAGCAACATTACCGTCCACAACCTGGCGACATTTAACGTAGTAAAATTGTCAATTTTAACTTAATCGACTATATTCTCATTCCGGATACAATCACAAGTCTATTGAATACAAATAAAGTTGAATTTTATGTTTCAGATGATTTCAACGAGAAAAATCGTGGCAACATCGAAACAACTTATGTATATCTACAGGCTCTACTTTGAAGCGCCACCATTATAATTTCAAAAAACTTTTTGACAAAGTAAAACCATCAATTTATTGACTATATCCCTTAGTTTAACTTTCAAAAAGTCGCGTTCAAAAATATTCAATAGGCTTATTTTGACAAAAATTATAAAAATGTAATTGTCCGGTCTCTAAAGTAGAATACCCCCTTAAGGCAAGAAAACTAGTCACGTAAATTTTTAAATATCGATTAAAATGCGGGACAAAGGCAGGAAACTTGGAAAAAAGTACATTTTCGTGTTTTCCTGTTAAAAAAAAAATATAACTGGGCAGACGTTTGAAAAAGAGTACGGTGCTGCAACAAACAGTACGGATATTCACTGTATCTATAACTGATTAAGTTAAGAACAACAAAGTGAAGGTAAGTGAGTCGAAAGGCTTTTTATTTAGAAGCCTTTCCCGTCATCCCATCGATTTCGAAGTTGTGCAATCTTTAGTGTATTTTTTCGTTCGAAATAATTTATGTTGAAGAAGTTGAACTATTTCGAAAATTAATACATTTTTTCACGAAAAAGTGCGCCATATTGAATTACTTTCGAAACTATAATTCGACTACCACAATAAATTTTCACGTTTGCAAAATTGGCTAAACATATTTGATCACTCAAAATCAATTACTGCCACACTCTCGAAACTTTAGCGGCATTTTTCGTGTGTCATAAAAGCCATTTGAGGCCATACAAATTTTACTGCCCGCATTGTGTAAGTAGTTTTGTACATATGTACATATGTATGTATGTACATATATTACATGCATATACACACATATGTACATATATATAAACAAACCACCTGCATACATAAATAATCTAGCATAACTAAAGCTTTGGCAGGCTTTCTGCGCTCTACAAACAGCGTCCTTTGTGATTAACTACATGTGTATACAATATTTACCTACAAATAGATAAAAATTTAAAAGTTGATATGTATGTTTGTACATATGTATGTATGTATGCATGTAGATATGCCCGTCTGTGTGGCTGACAGCCACTGCATCAGTCAGACTTCCGCCAGCTACCAAAACTCACTTCTTGCGCCGCACAATTGAGGCGAGTGTGCCGAACGCCGAGTGCCGAGTGCTGGCTGTTGAGTGCCGATAGAGTCTAAACGCCTGATGGCGGTATTGTTTGTGTTTTTTGTTTTTGTTTTTGTCCTTACAACAAGTACGCCGTTTTTTGTTGTTAGAGGCGCACATGCTGCCGTCGCCTACGTTCGTGCTCCAAATGCTGCTCATAATTTCGCTTTTATTTTATTTCTGTGTTGCTTAGCTTTCGCGCTCATTGCTTTGCTGCTCCTCGCAAGGTGGTTCATTTCCACTTTGCCGTTTTTGCGTTAAAGCGCATACAATTCTAAAAATAAATGTAAAAATTTACTCGCAAACATACATACACACACATGCATACATATGCATTTGTGTAAGAGCCTGTGTGTGTGTGTGTGTGTGTGTGCTAAAAACATTTCATATCCTTGCCTTCAGTTGTTTGAGTTTGTTTAATTTTTTTATTGTACTTTTTTTTAATGAAAATCAATAAAAAGTGTTTCTGTGTTTATGTGCGCAACCGCTATGTCATTCGCACAGAGTCATTGTCGTCGTTTTGCGTTCAGCGAGCTAGTGAGTGTATGTATGTACATCTGCTTTAGCACACAACGTAGATTTTCCTAATGTCATTGTTGTTGTTGTTGTTGTTGTTGCCGTTTGCCTTTGGACTATGCGCTTTCGTTTTCTTTTGTTGTTTTGCGTGTGCCGGTTGTTTGCCCATTGTTATACAGAATACCGCATGCAGGACTTTATGTCCTTACACATACTCATATTTTGCGCAAACAAAGCCATAGATTATATTGCTAGGAAGCGGTACAACGGGCGGGATTCAGGATATCCTTAATACAGACACATATAGATAAGTTGTGTGTGTGTATGTAACAGGTCATTCAATAAGTCCGGAGGATGACACATACATAGATGTCGGCACTATGAAAAAGTCTCGTGTCAAAATTTCACAGCAATCGGACCATTGGTTCTCAAGCTATCGCATTGAACGTCACGCAACTTTTGTTATTTTCAAAAAAACGGAAAAAAGTGAATTTCGTGTGTGCAATGCTTTTTAATGGGGAAAAATACAGTGGAAACCAAAGTATGGCTTGAAAAATGTTATCCGGACTCTGTTTCATCGAGACAAATGGTGGAAAGGTGGGCACGAATGATGCCGAACGCAGTGGACGTCTAAATGAGGCTGTTACACCAGAAAACATAAAAAGAGTCCACAAAATCGTTTTGGCCAATAGTAAATTGAAAGTGCGCGAGATACATATGTAGCTAACATTGTTAAGATATATGATGGCAGTGTGTTTACCATTTTACACGAACATTTGGACATGCGGAAGCTTTTTACAAAGTGTGTGCCGCGCGAGCTCACATTCGATCAGAAACAACAACGTGCTGATGATTCAGAGCAGTAAGAAAATTGCATGAATTGGGCTATGAATTGCTGCCCCACCCACCGTATTCTCCAGATTCGGCCCCCAGTGACTATTTCCTTTTTACGGATCTCAAAAGAATGCTCCGGCGAAAAAGATTTGGCTCCAATGATGAAGTAATTGCCGTCGCTGAGGCTTATTTTGAGAAAAAATCGTACTACAAAAATGGTATCGAAAAGTTGGAAGCTTGCTATAATCGCTGTATCGCCAACGAAGGCAACTATGTTGAATAATAAAATCGAATTTCACAAAAAAAAAAATTGTTTTCTTACTTATCGTACGGACTTATTGAAGGGCCTGTTATATTATATGAATTGTATGTATGTATGTATGGTTGTAAGGACATCTATCAAATGCACACACACATAAACACTCAAACAGTTACACGTACAACAGTGGCGAATTGTGGCCACATCCGCATTTTAGCCAAACGGATTTGATCCAAAAAACTATTTTTTTTTCTAATTCCGTTGTTTTGTATTGTCAATCTTGTTTGCCTACCATGCGCAGTGAATTATCGCAATAGGCATTCATTGCTACCTAGAATTTGGAAAATAATAAAAATATCACAAGAAGACCGATGAATACATAACAATGTACATAAAGAAGTAAGAACTCTGCAAGAGAATAATCCGGGATTTGTCGCTATCGGGTACAATTAAGCTTTAATTAGTTGCCACTAGTCCCAAAAGGGATAGAAATTGAGATCAATTAGTCTTGACTCAACCCCAACGTGTACGATTTAATACGAAGTTGAAATTTTACAAAAAAAAAAAAGTATTTAGTTGAAAGCAAAGCGACTTTATGACTTTTCTTTCAGATAGCGTTATCAATAATAATAACTTTTATAAAATAAAGCTCAAAACTTGCGTAAATGTACTTTGTACTCGCAAAATTAATATGAATTTTGAGTTATAGAAATTTTAAAACAACGTATTTTAATTAAAATGAATTATATTATTATATGACTGCGCTCAGTACGTGCCCATTCGGATACTCAGAAATAAATGGGTACAATTAGTCTCTTAATAAATGTGATATTGCAAATTATAGGCCGATTTCGAAACTTTCTACAACATCAAAATTATTTGAATATATCATCAAACACAAATTGTGTTTTGCAGTAAAGCGCTGTATTTCTAATAACCAGCACGGCTTCATGGCTGGTAGATCAACCGTCACTAATCTTGCAGTTTTTTCCGAATTTTGTACGTCTGCTTTCAATAATAGACTTCAAGTAGATACTGTCTATACGGATTTTTCCAAGACGTTTGATAGACTTAGACTCAATTTTAGTTTCTAAACTGTTTAGTTTTGGGTTTCATTCCGTTTTCTTAAAATGGGTTAAGTCGTATCTCTCTTGTCGTAAATGTGTAGTTGTTGTCGACGACAACTCTTCGCATTCTTTTATAGCTACATACGTCCGGTGTTCCTCAGGGGAGTATTTTGGGCCCGTTGCTCTTTATAATTTTTATTAATGATATTTCCGAATGTTTTCACTTCTCTAATTTCCTCCTGTATGCAGATGATTTGAAAATTTTTAACACAATTTTTAGCCTTTCGGATTCTTTTAAGCTCCAGTTGGATCTTAATAATGTTGCGGCGTGGTGTGATAAGAATCAACTTCATTTAAACATTAAGAAATGCTCATGTGTCGTTTTCAAAGTCTAGGGAAGTTATTTCTACCTCATATTTCATTAACAACTCGCGACTCACTACAGTGAATGAAATCTCTGACTTAGGAGTAATTTTTGATTCGAAATTTACGTTTCTCAATCACTTAAATAACATCATCGGCAAGTCTTATTCTACCTTTGCTTTCATTCGACGTTTCGGTTCTGATTTTACGTGCCCATACACTTTAAAGGTACTATTTACTTCGCTTGTGCGATCTAAGTTAGAATATGCAGTATTTATATGGAGGTCATATCACCGTTGTCACATTAATAGACTAAAAACCATCCAGAAAAAGTTTCTTCGCTTTGCTCTTAGATCGATACATTTCTCTGATCCGATTCCATCGTATAGTTCAAGATGTGCATTGATAAACTTAAAATCTTTAGAAAATAGGAGCAGTATACTTTCAATCTGCTTTGTTTTTGATGTTGTACGTGGAGTAATCGACTCTCCAGTTCTCTTAGAAAGTATTTATTTCCATATTCCTCATAGAAACTTGCGGAGGAATGATTTGTTCTTCTTGGAGTGTGTTAGGACTATTTATGCGTCTTATGCCCCTTTATTTAGAACTTTGAAAGAATTTAATCAAGTCTCAAATTCTCTCGCTTTTGATTTTTCGTTAACTAGGAATAATTTCAAATTATTATTAAAAGAATTATTTAGATAAACCTTATTGTGTATAACTATTTGTATTCCCCTAGTCTTATATAGTCTGTAAGAAATCGTGTATTTTTTAGACTTAATAAATAAATAAATAAAAAATAATAGGACATACTTACTTACTTACAGCCTAGCCTAATATATACTCACTCCGCCAATTTTCTGTCAACAGTTTCTCATGCTCATACAACTTTTATGCGAGCATCCGAAATTGAACGGCCTGCACCAAAAGCTAACTCAACTTCCAATTTTCATTTTGTGTGACATTTCGATTCGACGTTTATCTCACCGTTGAGGGTGATGCGCAATGTCTTCAAAATAACAAATACTGATTTTTGTGTTGTTTGTATTAGCAAAAAAAACTTGCGTGCTTGCGTCCAAAAACGCAAGCCGTGAATATATGGTTACCCTGTTGACCGTCTAAGCGATTTTGGCCGAGGCTAACAGAACATGCCAACTTTCCCTAGAGGTTCCTAAATCTTTCGTATAATCTCTCGAACACTCCAAGAGATCTCGAGAGAGGACTTGACTGTGCAATTGCCTATTCAGTCCGAAGTAGTACTTGTTGGCAAAAGAGTTCCTCCCTTCGATTTCGAGGCTAACATAATTTTTGAAGTTAATGCTGGTTCCTAAATAACCGAAGGCCTTTACTTTTTTACAATTATAATTGTTAACAGTGATGTTAGATCCCAGCCGTGACATATACATAGGTGTTATGATAGACGCTAGATTAGTATGCAAAATTCACATTGAGACAGCTATTCGAAAAGCGGCGACAGTTTAGAGGAGGTCCTGTTGAGCGTCATGCACTACCGATCAAGCGAAAAATAACTCTTGCAAATTCGCGCCACCTTGATTTCGGTAGGTTATTAAAAAGCCGAGTAAATTCACGACTTACAAAAAAATCTCGCACTACACATCTCTCATAATGCGCGTCCTCTTAAAATTATTTACTTCATGGTTGCTGTAACCGCAGCAGCTTTTTTTTTATCTCTCGCTTACTAGCGCCACTTGGAAACACCTCTTGGTATTTTGTAACGGTCGGAGGGCATCCATTTTCTCGACCACCATATCTGGGGTGCAATAAGCTAATAATTCGAAGCGATGTTAGCTCGTCGGATCGTTCATAAATCAAGGACATCGGAAAGATAAATACCGTCTTACACACACGTTCGGTTTGTTTGTGAGTTCAAGCATCTGGCCAGAGCCTCATAGCTTGGTATATAACATGTCATGGGCCTCTGCGAATTCAAATATTCTCAGTACGTCTTCCAAGGTTTCCTTATGGCGACTGAATTCCCCAACTGTGGTACTCACTGAATATTGAAAAAAATTGTATCAGCAGCTGGTTTCTACCATTGAAAAAGTAGTGTTACATTATTTAATTGCTTGTTCTACTCCAGTTAAAACCTTTTTTTTACTCTACATTAATTTTGAACTTCAATAAATATAGAGTCACGATTGCATGCCAATTACCGTTTCCATCTTTCCGCCTCGCAATGTCCTCTTATCTGCCACTTTGCTAAGGAAAGAACTATACGACTGTACATAAAAACACAGAAATGTTGGACTTTTCTCCAATGTTTGCGCGCTTTCGTATTTAGCCCTTCACCCGACAATGCAATCAATCACAATGTGAAGGATTTAAATATACTCCTAAATGGTGTCACTATTCCGCTCTCACTTGCGCTCCAACTACATTTATCCTTTTTATCACCCCCACCCTTTAAATCGCTGGCACTCTGCTAGGTAGTTAAGTGTAACCCAACTTGTCCTTTTGCCGAATGTTTGGGTGGCGATCTGTACGCCAGTTCGACTGTCTATTGACGACTCAAATGAATGGCCATGTTCGGCTCAACTTCACCTCTGTTTCACTGATTTATATTTTATGTATTTTCAGTAACATTTACTACGGCCTGACGTTGTCTCTCTTACCTGCACTGTATCGACTAACAGAGGAATTTATTATCGTTCCTCTGTGAAGATTTGGATTTTTTATGTCAATGATTTGTGTTGTTGTGCTCTCGCCTAGTCTGTATTGTAATGCGTATTTTTATGTTCCCATGTAAATGAAATTTGTTTTTCGTCGTGTTTACTGTTCGTGTGTGAACGTTGGTGTGAGCGTTCGTGCGCTTTCTAACACTATAAGTAGGTTAGTAAGTTACAAAGGATTTCTGGCTCACAGGATAAACACATGACGTTAGGGCTTATGAGCGATGATGATGACACCATTGTCTGATTCATCCTGTCGTAAAACTGTGAACATTCACTAGGCAAGAGGCTGGAATGATTTTTCAATAAATTCACACACATTAACTTGGATGTGTATGTTTATGAATACGAATAAGTGAACCTGTTGAGGAAATATGTACATATGTGCATTCATACCTATTAGAAGTTACGATGTGCGGACCTGCTGTTTGTAAGGTTTTATGGTGATGAGAATTCTGTTACATAATCCTAGTTTTACATCAACAAAACGTCATAAGCATTAAAGCTCTTTTAGTGCTCAAAACAAGAACAATTTGTTGCTTCACCCACCTTTTACAGTCAAGCTTTTGTTCTTAGGAATCATTTGCACCGAGTTGGTAGCGGTGCGTGCTATAACTCGATATGCTGGTGAGTTCGAGGTTCGAATTTCAGTCAGGGCAAGCAAAATCTTAATCATAGAAAAAGTTGTTTCTAACAGCGGTCACCCCTCGGCAGGCAATGGCAAACCTCCGAAGGTATTTCTGTCATGAAAAAGCTTCTAATTAAATACATCTGGCCGTTCAGAGTCGGCATAAAACTGTAGGTCCCTCCATTTGTGGTAAAATATAAAGACGCACACCACAAATGGTAGAAGAAGCTCGGTCAAACACAGAGCTATATAGCGTAAGCGCAAAAATTATTATTATTATTATAATAATTTGTATCATAACAAAAATTTTAGGGAATTTTTTAGAGTTTCCGATTACCGGACTACAAAGCGTTCAGATCTGATAAACCTATCAAACGCTTACTGATTGAAATTTGTACTGCCAGATGACGCCATAAACGCGCTAGCCACGTCAATTATGTTTGAGAAATTATCATGAAATTTTGAAATTACTGTAGCAAATCATTTCTGAGCTATGAAGACAGAAGAACAACTTCGTTCAATAGAGTAAAGCAGTGCTTGAAGATGAGTTAGCAACTGGCAACTAAGTGTTATTATTTTTAGTCTATTATGTTATGATTTAAATTATATAAATAGTCAGAGATTTGATCCTCTTGCCTACAAAATCTACAGTTCGATTCCGCAAAGAGTCTCATTTTTTGCGAACGGTACCCCACCCACCTGTGTATCGTCTGCTATTCGCCGAGAGTTCTTAAAACATTTCAACCGCTAATTCGTTGAATACTTTACAGTGCTTTTTGCCGTTTTGCACGAGTGCTCCCACCATTTTGGAAGCTCTGCCATTTATATTTTGAACGTACGGCTAAATGACGGTTCCATGCATTTTGTAAGAGAATTAGCCCATTCGTTGCAATTAAAACTTTCATTCCTCTAAGAGTACAAAAACGTGAATAAATTTTTGCTTGCAATTGCCTACTATCTTGGACTTCATCCAAAAGATGACAAATGCTCTTAACACTGCCTCAATGCTCAACATGCTTTTTCATTAGTGGCAACTAAAGAAATAATGCAGTTATCATCAGGTAGTTCAGATAAATGTGGCTCTGCAATGCAACCTTTGGGACCACCTGTCCAACTCGATATCCAAACCACACCAATTCCGATAGCCTAAAAAAATTAGTTAATTTAAATAGCAAGAGTAGCGCGGGCCTTTGCTTCGTGTTTCCAGATCGCCCGACCAACATAAAATGCAGCGACCTACCTGCTCGGAATTTTTGTCCCCTTCTTAATAAATAATATAACCACCGCCAAAATTGTTTAACAAGACACCTAGTAAAACAGCTAGCGTAGATAGAAATCTACCAGCGACACGTTTTCTCCGGAGACTTTTGCAGTTGGGCTTGTTAGAATTGGTCAAGATTAGAAGCCTTAAACGATAGTGCAGAGAAACTTGGAAAAACTAAAATATTAGTTTCAATCTCTCGACTCACGACGTCGCAGATTACGCAACGCCAGTTCTCTTTTTAAGAGAGTCATCCAAATGAATTAATAAAACGGCGTATTCTTCGACAATACAAACCTGTTATGAGGACTCCACACAAGTGTGACAGGAGTGTAATGTTAACATATTTCGATTTCCAGTATAAGCTTAAGAGTCATATAACCAAAACATTTGCATTACGGAATAAAGACTCCTCAAGTGTGATAGGGAAAAAGTTCAGGATTCAGAGTCCTCAACATATCTCGACTGGCCTTGGTAGATGCTATAGATTCATTAAGGTATAACTTTTGGCGCACTCTTGTGGCGCGACTGCTTTGAACCTTTAGACTATTGGGTCAACGATTGAAGTAAGTATCAGACTTCGGTTCTATTGACCATTTTTTACAGTAAGTCAAACTTGAACACTTAAAAGCTTAGCACTTAAAGTTAAATTACATTTTATTCCACACACACTGAGATACATAGCATACATACATATGTATGTACATTTGAGTATACACATGTATGGATGTACGAGTATTCATACCCAAAATTCCAATTTTCATACACAATTCCATTCAAAAGAATTGCTGCTTTCACTCCTTTTTCATTTCATTCTACAATACAATACGAATGCTGATGCAACTCCTGACAAGCGCAGAAGATTTTTCCACATTTTTGTTCTATCAGTCATTCATGGCTGGCGCTGCTGTCAACAACCCAATCAAATAGTGCATGATGGGTTATGTTAAGAGGAGCAGCTATCAAACAAACAAAAGGAGAATTAAAAGTTGGCGATGACGTCGATAGTTGGATATTGGCAGTAAATCAATTAAAAATTTCTATTAGCCTTAAATGTTTGAATGTGTAGCCAACACAATTAGGCGAAAACAAAAGTTTTCAAATGAAAATTCTCTGCGAAGTAGTAAAGGATTTTAGTGAATATTTATTTTATAACTACGACGTCACTCAGTGTCGATTACCTATTGGATTAAAATGTAATCGAATATATTCATGAGGGGAAATATACTCGTTGACGCTTGCTTTGAATGTTTCAATCCATCAATCTCTATTGTTATTGGAATCGAAAATAAGCAGTTTCTGATATATTTTATCGTTCGAAGAACATTATTGTTCATTACCGGTAAGAAAAAGCAACCAATATTTTACTACGAACCGATTTTGGAAGCCATATTTTTTTCTTACAAAGCCTTAAAGAAAAAAAAAAATTCCGTCAGGAGGCGCTAAAATTGTGCTATTACGAAATCGTAATTATAAATCGATTTGTTTAAGTTCAATATGTGTATTACTTCTATAATGTAATATACAACAGCGAAAAATGTATTCAGTAGTTGGCGTCAGATTCGTGTTTTTTCTTTTTTGTTTTCAAATATGAGCTAATTTCGTTGAAATTCTAAACGTGAACTACTGCATGATGAAAAATGCGTTTTCAAGAAATATACTCGCTAGGTGCCGTTTGAACGAAATGTGTTTTAAATCCGCATGAGTAATCCCTGTATGAAAATTAAGCAATAGATGGCGCTGGAGTCGGAATTTGCTTCTTAAAATTTTTCTACCTAAAACTAGCAACTTCTTGTTTAAAATCTATAACATCACTTAACTCTCGGAAAGTCTCTACTTTTTTTATTTTGAAGCGCTGTTAGCGGTTTTCAACTTTTTTGTTAAATTCATAGTGGTGATAAAACATTATTTCAGTTAAATCACAAAAAATACGTTGCTGCAAAGCATGATTCAATTATACAGGGTTGGATAACTAGGCAGTTGTCTCACTCTTGCACGCTGCCTTAAGGTAGTCTGTGTTGCTCTCTTTTAATTTAAGGAAAAAAAATGTTTTCAAACACGTGGAAATTAGTACTTTTCTTGTGAAATGGCCTGGCAGGCAACACTGGTGCCTTTCAAATTATTTCAGCATGCCCTACATTAAATAATCGAATTAACGGCATTCTCGTATGTTTTCCAGTAGCCTTGCTTATCTAGCAGCGCACAGAAAATGAAATTTTTTTCTTTGCATGTATGAAATTGATTGGTCGTTGGTTCGATTCCCGGTCAGGTCAGATCATTTTGTTTGATATTTTTTTCAAAGTAAGCATTTTATGTTTTTAAATTTTTTACTGTATATATTTTATATAAAATTTAAAAAAAAAGAATTTATATAAATATTAACAACCATAAAATTATACAGTTAAAATATCGAATAGAAGAACATTTATTAGTATTTTGACCAGTTTTGACTAACGTCTTAACTTGATTTCTAACAGATGTATATCAATAAAAATTCCGTTAATTTTTTTACGAAGGTATTGTGTGGTGTTTTCCATATAAAACAAAATTTTTTTCGAACAACTAATGTTACATTTTTAGTGACTTGAATCTTACAATTTTATGATCTACAAAAATGGTAATTATATTTTTAAAAATGTTTGAAATTGTAATGAAATATGTATACAATCCTAGTTACTGGGCTTTTAATATATACCTCTTATTTTGGTTGCTAAAATTGATATTGAATTAAAGAAAAATGTATTATCAAAATTTTTCCAAACGTGATAGTTCTATTTTCTGCATGTAAAAACTTTAAAAAGGTTGAAATCACATTGTTTTTGTTAATAAAATGTGTAAAAAATATTTGCTTCTAAATCACACTTGCGTATTTTGTTTATATAGTTTGTTGTATTAAGGTGCTATGTATATACATACATACATGTGTGGTTAAATATTCGGTTATATTATATTAAATTGAAATATCAAATTTCTGCAAATATGTTTTATTCTATGTACAAACCGCATTTCGCTACTAGTTACCTACTTTTCTACTACATTTGCGCGAAAAGGGATAATATATTTTCCCCTTTATCAGACCTTCCTAAATTCAACCTTACAAGGCAGTCGGAAAACTTCAACGTCAATAAGTATCCAACCTTGTATAATTGAATCATGGCTGCAAAGCATGATTCAATAATAAAAGGTTAGATCAATATTGACAAGGGAGTTTTGACACTCTCTTACAAAAGGTTCCATATACGAAGTACGGAAAAAGGGTAAATAATGCGTTCCCTTTTTATGAAACTAGGAGTAGCATAGTATGGAAAGTTTGCAAATAGTGGTAGAATGCAATATGTTAATTTTAATATATTTGCAAGAAATTTTGTGTTTCAATGGCAATAAAAAATATTCTTACCTTGTAGAGTTTTACACTTTCGGCAATTTAGTTTTTGCGGATTTTATTTAATTAATTTTATTACTTTTAATATTATATTAATTTTAAACAAACTTCGTACAGTAATACTAAGATTAACTGGATATTGGAAATCCTACAATACAATAAGTGAATGAGGCAACATTGTAGCAGCACGAGTAAGTGCAGCTGATTCCACTGTAGCCGGCCAATTGTCTTGTCCAAACTGCATATAGAACAGCATAACCGCAAACGCCACTTGAATCCAATGCAGCCGGCCAATTGTCTTGTCCAAACTACACTAAGACTCAGTGATGCCGCGGTGTGAGCTACTCCTGCTTACCACGATGCTTCCTCAATCACCGAAAATGAAAAGTGAACAGAAATGTCGCAGACACCGGCTTTTATAGCAAAATATATTGGAACTTTAGGAATAGTCCCGTTATAACGCTTAAATGTACAAAAATAGTAATGCATAGCTAAAAATGTAGATGGCGCTAAATAATTGTTACAAATATAGGTGTCGCTAAAAGAAATATTACATAACTAAAGGGCGCTACTATACTTAAATAATAAGATCGCTACAACCTCAATTAATTAATTTAACCGGTATTTAGTGACAATATTAAAACTGTAAGCTAAAATTTTTTTAATCACAAAGTGGTTCTGAGTCCGAGTTTTAAAATAAAGAAGCTTTTTCACATCATTTCTGGTGCCTATGTGTTGGGAACATGCAATGAGGGTTTCTATAGAACATAGGCACGATTTTATTTCTGCGCAATTAAAAATTTTCAAAAACCAGCTCTAGGCTTTTGATTATAGCCAAAAACTCACTAAATGGCTAGGTCAAGATGCTCCCAAGTCAACGAAGCCTCATTTGCATTATTTTGCGACAAGTATAGCTTTTTTACTACGAAGAAGTTATTTAATCGGTTTATTCCTTTTAGTTATTTACCCTCTGTATCAGGGTTATTCTTAATAATGTGATGAACCTCTGGAGGGTGAAAGGACCAAACATTTTATTCCGACAAATAGTAAGTGATCTTATGGAGTTAATGGAGTTGTAAGAAAACCACACTAATTCGAAAGAAATCTTTATATATTAAAAGAAAAATAAATCAAACTCATAACCCAAGAATTTAGTTCTTACAAATTCTTGTTTTTGGCATTTGGATTATTATGAATTTATATGCGCTTGAGAAGCGTTCAAAGAAAAAGCGCGTCATTTATACACATTTACTTGAAATATTTACGAGACGGGGTCAATCTTGTAATCAGAAAAAATGCTGTTATTAAAATCCGGACTTAAACTTACTGTTTACGCGCACATAAGAAACAAAAAGTGTTGCCTGTTAGTTGTTCGTATTAAAAAGTTTTGAGGTTACTATTATTATTTTTAAGAAGCAACACGGTTTTGTTGGTAAGGGAGCCGTTTGACAAAAAGTGAGCGAGCTAGCTGTTTATCGAGCTAACCTTTTATAATTGAATCATGGCTGCAAAGGACTACATTGGGTCGGAAATGTGGGTAAGAGAAAATGGCATACATTTGCATTTCTGCTATTAAGTTCTTTTGCTCACTTTCCTTTGTAGTAATTAAAATAAACCAACTGAATAAGGTTTGCCATCAAAAACTTATAAACGACTATTTCTAACTCTCTATTTCACTGCTATTTAAGTGTCGCCACAAATATATTCTCCAAAACCTTTAGTTTCAATTTGCTTTCGTTGCATCGCCTACGTTGAACTAGCTAAGAATTATTGGACGCAATGCAAATTGCCTTTTTTATTTTGTTTCTTTTTCTCTCTTTCTCATGATGGTATTATGTACAACACGTATGTACGTTGTGACAGCGTCAGGTTGAACGCCCTTAGCTCTATGTTGTATTTAGGAGTTATTAGAGAAACGGGAATAAAAGAAGGCCGTTCTTAGGAAAAAATACAAATTAGTGAAGATGTTTACATAAAATTTAACCGCAATGATTTAAATATTAAGCATTTCTTATAAAAACTGACAAAAAATTATAATTAGCATTTAAATTGTTTGGTGAAACCTGCGCACAGTACGACTTTTTATTATGTTAGTAGCTAAAATTAAAAGAGACAAATCTATTCGATAATGATTATTCTTTAGAAAGTATGGTAAAATGTTCAAATATGCCGCGAATGCATTCAAACCGTACCAACAACATAACAATATTTGTCTAGCGATTAATTTAGTTTAGTTCCAATCATTGGTTCATAAGAAAGTGAAAGTAATCCTTAATGCTTATGAGCATAAAGGCACTGAAGGCGGGTGTTTTTTTTATATACTAATTGATTACTGAAAAGCATAAATATACAGGCCCATGGTGTTCCTTTATTATAATAACAATACTACATGCATAGGTTACATTAAATATAAAATCAAAATTATTACAAAATCAAACAACCTTAAGCTTTAGGTTTATTAATAAGATTACTATTACTTTTGAATCCAACTACATTGAAACTTAAAACTAAGTAAAAATATGAAATTAGAAATCAGAGATTAGAGGTTTGAATTTAGAGAATAAATATTAGGGAATAAGGTAAAAATGAACAAAGCATAATGATTGCCATATTAAAAACATCGGACAAAGGTAAACGGTAATATTTTTTATATTCACTCGCTATATAGTTTAAGTAATGTGCTCTAGAACTGCGATGTAACGCTGCCCCAGAATATAGCAGGTAGCTTGTTCCAAAGGCGAACCGAGAAAGCGAAAAATTGACGTTGAGACATCATAGAGTTGTAATTTAAATGTATTGAAGGCGTCTTTTGAGAAATGGGTATGCTTCTGTGACGATGATTTTATGGAGCAGCGTCAAATACTTAAGTTTGAGCAGATTGGCAAACGATATACATACATACATAGATGATATCTTCAGAGGCCATAGAGAAATATTAACTATTTTTGATACTTTATCAAAATTCAGATATATTTTTCTTGCCAATAAAATATTGTAATGAAAATGCCAATAAAATTGTTAATCCTCTCTTCCAAAATAAACCCCAGAGCTCTTTTACTTAATAGCTTTATTACATAATGTTTCATTATACCAAATTTGCGTTTTTCTGAAATACATTTGTGTTGTCTTGTCGACAAACTTAAGTGACACGTACAAAAATATAAAATTCTTACTCTATAGTCATAGTTGCAAATATATTTCAGAGAATTTATAGAGTACAGTTTTTGACTTATTTATGACTGTGCAAAAATATTTTAACAAAATACATACATGTACATATGTATGTATGTATGTATGAAGGTAAAAGATATGTACATATGTATTTATGTATGTATGTAGTTGTTTGCCGATAGATGAAACGTACATATGTAAGTACGGCTGGTAATGCCCATGTACTATGTATTATAATTGTTGTAGTTACTACTTTGTGTTAAGTGGTTACAAATGTGTTAACATTCAAACATATTTATTAAATCACGCAATAAAAATTGCTGTAATTTACTGTTATGCTTCCTAATTGAACATTCAATAGCGATTATGTACTTATGAATGTATGTGCATATGTAAATACAAGAAGTAGACCGACGACTTTTACACTCATTCGCTTAGTCCCTGCGGACGCTTACAGTACTAATGTTAAGTATACCGATAGTTGTTCTTGCACGCATGTCCTTTCATATAAAATGCGTGCGTAGGTAAGTGTGTTTGCATGTATGTATGCAAAAGAAACGGAATAAAAAACACGTATTTAACTAACAAACACATTAACAGTATCAGTTAACAGCTTTGACTTTGCTTTGCAGTGCTCGGCGGCTCGCTAACAGTCACACAACAGTCACTGTGAGATAACAGTCACTGTGCGATAACAGTCGCTGTTCGCTAACAGTCACTGTTTCACTACAGCATTGCAACACGCGCAAACTGTTAGGCGCTCTTTAGAAATTACGAAATTCATTCGCATTATGTACTTCTCTTTCACTTCCTTTGAGTATGCTTTTTTTTACAATACAGACCAAGTGGTGGAATGTTGCCGTCGGCGAGCGTTATATTTTGCTTTCATTATTTGGCCAACAGCCACTTTACCCAGCATACTTTGCTCGGAGCGGCAGTTTGGTCTGTCAAATGAGAGAGAGCAAATAAATTGCCTGCCGGTAAAAACACTTCAGGGCACATCAAAATTTTCTCAGAAGGGTATGAAGCGAGCGCATGGGGTCAAAGCAATGTCGCAGCGAAGGATATGGACGTGTGTGCGCTGGCGTCGATTTCTATAATATACACGTATGTAAATGATGTAAATGGTGTTATTGTTGTTTCACACAATATTGTGTGAAGCTAAGATGTGTGTGTGTGTGTGTGTGTTTTTGTTGTTGTTGCTGTGTTCGCCTTTGTTGATTTTGTGTGTGTTACCCTTGAAGGTGGCTATAACAGGCGAGCTGGCCGGATAATCAGATTTTATGCGCTACTTTGTTTGTGTTTATTGAGTACGGGCTCTCTGTATGGACTTGTGCGTGTTGTTGTTGTAGCTTATAGGCATAGTTGTTGCCCTGCTGCATACAATTAATGTTGATGTTTTACGACACGATGAGCATGCTCTAACCTGCCAACACCGACCCTACTCCTGCTTCGCTACGTTTGCCGGTTGCGTCCGCCAAAAAAAAAGAAAACAAATAAAAACAAACAAAAACAACAACCATCATGCTCTCATCGCCCCATCCATACTTTTGCCACTTTTGATTGTTATTTACTCCACACTGAAAATTGCGGTTAAAGCGTCTAAAATTTATAGACTTTGCTTGCTGCTCGGTATGAACTACTCTTGCGAGCACAAAGTAGTTGGAAATGAGCGAAATGAAGTCAAAGTGAATTTTGCGGCACGCTTTAATTTTAGTCGCTTATCAACTCACAGTCAAATTGCGATCGATGAACGCAATAAGGATGTGCGGAAAATGTAGTGGGTGAATAAATGTAGGGTTGGTCGTCGAAACACACACACCCACTCCGATTTAAAAAGATACCGAGCAAATAAAAGCATAGCCCACAGCTGGGAGAAACCTTTATCGCCAACGAGTTGCTTGCGTTGATGTGTTCTTTGACCACTTAAGTGTACAATTTCAAGGATGTTATTTAGTTTAATAAAATCCAATGAGTGGTTTCAATAGTGGGCGCGGGTATACATGTGAAATCTCATAGGAATTGGTGGTACTTAATTGCGGGCAATGTACGAAGGACTCGTAGCTTAGGTTATGGAGCTACATACAAAAATACATACATATGTATGTATGTATGAACGTATATTCATAAATATATATATATACGTAAGTATATAACATCTTTAAGCGAAGTAGTGAAACCTTTTTGGTAAAAATATTACCCCAAGAAATATAACCCCGCTCCTTGATCAAAAACAAAGAAAACTAAAAAGTGGTGAGCGAAGGTGTCCGCTGTCTTAGCAAAACATCTCAGGAACTTAGAGGGAGCTAGGCTGCATGTAATGAAGCTAATATGACAATCAAACAATACTAAATCCAAACATTCTTAAGCATTAAGAACTCGCACCTCGTAGGCTCCTTATGAATTGAAGAAGCTTTGAATATAATTCCGAAAGAAAGCTAGGCGTTGATGACATCTGGGTTAACTTTGTCGGCCAACGACTTTGTAATCTGATGCAGGACACACTACAAAATGTCCACCCGATGTAGCCAGAGTTTCAAGCCCAGCAATGTGGTATACATGAGAAAATCAAAATGTGCTTGATTATTTAATGAGTGCTGAAAGTCTGGGCGTTATTCGGAATAGGAAAAATTAATTGCAGCGGTATCAAAAGACTTTATTTTTCTTGTATCTGTGGAATACCACAGGATTTGTCGACAAATGTTTACTACAATCGTTCGACGTCTTCTCCCATTCTACCGGAAAGTATGGACACCTTAACGAATAGGTCTAACTTTATACTTACTAATATGAGATGTTGATTTTCTCTAGAAACCCACTCTAAAACATATCGCATCGTTTGTCGGATCACTGTTGCGTTTCCTGTGCTGACATTTCAGCTATAATGGAGGCCAGAGAGGAGACTGAAACCAACACTAAACGAAAGCCAAATTGCAGTAAGAACTCTGAACTCTGAACTCATTAGCGTGTAAATTAAAGGTCGACTGGCCTTTCTTCATTCCTTATACATAGACGAAATAAGTAAACATAAGCAAATTGGAATCTGAAACAATAGCGTAGTTTGTGTTTTACACCATCAGAGCACGAATAACGCACTGTCTAATCAGCAATCATTTCAAATTGCCGCTATTTACGAAAGACAAGGAACGTGAATGGCTTAACGCATTGGAAAATCGTCTTTACATTCGTATTACATCTACTAAGCCAAACTTGTAATTGTTTTAGACAAGTCCAATTCGGTTTAAAAGTCTCAAGAACTTAAAAGTTAACCATCTCCAGACGAAATACATATGTATATGCACAATCGTACTTTGGGGGTTTCTCATTTTCTGATGCCAATGCTAATGTTTAATGGAATGCAACGCAGCTTTTACCGAGTAACGATTTATAAGAGAAGAAATGGAGAGTTGCTTAACGTTATTTTTGGTTCTTGTGCCACTTCCCTCTCTCCTTCGCTAGGTTTCGTCAATTATTAACACCACGTGAATACAGGTCCTTCTGCACTTGGTCTGCGCATTGTATTCGTGGGCGTCCTTGCCTCCGTTGTCCATCAATGGGTGCCGATAAATCTTGCGAATAACAATCCTCTCGAAAGACCCCGAAATCTGTTCATCGCTGTATAGTATCGTCCATGTTTCTGCGCCATATAAAATGACGGGCATGATGGTGGATTTGTAAAGCGAGACTTTTGTAGCACCTGTTGGCAAGTGTTATTCTTCGCTTGATTTCAAGGCTGACGTTATTGGTGATATAAAAGGTATACAAAGTCCTTGAGTACTTCAAAGTTGTAACTGCCAACTGTGACGTGGATCCCAGTACGCGAGGACGAACCTCTTTGGCTTCCTTCTCTAGAATGGAAAATCCTAAACTAACGGCTTTGTTGTAAAGACCAATGATATCAATATCATACGTACACGGAAGCAGCATCGTACTTTTGTTATAAATAGTGCCACTGCGATTCAGATTGGCAGCTCTTATTACGGATTTCAGCATCAGATTGAAGAAAACTCTTTGTTTATTAGTTTGAAAGTATAGCTTTTTTTAATTTTATTTCGTGCTTAAAAACCTAAATATATATTTAACTTTCCCTTTGTTACGAACCAAATCTTACTTTCTAATAAAATAACAGTAATTTCTTTGTAAATCATAGAAAAATTTTTTTTCTCGGCAGGCAATGGAAAATCTCCAGGGGGTATTTCCGCCATGAAAACGCTTCTCATAAAATATATCTGCCGTTCGGAGTCGGCACAAAACTGTAGCTCCCTACCTTTGTGATAGAATTTAAAGACGCACACCACAAATGGTAGGAGAAGCTCGGCCAAAGACTGTGCTATAACATATAGTGTAAGGGCCAAATTATTATTATTATTATTAATTTGTTTGTGTTTTATCTTTTGCATGGAAAATAAAGTTTAAATTTTGTTGTTATTGCTTAAAAATACAAAGTTCTCTTTTAATGCTTTTTTTTGCTGAATTTTGGAACGATTTTCTGTCATCCCTTGTCCAGTTGGGTTTTAAGACAAACCGGTTTCGGCGTTGTGTCATCTTCAGTGTCGCTTTTCGTTCTTTCGGTTTACTTTTGCTTAATTTTTTTATATGTTAAAGAAATTAAAATTCATTTAAATAACATTTACTTTAAGAACATCAAAGTATGTACAGTACTTTTTAAAATTTTGTTATTGTCTAATTTCAAGAAAGATAGAATTTCTCTTATTTTGTTTAAATTTTCTTTTCTTAAAAATTTATTTATTTAAAAAAAAACTGTTGGAGAGTACGAAGCAATTTCTATCCAACCTCACCCGCCATCTATTGTTCATTTATATTTACATGTCAAAAAACTTATGAATTCAAAACATATGAAATAGTTTACTTAATATTGCAAATGTCATTTATTACTTCCGTTTTTATAGACTCTTCTTAAATAAAGCGTGTATTGAAGAACAGGTTATATGCCCAGCGCTAGGCCATAACAAAAAATAAAGTACATAAAATACTTAAAGTCGTGAATAGATACAAAACCATTTTGATACGCTTTTTGTAATAAAGACCGTGTTATCAAACTAAATATGGCCGGCAGTTCGGTAAGGATTGATCCGCTAAACGCGTACTAAACATATATGTAGATGTACGCCACCATTTCATTCGCGAAAAACTTCAAAACGGCGACATCGCACTGAACTACGTTCCAACTGAGGATATGCCTGCCGATGTACTCACAAAGGGGTTACCTGCCGAAAAACACTATAGATGCATCGGAGACCTTGGCATGGCTAATACAAATTAAAAATTTGCTGCTACATACGAAATTCTTCGAGGGGAGGTGTTGGAGAGTACGAAGCAATTTCTATCCAACCTCACCCGCCATCTATTGTTCATTTATATTTAAATGTCAAAAAACTTATGAATTCAAAACATATGAAATAGTTTACTTAATATTGCAAATGTCATTTATTACTTCCGTTTTTATAGACTCTTCTTTAATAAAGCGTGTATTGAAGAACAAAAACTTATTTAAAAATTTATTTATATAAAGCAATCAGACCTATTCTGCATTTCGACTTGGATCGAAATTTTCTACGATTGGCTACTTTGGCATTCTGTGTTCCGTTCCCGTTCGATCGAACTTCGAATCTTTCGATTTTGCCTATTCTGCATTTCGATCGTAGCTCCGTTTTGTTAAGTTGCAATTTTGGTGGCGGAGGAAATTCAATTTTTTAATATTACGGTCGTAAAGAGTATAATATTCATAAAATGTAAGTAAAACTGTTATTGATAATTTTAAAAGTGACCATGATGACTTTTTTTTTGTTTTTTCTGTGCTTTAATGACTTTTTATGTGTTTGCAGGTCAAAAACAACAACACCAGACCAATATGAAAAATTGTATGATATGATGGCTACCAAAAGAGACATCGCGCAAGGCTTCCAAAAGCGACCGAAGGAAGAAGTACAGGAGTTTTGGGAGGGGGTTGCAAGAACTTTAAATGCACTTGGCCCACCATCAAAAGATTCCAGTACATGGAAAAAGGTACGGTATTATCTATAATTAATGTTTGAAATTTTAATTAAATCTAACGGTTTCTTACAGGTCTGGATTGACTGGAAGTGCTATATGAAGCGTAAATTATCTGCAAACAAAAAAGAAATTATGAGCACCGGTGGGGGTCCATGTCGTTTGCAACGAATAAGCCCACTTGAGGAGAAGGTGATAGCTTTAACTGGCTTGGAAACCTGTACAAGTGGAATCAGAGGGGCACGGGATTATGGCGATACTGTTGAAGCAGAAGACGTTGCGCAAACCTCTGAAATGGACATTTCCGCACGTTCGGCTGCCTTCAACCAGCAGAGCTAGCAGCCAGCACAGAGAGAGAAGAGCAAACAAGGAGAGCGCTTCTTCCTTACTTAAGCAACAAAAAGAATTGTATGAAAACTCGAAAAACCATAATGAAGTTGCCGCTGGTAAAATGGAAGAAGTGGTTACATATTTACGACGCATGAATCGTTCTCTAGAAACTATTTCGGAGACTATTGTGAAGCAACTGCAAGAACAGAAACGACACAATAAACGTAAGGAAGAACTGGTGAAGGAAAAAGTAGAAATAAAACTCCAGATGCTAAAATTGGATCCAAATTATGTGCCAGATTCAACGCAACATATGTAATAATATTTTTTTTTAATTTTTAGCTTTTTATTTTTTGTATTATTTGTTTATGTAATGCGCTGTGAAATAACTTAATGTACAAAAATTTTCAAAAAGAAAAAAGTATATTGTCCCTAATACGGTTTGCTACGGAAGCATAATCGGGATCATTGCTTTGATCTTCCTCTTCCTCCTCCTGTTGGGTTTCAAAATCGAGTCCATTTGCGCTCAAATCATCAATACAAATGTTGTGGAGTGCACTACAAACGTTTATAATTTGGCATGCTTTCTCCGGCGAGTAATATAGTTGTCGAGCACCCAACAAGCATCGAAAACGATTTTTCCAAATCCCAATCGTCCGCTCTACTATATTCCTCGTTTTGGAGTGTCGCATGTTATAACTACTTCTCTGGCTGCCAGAATTTACGGATCGATACGGAGTCATAAGCCAAGGCTGCAATGGATACCCAGCATCGCCTGTTAAAAATGCAATAACTATTAAAAACTGACTTTAAGAAACGTATGTACATATATAATTAATTACCTAACAGCCATGTATTTCCTTCACCTTCTCCATATCGCCGTTCCATCTGAGATTTGAGCTTGCTCAGCCCCCATACATGCGAGTCGTGATTGCATCCTGGATATCGAGCATCAATGCTTTTTATGCGTAATCTATTATCGCATACCTGAAAATAAATTGATAAAAGTAATAAATTTAAATTGTGTCACTGATGTAAGAAAGTATAATCCATACCACCATAGCATTGATGCTAAAAAATCCTTTTCTATTATAGTATAGAAACCCCTCTTCTGACGGCTTGATTATCCTTATATGTATGCGTACCATCAACGCGCATGATGACTCCTGGAAAGCCTGCCTTCGCATAAAACTCCTGTTTTGCTTGCGTTTTTTCCTCCTCAGTCTGGTCAAAATGTATCCATTCACGGCAAAGCTTGTGTTCCATGATGTCGAGAAAGTTTGAAAGTGTCTTTGACACTGTTGACTGACCCATTCCAACGTTGTAGTCCGCACCAACTCCATGTTGATAACTGCCTTCGGCAAAAAATCTCAATGCAGCTACTACACGATTGAGCGGAGACAACGTCGTCGAAGTACTTGCTGGAGCTTCTACCACAAAAGTATCTAGGACATACTTGAAAGCGTCCTTGTTAAGTCTAAAGTTTTTTTTGAATTCTAATAAGCAAATAAGTTATTTTAATTAATAAATTTAATCAGTTTCAACTAAACTTCTTACAATTCGTCACTCATCTCAAAAGGATTGCACATATCTCGCAATCTTCTTCTTTCAATCCTTGCCACAGCATTATCAGATGCATTGCCCTCCTCCTCAATTAAAAACGCTGCAGCTATTGAGTCCATTTTAGTTATATATTTTATTTAAAACACCGTATAATTGTTTTATTTTCTGTAATTTTGCTTTGTTGTGTTTCAATTTCACCCGTTTCAAGGCAAACAGAATACCAACTTTCGAACATGGCGGAGCGTAGAGCGGGAACGTAATCGAAATGCAGAATAGGGCTGAATATATTTAACTAAAGTTTTTGTTTTGAAAATAAGTATTAATTTGTGTTTAATTATGTGTGAACAATTTCAAAATATATTTAAGTTTTAGTTTTGCTTGGGTAGTAAAATTTAATTATTTTTTATGCTGAGGTAACCAAATTTTTCTGTGCCTATAAAAATATTTGGGTTTTCTGCTTGTTTTTGTCTATTTTGAAGTTATATTATTGTACAAGAAAAATTGCTTAAACTAAATTTTTGTGTCTTAAAATATTATTTTTATTTTATTTTTTTAGTAAGAATGTATAGTATAATTTTATAGTTTAATTTTTGTCTTTGGTCACATTAAAGAATAATTAAGATTTAGTTTTTGTATCATAAAAAAATATTTTTGGTTTAAATATCTTCTTATGCCAGTCAAAAGTTACAAAGCTTAATAAATATTTGCTTAAATAGTTATTAATTTCCTTGCCAAACCTAAATCAAAAAGAAATGTATTAACTATTTATTTGACTTTACTATTTGGATGTGAACGTGTCGATACATTTTTTTTGTTTAGTTCAGCAAATAACATACTTATGAATAATACTAATGAATTGTCATCATTTCTATATCTTAAATATCAAATATCATATTCAAAAAATCTTTCAAATTTACACGCACACACTCAAAGACCTACATATGTAAATACGAAAATGCAAATTCATGCCACAAATATAACCTAAATATAAAAATACTCATTTTCCCACGCACACCACCACCTTCATTCAGTGCGAGCAAGCAAAGCTGACATATTTTGACTGCGTGCGACAGTGAATGTTGCCAGCAACAGATTTTCACACACACGCACACAACTACGAGTATAGAATACATTCATAAGAAGACTAGAATAGCAAACGGAAAATGAAGCCAAGCGCGCGTTTATTTGTGTGTGTATATACTGCTTTCAACAGCAGCAAACAAACATACGTAGGTATGTATGTATGTATATCCTTGGCTTCGTCCTTTCGTAACTTCTTTGTTTGTGCAACAATTATGAGCAAGTGTTGAGGGGAGCCGACAGTTCGTTTGTTTCCAAGGCGCTGTTGATACACTCATGACGCGCATTGCATACATATGTACATACAATTCTATGTACTCCTATATTAATTCTAAACTGATATTGGTAAGTTTAACTTGCTTGGTTTTATAATTTCGTTATTTTTATTTTATTTTATTTTTTTTTTGAAATGTTGCCCACGATTGCAAAAAAACATGCACAAGTATATGTATGTTTAGAAATCAGCATTCGCATTATGTGGCGCATATTACGCCTTATGAGTCTCATAAGCGAATCACACAATCGTAAGGAAATAGTAGAAGCTCTCTACTCCCAACATACGATTCGCTACTTTTTTAACTCGCAGCAAAGCAGGACGCAGAAGACTCACAGCAGGCATTCCATTTCATATTGATTTTATATGAATTTTTTATAGATTTCTTACGCTTCTTTGAATTACTTACATGCAATATGCATGCCACACAACACGCCATCACTTCACATTGTTTGCTTTCGTCCTGTCATTCGCTTTGTAGTCAGCAACATGCCTACATACACGATTACGCGTATATTCTTATGTATGTACATAAGTATCTAGTCCGCTAACTCGCCCTTTTTAGCTTGCACGTTTTGGCGATTATTTTCTTTTATTATGGTTGTTGTTGGTTTGTAATTTGTGCATAGTTGGAAAAAGAAGGGGAAATAAACAATGCAATAATAAAAAAAAACAACACACCACCATATTGAGTTCCAAAAGGATATCATTGCACTAGTCTTAAAATGCTACCTTATTTTACCTTTCAAAAAAAAAAAAAGTTAATTAGCGCATGTTTGTTTGAGCTAAACTCGGACGATTGCGAGCCGATTCACATACATACACACATAAAGGTAAAGGTGAGTGGTGCTTTGATTGGCTCCGATAGGTGGCGTTGCAGTCGAGATATTGCTAAAAATATTATTAACCAAACGATTGTTTTGGCTTTAGAATTCTCTTTACGAAAAAATACATGTTCTTGAAAAAGTATAATCGTACACAGCTTACAATCAGACTACCGCCAAAGTAAACAAAGGACGTTGAGGAGCTTTTAAACAACCTTTACAGGAAACGCTATTGCAATACTCAGGGAACCAGTTGGAGATGGAAGGAATTTGAGAGGATGAAGGGATATTAAGTAGGCAGCTTTAAGTATAATAAGAATATTAAAATGAACATAAGTACTACTAAAGAATATGAAAATATCTACGTAGTTGTAGGGAATCGATGTTATCAATGTTGTACATTCTGCATTATTTTCACTCAAGCTCTGCGAGACAATAGCCTGAAATTGAGGATGAGTGATGTATCTGACAATGTATCAGGGAAAGCATAGACACTACCACACAAGGTCGTATTAAAGACCTTGTCTCAAGAGAGATGTTCAAATGGTCTTTCGGATCCGAGTGGAGCTGAATTACTTACATATTTAATTGGCTCAACAATCGCGTAGGCGATTTTGGCCGAGCTCCATATGCCTCACCCGTTATTTCTATCTTTCGCTTACTGGATCCTATGGGAAATTTGAAGGATACCCAAGTCCTTTATGGCATTATGAGAGTTATAGAGTATGGCTTTTTGATTGATTTTGATTGATTACTGAGTCCGAAGTAGCACTTGTTGACAAGAGAGATCCTCCATTGAGTTTCGAGGCTGACATTATTTTTGATGCTAATGCTGGTTCCTACGTAACCGCAGTCCTCTACTTTTTAACAATTATAACTGTCAACAGCGATGTTAGTTCCTTTAGTATTTATTAAATGAATCCTTCTATCAACACAGTTGCACAAAATCGAAAGTGGTGGTAGTTTCAAAATGGAATTTTCATAAGAGATTTAAGGCCCAACGTGTTTTCAGTAAAACCAATGTCACGTTTGACCACATAAATGGATCCATTACAAGAAAACTGAAAATATAGCAAACTATCACTTATAAAAAGTGACCATATTTCAAAGAAAAAACCCTGAGAGTATCCCTAGATACTCAGGGAGTAGCTTTTGAGACTCTTTCCGGGCGATGAGTAAGTGTCAATGAGTAGATGTACGATTATAACTCCGGGCACAGGCAACAAGCTAAATAACAAGATGGCAGTCGAATTTAGAAAAGGGTTATTCTGGAAAAGATATTGGCTTGCCGCTCGATGTTTGCATGATCAGTATAAGGAAATTTTCGCGCAAAGCAGACGAAAGTACAACGGTACAATTTCTCACTAATTAGAAAAAAATATTCCTTAATGTGGTAAAACTAAACTTCAAATCACTATTCTTTAACCAACCACACCTAAACCCACATCACTTCAACCAATCACGGCTTAATTTGTGTTGTCTTAATTACGGTTGCTTTTTTTATTTTATGGAATGTTTTAACGTGTTACGTCACTGCTAAGTTATTCACACTAAAACTTATCCCACCTTAACACACCGCACGTAAACGGACCAGATCTATACCCGTAAGTTCTTAACTCACTTTACCTAAACTCACTACATCATAATTCACAACATCTAAGCATACCACACCTTAACCCACAACAGTTAAACTCCCGACACCTGTCCCCACTCACCACACCTAAAATTACCACATCTAAACTCACCACACCTCAACTCACCACACCTCAACTCGTCACACCCCAACCCACCACACCACAACTCACCATATCTAAAGTCACTGCATCAAAACTCGACATATTTAAACATTTCACACTTCACTTTACCCTTACTAATTTTTTCTTACGTCACTTCACCTAAGCCTCAATATCATACAAACCACTCCCCATCTCAAAGCTAATCGAAGCAATTCATAAATAAAATTGCTTTTACACCTGGTATTAAAAAAAATCATTTTTTATTATTATTTGGTAATATCAAATTTGTGTTTGAGGAAAATCTCCCTAGGCTAAAGAAGACTAAATTCGAAAAAATAGCAAAAGTCTTCATATGTTTCTTTATTTATTGTTTTTTATATTAACTGTAAGAATTGACTTTCTAAACGACTAAAATTCTGAACTACGTCTCGTTATTATTAAAGGTGCAATCTGATTAATTAAAATTACTAAACCCAACGTTATGTTATCCATTTTTTATATATTATTAACTTTAGTATTGTGTACTAACACACTCGTTCCCTTTGTTTTGCATACGTGCATACGAAAATACTTTTTTTTATAAACTCTTTTTATGTCATTTTCGACTACCGAAACCATACAAATATTTGTGTGCAAAGAGCGATTTCAAGCTTTTCAATAACTAAAAAATTGATGGCTGCAAAGCATGACCGAATAGGATAGTGAGAAGTAACAATATATAAAAACAAAATGAAAATTATGTTTTTAGTATTTTTTTTTTAACTAAAATGTGCTCTAACTAAGCACTTTTCATATCCACAGTATTATGCGCCAATATAAAACATACATATCTAAAGTTTGAACTCGTATAAAATATGTACATAAATGCCTAAAGCGATGCAATAGATTTGCAAAGCATCTTACTTACATATGACTTCTGTTTGCGAACAAAGTTTTTTATGTGAATTATATACTTACATATATGTACATATGTATGTAGTATGTACCTATGTATGCATGTTAATAAATGAAAAGCGCACAAACGGGTTTGCCCAATTCCAACTCGTCGTATCCCCAGCCGTATCCGGATCACTACCATCCTGGCCACCACCAATTTACCTCTTCCCATCGGTGTGTCGCAAAAAAAAGAAGAAAAAAAGTTAAAAAAGGGGTCCCGTTGCGCTATTTTCATGCCTGATTGTGAGAGTGTATTGAGGCGTAGGTTTATTTTTCAAAAGCGATTTACATTTTATTGTTTGCCGACACACACGACTCGTTTCCCAGTTGTGTATGCGCTAACATGCTCATAAAATGTAGAGCGTAATGTAATGCGTCTCTCTTCCTTCAGCGTCCGCTTGCTTGATTTAATTCTCACAAAGCAGTTTTTCATCTCTTACAGTAATCACCGCGCAGCATGTGAAGAAAAGGTAGAAAAATGTATGTACTTAAGTATGTAGACAATAAAAGTACCTACACACATCACTCATTGGTGCTGCCTATGAACTGCAAGGGAATTTACATGAGCAAAGCAGACATTCAGCGCGTTTTTTTTAATTTTTTTTTTTAATCAAACTGTGAATCCGGCACAATTTCGCGTCATTGACATACCCGGCCTGCAAGGACAGCAACAAATCGAAAAAGGGGAGTATTCGAAAGTATATTTAATATCCTTTAGATCTCACGAAAATTTGCTTTTAGTCACTGGGAAAACCTTTGGAGCAACAAAAAGCGCAGCCGTAAGAGACGAAACGTGAAAAATAATAGAGCGTTCTATTTAAATTGGCGCTAAAGATTGGGATATTTTATTTAGTATGAATTTTTAATTTTAATTTATTTGACTGGTTTGATTTGTTTCGCATTTGCGGTGAAGCGAAAGCGAACGTTCGACTAAAAATGCTTGATGTGAGTTTTACAACTTAAATTTAGTGCGAGATTAGACATAAACAACACGTGATTAGTGTTGTCGGAACTTTTTGAAAGTAAAGGCTAAATACGTACGTAGGTAAAATTCCTTCTCGTCCGCCTTCGCAACACTACATATGATTAGCTGTAATTAGATATTTTTATTGTAAAATTTGATATTTTTTGGCATAAACTTGCATTTAACGTTTTCACTTACGAGTTTTATTTGTATTTATTTATAGTGAGTTTAAAAATTCATATTGCCTAAAAATGGAATTAACCCGTGAACATTTTCGTGCGATGATTTACTACGATTTTCGACGTGGATTATTGACACAGGAGTGTATTAATCTACTTACTTCTACTTTTGGTGTTGAATCACCACACTTAGCCACTGTGAAACGATGGTACAACGAGTTCCTACGTGGCCGCCAATCTTTGCAGTACTAATTTCGTAAAGGCTGTCCAAAAACGGTGGTTGTGTCAGAAACAATCGATGCTGTGCGTCAATTGATAATACAAGATCGTCATCAGGTGACATATCGCGAGATGAGGCATCCTTGGCCATTAGTGGGACCAGCATTCATTCAATATTGCATGAACATTTGGTCGTAAAGAAGATTTGTTCTCGTTGGATACCGCATAATTTGACAATTGCCAAAAAAAAAGGGCTCGTGTGATTGGTGTAAAGAAATGTTGAAGAAATTTAGCCGTGGTGGTTCAAAGCACGTCTATGACATCGTAGCAGGTGACGAATCTTGGAACTATGCCGGAAACAAAGCAGCAATCGGCTGTATGGGTGTTCCAAGACGAGCCTAATCCAACAAAAGTTGTTCGCGCAAGAAGCACCTCAAGGCAAATGGTCGCCTGGTCATGTCGCAACTGTTCCACTAGATAAACTTAAAACGGTCAATTCTGAGTTGTATACAACCATTTGTTTGCCAAAAGTTTTTGGAGAATTAAGGAAAACCAACCGCCGAAGACAAATCATTATTCACCAAGAAAATGCGAGCTCTCACGTATCGATTCGCACAAGAGAGTTTTTGAGCACTCAAAAGGTCGAATTGATGGGTCATCCGCCTTACAGCCCTGATTTCGCACCTAATGATTTCTTTTTATTCCCGCGAGGTCAACGTTTTCCAACGCCTGAAAGAGCTGTAGAAGCCTTCAAACAGCTCGTTTTAGAGGTATCCTCTTCTGAGTGGGAAAAGTGCTTTGAAAATTGTTTCAAGCGAATGCAGAAGTGTATTGAGTTCGAAGGAGAATATTTTGAAAAACAATAAAACTATTTTCCTTAATATTTGACTGTGTTTTATTATTATATATTATAAAAAGGCTGAAAGAGGATTACAGCCTCTTCCCGTCGTGACAAAATCTCCCGTCACGAATTCGGGGAAAATGCTATCAGCAATTCCGACGTTTTCGCAGTTTGCGTTGCCAACTGCTACGCTAAGTTCGAATGCGTGTTACCAACTCTTTAGACGAACTTCAGCAGTTTTTTGTTGACTTTTTTAACAGCAGTTGAAAGAAAATGCATATATTTTCACAGGAAAAGTTTACAATAGTTATTTATATACAAAAAATATTAAACAAGTTCCATTGTGGAAACCGTTTTATTAAAAGAGCAAGCGCGAAGCCCGAAATAGACGTTTTCAACCCGCAAATCCTCTAAATTAATGAATGTGTGTATGTGGTTGCTTTCTTTTCTCGTTGCTCAGGGTTAATTTTTAGTAAGATATAGCTTCCGTTGTACATAGCTTTTCTGGTCCAAGCAAATCTCTAAAATAAAAAGAATAACAAAAATAAAATATCGTTCTACTTTTTATAATAATTCAACAAACATTTTTGCCTATTTACTTTTTTTTTCAGGTGGTCGCTGTTGAAGTTTTATGTTATATTAAAGTTGAATGTACATTGGTACCAGAGATAAGCAAAAATCACATTTTTAATGATTTCATCTTACACCAAAATTTGTTCACATTTAATCATGCAACAAAACTCAGCATTGAATAATATCAGCATCTCTCGGATATTTATAAGTGCACTTGTTTATATAAAATCACTCACTTGAGCGAAAGTAAGTTCAATTTGAATAAAATCAAACCATATGAATTTATTCAGTTTGTTGTGCAGAAGCAGACATTTAACGCCGTAGAAAATGTCGGTCGATCAAACTTTTGTGCTATTATTTTGTGCTTATTTATTAATAGTAATATAAAGAAATGTGAATTAAATTGTTTTTTTTATATATGTATTTTATTTTTCTTATCTTTCTCATGAAATATATGTACATACATATATTAGAGTGGGTCAATTTGTATGGAGCAAAAAAATTCACCAAGCGGTTATAAAAATCGTAAACTACGATGGATTTTAACAAAAGTTGCCCAAAAACCATGGGTCTAAAATCAAAATTAGACTTCCGGTTTTTACCGAGAAACTTTTTTTTTTTTTTTTTTAAATAAATGAAGTGGAAAATAGTAAAAACTACTACAGTCGAAAACACAAAGCATTGACCGTACAGCTGTTTCGAAGGCTGCTACACCTTCTCATCAGATCAGCGTTCTTTTTGTGATGCATATCAAGTTGATCTTAATGATCTCTATATACATGCAATTTTGAGAAAGTGCTCTACAGAAATTCAAAACAATCTAAAATGTTATTGAATCTCTTAAGAAAACTAACAAAAGTGGTTATGTTTGGGTTTGTTAGAAAGGAAATTTTATGAGCTTTCGAAAGCTGTATAGATAACGGACTAATTTTGATGTTAATGTTAAAAAATTTTTTTATGAAATTGACCATTAAATCATCAATAAATGGTACACAAGAAATTTAAAAGCTCACGGTTTTTGAGATTTTAAGAAATAAAACGTTGTAACCCTCAAAAATAAATTAGATGTTTTTAAAATGTTAGTATTTAGATCGGGTTTTAAAAAGCTCTGGTCTAAAATTAAAAACAAAATATGATGACAAAGAAAAACTAATAAGCAAATATATCCAAAAGAATCAAAAAATGCCATTGAAGAGTTTAAACATTATAAACCAAAAAATTTGAATGCATTTTATGTTATATTATGTGACCTATCCATTCATAAAAATTTAATCGTATTGTAGTAAACAATATAATTTTATATCTAAATACAATACAAAAACTTAATTGTATTTTGGAACGAATTTCCGTCATCCCTTGTCAAGTTTGGTTTGGAGACAAACCGGTTTCGGCGTTGTGCCATCTTCAGTGTAATTTTTCGTTCACTTCGTTACACTGAAGATGGCACAACGCCGAAACCGGTTTGTCTCCAAACCAAACTTGACAAGGGATGACGGAAATTCGTTCCAAAATACAGCGTATAATTACCCTGTCGGAAACCACAACAATCAAAAATAATATAAAAACTTAATTGTTAAGGGCCAAACAAAAAATAATATATGTATATACATAATTGCGTTTCGACTTGCAACCGTGACTGCCATAACACCATCGCGATTTTTTTCAATAGTTCGACGTGAAAGCAGTTGCACAAATCGCTCGATTCCTTGAATATGTGGAGGAGTTTGTGGATCCGGAAGCGGAGTATTGTCAAATTCTATGTATTCGAGCAAATGGTCATAGGGTATTTTTGCAGTGAAGGGCGGCTCCGACAAAATGCTATTGTTATCTAAGTTTATCATCTCAACATAATTAGTGCAGTAAAAATTTATAGTGGGTTTTTTGTCAGCTCTTAATTTTATTGGGTCGTAAAGTTTTTCACGATAGTACAACATTTTTTTTAAAGCCCTCTGGCGCACTTCCTTTCTGTCATCAAAAAGCATTGTTAGTAGCCATCAAATGAGTTGTCCACAATAATAAGTTTCCAATTGTCGTCCTTGAAATCGATATCTTTAAAAAGTGCCGTAGCCAAACACGCAGCAACTCTGTCTGACACACCAAATCTGTCGCACATCATAGCATAATTGGGGGTATCAAGCCTTTTCGTATATGGACCGCGTTTAAGAACAATTGGCCTTTCTGCATTTGGTGTTTTGTACACAAAATCTTCATCAACGTCCATATCTGATGAGTCAGGCCAGTAAGATAAATATTCAGTAGCCACTTCTTACATTTTTAATTAGTTCAGTGAAAAATATCTACTTAGTTTCTAGTTCGCTTAAATATTTTTTTTTTTCGTTTTAATTATTATTTTCACTTCTCCCGATAAAAGAAAGCGTTCGTAAATATTTTTCACGAATAACTGTCAAAATTGCGATTCACTCGGAATCCATGATGGCAATCTCCCGAATTTCGAAATTTCGTAAGTCGGAATTGATAATAGAGCTCCGACGGAGTTTATGATAGAGGCCTGTAAATTGTTTACATTTATTTTGAGTAGTAGTTTTGCAGCTGATTGAAATTTTAGGTGCCTACAAATTGTCACAGATTATTGAAAAATGTTTACCAACTCTCTTATGCAATTTCTCCATATAAAAAAAACCGTACAAAAAAATGTGTCTTAAATCACATTCAATGGAAAAAAGGATAAAAGAAATGAATATTAAATATTCGTGAATTTTCGGTTGGACAAGTTAATCAAACTTACGTTGAATAGAAGTTCCAGACACAGTCCACATTTAGGTATTTTTAACGCTAAACAGATATATATTGTCAGCCGACATTTTAATCCCTAGCTGCCACAAATGTCGTAGACAATGCATCATTTGAATTTAATTTTGAACCATATACACCTTTTATCAGTAAGTCCCAGGCATCTAAGTACTTCATAATTGAAAATAATCACTTCGTTCCCAAGAGATACGGATTTTGTAATTTCCACATGGGCGCAGTAACCTTTCCTTAACGAAGATCATGCTCCGAACTATAGTACATATTACATTGTGAATTACATTTGAGATTTTTCGGAAAAGCATACATTTCCTCTCCCCTGATATATAATTGAAGTTTTTTTAAAATACATTTGGAAAATGTCTTCGTTTGGTAGGTGTAGAGAGAAATGGTTTCACCTACTCCTTATGATTTTTTCTGCAAGGCAGCCCTACTAGCCAGCTCATACAAAATGTGGGTTACTGACATAATACTGTGTCCAGATGTGTCCAGATAAGTTAACACATCATTTATCCTCTTCAGGACGGATTTACCGAACTGCACCGGCTTAGATAGCAGATACAACGGCCGTTAGCGTTAACGTTAAACTCTTGTGAAAGGCTCAATTAGACTAAGAGGGTATGTGTTCTGTTGTCGCTAAAGCATCTCCTCGAAAGCGAAGCTCCGTACATGTAACTTAGAAGTCATATTTTAGACTTATAGGAGGTCAGCTGCGTTCTGAGAAGTGTCTTAATTGTTTCTCCTCTAGATTGGAAACGGGAAGTCGTTGGAAAGACCGAGTCCATCTATGTACGTATACACATATGAATCACTACTTAAGGGTAGGTAGGGTCGGTGGAGGCGTTAAGTTCCGGAATCTTGAGATCTCGTTTAGTGTCCGTCTACTCGATAACTGTAGCGTTTTTTCTAGTAGGCGTGATGGCAAAAGACAAGGTTACAAAACTGGTAAAGTTTGATATGATACATTTTCATATGACAATAAAGTCCATCACGAAAAGTCAACAACTTTCATTGTACGCATGAAATATAGCACAGTTGTAAACATCTTAATGCGGTATCCCAATGGGCTCTGAGCCTAAGTATATCGTTAAGGACAACCGCGCCGACAGATTTTTTTTTTCAATTTGAACAACGTTCGCGTGTTTTTTATGGTTTTGTAATAAAAAAAAATTAATATTTTGTATAAAAATTAATGAACATAAAATGAAAAATGGCAAACTATCAACACCGGAGTGTACTGTAGAATAAAGACATACACTTTTTCTAACAAAAATTTTACTAAATCTTATAAGAACTACAAGACGAAGTTAAGAGTGTATAATATTGTAGGAAAGATATCTCAAAATATAAGTTTATGTAGTTCCAAGCAATCGCAAAATTTACAACAGATAAGTGAACCTATTTCAAACTCAGGCGAAGCTACAGCGAAGCGAAGCTGCAGTAAATAATAAATATGAATAAAGTTTCCGGAGCGCTATGAAGGATCCTTTATGCATCTACTGATGTTCACAGCACAAGGTATGCTAATAATGCTCTGCTCTAAGTATGAGTCTAACCTTTCTTAACTCGATTAGGCTTTGAACCTACAAAAAAGGCAAATTTTTCCAGAGAAAAGCTTCTATTCTCGCCTTTTTTTGTGTAAAATAATCACGTCCACGCTAATGGCTTCATATTTATATTATTTCGCTTATTAATGCTGCGCGCTCGCAACGTTCGCGTGCAAAGTCGTCAACTAAATTTGCTGCAAAACACTTCAACCGCACACCACACTTTGTAAAGCTCGTCGACAATGATTTATTCCATTGCCACTTACATATCAAACTGCCATAGTTCCATGGCACTTTGCATAGTTCTCTCCGGTTAAGAGGGCGCAACAGACGGGGCGGCGGGACTGAAGTGGAGAGCAAGTAGTTAGAATCACAATTTATATTCATATCCGCATTTGCCATCAAAGTGCTGCTGCATAAAATGGAGAAAAAGCGAAGGAGAAAAAAAATATGCGACGACACACTGCTTGGGCACAACGTTAACAATGTCGACTAACTGCATTTCTACTACAATGTTGCATGGAACTCGTGCAACGCATACAACATTCATGCAACCACATACATACATACTAAACATGCTGAGGCAAAAGACAATCAGAATCAGCGCTCGAGTTGTCGCCGGCTATTAAAAATGCAGACCTACTTTAGTCGACAACTTGTGAATCGTGCCGAGCGCGCGCGCCTTTTAGATTGCTCTGCTCAGGCACAGTCCCGTCCCGTTCCGTCTTATCACGTCTCATCACTGCTAGATTCGTCCGACCCGAACTGAGTTAAGTCGTAGCGTAGTGCAGTCAAGCGGGTTTTAGCTAAGCTGATATGGGTTGTGGCATATGAGATTGCAAAGATGGTGCGGTTTCCAGGGCTAAGTTTGTGTGGAACAACACAAACTCTTGGTGGTGGTGTAAGGTGAGATGTGGTTGAGCTAATGGCAAAAGCATTGGCAATGAATGCCGAATACCTCACTTGCTAACGATTGCTGCCTGTGTAAAGCTTGCACTTGTCGTCATTTTCTAATTTCTTTAGCGTAGCGACGTCGATTGTATGCCGCTGTAATTGAAGAATAGGACGCGCGCTATTGGATGCTTCGTTCGCTAGTTGATGGACAACCGCGCGCGTTGGTATGAGCTCGTATAACTTAGTCAACCCTTTTTATGATTTGTTTTCTTTTTGAGAATCCTCTATAACTGTTCCAATTTGAGGTCAACCGTTTCGTGTTCATCAGCCCAGTGTTTGTATACAGCCTTTCACATGCACGCAATGTGTCTGATCACGTTAGATTAACTCGATGTTTGTTTACATCTTGTTGTGTTTTATCTATGCCAACACCGTAGATTACTTTCGCGCCGTCTTCTGCACCTGTTTTTAATACCCCTAGTCACTTTTAATTCTGCAGATTCACTGATTACCTGCTTGCCAACTCATTCCTCAGGTAGCGTATTTTTTCATACGTACAAAAGGCCTTAGAGCGGCACAGTTCCCGCACTTGCTTGCTCCTCAATAGCCTTTTCATATGCTTTTTAATACGCTTTTTAACCAGCTTATTCCTTTGCTCAGCAACGAATGTCTAGCCTGGTTTTCAACAAAACGTGGCGACCTCTCACTCGTCGTGAACGCCTATACTCTCTTTTATTTTCCGCCTATTTTGCCACTTCCCCTTGAGCGAAAGAACGAATTTTTTACTTTGTTTTCGTGTTTCCTTTGGTCTCTTTCGCTTGGCTTGTCGGCAGATTTTCTCAGCTTGACTACTACCAGTACTTTACCATTTGCACAGTATTTAACCGAACTCGTTTACAACGGAATATCGATTAAAGGTGCTCGGCGTGGTTTGGTGCAACAAATCCATTAACTCGGTCTCATTTGTTGCTACGACAACTCAAATGGAGGAAAGCGCATCACACCTCGTTGCGCCTATAGCTTTTAATCGTCAATTAAATCATGGCATTTTTTGCTGGCTGCACTTTTCGAAAGACTGTGCATTTAAAAGTGTGGACAAGTAGCAGTTGGATGCGGAGCTGAATGTGTCAGCCTCGTGAGACAATTTGCAAAACTTTCAAATACGAGATTTTATGCAAGTATCACCTTAACAGAATAAGCTTTTTGGTACTCTTAAATCTTTATTTTAAAGTGTCTTAAAGATTCTTTTTTTTTAGATATATTTTAGGAGACTACACTAAAAGTCCTTATTGGGTTACTTGCTGGTTGATTGGAAAGTCTTAAAAAAAAAGGCATCTACGAATTTAGTTGTCAATCGTAGCTGCTACTCCAAGCTTTTTAGCTGTTTCTGAATTTAAACTAGTGTATCGCTAGTTAGTGTCCATTCGCTAGTATCTTCCATAATTTATAGATTCCTCTGTCGATTAATATGAGTCCAAGTGAGTTTAAATTATTTAATTTAATCTTGAAACCAGATGTTTTGTTGACTTTGCGTCTTGCTGCTGCTCTCTCACGCCATGATGCAGTTTTTCCGGGCAATAGCTTGGTCCATTGGAGTTAATGGCCCGTATTGAAACGCAATGAGTTTAAACATAATAAATAACTGATATCTTGTGTCGTAGCTGCCGGCTGGTAATTTGGCATATTTCATTTGCCACTTTGAATTGTGCATAATTTCATTCCTTTTATATGCGCCCTTGCAATTCTCATGACGCTTATGGGATGGTGGTTACAAATGTCAAGCACCTGGCATATTCATTTCAGTTGCTCATTGCACAAAGAGCATCCAAAAATGTTTATCACAGAGCAGAGCAGAGTATCATTTTTGAACATGGGCTCATGTCGCATTTGAACCTGATGTGAGGCAAGGTTGTAAGGCATATAGTAAGTAACTTAGGAGTTCGGCCTGATCGGAAGTATTATACCTTCAGCAGCGAGACCATAAATTCTAATATTTTGATTTTCATTGATCTTAGAGCATCACATGGCTCTTATAAAATTTTTTGAAAGACGTCTTGCCCTCAGAAAAAGCTATTCAGGGTCGTTCTCACCCCCACTCCGTGGCTTATGACGTAGCTGATACGCTACACATTGCAAATGAGTCTCGGAATGGAAGTCTCATCCACGTCATTCGCTTTATCATCGTGACAGGTGAACCTTAGAAAATATGATATGGAAACTCTCGTAGCCATGAAAGCACGTTTTACTTCTGGCATCTCGCTATTTTTCGTCAGCTGACTCTTTCGATTTTGTTGCAAGCATGAAAAACGTGGTACCATCAGTTGAATGAGTTTCGTATCATAAAATCTCTGCTAGAAACTCCAATTATAAATCTAAAGTCATATCTTAATATGTAAATATTCTTATGTATATTCAATTTTTCAGTCAGACCTATCTGCCATATGCACATACATACATACATATGTACATGATTACTGCAGATATGTTTTCATTACAGTATTTATGCCATACGGGCTTGTTGGCAAGCAAACTCCCCGAGGGATGTAGCACAAATGTGCTAATTAGACAATCACAATCCGCACATTACCGTTGGCTTAACGCAATAATTCCGCTGGATGGATGACCCAAGGATATATGCATGGTTAAAAGTGTCAGTGGTGGGAATAGGGATGCAAATATCTCAAAGTCGAATTTAGTCGAAAATCGATTTTTTCCAGCGCTTTCATAAAGTAGGCAAAAATGGAGGACCTCAAAAACGTCTAGTTAATTTATAGTTGTGTTTTCATAATAATAATTCAATAAAACCTAACAAATTTAGTTTTGTGTATGTTATAAAATGGCCTTACGCAACTTAGAAGTAATTGCTTGAGATTGGACAAAGAAACAGAAGAGATTTAGCAGTTGAACGTCAGAAACAGTTTGTCGAAAAAATCATTGTTTTGTGTCGTCTGCAATATTGCCTTCAACTTTGGAGGCGAGAAGTAAACATTCAAAATCTTAAATAGCAAATTAAAAAAAAAACTTTCGATAGTAAACGCATGAAAAAAAAACTCTTCTAAAAATTGTGTATAACTAACTTAGTTATTATCCAAAAGGTCAAGGAATAACCTTAGCATTTACTGAATAAAAGGACAAGGTTTTGCACCAATCTATTTTATTTAAAATTAAGCACAAAACCCTGTTGTTCGGAAAACATTAATCCTGGAATACCCAAATATTATAATCACATAAACCTCTTAACTTCTTAACTCTGCAAATCTTCTAACATGTGTATCCAATATTCTCATAATACCACGACGTCTTAACCTCCGACAAACCCGACCAACAATAGATGCACGGCTCCCTGGTAACGGAATATCGCGAGATATGAACTGTAATGGTCTGAAAAATCTTTGCCTTGTAAAGAATGACTAGGCTCGTATTCGAAGTACGACTGTTGGGGGTTCTGGTACTATTTTTTTCAATTTGAGCTGTATAATTGACTCAATTGAGCTTTCCAGTGCTTTCTTTAGTGCGCACAAAGGTAACTTAGATTTTAATTTTATTCAAATTTTTTTTTAATAATGGTTATACATTTGCAAAACTTTAAACGCGATATATTTCATGACATCTTTAATCCCATCAAATAGTTTGAGTTACTCTAAAAGCTGGTCTGGCTGTTTGAAGTCTGAACCTCTTATTAAGTCCCTGCTGTAGTCGCTACGTCCCGAAGGTACATAGGTATGTACATTTAAGAAAGATATGGGTGAATTTTAAAAAAAGTCGATTGAAGTTAAAAAGTCAACTTGCAGAAAATCAATTCCGAAGACATTCTGCGATTCTGCGCGGAGTTTTACCATCCCAAGATGGGAATTGTTTATTGATAGGTGTTTGCAATTGAATTACAATGCAACGATAACAACAACAATTAAAAAATCAGCCACGTTAATACATTATATGATAAGTCGAATTATTACATGAAATGAGCGACTGTTGGCGTCTCTATGCATGTATGCATGTTTGAAATTGTTGAGGAAATATAGCAGCACGGCTCGTGCGAATACAATCAGTCCGATTCTAAATAGAAACTCTCTCTTTTCCCTTTCCCACTATCACGAACAATCTACGTAAAAAGGAAATATGTCTTTTGGGAAAAAAGTAGGCATCACGAATACCAAAAAAGGAGAGAAATAAATATGTTATTTAGGGAGAAATTTCGCTAACATTTAAAACGGGAGTTGCCGCAAAAATGTAAGGTTGCTCGTTTCTGGAGGAACGCAGAAACCGAGTTAAACTCCGTACGCCCACCAATAAAGAACATTTCACAGTAGAAGAAGAAGGTTTGATCACACAATAAGAGTATAAGAGTATATGTACATATATAAGATTTGTGTCTGAAATTGATTACTTTATTGAATATTTTCAGGTTTGGACAGATCAAAATAAGTATGTGCGACAAAAGGATTCATGGAGCCGCTTAGTTATCTTCGCGCAATTCTTAACTGCACCGCCCCCTCTACTACCAAGCGCAATGCAATGGAATGCATTTTGTTTTTCAAAGTTCACAGTTTATTTGACAAAATACACTTTTCTTTTAAACTTTACGTAAAATTTGTTTACACTTTTGCCCTTAAAAGTAATTTTAAATGTGCCCGAAACAGCTGATTCGAAGTTCAAAACTCCTCCTCCCGAATTCTCAGAGGAAAATTTCCTCCCGGAGGATTTCTTTCTCTGGAAAAACAAAACTCCCGGCGAGCAAACTACCGGTAGAATTCGGAATCAGGCTGAATAACCATAACCCTTAGCGCAATCATTCAATTGTAAATACTCGTGTGCATGTACTTCTATATATACTCTTACTTTGTAAAGCAAAAAATAATATGGAAAATTTCGATTCGAGACTCAGTAAAGGAGAAGATACATACATATGTACATATGCGTGGCAAGTTTTAAACAGATTCGATAGCCCTTGCAGGTTGCACATTTCCAGCATATTTGAGAAAAAGTTTGCAAAAAATTTGATTATTGTATATGTACTATTTTAATTGTGACAATTTTGCATTACAAATGTATAATAACTGATTAGTTGACCGTAATTAGTAGTGCAACTCTTCTTTCTGCGATATCATTGGCAGCGTGAAAAATATTTAAACCTGTTTTCAGCTAACCCAATCAGTAATCCGCCACGCCGAAGCTTCCAAATTCCAGTATTTTTTTAACTAAATTTCTGTTCGCTAATAGTTTACACTCCTTTTTTTTATACACCATCCAAACAATTTGAACTGCCGGCAAAACCCAAGGTGACTCTTTGCAGCTGAGAGAACACTTGTCCAAATGTTTTTTTTTCGACTAACAATCGCCACGTGCTAGAAACGAACATATACTCGTATTTAGATGTAATTTAGAAATTCGAGTGTATGGGCTATAACCATAGTCAAGTTAAAGTCGACTCCAAACTTAGTAAAAGACTTTTGACATACTTTTTGAATAGATATCTGTCAAAATTAGCTGATGCCAACTTTAGAGTCGACCTTGCTTGACTAGCAATGACCATCCGAATCCCTTTTTAATTTTTGTGTTTGATGTTGTAATAACAAAATATATAGCGATGATTTTGTAACGCAGCCTTCACCGATTCACCTCCTTAATAAAGACTTCAGTTATCGTCTCACCAATTCCTTTGCTGGTGAAAAGTTTTCTGTCCAAATGCTCAAAATCTTTGGCTCTTATTAAAACCAGACAAGGTCGAGGTGAACAATTTAATACGGTCAACAGTTTAATTTGGACAGAACAGCTGATATTTTGGAGATCACGTCAAATCCTCATCGAACTTATTTTTCTAGTTTGCTTTCAACAGGTTTTTCAAGAATGTTTTGTGTTAAAAAAAAAACAATTAAAAAACGTAAGTCATATGAGTAGATGTAGTGGTCTTCGAAATTGCGGCTTTGACTTCTACTACATACCAAAACATTGTTCTCTTTCAAATAAAATATTTCAATACAGTCGCATTTTAATCGTTAAAGTTTTTATATTTTTACGGGCAATTGAGCCTAAAAGCTTTTTTAATTACTAATTATTATTATTTGTTTATTAATTTTTTATTTTTCTTTTCAATTTAATTTCTTTTGATCGCAACATTTTTGCCGCAGCTACTAACTTACAATTTTGTAAAAACGGAACACCTTAATAAACACCCGAGTACCTACATACATGTACATACATGCGGAGACACACAGCATACGTGAATGTCCTTCAACAGCTTTTTATCCAACAGGAATACAGGGAGTTTGGTATACAAATGAACATGACTTACAAATCGCTCAAACATACATATATTCATAGAAACCTCTAAGTAAATTTAGTTATGCAAAAAAAAATTAGTACGCGAAATAGAAGGCAACTTTATGGAAACTCTGGCTTGCAACACCGAAGTGTGTACATGAATATGGACCCAGCAAAACCTGCGTGACCGAAACTCTAAACCGACTACAAAATTTTTGAAAATACTAATACATGTGTACGCGCATTTTTTATATGTACAACATTTGATGTAGGAGTAATCAGTCAAGCTAGTCGATTAATTAATTAATTTTTCAAAACTAAAGCGAATTTTTTTTTTTTAAAGACACCCGGGTGGCAAATGTCAAAAACTTATTTAGTTTTCAAATTGTTGTCCCAGCGTGGCATACATGCATACATGTGTACATATGTATATAATTTTTCGCAATCTTTTTCAGATAATTTAAAACTGTAAGGACAGTGATGCTGAAGTCCGTGAAGTTGAGTCACCACAGAAGGATACCGTCACGATTAAACTTTTTATTTAATTTGTTATATATACATATGAACATTATATATACATACATATGCATATATCGGAATTGAAATACATTCTTAAGTTAACTAATTTATAAATTTATTTTCTTTTTTAATTATTAACTTTTTTAATTTTTTTGTTTGTTTATTTACTAAAGATAAATGTAATAATACATTAAAATTAAATAAACTATAAATAAAATGATTGGTTTTGGAACGAATTTTCGTCATCCCTCGTCAAGTTTGGTTGTCTTAAAACTTGACGAAAATTCGTTCCAAAACCAATCAGTTCACAGCCTGTCGGAAGCAACAACAACAAAAGTTTAGAATATAATAAATAAAATAATTTTTATTAAAAAAAAAATGTAAGATTCGAACTCGGTACTTTTGGTTATTAGGAAAGAGTGCTTCATCTCGGCTACTGACCTTAGCAGAAAATCTAAGCGCTAGTTGCAGTTTTACTTTACAGCCTACCAAGAAAAAGGCTAAAGGGCAACGGGCAAAACAAAGATAGGTACACTGAAGTGCAATACTGTAATATGGCGTAAAACTTTTAATTTCAGCAACCCCTATCATATCCAAGTTCAAATGATTATCATACTTTTGTTATTTTTTGTTATTGGAACACTTTTTCTCTTTCTCTCTGCCCGGTTTCATGACAATCCAACAACAGTAAAATATATAGCCCACCAAAATGTAAATTCAGACAAATGTTACAGTTTTGCATTTATTATTAATTATTTTATTACCGATAACTTAAATTAATACGATGTCCAGTACCCCTTTGATTTTTTTAGTTCCTGAATGCGGTTGGGCATACTGGAAGTGTATTTAGTCACAAATTCATCTTTGGTTCGCTCGTTGACCTCATTGGGAGGGCTAGGATACTTAGCAAGCTGTGATTTGACATGACTCCACAAATTTTCGATTGGATTCATGTCCGGTGATTGTGGAGGCCATTTCATCACATCAAACTTTTGTGTTTGTATCCAGCTTTTGACTATGTGGGCGGTGTGCTTCGGGTCATTGTCTTGCTGAAAAATAACCTTTTCAGCAACAGACTCACCTTTCTGTAATAAATCTAAAATTTCACTTTTTATTTGCAAGTTTACCATATTGCTTGCTAATTACACTTCTTACTATATAAAAACAAAGCGATACATGTGCATATGTTCAAATTATTTAAGCAAAAGATAACTGTAAACACTAAATTGAAAGAGAGGGCAAAACTGTAACATTTGTCTGAATTTATTTATTTCATTGTTCGCTGTATTTTGGAACGAATTTCCGTCATCCCTTGTCAAGTTTGGTTTGGAGACAAACCGGTTTCGGCGTTGTGCCATCTTCAGTGTAATTTTTCGTTCAAACTTGACAAGGGATGACGGAAATTCGTTCCAAAATACAGCGTATAATTACCCTGTCGGAAACCACAACAACCAAAAAGAATATTTCATTGTTGTTGGATTGTCATGAAACCGGGCAGAGAAAGAGAACAATTGTACCAATAACAAAACTCGTACGTTAAACAGCGAGGACCTGTAAAAAAATTTACCATGAAGACGATTGCCGAAGAGCAATCGAAATATATTGGATTATAAAAACCAAAATTTGAGTTTTCAATTGACCTTGAGCCGGCTAACACAATAAATATTTGTAAAGTTTAATGTTAATATGCACTCATGTATGTACCTAAATGCATAGGTGATTTTAGCTACGTTCTGGTATTTATGTACGTAATTAATTTTTTGTCGTTTCTTTAAGATTTTAGATTTTATAAACGATCGTATAATTTTGATTTTTAATATTCCATATTACTGAAATGTATAGCTGCGTTTAAAATAGTAATAATTTGCAGTTAATTTTGTAACAAAAATCTTTTTAAAATACTAAAATACTTAGCAAAGCTTGCTGATTAATTTAGGCTTTTGAATGAAAACATTAAGAAAGTTTTAAAGCGTGCCGATATGGTCAATTTGTTACAAAAGTAACTGAAATTAATAAATAATCAGAACTGAATAAATTAACTTATTCTTACGTTTTGTACCTTATTTTAAGCTTGTATGCTTAAAAATTATTTAAATATATATGTATATATTTACGGGATAGATGGTCTTGACCTTTTGAAAAATAAATTGAAATGTATGCCCTGCAGCGATTAATAAACACTTCTTACATTTTTAATTACTTCTGTGAAAAATATCCACTTAGTTTCTAATTCGCTTGTAGTTTTTTGTTCATTTTAATTTTAATTTCTCCCGATAAGGGAAAGCGTTCATTGTTTTTTCTTCTTTTTCAGTCGGAATCCGTGATGGCAATCTCCCGAATTAGAAATTTCGTAAGAATTTCGTGATTACGTCGGAATTGATGATAGCATTTTCCCAACGTGACAACGGACGGAATTCATGATCTTCTTTTAAATTATTTAACTATATTTAAACTCTGTATCGATGCCTAACACCTATTTAAAAACTTGAGTTTTATTAATACGAGTATATAGTAAATAAATTTAATTTTAAAATAATTTTTCATGAAAAGAATTTAATTTAAATAAAAATATAATTTAATGTTATATTTGTTTATCTCATATTCCTCTATATTAAATAAAAAAAATACTTAACAAATTTGAGTTATGTTCTTCCAGTAGCTATGGTTGCGGTTTTATATACATATGTATGTAGGTAACGTATAAGTAAAAGATATGCGGTTTGGCGAAACCAGCATTAAATCAATCAGATATTTACGACTGATAATATGTTTGTAAAATGCTATCTAGTAACTCGTTTACTTGTAGTGAAAAAGTGCAGAGGTATCCAAAATTTACTTTTTTTGGCCATCGCCAAACAAAAGTAGTTCGCTTATATGAAAATATTTAGCACTAGTGTTTTTCAAAGCAATTTAAAGTTACTATAACGTTAGCTTCAGTTCCTGCAGGGTTAATATATGTAGGTACATACACATATGCACGCGATAAGCGCTTAGAGCGGCGAGTTGGTTTGGATGTGTTGAAAGTGATTGCGGATGAGGCGATAACGATAACAGAACATTGTATGTAAATGCGGTCAATATAATAGGAGTGCACAAACCAAACTTGTTCAATTTTTAAATTTTATCATGATACAACATGCAGGTGTAGGTTTTCATTACAACTTCTTGCAACAGTAAATTTTAAGAAATTTAGAAAGAATTAAGCTGTGACTATGGCCTTTTTTGCGCTTAAAATCATTAAACTTCATTTTCGCGCACTGACTGAGAGCGATCATAATAATAGGATTATCGGTTAAAAGTGGAAATTAAAAATGTATAGTAAATATTAACAGTACGGCTCATTTTATCAAAATATTGTTATATTTCTTTAGATTTTGGATATCTAAAATTTTTTTATGATTGCACCTCCGAGGTACGCAAAGTAATTTATTTTATTTATTTATTTATTATCAGAAAAACAACAATAATTGTATTATTATTTTACTTAAAAAAAAATAGGAGCATTAGCTGCCCAGGCCTTGCGGAAGCAAAGCAAAACTTATAGGATTATTAAAGAAACTTTGGGATGCTCTGACCAAATGACTAACGTTTTTTCGTACAAAAAAAACCTGCGAAAGTAGGGGTCGTAAGCTTAAAATCATAAGTTTAGATAATAGGCTACCACAGTATATAGCAAAGTTGATCCTTTGCTTCAGCTGGGCACATAAAAAAGAGCTGAAACTTGCTGTAAGCATCCAACTTAAATGACAGAAGTCCACAAAAAATGCCTTTGCTTTTTTAAAAAATATGTAGCAGCGCATGTCAAGTTTGCTAATGAAAACGTCAACTAGCCAGCTTCGAAATGAAGCAACATATTGTGGAGGGACGAATGCAAAATTGTTCTATATGGTAGAATGGGGTCCCGACTATATACTTATGTGCCATCCTCCTAACACGAAATATATAAGCCCGACCTCAACTCCATAGAAAATCTGTGGGCAGATATCAAGAAAGGTATTTTGGAACAAATGCCCACAAATACGAAGGATTCATGGAACAGTTTTAAAACTTTATTTTGAAACGTTTTGATGAAAATTCTTTGCTGTATAAAAATACAAGACTAAGCAAAGCATATATTTCTAAAGTGTTCCTGAACTTCTTCAGAAGAATATGTAACATTTTCTAACTGGCATTTCCTCACGAGCTTGCAATGTGTTGGTGGTGAGAACGTTGACTCGCGAGCTGACGGCGCAAAGTTACCGGGATAGGGCTGTCAATGGTTGTTTAAACTCAGATATATATACGCAAACAAAATGATACAACGCATCTATGTACATACAACGTTGCATGATTGTGACTCAAAATGTATGTATTACGAGTATTTATACACATGAAGGTACAGGTACGGCTATTATACTTAAAAGAGATTTCACTTATACTTATAAGTTGAGGTGGGTGTTCAACTGACTAGTTGCTGAAGCGTTTGTACATTAGGTGAACTCAGTCGCTATACAAAAAACAAATTACGAAGTTAAGAAAAATAAACACAACGCGCGAACTTTTTATGCGCTTCGCTATATGGTGTCAATTTAAAATACCAAGTGTACACAAATCCTCTACTGCTTGGTCTTTCCAAAGCATAAAAGACGAACATCTTCGTCTGTTTCTTCATGTTGTTCCATCGTGCGGTATTCGCCTTCGCAAGCCAAAGTCGGAACTCACAAAATAGCAAATGTATGATTTTAATTGTACAGCTTCAATGATATACTTCACTCCTCCAACATCAGGTTAAAGAAGTCCCATGACTTTGCATGAAATCACGCAGTCGGCAACCTCCCGGAGGTGCCTGCCAATTCTGACCGACGCTTATGGATTAGGTAGAGTACACATAAATTCTGATCAAAGTCTTCAAATGGGCACTCTACCAATAACTCGCTGCTATACTTGAATAACGAATAACTCAGACGGCAACTTCTAAACTTCAGGGCTTTGTTATTCTTTAGCCGTGTTATCTTATTTAATTACTTTCTTAATTGGCTCGATAACCGCTTAGTAGATTTTAGCCAAACTCAGCATATCACGACAGTTATTTTTCCCGCTTAGTTTTCCAACGCAGAGGACGCCTGTCTTTCCTTCTGCCACCAACAGAGTGTACCACGATGAATGCATTTAATGCCGAAGTACTTTCATCCATTCCAACGAGGCCACGGGATCTTAATTCAATGGATTCCCTTAGAAAACATCTTTCCATAGCAGTATGGCGTTTATCACCGGATTAGTTGTTCTTTAGGGATCGCTTAAAGACAGTGGCTTTTTCATCGGCAGAACACAGAGAACGAGAAATTTGGTCCTATTGCTGGAAAAAGTTGTTCTGTCAATTACTGCTCTCAATCAGCTGGATGTCGCTCAAACTGGGCGAATGAAATCTGTTAAATTGTTATGGTCCTTCGAAAGTCTTAAGAATGTGCTCGTATGAAATACAAAGTAGTAAGTAGTAGCCTGAAAGCTTCTTTGATAAACTAATATTGGTACAATTTTTGTCGTCTTTCTAAAAAATTAATTTTTTTTATTATATAGTATACTATGTAGCTCGAAGTTTGATTGAGCTTTGTCCCAACACACAAACAAAGAAGTCTACAATTTTATGGTGTTCTTTAAGAAAACTTTCTTTCATACTCAATCTAAATTTTAAGCTCAATTTATAGCGAAGCATTTTGTACAACTGTCTTATTTTAATACGTGTACCAAAAGGGATCTACTTTAAGAAAAACAATAAAAATGTGTACTTATTAGCTAACGAAGGACAATCTAAGCATTGTGTTATAAGCTTTCGAACATCCACTGTAGAAGTGGAATCCAAACTCAACCGCATAGTTTCAAGCGGAAATCCTTTCATTTTATCATATTGAATATCTGGATACGAGTACGGCAGTCTTGAATTCACTTTGAAGATCTGATTTTAATGGATGACTTTTTGAAATTCGCTTCTTTAATTGTGGCAATTCAGAATGGATGAGCTGCCCAATTGCTGTTTTGATGGTCAGGCAGTCCCAGAGGACCATCGGAATGAACTTAACCCTGGGCCGATAGAAGCCTTGAAAACCTCACATAGTACGCTTATTTATTTGAGGTGGCTTAATTGACGCCATAACCGCTTAATCGAGCACCAGTTTTGTTTTTACATGCTATCTGGTGTCATATAATAAACAATAATAGAACTCAAGTTATTCTTTGCTGCGTCTCTGTTGACCTTTCTTCACATTTTAGAACGAAAGTTTTGCAAGCATTCCCTGTGATAGCAGTAAGCCAGCAAAGACGCTAAATATAAACTTATTATACTTTGTCTACGGCGTTACCTTCGCCGTTTGAGGTTTAAATCTTTCGAAAATAAATTGTGTGGAACTAACAAGCAGGAAGAACATTTTATGTACTCAGCGAAAATAACTTTCTACACAACCTGTGAAGCGTTTATTATAAAAAAAGAAACTTTTCGACCAGTTTTCTGTTGGGCCAAAAACATTTTCGTTGTTGTTGAACTGCAGTTTTGATCCTCCCTATTGAGTGACATCCTAATTTACTATAGTTAAATAACTCTATACGCCTGTATACGACGCTTAGTTGCTCTGTATGTCAAAGTATTTGACAGTTGTTCCACTTGTACGCATATTGCACAAAATGTTATGAAAGCGACTTCGCGACTTCACTGTCAAACCGATATGTAGCCATAAACTTACATATTATACACTAACCATTGAGTTGTCTTATGCGTGACAGACAGTTAACTGTTATTTCCAGAATGTTTGTTATGTATGTATGTGGCAAGGATGGCACTGTAATCATGAACGAAGTAGTTGACAACAGTTTGCAAACATATATTTTTATCTACAATACTTATGTATGTACTTACATACATAAGTTATCCTTGCTGTATGTATGCTTATTCAATTTATTTGTTAAAAATATTTCGTGCGTGCAGTATTTATCGTATTTTGTGTTTTTTATCAATATCGTTTGATACAAGGCACATCAAATGGGTAGGTAGGCGCCACAAAATGTTTTTTTTTAATCTTTTTTCATTTTTTATTTTAATTTAAATTGTCAAATTTTGTATTTCCATGTAGAGGTGGGTAACTCAACAAGTAGACTCAATGACGCTTCCTCAATTAAGTCAGTCAGCTCGGTCAGGTAGCACAATTAAGTTACGACTCAATTCAGAATTGTGTCGCTCTGTGCAACTACGGCAGCAATGTTATTGTGGATAGCTGCACGTTTTACAATTAAAGTGATTGAGAATTATACCCGAATTCAGTAACTTCGTATCATCTTAAGTCTCAAAATGAGCTACAGATTATTGCTTTTCCTCGCTTTCACGTTTATTTCTTTTGTTTTTATTTTAAGTTTTTGTGACCTTCTCATCACCAGGTCGCAATTTTGAGACTTTATTTTGAGATTAGAGGCTTTATTTTGAGTCTAATGGATGCCAACTGGTCAAAATGTGTGACTATTGTCTCTATTAGAGACAGAGACTGCTTACTGAATTAGGGGGTTAAATTAAATAGTTTAGTGATAACAAAGCATACAGAGTATTGATTGACATGCAAATATATAATAGGGGTATTCGGAATCTGTTGTATTTGCGTTTGCTTTATGTATTCGTGGTTTCTGTGGTTTTGTTAGTAAATGTAGTATAAATCCAACAATAAAATATTCACTTTACTTCAAATAAAAGAGTGCAAACAAATACAATGGGGGACCCTGCTGTTAACGTGGTTTTTCTTTGTAAATTTATCACGGCCGATCACAACAAAAATATATTTAGATAGATATTTATTTGTGTGTAAAGTTTATGGTTTATCTTATAATATAATATAATTTTGGCGCTTACACTTTATAGCTCAGTGTTTGGATTTCGTAGAAATCGCATTCCTTTGCACATTCAGGTGGTACACCGTAATTTATCTTTAATAGCGTAGAGTAAGACTTTTCATAAAAGTATTGGTCCGATTTCAACATTTTTAAGATTGCAAAATTTTATTTTGTTCTATTTTTAGAGTCTCTAAAATGTCAAAAAATTTTACAATTTCACAAAATCGTGGCATAAATTTTACAATTTACAAAATAAAAAAATTCTGTCACGGGAAAACGTAACTGTGATTATAAAGAATATTTAATTTATGATTGCAGATTACCCAACTTGCCAGAATTTTACTTAAGGGGTCCAGTTTCAACATTAATTTAGTCAATGGCGTTTCAAGGTGGACAATGCTTTTTTTTAATACAAAAATTGTACAGTCAAAACATGTACCTTTAAAATAAAAATAAAAATTCTTCAATCTAGTCAGTAGATCCTTTGTAATTTACTTCCAAAAACCCGCTCGATTTCATGCCTTGGGAGTAGAGGACCCTCTTAAGTTTCGGATGCAAAATTGTCTCAACGGCCTTCCTGCTACTTATCAATATCGACTTTGCTATGTGTTCTACGAGCTCTAAATTGCTCGATGCTAGCCACAGTTTTGTTCTCTTAGTAGCTTCACCAATCACATTTGATTAAGTGTTTTCTTCGCTACTTTCTTATTCGGGGAGGTTGGTGCGTAACAATTTTAAGAATCTCTTCTTAAATTGTCTTCCACAAAAGAGTTGAAAGAACGAACGATTGGGCTAGTGACCGCGGCAACGGCTACTATCACTCTGTGGATGTGTTTATTCCGATTATGAAATGAGTGTTGCAAAGCAGTGTAGTACTCGTTTTTTCTCCTCCGCCTTTTCCTGTGGCTATTTATACATTTATATTGACAACTTATATATTTATGTATGTTGATAGATACATACATATATTCTATGTACATATTTATATGGCTCCACCCTTCCGCAAAAAAAAAAAAAAACATTGAATTGCCTATGCAGCATGAGCACACAATTTTTAAATGGCAAGAAGCATCATTAAAAATTTAGACTTCATCTCTTTAAAGTGTCAATCGGCAGCGATTACCCTCCACTTTACATTTTCCCATATTTCCTTGCAGCATTTTGCCGCCGCTGTCCGTGCATTAATGCTATATTTTGCCTTTTCAACTTGCAAAGTTGTGGCAGTCTTCGCTTGGCATTTAATAATGCGGTTGCAACCGTGGTACTCGTACAATCAGGCCACGTTCACCCCTCTAAACCGCTTTGAAAAGCTATGCTTTAGCAACACTTTGCTTCTGCAGTTTCGCTGCTGGGGTAGTTTGTGTTGCCTCTGAATGTTGGCATTTGTTTTTTCGTTAAAATTTCCCTTTTTAATTTTTCCCGCGCCATTTTTCTACCTCTTTCTCCGTCCCCACGTAATGAGTTGCTAAAAAAAAATTTTTGGAAAATCGCTCCAGAATTTAAAGTACGTAGAAAATATTTTTCAATGCTTCATTTGGCGGGTGATGTTTGAATGAAGTGTTGTGTGTGCTCGGTGTACCCATACATATGTAGCTCCTCGGCAGGGGCATGAAGTTGGCGAAGCGGGTGCGAAGCTGTGTTATACCTACTTGTGATGAATGCCACACACTGCAATTAATTTTTATTTTTATTTTTTCTTCGTGAAATATTATAAATATGAAATATGAATGCAAATTGTGAATTCATTGCACGCCACTAAAAGTGGAAGCAGCGAAATGAGGTTGGCTGCTTTGTGTTCTTATTTGAATTCTAACACCGTCAAATCAACCGGATACAGGGGTGCTAATGTTGTTGCTGCAGGGGTGTTATTATGTTATGCTAATGTAATACACTCTACGATTTTATAATATATATGTACATATGTACATATGTATGTATGTATATACGTACTATAAGCGAATATTGATTTAAATTTAAATGAAACTTCTGTGAATTAAGGCGTAAGAGATTGCAAGATTTTTGAAGGGTGTCTCTCGCCCCATGATAAGGGTTTAAAATTAAATATGTTGTCCTTCGGATAAAAATATATATACATATTTGTATTTTTTTTCAATGATATTTCAATAAAGTCATTATTGCGTAGTAACCCATAAAGCAATTATCCAAATGCTGCCAAAGAAAAACCACTTATGTGTACTTACGCATTTTTATATTAAAAACTAAACTAACCCGGCCATGGCTTGCTGTGGGTTTGTATAATAAAATAAATATATGATAATAAGCTTTTAGGATTATTTATGTATAATATATTTTTCCTCAGAACTAGTATGTACAAGGTTTGGCACTGAACAAAATTTATATGCGACCAGCATTGGGGCACCGCCTTTACAATAACGCAAGATTTATTGAAATCGATTCACAGCGTCTAGGATATGTGGTTATATACATATGTATGTATGTAAGTACATACATAAAATAATAAAAAAAAAATATGCCGACAGAATTGATAACCTTCAGCTTTTCTTGAAGTTTAGTTTAAAAGCGGACACAATTATTTTCAATGCCAATTAAATTAAAATAAATGATCGTTAAGTGAGAAATATTTCATTTATGTAAGTACCTCACTTTTTACTTTTTACAAGAAAAAAAAAAAAAAAAATTATAATTGTTACTTGATTTATGGTTTTATAATTTTTTAACCTAACCTATCCAGTTAATTTAAATAATTTTTTTAAACAGTTTTATAAATATTTTCGACCCCCATATTGCAGGACTTCATTTAATATGAGACTATTTGCAACACTGTGATTTGGCCAGCTGACGTGAATGTGCGTCCTTTTGAGTTTTTTCAGAAAGAAGGTGGTAAACAACGGAAATCGTAACTGATACTGTTCCTTCGGAACCACTTTCCAAATCACTAAGGATATAATGTATCTCGGCTCAGAACTAAATCCATGGATTATGACACAGATATTATACATTTGCCTCTACAAAGCGCATGTTGACAACATAACCGATCACGTCAGCGATTATTGAGGTAGCAACATTTGTGTTCTTGGCGACTTTAACTTGCCGTGCGACTTGCTTCTCACAATTCACGAATGTCTTGATTCTTTATCGCGATACTTGAAACCAACACATACTGCTTATTATTTATTTACAATTTTACAATTTCAAATGTATTCGTTTTGATAATAATATTAACAGTTTTTGCTTTAATCGCTGTACTTTTAATATCGTGGATATTGAAATTTTCATGTTAGATTAGAAATCTCTTTTAACTGGAAATAATATTTCTTCATGCTTTGATTTATTTAAAACTCAGTTGTATGAAATTTTTTGCAAAAACGCACCACGTGTTAGCCAGAAATGCTGCAGGATTTCTTGGTACACGAATAAACTAAGTAAGCTAAAGAATTTGTGAAATACATTTTTAAAAAAATTTAAATTAAAAAGGCTTGAGCAAAATTCTTCTCCGAAATTATATTCGTAAATTCGAGGCAGAAATTAAGTCTAACCCAAAGGCTATCTGACGCTACGTCAAGTCCAAAAAGGCTTCCACTTATATATGTACATACCATCTGAAGTATTTTATAATGGGACTTACGCTTTCTCTGCCCGTAATGCTGCTGATCCAAACTTCCTACGACTTCAAACCTTTTTGAATATACATATTATCAAACAAAAGTAGTATTTTACAGTAAAGTGTTACATATCCAACAGTCAGCATGGTTTCATGGCTGGAAGGTCAACGATCACTAATCTTGGGTTGTTCTCAGAGTTTTGTATGTCTGCTTTCAATGACCGACTCCAAGTTGTTTCAGTCTATTCAAACTTGTCCATGGTTTTTGACAAAGTCATTCATTCAATTTTAGTCTTCAAATTGCGTAGTTTTGGATTTCACTCCAAATGTGTAGTCGTCGTTGATAATATTTCATCCTATTCTTTTGTTGCCTCTCCTAGTGTCCCTCAAGGCAGTATTCTTGGCCCATTACACTTCATAGTTTTTATTAATGATTACTTTAAATTTTCCGAATTTATTTTATATGCGAATGATTTAAAATTTTTAAAACAAGTCTAGTCTCTCTGATTCTTGTAAGCTGCTGGCAGAACTCAAAGGCGTTGCGGCTTGGTGTGTTAAAAATCACCTTCACTTAAATATCAATAAATGTTCTCACATACATAACGTTTTCTAAGTCTAGGCAGTTATTCGCTACCTCATATCAAAGAACATAAATGAGCAAAAAGAACATTTGAGCAAAAGAGAAAACATGCCCCTGGAGATTCACTCGTTGCTAAAAGTAACGTGTTGTCCCTTCTTATACATTTATGTTCTTTGCTCATATTTAATTAACGGAACGCGTCTGTTCACTTTGACTGAAGTTTCAGATCTGGGTGTAGTTTTTGACTCAACACTCCTTTTTTAGAGTCATTTAAATTACATAAATTCAAAGTCATACTCTATTTTAGCATTAATAAATTTGAAGTAGTATTTACAATAGGAGAGGTTTTCTTTCACTCTGCTTTATATTTTATGTTACCAGTGGGAAAATCGACTGCCCATTTCTTTTAGAGCGCATCCATTTTTATAATCCACAAAGAAACTTGCAGAGCAATGATTTATTCTTTTTGGAGCGAGTTAGAACTTCGTATGCATCTTATGCTCCTCTTCATAAAATGTTGAGAGAATTTAATCAAATCTCAAATTCTTTGGCTTTTAATTTTTCGTCTAGTATCTTTAAGTATTTTTGTAGTAGTCTATAAGAAATCACGCATTTCTAGATTGACTAAATCTAAATAAGTAAATAAATAAATATATCAATTTACTTAAACAAATTTTTACAATTAGGTGGCAACCCTCTTCAAGAATGTTTGAAAATTAAACTCTCTTAACCCTTTTTAATCTAAAATCAAAAGTACATTTAATAACATGATATCCTTTATTAAATTAAATTAAATTTATTTTTCAACAGTTGGCAACCCCGTTAAAAATATTATCAAAAACATGCCCTCTCCAATCTCTTTACTTTAAAATCCTTAATCATTTATTTTATTTATCATTTTAATTGAATAAAATTTTTCAAACAGTTGGCATTTACTTTTTATATTTAATATATCCCTGAGGCTTAAGCAGGAGAATTTAAGGAATTAAAGTGTTTTGTATGAATAAGAAATCAATCTCCGTTACTAGTTGCCTTATCAAATGTAATGTAATTATTTCTAATTATACTTCATAAAAATAAATAAAATAAAAAAGCAATCTTACAACTGTTCTAGTAACACTGTTCGCTTTCATAATTCGGAATTCTTTTGGTACCTGTGCCGAACTAGTTGAGAAACATTTCGGAATTTGTTCAAAAATCGTTTGGGAATCGCTCGTCTTTTTTCGACAAGTTTGTCAGCATTACGTAACTAGTTTAGTACTAGTTCACGACGGATCAAAATACTACCAATAAAGTACTGAAAATTTCAGAAAAATAAATAAATAAATCAAATCACTTTTTTTTTTAAATAGTCAACAATTTAAATCACAAATCAAAAAATGGATTTAAAATCATAAATTTTCCCCAATATTTTTTAGAAAATTTTCCATAAAATTCGTTCTTATCTTACACTAAAAAAATGTATTTCGTGAAGAAACTACGAATCAATTTAATTGAGTTGACAAACAAAAATATTGTTTTATTTGGTTGACAAATAAAAACACAATAAAATTAGTTTTTAACAAATAAACTTGATAATTTATTCAAATTAATTTTAAATTCGTCGACAAATCAAACCACAAAGAATTTCTATACGTCCGACGAACTAAATAACACAATTTTTTTTTTGAATAAAATATCTAGTATGTACATATTTTTTTGAAAAAATTAATTTTTTTATTTAATAATAATAATAATAATTTTGGCGCCTACACTGTATAGCTCAGTGTTTGGAGGGACCTACAGTTTTATGCCGACTCCGAACGGCAGATGTATTTAATGAGAAGCTTTTTCATGGCTGAAATACCCTCGGAGGGTTGAAATTGCCTGCCGAGGGGTGACCGCTATTAGAAAAAACTTTTTCTACGATTAAGATTTTACTTGCCCTGACTGAGATTCGAACCTCGAACTCACCGGTATATCGAGTTATAGCACGTACCGCTACCAACTCGAAAAAAAGTTCATTTCTTTTTTAAAAATTGATTAAAAATCAGAAAAAGTTCAAAATCACACAACCCTTGTGCTTTTCAAAAACTTTTTATGAATTTGGACACGCAAATTCCTCTTTAAATTACTGGCGACTTTAATATTACAATGTAAATAATATTAAATATAATTGTAAACGAATTATTTTAATGCTCTAGAAAAGGCCAGAAAATAATTAATATATAAGTAGCATTCCTTAGCTTGCCGATTTCAAGTCGGCTAAGCAGTCCACGAAGTAATTTTGGTATAATTGGTTGCCCGTCTTGGCCAGGGCAGGCAGTGCAGTGGCAGAGATAATGTTTAATACTCTCCACCTCTTCCCTGTTCCGCAAGCTGCGGCAGAACTCATTGGTTGGTTAACCTAACTCGTCTCTTTACATAAAGCAGTGCCAGACTATCACTCCAACCACTAATCTAAGAGAGAAGCGGCCAAGCATAGTGAGAGATTTATAGCTGACCAGATTTGTCTGGTGGTATGACAGTTGGTGTCCGAGGCCCACCTGAAACTTACCTTCTCCATAAGCTTAAGATCTTAATATGTGTTTGTAGGATGCTAGAGGTATGACCGCATATAGGTCATAATTAATAATGATTATTTCCGTTCCTTTCCTTGCCATCTCGTCAGCCAGGCAGAAGCCAAAAATTCCTTTATAGCCAGTGACCATACAACGCACACGCAGCACAATTCTGCCAGTCAGTTTAGAGTCTGTCTGCACTTAATGGCTTTCTTGGAGGGTTGACAGTGAGAATTTGCAGATTTAATAGCAGCCTGCCTGTCTGCGTATATTGTTACGCCACGTTCCAAAGGAGCGTGGGTTATAACGCTAAGAGCTGCCTCTATTATTGCATTTACTCGTTCGTTTAGCTTGGAGCCGTCTGTGTAAATTGCCGTCGATCCTTGGTCTAGGTCCACGGTACCTACCCACTCGTTCCTATCTGGGATTCTTCAAAACATAGATGAAGAGTAGTATAATCTAGTTTCCTTAGGTTATCCGACAGAGTTTTTAGTACCGTTGCTTGCCCTGGTTTAATATCGAATTTTGCCTGGCCGCACTACAGTCTGTCAGAAACTTCCACCGGTGGAAGATTTAACATTATTTCTAGAGATTTGGTGGATGTAGAGGGCAGTGCTCCCGTGATAAGCATCGCAGCTGCCCTCTGTACTTGCTCTAACTTGGCTCTGGATAGAGTCTTGCTCAAGGCCGGCCACCATACTATGGGTTCGCCATAGAAAAGATTGGATCTTAACAAAACTGTGTACATCCAGTGTACAATGTGTGGCTTTACGGGCCAAACCACTAAATAAAAAAATTATATTAATACAAAAGTACATTTGCATATTTTTCATATAAATTTTCTAAATATTAGCGAGAAAACTTTTGAAACTCGAATTTAAAGATGAAATAAAGTTTTCTTGTTTCGTGTGTTGTGTGTTTGCATATCTCCGTTTGTTATAGTACCTTTATACATATTATAATTCAGCACACATATTCAAATACACACATGAATGTATATCGCACGACCAAATTGTGTCAACATTTAGAAAACGTTTTAATAATTCATAAAACAATTCCCCACGTACCATTTCCCCGTCCGCCAAAGTTTATTTGCTCACGAGTGCTTCAAAGTATTTGGCACGTGCTCTGCGGAGCACCGCTTTGCTACCTGAATGTGGAAGCCGCGCCAGAGTTGCCAGCTCGCAAACACCTCAACTTACGCACCTGCATACCTACACATACTCACAGCTACCAATTCAGCTAAGCGGCTTCTGACTATGTGAAATGGTGTATGGTCATGTCCTTGCTCTAATTTCGCGACGGCACTCCTTTAGACCTCGCTAACGGTTGCTTGCTACAAAACAAATATTTCCATGATTCTCTTTTACTTTTTTATATACTTTATTTAATACTTCCCATCACCAAATGCATGGTCATGGGGTAGAAACTCAGAGCTTATTCAAAGCGGTTTGCTTCTTTCCCAACAATCGCACTATTCCGATTCCTTCGCCACCAAATCGACAGCTGTGGATGTCATTTTAATTTTAATTGACAGCATTTTGTGGACTAAATTAAATGTGCCACTATAGAGTGCGATAAAAATCATAAATTTATTAGTATTTGACATTAAAAAGGGAGTAGGTCAGGATGGGAACGGGGGTCGCAAAGTGCGTGAGCCACGCGACGGCGCATTTATTGTACTGCGTAAATGTGTGACTAAGAAGCCGGAAATAAACAAAAATTATTAAATGCGTACATATGTATGTATCAACGAAACAAGCCACGAAAGGATAACTAGTGTCGATATGTTTGCGCAAATTGATTTTTGTCGGTGTATGTTATTTTATTTTACACTATCAATGATACCAAATATCGAATTTAAGTAACATTTGTGTATAATCTGCTACAATATCCATATCTATGTTGGGTCAGAATAGCGCAGAACTTGCAAGGCAGCTAGTCATAGGACTCTGATTACCATATTCAATGGCCTAATGCCTGAAAAGCCGGGAATGTTCTCGCTGTGATTGACCCCCAGACAGCACCTGTAAAGCCTGAGGCGTCTTTAAATGCGTCCTCTATACTTTAAGTATTCTCTTGACATCGGTCACCACGTCACCGTTGGCGTTTATTCTAGAATTCGTGATGGTCAGGAAACTTATGGTAAGCCATCACGCACCTTCTAGAAGAGTTCTCGCGCGCTTTTCCTGTCGGCTAGCATCTCAAACACTTCGGGCTCACGCCTTTTGGTGTAGTTTTTTCCACTGAAAATTCAGTTTTATGCGTTTACTCAACTAGGGCTGTATCCAATTATAAGCAAAATTTCTTACGTGAAATTTGAATTTTGTCTGTTAAAGATTTAAGTCAGTTGAAAGCCATTTGAAAGCCAAGAATAGGGAGGAACTGGCAGAAGCTCTTAACGGCGCAGGACGGCAGTTAAAAATGCTCCAAAGTAAAAAAAAATATTGTTCGGATCAAAAGTATAGAAATATTATGGCATACATAAATTTATTATTATTAAATATACATACATATTTATTTTAAAAAAGCCAGTAGTGCAAAGAAAAGCTGAACTTGCCAGAAGTGGCATAAATGGTTTGGCGAAGAAAAAGGAACCTTCGATATTAAGAGAAGGATATTGCAGCTAATAATGCTGGTACTGAATAGAAGCCAAAAAAATGTGCTCGAGTTGTTAACCGTAACTGAGGTAAGCTCATATAGAAAATTTCATTACTCTTTTATTTTAGCGCATCAAAGATGAAATATTGGCAAAGCTCTAAATAGCATCGGAAGCGACGCCAATGACAAGCGAAGTTGGAGAAGGTGACCAAGACATCGAAGCAACAAAAGAGAAAAGGTACGGGATTTGAATAAGTTATTGATAGCAATAAAACATTAATAATAATGGGGGAGAATTTAGCTTTAAAAAAGAGAAGCAAAAACTCAAGCGAGGAAAGATTAAAGCCAAAGAAATCTTTCACCTTTCCCTCCGACGGAATCGCCTTATAATATTATTGCCAATCATGCGAAAATGTGAGTTTTGCACACAGTGTACATTTTGTGCTTTCCCACAGTTACAGAACGCAGCCCCTGCTCGTGTTAAGTTGGCGGTGCCAACAATTGCAGCGTGGCTCGTAACGGAAAGAAATTCCGCATTGTAAACGTACTAGTTAATTACCAAATTTCAAATTTCTTTACAATGTCAATCCTTTCTTTTCGATGCGCTCTTTTTTACATTATGTGGTTCCTATAAATTTTTCGTTATTTATTGACCTTATAAAAATTTATTGAGCTCGAGGCCAGTTTAATGAAGATTTTATTTGGAAAAACAACAACAACAGTTTTTAAATGGTAGAAGTTATAGTACTATTTCGGAAATCACCTAATTTCCTCATCAGACTTCTTTTTTATTAAATTAATTAAACTAATTCTTCATAACCACTTCTCCCAGGCTTTGAACCCAGGAGCTCGGAGTTGCAGAACCGACACGCTACATGCTGTGCTACGCTATTACTTTTCTATTACTCAAGTTTCATATATCTGTTTATTGACGAACCTAATTCAAGTCAACAAATTTACATTCATTAAAAAAAACATTTTCATACAAACATACATATGTACGTACATACATACATATGTATGTTATGTACATCAGTATGTAGATATTGAACTGACTCAATTTCTCACAAATTGTCGTTTTTTTATGTTGTCTGCTTCGGTTCTACTTGGCTGCTGCTACATATTTTTCACTGACATTTTATGTCCACAGATTTGACAGATGTCAAGTTGTAAAGAAATTTGTACAACTAAACTGGAAACGTGCCTTCTTGCTGAGCCAAGTCGCAGCTATGCAGGTTTGTTTTTATTGTTGTATCTGTTGAATTGATATGTCGTGCTACTGTTGCTGCTATGTCGCTGCGACACAACGTCGTCGGCTTCTGCTGCTTTGGGATTACCATTTTCTTTTTCTTTCTTCCTCTCCGGTTGAGAACGCTCTTGTGTGCTACCTAGTCGAACAGTTGGTGTACATATCTACATTTGTATATAGTTGTTATTGTTGTCACGCTTTTTATTGAAAAGCGCTAGGCGAAATTAACGTTAACGAATCTTTAAATAGTAAAATGGAGTAAATATTTTTCAGTATACGAGTAGTTGAGGCATACATATATCGAGCAAAATTTTCCTTCTACAATTTCATTGAAAGGTCAACATATACAGTACCTGTTCAACATATTACGACCGACGGTGTTTTTTTTTTAATCTTTAGTTTGTAGCGTAGTTTTCGAATTTGTTCGTAAAAACAAAGTCAGCAATTAGTAGAGTTATGTTTAAAATACCCTTAACCATGAATAATATGTTCCCTATTGGTCGCTGTGCTCGAGTGGGTAGCGGTGCGTGCTATTACTCGATTTGGGTTCGTGGTTCGAGTTCCAGCCAGGGCAAGTAAAATCTTAATAATAGAAGAGTTGTTTTCTAATAGCGGCCACCCCTCGGCAGACAATGGCAAACCTCCGAGGGTATTTCTGCCATTAAAAATCATCTCATAAAATACATCTGCCATTTGGAGTCGGCACAAAATTGTAGATCCCTCCATTTGTGGTAGAATATAAAAACGCACACCACAAACGCTTTAAACAAAATTTTTGCAACTTCTAAACTTTGACTTTACTGTCAATCTTTCAAATGACACGTATAACACGTTATTTTTAACCCATAAATAATCATTTTAAATTTTCTTCAAAATTGGAGAGAAAAGTGACTTTGCAGTGGTGCAAAAAATAAAAGTGATGTCTCCTTTAAAAGTTCAAAAATATCTCCAATTGTAGGAGTATCAAAAACTTCCATGGTAAAAATCACAAAACTCTCCAAAAGTCCCGCCAATTTGCCTTAACTATGACAAATAATTGGAAAAATTGTAAGGGAATTCACAAAACGACCCAAAGAGATGATCGCCGTAATGTTACTAAAGCTTTGAAGTTCAAAGGACGTAAACGACTATGGCATCAGTATTCGAAAGCCAGAAAGTGATTGGAATATGGTTAATTATTTTACAACCATTTCTTTGGTAGGTTTGAGTTAGAAAGATGTTTGGCATTCCTAGGATATTTTTAGCGATGAGTGTAGGTTAGAAGCTGTGACGGAAGTCACTAAATTTGTTCGTAGAAGGAAGGGCGAGAGAAACGCAAGTGATTGCACAATTCCTAGCATCTGTGATGATTTGGAGCTGGATAAGCGCGCGCAAGGAGCCGGTTCTTTATATTTTGTTAAAAACACAGTATATTGAGGTCCTGAAAAACGTCTCGTATATTGATAGCCTTCAGCATATTAGAAAAGACTACACGTTTAAGCAGGATGGCGCACCCGGAAAAATGGAACAATGACCAGGGATTGAAAAATGTTTAACAAACTGTATGAAAATCATGCCGAATCGATGTAGTTCTAAAATTAAGAGGAGGTCATAACTATTGCATGTTGAATATGTACGAATTCTGAAATATATTACTTAACAAAGAAAAGAGTCTCTTTTTTATTCGCATATCCTAGTTAAGATATTTAATTGAGGCTTCAAGTCAATATTATGAAATTTTTACTTCGGTCGCAATTCGTTGAGCAGGTACTGTATGTGTTTAGATTTTGATGTATTCTACTTTTTTTAATATCTTTTTACTTACATATACATATATGCACACATCTAGACAGCGTGTGTATCAATCTGAGTATTATGACAAACGCAGTCACAATACTAAATTGTGCGCATATGACAGCTGATTTATTGGGGAAAGTGTGTTAAAGGGGAGGTTCTTTAAAATTTGGTCGAGGAAATCGATATATTTTAAAAAAAATTAAAGTTAAATATTCGTAGAAAACGTACCTGAAAGGACATACTTTTTGGCATTACATGTATGTACCTAAAACGAGCATAAGAAATATGAAAAAAATGTTTTAAACGAGGTCAAGGTAAAAAAAACTTTGGAAAAATTAGTTAATTTTTTATCGAAATTTTGTCTAATTAAGTATAAGTCATAGGGAATTTTATAAAGTTTAAGAAATGGGAATTATCGCTGATTTCAGTTCACCACAAAGGGTGCAGACTCGAACTTGCGAGACGATGTTTCGCGTGCAGATTTCAACATGATAAAAATATCAATGTATTCAAAAATAATAATCACATTTGACAATTAAAAATTGATGTTCCTATGTCGTTTCATTATCCCACAAACAATTCTCAAACTTTTTTGTATTTTAGACCAAATCAGACAGAACCTTCCCTTAAAGTGGATTTAATAACTAGGTCTACTATTGGTTTTTGCGACCTATACTACAGGGTCGATATAAACGAGCGCCAATTCGGTGTACGATTTGTGGCGGGAGAAATATGTACTCAGTCGTCAAGTCATGTAGTTTGTCCCGATGGACGTTCGCATTAAACCGCTATTGTTCATCATCTCAGTAAATTACACCCACGCCGCGAAGGAAGAGATGAAGAAGCTTCACCAACGAACTGAGAGTAATTAACTTGACTGGGCTCCGAATCATCATAGCCTGAAGTTCCACCAAAAGAATATGGACCAAGCTACGTGACTGCCTTCAAATAAAAAAAATATGTAATCGAATCGACCATGGCGCTGAAACCAGATTTCCGGAATGTTTTCAAAGTTTTTCCGGCATAAGACACATACATCAACGTAGGAGTGGAGTTGCTCAGGGAAGTGAACCTCCACTTACACCAATAGAGTCTTGATCGCAATGACGGTCTCCTTAAAGAAGGGGGTTGAATGTCTGACCTCTCCATCTCAATAACAACAGAATAATCTTTCTTAAAGCTTGTATTGTTCTCGGAACATAGTGATTTTAATTACAATTTCTTGGCTGATGAGCTAGCAAGAAACGACAAGAAGCAGTTAAGAATACCCTACGACAGATCAACGAACAATTGCAACATCATTCTGTCCTAGAACGGATCGACGGCACTTTAGGTAACTGCTCATGGTTGTTAAACTACAACCCTTTCTCTTAATTTGAGTTCAGGCTGGAATATATGTATCTTTGAATTTTTCTATCGTAACTGCATGAAACTTGAACGGGTAGAATCCTCTCAATGCATTCTATTAAGCTAACCTGCCTTCCAGAGTCTAAGGTTGACATATTATGGCTCGGGAGTGAAAATAAGCCATTTTCGTGGTTGAGCGGAGAGTGACTCGTGTTGGTTTTTAAAGAAAGTGTGCAGCAAACCATGATTTTTTATTTTCATAGTGAAAATGGACTTTTTCGAATTCTAGGTACTCCTTTTGGCATTCACAAGTCATTTGTACTGAAAGCACGGCCACACAGCGCGCTGACATAATCGGTTTTGTCTGATTATCTCTTCAAAACCACCGAAATCAATTCATGCATCCAATTATTTCCAACCCAACTGCTTCGAAAACAAAGAAAGTGACGCATACACAAATAGAGAAAGGCAAGCATGAAATACAAAGTCCTATAATTATGTAAACACACATTTCTTTCAAACTTGTTTAGTTATATTTATGTACAATTATTTATAATTACAAACTAAAAACCAAAACATTCCCAACATTTTGATTGCATATCCCCGCTTGCTTAGTTAAACAAAATGCATTCATCGATAAATAAATTCCACGAAATATTTCTAAAAATTCTTGCGCTTCACAATCAACCACCAGCAATAACAAACAGAACGAATAAACGATGGCACTCAAAATTGAATGCACATACGCAAAGAAAAGTGTGTAATAGAATATACTTATGTATGTACATACTAGGGTAATTGACTCGGGTTTTTCAAACCGGTTTTCTTTGGTTTTTTCATAAATTATTGTACGATTTTTTTTAAAATCTTCATTTTTCGAATATGGCAGAAATACCCTCGGAGGTTTGGCATTGCCAGCCGAGGGGTGACCGCTATTAGAAAAAACTTTTCTATTATTAAGATTTTGCTTGCCCTGACTGAGATTCGAACCTCGAACTCACCGGCATATCAAGTTAGAGCACGCACCGCTACCAACTCGACCACAGCGGCCACATTTGTACATAAATACATCTATTTAAAGCCATATCGACTATTTTTACATCCATTAAATATATTCGAAATTCAATTAATTTGCATTAAAAAAGAAAGAAAATGAGAATAAAATAAGATGACTTTCTATAGTTTTAAAAAATGTCATAAAAGGACAGTAAAACCTTTAAAAATTGTATAACGCCTTACTGACAGTTACTTTTTCTAGCTCGCTCAATGTGCATTATTAAGCAGTAATTTGATAAAATCTCAAGTTTTACAATTTGAGTCCATGTATGATGTGAAGATTATTGCCTTTCCTGGCTTTTACGTTTTTATTTTTTGTGTATGTCTTAATTTTTGGGACCTGCTTATCGCCTAATGACAATTGAGATTTTGTTTTGTTAATGCCAATTGGTCTAAAATTGTGACTTTTTTTTCTATTAGAGACTGATACTGCTTACTGAATTCGGACATTAATATACCTTTTTTTCGAAAGATTTCTTACAAAGAAATAATTGAAATTAGTTACATTTATGTATATACATTGATCTAGTTTTTTTTACTTAGAACAAGAACCGGACTACCCGGTTTTTTCTTGATATAAAAATTAGGAACCGGTTTTTTCAAAATGCCATTTTTCGAATTATTTGAAAACCGTTTTTATAAAAAAAGTCGAATAATCAAACACCCTAGTACATACATAAATGGCTCATGATGCTAACGGCAGCAATGGATTGAGTAGGTTTTATGCTGGCTGCCAGCGAATATGGAAGGAGGAACAGAAGTGTGTATGGATGTGTGTGTGGATGTATGTATTGGTAGACGCGCTCGTAACAACAACTTGGGTGCACTTGGGCAGGCGTATAAAAAGATAATTAATTACGCCACATTTTAACGACCTGAACGAGCGCAACAATTTCGAGTCATCAGCTAAACAAAGTAGCAGCTAACTACAACAAAGAGGCAACAACAAAAATATGTTTGTTTGTATACTGTACTAACTGTATTATGATTTAGACGGCAACAACAACTACAAATAAGTGAAGCCGAAATTGTTCTCATAAAAAAGCCTTCGTGAACACGTAAAAATTTTCAAAAAATATTCCCAATAAATCAGAGATATAACTATTATAAGACAAAGTAATAAAAGTCAATCACAAATTATTATAGTAGGATACACATTTTTCCGAGTTATTTATAAATATTATTCAAAGTCTTATTTTATAAAAGTCTTTTGATAATAATTGTGAGTGAGAAGAATATTTAAACTCATCGATAAGTTTTATTTCGAGATTTACATATGTATATTATAAAAGTCTTAGCATAATAATTTTTAGCTAGATAAATGTCTGCAAAGACTTTTATTTTGTGACACACTATTTTCATATATTATAAAATTCTTTTGAAAATATTTATAAATGAGAAAACATTTTTTTAAGTCTTGATGGGCGGGATCGGTTCGAGAGAAAGATTCATCGGAAGATTTGTGGGCCTTTACACCCTTGCGATGGCGTATACCGCAGACGATGGTACGGTGAGCTGCACGAGCTTTATAACGACTTGGAAACAGAACAGCGAATTAAGATCCAGCGGGTTAGCTGGCCAGGTCAGATCGTCCGAATGGTTGAAAGCGCTCCGGCATTGAAAGTATTTGTCGTGGTGGGAAAGGCAGGCCTCCTTTGCGTTGGAAAAACCAAGTGGTAAAGGACTGGGTACCCAATTGGTATTTCCAAAGATAGAAATAACTGGCGTGCCTTGCTAAGCTCGTCAAAAATTGTGTAGACGGTTGTTGAGTCAATTAAGTAAGGATTCACTGGACCTAACAACATGTTGTCCAAAAATAAATTACGAGGTAAGATATAACAATGTAGATAATCTAACAAGTTTGAGTTTCGGTTAATCGCTGGCGTTGAATGTTCACTGCTTACTTAATGAAATACATTCGAAACGATTAAGTATATATTTAATATCGCGAATACAATGCAAAGCTTACAAAAAAATTTCGTAATAAAATGCATTCAAATATGAATATTCACTGTTAAATAATTATGCATGTAAGTCTACCAAAATATTAAAGTCGTAATTTCAAACGAAACGCCTCATAAATTCCGCAAATATTTTAACTACTGACATTTACATAACTTCTTCGCGCACCGGGAAGGATTCAAATATTACAAGTCGTAACCTTTTGGGTTATCAAACTTAAACCGTTAAAACGTTGGCCTCGCTACGCCAAGTTCACAAATAATTTACAAAATGATGTTAGCAAACAACCAACTAAACGACAACACAACAGCAGACAAATTTATAGAACTTTGACTCCAACAGAATGACGACAATGGCGGCGTCGGTGTCGGCGATGGTGACAGTGACGGCGATGGCGACGGCCACTTCCACAACCAACTACAGCACCATCAACTGGGAAAACAAGAAGCAGCACACCCTTGGCGTGTCGTTGTTTAGATTTGTCGAATTTCGGCGTTGATTTCGATGGCGTTTGCTCTTTTGCTCTTTCCCGCACCTCGCCACAGCTCGTGTGTGTGTGTCTTGCGCCAAGGATGCATTGCCTGTTGTTGGCGTTGGCGGCGTCTCAGGATTCGCGTGTCTTTGAACTGTGCGAGTCTGTTGCAATCGACCGACCGAACGAACGAACGAACGAACGACTTTACTAAAAATTGCTAACGTAAAATAAAAACAAAAACAAGAAAAAAACGCAAAAACAAATTTTCGTCTAGACATTGACAGAGGATAGAATTTTCTCTTTAGCCAATATTGTTGTTGTTCTCAGCTTGATGAGTTGTGTCGTGAATCGTTACACTTACGTAAAGCACACAAGTGTTGTTACTTTGCGAAATTATAGTACATTTAAACGAATAACTAACTGACAGAGAATAGAATTTATTCGTAGTAGGTGAGAGCTTAAAGTTGCGTGTGTGTGGCTGTAACAAATACGTATCGCAACAAAGAAAGCACGCAGTTATATAAATATCTACGCATATATTATTTACCGCTATACATATGTACATACATACATACATATGTATGTATGTATAGTATTGGTAAGACGATAAGGTCAGTGAATTTACGATATACATACATACATAGGTATTGCAGTTGGGTAAGGCCAGGTTCATGGACGCATTGCGTGATGTCGATAACCTGGCGCACATCGGCCCTTTTGCCGGCCACGACACAGCACAGACAGAGAGAGTTCAATGCAACGCGTCTGCAAATGTAACCGAATCTTGGTTGTAGAAGTTATGTAAGCAGATGTTGAAGAGTTGACGATGCAAATGAAATTAAAATATATAAAAATATAAGCGAAATTTGTAAGGATTGCTATGGCATGTGCGTTGATTTATTATTTTCGTGAAATATGAATTTCGGCTTGTGCATGTGTGTGTGTATATATGTATGTATTTGAATATGTTCCCTGCAAGAAAGATACTGGTAATTTGACTAGTAAAATGACCTGGAGTCATGACTGATACTTTCCGCATATTTCCCATCAAATTCTTAAAGGCATCGTGAGATTTTGTGACCGTTTCTTTCCATATGTTTCTACATCTCGCTCTTTCTCATGTCTCATGCGCTTAGCTTAATGTAAAGCCGCACTGCTCACAACCGTCACAGCTACTCTGGTTTTTACTAGTAAAATGACCAAGTTTTCTTGAAGGAATTAACCAATTCCATGACCGTCATTTTACTTGGATATGTCCCATACATTTCTTAATAAAATTAGTAGTAAAATCAACGTCAGTTTACACATCATTTTACATGTAATTTAACCTCAGTTTTACTACTTAAATCATTATCCATTTTTAATTTAAATTAAAACGCTTGTTTGGATTTTTATTTTTTAATTATTCTTTTTAATTTAAATAATTTTCCAATTATATTTTAAAAACTTATGTGAAATATTATATAATTCATTTTATTTTATATTTAAGTTGATATTTTTTAATAAATTAAAATTGTTTTGGCACTTCAGTTTTTAGATGTATATCCATTAATTAAATAGTAAAGTGAGTAAAATAATACATTAAAATTTAAATGGTGTATGTCAGTTAGGTACTGTGAGTTTTAAAAGGTTAACATTAAACGCCAATGCCCTTCGCATTAAATTATTAAATTCAAATTACTTTTGCATTAAATATTTTTTTTACTTATATCTATTATGGCTTAACTCTATGCTCCTTTTGGCTCCTTTTTCAAAATCGATGCGTCCTCGTAATCTAAAAATATCTGTAAAATTAAATATACAAATGCGATCAAATCAATAAATATAAATATAAATAATAAAAAATATTACCTTAAAGCACCGTGTCAACCAATTTCAATTTCGACATAGCCTTTTTACTGCACCTTTTATCCCAGTTGAAAAATTGTAGCACTTCGTCGCTGAAAATTCTTCGCAGCACGGCATCAAGGTCTCTGTCTCTCCGCTAATTTTGCAAACTATTCGGTGGACCTTTTTGATGATGACTTTAGACTCTCTCAAAGTTTTGTGGTGTGCCAAGAGATCAGTTTTTGGTAGCATCTGAAATACACACAAATATGAATATGTTTTGAATGCATTTTCAATTCCACTGCACTCATCCCAATTTGATTCAGCAAATTGAGGTAGTTTTTTATAATTATTAGCCGCACTTCTTTCACACTCTTTTTTTTCTGCACTCAGTTGGTTATAAAAAGTACCACGTTTCATTTTCTATTTTATTATGCAGAACTTACCTGCAAGCAATAACCAAATTTGAGATGCTTTCAGACCGCCGAAAACCAAACTTACATATATTTTAAATTAGCAACAAACGTCAAAATTGAATTCTTTTTTTTTCAGTTTTTCACCATTCCTATTCATGCAATTTGCGCGAATGAAATATATTTATGTTTCATTTTAGGATTTTTTTTCAACTAAATGTCAAATGTACTGTTTATGTATAAGTGAAAACTCAAAATGTGTGTAAGTGTATTGAAGTTTCAGTCATTCGAGTTTTGCAGGGTTTGTATTTGATATCATTTATTAGTGACATAAAACCAACATTTCCTGATTTTTTAAAACATAATTTATAGCCTTCTAATGCATTTTTTTTTGTAATATATAAGACTTTTCAAAATCATTACCGACCGATTGTAATAAATAGTTGGACGATTGCTAAATAAATACAAATATTAAAAAAAAAAAGGAGCGCAAGTGCATTTTCCCTATCGAGTATTTTAAAATTAAAAATTAAAGATGTATGGTAACAGTGTTTATTGTGCAACCTTTTTAGTGTTTATCTGCCATTAAGTATTCGTTTGTTTGATATCCGATCAAAAAAATTATATTATTCTTCTCTTATGGCGCTACAACCGTTTGTCGGTTAGGGCCGAGACCAAAAAGCTACGCCAGTTCACTCTATCCTTCGTTAGGTTTCGCCAATTACTCACACCAAGTGTAGACAGGTCCTTCTGCACTTGGTCCTTACAATGTATTAGTGGGCGCCCTTGGCTCCGTTGTCCACCCATTTATGCCGATTCGAAGGATTTTTTCACCGGAGCATCATCATCCATACGAACGACATGGCCAAGACATCGCAGTCGTTGAATTTTTATGCGCTTGACTATGTTTATATCATTACACAGCTCATACAGTTCATCATTCTATGTTCTTCGGTACTCGTCGCTAACCCGAACGTGACCATAAATCTTGCGAAAAACATTTCTCTCAAAAGCCCGCACAGGCCGCTCATCGCTTTTTATCATCTTCCATGTTTCTGCGCCATAAAAAAAGAACGGGCATGATAAGGGATTTGTAGAGCGAGATTTTCGTTCGTCGTGAAAGGGCTCAGCTTTTCAATTGCCTACCGAGTCCAAAGTAGCAGTGTTATTTTTCGAGATACTACACCCCTAATAGTCTTTCGAAACGAGTTTCACATTTTTAATGTTTTATTTAAACATGGCAAAGAGTAGAGAAAACAATGTACAATAAATTTCACGATTTTTTTCTATAAACTATTACCGCAATTAATTTCAGACCGATTTGTTCTAATTTTTTAATTAACTGGTACATTCTTGTTCTAAAAAAAGCTTCTTGAGCTCTGCTTTGAACACCCATTCAGGTTTTCCAAATACTACCTGCCACATTTCTGAACAGTGGTACCAATAAAATACCAATTCAAAAAGCAGCTACTTGGCTTCGTTAAGTCTCTTCTGGCAACTTCATCCGCCTGTGTGGAGGTAGGATCATTAGAAACATGTTTCGTCCGAGCGCGTCCTCGTGAACGCTATCGAGCTCTTCTATTTGCTGCACAATTTGCAACTTGGTATTGGTTTACTGATTCACTTAACTGGTAAAAAAACGAAATTAGTTCTTCTACCCACTAAGTTTGTTAACATCTTTAAACATTGCACACACCAAACGGAGCACTTTTCGCATGTAGAACTAAATTTAAAAGGACATCTATTCTTGTTTTGCATTTATTTTATTGTTTAAATAATAATAATTAAATTATTATTAATTAATTTGCTAAAGCTAATGTTATCATAATATAAATGCGCATACCGATGCGGATCTAAGCTGCAAAAGACAGAACGTGGGCCCACCCTGCACTTGAAAGCAGCCAAAATAAAAACTTTAAACGAAACCTGTAAGCATAAAAAATATTTTCTTAAATATTCGCCTATTGTCCACTTTTTCATGTATGAATTCAACTTACTATGTATGTATGTACATATGTACATACGTCTCTGCGTGTGCTGGTACGGTTCACACTTCCAAACGGGTGTCGCTGCTTTGAGGCAGGAAGAACGCTCAAATATAAGGTACGTTCGTTTACAATCTCCAACAGATAATATCCAACAGCAAAACTCCGGAGAAATGTCTTCTGTTCTCTCACAAAAGAAAAATATCCAAAATAGTACGCGAACGTAAAATTTGCAGAAACTTGCAAGTTTAACGAACAGCTGATTGAATTCTTGTCCGCATTTAAATATGCAAAATGAAAAATTGTGCATTAGTGTTTTCTTCAAAAATTCTACAAAGGAAACTTATCCAAAAAAAAATTACTTGCTTCTTGTATGTTCAACACTCATAATTTATAATTTTCACTTTTAAAATTCTTAAATAAAAACTTTTAATTTATCTAAATTGCAATCATCTGTTTTTGATCAGCTGTTTTCTTGTTGGAAAAATTTTTGCCAGCAGAAACCAACAGCTTCCCCTCAAAATGAAATTTCACTTTGCTCTCTCAATTTCCCATACTTTGTTCGTTTTTGGCGTACGCGAACGCTAAAAGCTAAGAGTTTTTAAAAACTTTCAATAATTGTCCGTACCCGAACTTACCCATAGTTTGCTGCACTTGAACAGCCGAAATGAACAACGTACAGGAACGCTGCAAATGAAATATACTACACATAAGTATGTATATTAGAAATTAAGTATACTCGTATTACAGAATAAAACCAATTTATTGAAAACTTACACTAATTCACGCAGTCAGAAAACGAAATGTCAGCCAATACTTAAAAAGCAAACAACAAAAGGGTGTACGGAATCTGTTGTATTTGCCATTGTATTTTGTATTCGTGGTTTCTGTGGTTTTTATAGCAAATGCAGTAAAAATCCAATAAATAAAATATACGTTCCACTTCAAATACAAGAGTGCAAGCAAATACAATGGGTGGACCCAGCTGTAGTAAATGTGGTTTTTATACGCGAGCGTATTATAACTTTGTTCGCATAACGGTTGTTTGTAACAGCAAAAAATAATCGAGATAGATATAGACATACGTATATATGTATCTACTAAAACGATCAGAATGAAAAGCGGAATCGATTTAGCCCTGACTGTCTGTCCGTCCATCCGTCTGCCCGTGGTTACAATAACTTGAGTAAAAATTTAGATATCTCAATGAAATTTGATACATAGATTGCTCTTTGAACAGGGTTAGTTGGTATTGAAAATGGTCAAGATCGGTCAATAAACATGACCACCTCCCATATAACGGAAGTTTTTGAAAAATGCAAAAACTCCATTTTTTCAGTATCCATTACAGCAAATTGGGTGGAATTTGGTATTTGGAGCTATTTTGAACTAAGAACTTAGGTATTTATGAAATTTTGAAAAATGGGCGTTAACACGCCCACTTATGAAAAATGTTCTTTATCTCAATAACAGTATTAGTTATCGTCACAAAATTTGGTGAACAAAGTTTACTTAATATCGCTGTTATCATCTTTAAAATCTGTTTAAATCGGACCATAACCACGCCCAACTTCCATATAACGGAAACTTTGAAAAATGCAAAAAACTTCGTTTTTCAATAGTTTTTGGAACAATATGAGTACATAAAGTTTAATACTAGCAGCGATTTAAAACAAAGAAACGGGGTTTTTATGAAATCATGGGCACCGAGCATATAAAAATAAATCGCGAGTGTATATAAAAATGGGTTTCGCCCGAATTTAGCTTTTCTTACTTGTTCTTTTGTAAATTTCTCACAGCCGATCACAACAAAAAAGATGAAGCGTCGAATCATCTACAAATGCGTTAGTCGAATAAATATATATTTATTTGTTTGTATTGAGGTTTATCGTTTATCTTAGTAATTTGATTTTCACAATTATTAATAATCTAATATTTTCGTTTTTTTGCCTTTTCGCGGCATATTACGCACATTTGTTTATTTGTTGGTGGCACATAAGTACATATGAACTCGTAAATCAGGCGTTCGGGAAATTTTACAATGACACGAAAACGGATATTACAACAGGGTGTGTTCGCGATGTACTTCTGTAATTCCGAATTTGTTGTAAAAATAGTAAATGTTAATAAGAATACAACAATTCCCGAATACCCCTAATACGAGTACAGGCGGCTGTGACGACTTCAACGTATTTGTTCTACAAATAAAATGTTTCCTCCAATTTTCACGTAACTTTGAAGAGTTAACAAAACAGTGCCTTTATATGGAAGCCGTTTTTATTATTCAATCATGTTAAATATCTATCTAAATCGAAGCGTAAACATTTACGACTTTTTCTTTTCAGTCGAAAAGTTCTTTATAAGTACGTATGTACATATATGTAGGTATATGACACAAATTAAAACCTAACTTTGTGCAAAATGCTGGTATTGCTTTAATGCACAATAAATTATAGCTAAAATTTGCTGCACGCAAATTTGTGATGTGAAATTTTTAAATTACTTCATCTGTCAGTCAACCGTTGGTTTATTGAACTTTCTCATCCAGCCATTTTCGACTTATTTTGCAGTATTTTTGTATTGAAGATTATAGGGTATTTAATAGTCTTGTTACTGTTGTTATTGCTATGAGATGCAAAGATCTTAGCCAACGAGGTTCGTTATCGACCGCGAGCCATGCTTCGATTTTAGTTTACGCGTGCGGCACCACGCGCTTTTTTCGTTTAGTTATGTATGTATGTATGTATGTATGTTAGAGTGGATCAAGTGCGGGCGTTTAATAAACAAATTCAATGTTCTGCGTGGTAGTCTCTACCAACTAATTCTTAGTAGCTTTTTACTTAACTTGTGTGCTTAAAGGGATGAAGATTGATTTTCAGTGTCTTCGGTAAAATATACTGGAAAATAAATATTTTTATCGTTTTTTTTTTCTTTCTCCTAAGGTCATCGTGGTCATAGGCTTTCCGTGGAAAATTTAGCATGTCTGCTCGAGGCACTCAACCTCACCAGATGCAATCATGTTTGTGAAGTGAGCTAAGTGAAATTCTGTTAATAATCAGAATCCCGTAGTTCATTGAGGACTCTTAAGCGGCCCAGATTTGCGTTCGGCCGACGCGCTTATACCTACATATGTGCGCAGGTCATCCTCTGGTCATAACCCATTCGCGCCACGTTTTTGGTCAAACTTCATTTTGAGGGATAAATGAGCATCTGAACAACTTACTTAAATGTGGTTCGAGAGGTTTGGAACTTGATTTTTGATTGTTTTCCCTAATTTTTACGTCACATGTTAGGTACATCTTCGGTATATTATGGGTATATTTTCGGCACGCCTTCGATGCAGATACATTTTTGCTATTTTTTCGGCTCGATCCTAAATGGCGAGAAACTAGTACCGAACTGGGCCTGAATTATTTTCGAAATATTTCAGAAATCGTTTCGAACTTGTATCGAAGCGGTCGCGAAAAAGTGCCAAACTGTCTGTACTTCCAAAAACTGTCTGTACTTTTTTCGAAAAGGTCCTGAACAAGTTCTGTCTATTAGGGTAGGTTAGGTTGAAATAGCTGGGAAGAGAAACCATTTCGTTGACAGTGCTTATCTCTTGACATGTATACCAATTAGGACCTGCAAAAGTTTGCTTTAGAACGGAAACCTCATTTCCTTTTAACCCCAGAAGTGGCGATGTGCTACTTTTATCGTAGGTAGGCCAAGTAAGCCTAGAGATTTCAAAGTAGGAGGGGAAGCTCCAGCATTTGCTTGTAACCTTTGGAGTTGTATCAATGACATTTATACTTACCGTGTTCTTTCTTGGAAGAATGGGAGTGAACGTACCTATCCTTGGCAATTCTTTCGCTTTGCAATGGCTCTCAACATCGCACCCACTTAAATTGAATTCTAAAATGCTGAGCCATCTCGTTTAGAAAGTTGCAGCATTCAGTGAAAGACTTTGTATTGCCTATGCATGAGGCTACAGCTTTCAAAGCAGCTTCACTGTCAGAGTTGATGAATTACTGTTCATTCTCCTTGGAATTTTTGATTACGAGCTGAGTAGCCTCCTGGATCCTGGATACTGGCCAGCACTTCCTCTTGGTACACGATACATTGATCTGTGTGCCAAAATGATGTTTCAAGTTTCAGCTCTGCGGAAAAAAACTCCATCTACGACCTTCGAGTCGATTATGGAGCCAACAGTGTAAATGTCTATTAGACGTCTGAATGAATGTACTCATAGGCCGTTTTAACACATTCACACGTAAGCGCAACATTCTACGCATTCTGCTCACTGCAAGCGCGATGACTGAATGAGTGTGTACGTGCCCGGCATGTGAAGAGTCTCCGCACGACACCTATCACCTATTCACATGCCCGGCCAAACCTACTCAACTAACACCCCTCTCCCTATGGTCCGACCCTGTTGAAACGGCTCGTTTCCTGGACCTTTCGTTAGTTGAGCTTGACGATAACGATTGAGGGAGTCCGCCAACCCAGTGGGGTGTAGCTAGCCGCTACAACAACAACAACAACAACAACACTGAATGAGTGTGCAGATAGCTGAGCATACTGCGCTCAGTCGCATTTAGAAAAATTGGCATCCGTTGTAGAAAGAGAGCCAAATATGTTGTACAACTAGCCATGCGCATTCGGATGTATGAGACCACATCTGGCTGTATAAGATATAAATAATTCGACTGAAAGATTTTATGACGGCGCCAATTTTTGCAAATGATAGCGGCTACATTATATAAGCAATTAAATAGAAAAAATTCAATTCTCTTCATATTTACGTACATACATACATGCATAACCTACATTGAATTTTACTGAAATTAATAAGTAACACTTATAATAAAGTCAATGCACATCTGTATGAAAATATGTTCATATGTAGGCGCAAATGTAAATGGCAAGAAAACAGATTTAGAAAAAATTTTCACAATGCTTTTTATATACAGAAATTCTTAAGACTCTCAATTTTTAAATTTCTCATTAAAACGTTAGAAATTTTAGATGGAAAACTTTGATATTTGGAAAATGTGTGCACTCTGTACAAGCTTTGAAACTTTAATTGATATGGTTCTAGTCAAGGCACATCAAATAGGTAGCCGCAGCAAACTTTTTTTTTTGAACTTTTTTCATATTTTATTTTAATTTGAATTGTCAAATTTTGAATTTCGTTGTGATAAGAATGCGTTCAGTACAATTCAAGGTAGTTGATAAAATATTTTTGAATGTTTAGCTTTTAAAAGCAAAAACAAAATATACAGAGCTCAAATTTTTTAAAAAAAATTTTTTACTGCTGCTACCTATTGAATGTGCCTTGGTTCTAGTTAAAGAATGCGATATTACATATTTTAAAAGAATTGTGTTAAAAAACATTGTAAGTATTGCATACAACTGTAACCTGCTTTTGACGCTGAGGTGCATACATACGTATGTATCTATATATATACGTATTTATATACGTACATATGTATGTCTATTTATGTGTGGGTATAATGTATGGTAGTAAAACCCTTTTATAAATATTCGCTAGCTTCTTAACATCCGTAAATATGCATGTATGTATGTATGAATATGCAGCCTACTTACTGAGTGCCAGGCCATTTGCTCAACTTGGTGATTATCCCTTTTGTATTTATGTACACATATACATACATATAAACATACATACACGTGTATTGTACGTAGGCATAGAGTGTGCGTCAGCGCTTGTGAACACATACATATGTATGGATGTATGTATGTACATACATACATGCATAAATATATTCTATTCCTGAAATTGGGTTCCTATATCATATTCTGTATACCTTTGAAAAACAAATTATAAAGTTTCTGGTTCTGATTTTTGAAAATGGAAGTGCACTATAGTTTCAATGGTATTATAAAATATATTCATACATAAGACTTTTCGAATTTATTCCAAAAAAACCATTCTAATGCATTAATTTTGCGAGCTTTCTACTTACTATATCACAAAAATAAAGCATTTAGGTAACTACTATTGCATATACATTGAATTGTGGAAAAGTAATAATATCAAAAAAACAACTCAGAAAATATTTAAATATTCAAATTTCAAATTATCTTTGAGGATTATTTGGACAATTTAATGAAGTCAAATGTCCACTAATATTTTATTCACATCAATATTATTTAAGTCTTAAATAATAATAGTATTGTATAAATAACATGAGTTAAAAGAATTCTAGTCAGTTATCCATCCGCTTTAATAAAAAAGAAGTAAGCATAAGCGAAAACAACGCATATGCTAAGCGTTGTTACGTACACACATAATAACAGGCATCGCAAGCTGCGCCTTACATATGCATGTATGTATGTGCCTTTGGTGGTGTCTCCCTGCGCAACGTCCGCCACGTTCGTGCAAAATCCGGACAGGCCGTGAATGCATGAATGATCGATGACTATAAATGAGCGTAGCGAAGAGAAAAATTTGTACATCCCTTAAATCATAAGCAGAGAGTACCCATATTGGTCTCTTTTTTCTCTGTAAGTACACATATTTATGATCGCATGAGTGCCTGAGTTGAATGAGCACCGCATTCACATTCGTGTCACTCGGCTAACAGAAGAAATGAATGTGCTCATGCAGCCCTCTAATGTCTATAGCCGTAGGTTTATGATGATCATACGCAAACGTCAAGCTGTATTGTTGTGTTTTCTCTGTGCTACTTTTTTTTATATTGAAATTTCATTATTTCTTTGTATATAAATTAATAATTTAGTGTTAAACGTTTTGGAGATTTATCTGTGCGCATTTAAAGCTAAGTATAATATTTGTTGAGCATTTTTTGCATTGATTTTATACACTTTAATTTAGTTTTCAATTGCCGAGTCATTAGTTGATTTGCATTGTTATTGTTTCTTATTTGCATTGTTTTTGCTTCTTTTTTTTGCTTTAAACTTTGTGTATTGTTTAAGTGTGCGCGCATTTTCTTTTCTCTTTTTTGATTGTCATTCTTTAAACAGCTGTTTGCGTTTAGTTTTTTAGGTGTCTATTACTGTGCATCTAAAACTGTTGGTTGCATAAATAGCTCTCAAACTTTAAATAATTATAAAACTTCTTTGATTTATTAATACAATTTTAGTTTTTACTCATATTGAATTTTACTGTTTAAATTATGTCTTGCATTTTTGACAACTGCAAAAATAAAAGCGATAATGAGCAACACTCTGTTGCATGCTGGTTGTGCGATGGCATTACTCATATAAAATGTGCCGGATTGACTAGTAGAGTCCTAGACTTAATAAATTGAACTTTTCCCTTTTTTTAAAGAAACCAGAAATGGATTTTTCGAAATGGGCAAAGACTTTCGGGCACTTAATGAAAAATTTAAACTTTATGAAAACGTGTTTAAATCATTTAAGTGCCTAGATAATCAAACTTTGCAACCTGTAAGAGAGACCAAACGCAAACGTACCCACAGCCCGCCCAAGGAAAGTATTGTCGCTCCTCTTATAGTACCTCAAAAGAATGTAGTGCCCAAACCCCAACAAATTGAGCTAATTAATCTTCTGTCCCCTGTCCCACCGCCTCAGGGTACGTCTTCATCAACTTCGTCAAGGGCTATCTGCACTCGAGCTTCTTCCTCTAATAAAAGCAATGCAGATCAGGCTAACTTACAGGTATCTTCACCTGATGTGGGTTCATCTCCACCTCATTTGCTTCCACCTTCCCAATCTGCTTCTATTGTTTCAAAAACTGTAGCACCTTTAGATGAGACTAACTGCTCTGCAAAGAAGCTGGTTGTGGTTCCTTTGAGAAAGTCCATTTTTGTTTCAAGATTTGCTAGGGACACTTCTTCTGATGATATAGAGTTTTACATTTCATCGAAAATTAAGACTAGTAACTTAGCAATCCGAAAATTTAACTTTAAATATGAACGTAACGTATCATCTTTTAAAATTGATGTGGCACCTGAAGTTTTTGATTCTTTGCTTAACAATTATTTTTGGCCTACCGGGGCATTTGTTCGCGAGTTTGAATATAAGCCACATAAAAATAAAAATAATATAAATAACTTAGCTTCAATTCCTAATCGTGACACTGAGCCAAAAAACTAATATTAAATTCTACTTTAAGTATTTTATACCAAAACGTTAGAGGTTTAAATACTAAATTAAACGATTTATACTTAAAAGGCTTAGACTGTAACTATAACATAATTTGCTTTACTGAAACCTGGCTTAAACCACATATTTTTAATTCAGAGATCCTTCCTAATCATTATCAAATTTATAGAAATGACCGTAAGGACAGAATCGGTGGGGGTGTTCTTTTTGCAGTTCATTCTTCTATACCATCCGAAGATGTTAATATCCCCCTCATCGAGTCAATCGAATTTAAAGCAATACGAGTTATGGTTGGAAATGGTTTCTTTTATTTAGCTGTTTGCTACATCCCTCCTAACTCTGACTTATCGGTTTATTCTCAACACATTGCGTTACTTAGATCTTTAAGTTCAATGATTACTGCACATGACTCGATGATTGTACTTGGTGACTTCAATATGCCAGGCATATCATGGACTCTTATAGACGACTTTATCGTTCCAATATCATCAAAGGATAGATACAATGTGTTTTTAGAAGATTTGGCTGAGCTCTGTCTAAATCAGATCAATTTAACTCCAAACAATTTTGGCACCATTCTGGATCTTGTTTTTGTTGATGACGTATCTAAGTCATCTATGAAGATGTGCGAACCCTTGGTTATTCGAGAGGACTTTTATCACCCTGCAATTGAGGTAAATTACGAAGTTATTGGTGATTTTGAAAATAATGTTGATAAATCAAGTAGCTCAAACGCTCGTTTTATTTTCGCGAAAGCCAATTTCAAGAAATTAGATCGAGAATTATCAAAATTATCATGGCCGACGTATAAAGATGATGTTGAACGTTGCGTCCAGTATTTTAATAACACTATATTTAGCTTATTTCAAAAGTTTGTACCAAAACGGGTTTGCGTACAAAAGGAGCAATCACAACCTTGGTTTACTAAAGAACTAAAAAAATTAAAAAATAAGAAGTCGCTATCGTTTAAATTGTAGAAAAAAAAAATTGGTTTGCACACTAACTATATTAAATACTCAGTTATGCGACACGCTTAAAACAAAAATTTTTTTTTTTATATATCCGTGCGTCATGCGGATGCGCCCCTATCGTCGGTCGGGCGGGTATGGAGGGATAAAACCATTGGGATTATTATTATTATTAAGGCAGAAAATTATAGAGATTATCGTTATTATTTAATTTAAAAGAAAGGTATGCATTAATTTTTGGGGAAAGAATGAACTGAAAATAAGAAATAAATTTGTCTTTTTTTTTTTTAATTTTCAAGATGAAGCATAGTATAATTTATTATATTGTATGACAGTTGTATATTAATATGTACATATACTACAAATTCATGTGTGTTTTTATTGCAAAACGAATCACAAAACATTTTAATAACAATCAAATCTTTCAACATTGACCTTGAACGAACGAATGTTTGAGTGAGTTTGCTGTGAATTAAACCAAACGCTATGAGATGCACAGAAATCCAACGGGTAGTAGTATAGTCACGTGGTCAACGACACCAAACGCCCACAACAAGTGCACTCACATTAGTTGACTCTGCTAGACCGCAACCCATGCTTGCGCAAACCATTTTGATTAAGTATTACGAAATTCACAGAAAGAAAAAACCAAGTTAGTGGCATTTTAAAAGCGGTGGGATGGAAGACTTTGAGGTACATTTGTAAGAAACAAACTCATAGAGACGTTAGGTTAGGTTAGATTGGAATGGCTGGGAAGCGAATTCACTTATTAATTATCCTGCAAATCGAGCTTAAACCATTTTGTTGACTTGATAAATTTCGACAGTGCTTTTGGATTAATTAGCGCTATCTCCGCGAGGCTTTGTAGAGTTGGTCTGCTAAGCATGCGAGGTCTTCTTCTACTTTAAGCTGGACATTGGCAAATTAGGTGTTTCACGTTCTCTTCTTCTTCGCCACAACTGCGACAGTGCTCCGGAGCATTTACTCCTAGTCTTTTCGCATGAGTACCGATAAGCGTTCTTGTTATGTTAGAGACTTCACTTCTTTTTAGCCCCAGAAGGGTTGATGTGCGCTTGTTATTGTAGAACAGCCCCGTGAGTTTGGAGATTTCGCAGTGTGGGAGAGTACTCCAAAGTTCATTCGCAACAATTGTGGTGTTGTGCTTAACTTGTAGTTTAACAAGTGGTATACCTATCCTGTTCCTCCTCGAAAGGATGGGGGTGGTCGTACCTTTCCTTGCCAGTTCATCCGCTTTGCAGTTGCCCTCAATATCGCGGTGTTCAGTCACCCATATGAGTTGAATTCTATAATGCTGAGCCATCTCGTTCAGAGATCTGCGGCATTCAGTGAGAGACTATGTATTGTATATACAGGAGTCTAGCGCTTTCAATGCAGCTTGGCTGTCAGAAAAGATGATGACCTGTTTGCTTTCTTTAGGGTTTTTGGTTAGGTGCTGCGTAGCCTCCTGGATGGCCAGCATTTCCTTTTGGTAGACGCTGCAGTGGTCGGGGAGTCAGAACCATGTTTCAAGTTTTAGTTCAGTGGAAAAGACACCTCCTTTGACTTTTCCGTTGAGCTTGGAGTCATCAGTGTATATGTTTATGGCCTTATGTATGTGGTGTGGTCTTGCGTACCAATCGTCGGCGTACGCGATCACCGCGTAATCATCTCCATGCGCCGCCAGAGCTGATTTACCGTTACCGCCCATAAAAGTGGAGATAGAACTCCTCCTTGCGGAGTGCCTCTGTTTACGGGTCTGCGAACGGTGCTTTCCCCCAGCTGCGAACACACTACCCTGCTGGTGCACATTTGGTGAATTAGTCCAACTAGAGAGCTGTCCACTCTCAGACCCCTCAGTGCCGAGGTAATCGCTTGCGGGGTTACATTGTTGAAGGCCCACGCTATGGCGAGAAATGCAACAAGTGCTAATTATTTTTCTTCTAGGGATTTTTAAAGCTTGGAAACTAGTGAGTGGAGTGCTGTCTCCGTGGTCTGGACTAATCGAGATCCTAATATACATCTCAATTACTCTTTCGAAAGTTTTGAGTAGAAAAAAGGAAAGGCGTATAGACATTTGGTTTAATGTGTGGGGCTTTACCTGCTTTTGGTAGCGGAACTTGACTTGACTAAACAACAATTAAACTAAATAATAAGGAAATATATATATGTATATATAATTTTGGCGCTTACACTATATAGCTCAGTGTTTGGCCGAGCTTCTCCTACCATTTGTGGTGTGCGTCTTTATATTATACCACAAATGGAGGGACCTACAGTTTTGTGCCGACTCCGAACGGCAGATGTATTTAATGAAAAGCTTTTTCATGACAGAAATACTCTCGGAGGGTTGCCATTGCCTGCCGAGGGGTGACCGCTATTAGATAAAACTTTATCTATTATTAAGGTTTTGCTTGCCCTGACTGAGATTCGAACCTCGAACTCACCGGCATATCAAGTTATAGCACGCACCGCTACCAACTCGACCACAGAGGCTTTAAATATGAGAACCACGTGCCTAAACCATGCTTAAAACCACAACATATTCAAATTCAAATAAGTTTATGCATATGTATTTATTTATTTAAGTTTAAGTCATGCACATATAATTATTTGACTGGGTTATATACATATATGTATACAGTAGGGATGTCAATTTTGGGCATTTTATTGATCCTGGGGTTTTCGAGATCTGAAAACAAAATCCAAGGACAGTCCCGGTATCCCAAACTTCACGAAGTTTTGATTCGTAATTTTTAATTTGTCAAAAAATATAACACGTCTGTAATCGTTGTATTATAGTATAGTTATAGTATACAAAATAAAATTAATATAACAAAGAACGAAAAAAAAGGAGCAAAAAGAAATAAACGTAAGATTTTACACACATACAAAATAATTTATATTTCAAGTACAAATAGAAATATTTGGTACAGAAGCAATTGCACATAAGTATATAAAGTAAAATTATTTTCCCTGTTTGAGACCAATATTAAATATTAATATATTACCATTCAGTAAAAAAAGTAAAAATTAAATACATCACCCATTCCATTTTGAGCGAAGAAGAATTACTGACATCTTATTTTGATCAAAATGCAATCTTAAAGAAATTAGAGCCTTAAGTGTGTTATCCTCTAACCTGGGCCTTAATTTGTTGCATTTAAAATCTGCAGTGGAGAAGCACCGCTCCATCTCAACACTTGTTGATTGGATTGTCGACAAAAAGTTAAATGATCTCTGTAGGACATAGCCTTTTTAAGCCCGGGTCGCACTATCGGCGAAAATAGCACAATTTGTACCGATTTTTATTGTTCTAGATCGGCGCAAAATGCAAAAAAAAATTTTGAGTCAATTTTTAGCAGTCACATTATCGGCGCATATTGTGACATTTTTTATCGGCGTATATCGGCGGTGGGCGCTGAGGTCGAGTTGGTAGCGGTGCGTGCTATAACTTGATATGCTGGTGAGTTCGAGGTTCGAATCTCAGTCAGGGCATGCAAAACCTTAATAATAGAAACAGTTTTTTCTAATAGCAGTCACCCCTCGGCAGGCAATGGCAACCCTCCGAGGGTATTTCTGTCATGAAAAAGCTTCTCATTAAATACATCTGCCGTTCGGAGTCGGCACAAAACTGTAGGTCCCTCCATTTGTGGTATAATATTCGTCTAAAGACGCACACCACAAATGGTAGGAGAAGCTCGGCCAAACACTGAGCTATATAGTGTAAGCGCCAAAATTATATTATTATATATTTATATCGGCGTTAAATATTCTGCTACGATAATCGGCGCAACGCGGTCACACTGTTTTGCTCCATAAGCTGTTTGCAGTAAAATTTCGCATTTATTTTTGGATTATTTGAAGAAAAAAAAATTTCCAGTTGCTCTGCTTATCATTGCAACATTAAAGCTAAAAAAGAAAATACAAAAATGTAAAAGAAATCCTAAACAACGTAGTATCTGGTTGTGAAATTGACTGGAAAGAAGAAATAGTAATGGTGCATATGAAAGAACTTTACGTGAATTTCGAGAAGTCGATAATCAAAAGTTTATTTTTAAAAATTACGTGCGAATGAACGAAAACAATTTTAATGAGTTACTGCAGCTAATTTCCCCACTGATTAAAAAAGAGATACATGTTTTCGTCAAGCTATTTTTTCGATTCGAATCGAGAATCAATTCAAAAATCGTGTCGATTGATGTGGATTTTTTTTTAAATTTCGAATATAAAAATTATTGAAAAGGATTTTTCAAATTAATATTTAAAAATTTGCTGAGAAATATTGATATATTGGTTTGATCGGTGCTCAAGTGCCTAAGAAAAATATGCGCATTTTTTAATTTTTATTGCTCTTTATCAAACATTATAGCGTTCACATTATCACATACCATATAAACCCAAGTTCCGTACTTTGTAGGAAACTAACAAAAAAAAATTCAAACATGCTTTAGAATTGGAAACATTTTTCTCAGAATTACTGACCTATTTTGAGTATGTAGTTTTATTATTTTTTTTTCATTATTGTGCAAGTTTAAATTCGGTAGAAATTGCCCTTGATTTTTGAAACTTTTTTACTAAATGACTGCGTTCATTCCACAGGGAAGAAATTGCGTAAGAACTTCAGAAAAATAATTGTTAAAAGTCAATTGTGCTTTGTAGTCATTTAAAACTAGCACTTCCCCACACTAATGGGCTACAAAACTACATACCTACTCAGAAAATTAAAAAAAAATAAATAAAATAACTTCAAATTTTGATGAATTTTTTTTCATAAGTTTTAGTATTATTTCATCTGAAAGCATGATTTAAAACTAATATTTGTGCATGTGCACATCCATGTTGCATACAAAATTTACAATTTAGCATTTCTAAATTTACTCACAAATACAGTTTGCGCAATTAATTAGCGCCGGCTACTTTTTTGTATAAAGTTCCGCTATGTTGGGCAAACCAAGATGTACGTAATTGGAGTTCAATAAGTGAAATCTCTGGAACGTATCCCGTTTTACTGTCGTTCTTACGCAATTTCTTCCCTGTGGAATGAACGCAGCCATTTAGTAAACAAATTGCCAAAAATCAAGGGTAATTTCTACCGAATTTAAACTCGCACATTATTGAAAAAAAAAAAAGAATTAATGGGCTACAAAACTGCATACTCAAAAAAAGGTCAGCAATTCTGAGAAAAAAGTTTCCAATTCTGATGCATGTTTGAATTCTTTTTTAGTTTCCTACAAAGTACGTTATAAAATAACGCTCTAAAATAACGCTCAAGAAATGTTTTTAATTTTTGATCAAACAAATAAAACTAAAAAAATAATCATTATTTTTGATTAAAAAAATAATAATAATCAATAAAATAATGATTATATCTGATCAATAAACACCAACTCACAAAATAAGCATAATTTCAGAGCGAAAAATTAACACTCGAAAAATGAGTTTTATTTTTGATCAAAAAAATGTTGATCGACATTAAATATTTACATCTGAACAAAAAAATATAACTCAAAAAAATATTTTTTTCTTTTGATCGAAATTTTAAACATCTGAATATATTGATTAAATATCAATTTTTTTGATAAAGCTCATAACAATTACGGTCCCTGCTTATTTGTTCATAAATACATATGTATGCATGCACATATATTTTTAGTTTCACTCGTATATTATTTATGTATGTATGTATGTATCCTATCTTTGCATGCAAACAAATTGACTGCGACATCTGTTGCTGACGTTCAATCTCGTGCCGGTTCGTTCACCTGTCCGCAATGTAATTCAATTTATCAGCAACACTAATGATTGTCCGCTCCCTACTCGCCGCCGTCCCTACCCACTCAACGCTCATTTCACACTAAATATCGCTTTTATTTAAATAATATTTTCCTTCACAATGCCGCTAATTGGCTTTTAAAGTCTTTTCGGTCGTTGTTGTTTGCGGAGAAAATGTATACTATCACCACATACATACATACTTCAACGGAATTGAGTCGGATGTAAGCATATGAATATTGTAATGAAATATTGAAAGAAAAAAAATCGATTTGGTGAAGTTTTTTCGTTCGTTTTTTCCCTTCATTGTGTTCTAGGACACTCTTTTATTAGTGTGGCAATCTACAATTCCACCAATGTGACAGCTGATTCTCTCGAATTTAGTCAGAATTGTTAAAAAAAACACTTTTCGGCAAAAAGATGGATGATCTTTTAAATATTGACCCTATCTACAGCTGATATGGTACACTCTGAAGTTTCAATATTGACGAATGGCTCAAAACTATTCCGTTGTCATCAGGCGGTTAAAAGCAATATTGACCATTACACAGATCTGCAACAAAAATGCTGTCTGGATATTTCCAACTTATTTCTATGTACATATACATATACATATGTATGTATGTAGGTGTTCTGAAAACTGAAAAAATACTCAAAAAATTCCAGAACGTAAGGTTATTTTACAAAACGCAAAATTTTATTATAAAAAAGGGGTTTTTGGGCTAACTTGTAAGCATTAAAAATAGGTATAATTTTATTTTGATTACTAATTTTAAATGTTTACCATAACTATCATTAATTTCTAAATAAGGAACACTCTGTGTGAACTGTATTAACAAACATAAACATGTTGTACCCTGAACGTGCGCGATCTGATAGTGTGGAAAGTGGCGCGGTACAATTACGTGTTAACTCGTCATTGTTTTGTAGATCTTGGTTCAGTATAGTGCAATGTCGTCTGTGCGGAAGTGTGTGAACTCGTCTGACAGTTTCTGTTATATTTGTGGCGAATATATGATATTAAAGGCGCATGTTAATATTACGGACTTTGTAAAAAAAAGTATACCTTTGAAGAGATTCCAAGTTCTGACGAAGATGGTGCTGTACCTGAACCCGATGACATGTCAAGTTTTGAATTTGAAGATGACAGCATTCCGATATTGTTTTACCAGGGCGAGCTAAATGATTTGGTAAGAGACTTGAATCTTCCCAAAAACGCTGATGGGTTGCTTCGATCAAGGCTCAAAAGCAGGAACTTACTTTTGCCGGTAGTGTCTTCCTCCCGGTTTAGATATAGTGAGAAGCAGCACAACGGCGGTTTCTGTGTTTACTAATTAATGTATTTTACATAAATAAATTAGTTTTGTTTCGCAATTATAAATTTAAAATTTTTTTTTAATCTTTCATATTTTATTTTAAGATGATAACTTGTTTAACATAGAGACCTACATTGTCAGAAATCGTGACGCTCTATGACAAAATTAAAGTTATTTTTGGATTCAGCACACCCCAAAAACATAAGAACTACACAAAAAAAGCAAAAAAGCTCTCAATTATTTTATTTTTCAGACTTGTGTTATTTTTGTACATACATATGTATGTATGCCACATTTTTGAAAAAATACTGCCAGATGATTTGAATACTCAGACATTGTGGTAACATCGACGTACATATCTCCTCTTTTAACGATCAATGATTATCATCTGATTTTCTTCTTAGCAGCAAAGCAATGGTTTCACTTCAAAATAATATCGTTTTTACAAAAAATCAAAGCAACAAAAATGTAAACCCCAATCGATTACCTAATTTGCTTTCAGTATGCTGAGCTTATAACCTTCCTAAAACGAAAAATATCCATGTTGACGAATATACACACTGCGCAAAGGCCACCATGATTATATTGATCCTTTTTAATGATGCAACGCTTCAGTATTGTGTTCCCTCCATCGCTGCCCAATACATTTATTTGCTTGCTATTTGTTTTGTAGGCAACCACGTAACTTCGTTCGTCCACCCTGCTCTTTGGGCTCCGAGCGAAGTTGGTCAAACTCAGTTCGAACCGAAATTTTGACATCGTGGTAAAGTGAACATTTCTCTTTAATATTGTGAGATGCTGTTACTTGTGATCAAGAACTTCCCCGTGGAGTGCGAAAAAATTCCAAACCTATGTCGAACAACTACTGAACAACTTATTAACATTCACCGAAGGATGATCACCATCGCCTATCGCTTATCCCGAACTAACCCCGATACCACCAACACGTGACCATCGTAGTCGCTTACCAATTCACTCACTGGCTCTACTAACCCCACTCTCATTATGACCCAATTTCGTCGAAACGCTCCTGAGTTTTCCCTTAGTTGAACGTAATGATAACGATTTGAACCGATCGGCAGTGCAACAAACAAACAAAAAAAAAGTTCTGAGCATCGCAGTTTCTTTATTTGCAGAAGACTTTATACGAGATACATTGATATTTTCTCTTCGTTTAGTTCATCGTACCTCCTGTATGACGACGATATTAGTCCTAGCCTTTGCGAGCAGAAAAGAGCTGAGCTTCATTACCAATTAAATGTGCGAGTTACTTATGGATGGACTCAAAAAAATATGCATTTAAATGTTGGTCGTAGTCGTCATTTAAAGGATCTCATTCGAGGCTTGTTCGTTCTTTTAATTATAATTATTTCTAAGTGGGAGGTTCCAAGCCCTGCGTATATGAAATAAAATAAAATTGTTTCGATTTAATGCTTTATTTACTTATTCAAAAAACAAAACAAAAAAGATTTTCTTAAAATTCCACTTGCCTCTACCATCCTCCATATTAGCTACGAACTTGTGAATTATCTGTACTTGTATGTTTGTAAATGGTAATAAAAATGTTACCAAACAAACTGCGCTCTCTGCCTTTCTGCACAATTTCCCTTTACTTTTTCTTCTCCGCTTTTGTGTACCACTTTAGTCCATTTCACACAACTGCAGCGTCGTTGTTTTTGTCATCCATTTCTGCTTGGAAAGAGCTCTTATTTATGCTCTTGCGCTGCGTGCTGAACGTCGGTCGTCTCAGCTACGCGGAGGTGGCTGGGGTAGCAACTTTTTGGGTCGATAGGCCGCGCTCCCCATTGCGTGTATTTAATTTACATTCAACATGAATTCCATAAAATCGGAATTAGGAAGATACTTAATTTTACAGTTATGGTTTTTGTGTTCTTCGCTAAACTTTGTACGACATGCACTTGCTTAACTCTTGTAGCTACATACATACATACATATATATGTACATATATACGTACACATAAAGGCATAATGTTTATTATTATTGTGATATTTTTTTTATAAGAACCACTCCGTATTGCGAGGTTGCGTGTGAACTCAATTGGCCTGCAGGAAATTGAATTGTTAATTTGTATAGCTGCATGTACACTGGTGGCAAAAAAAAAATGATTAAAAGTTGTATACGGGTTTTTTTGTTCCGATCTCGTGTCCTTAGCAAAAACAGAGACATTTAACTTTCCGTAAAAAAATTAGAGAAAACAGAAAGGTTGGATATTAATAAATAATTTTTATAAATAATTGTTGATTCTCTTGTTTGAATAACAGCGGCGCATCTTAGGGGCATAAAATTCACGAGTCGTTCGCACTGCTCCTTCGAAATGGATTGCCGAATCAACAATATTTTTCGGCATAAATCCATTAGATGGTCTCGGCATTTTATAGAGCTCCAGCTTTACAATTCTCCATAAATACTCAATAGGATTGAGATCTGGGCTCTGAGAGGGCCAATCCAGCAAGCGAATACCTTCATTAGCGAGCTATTTTTTTTGTAGCCGGGTGCTTAGGATCATTATCCTGTTGAAAGCGCCAAATTATCGGCATCTCCTCAGAAGCATAAGACAACATCACATTTTGCAAAATATCGATGGATTTTGCCAAATTCATTATACTATCGATCCAGTACAATGTCCAAACACCACAGTGCGAAAAACAGCCCCATACCGTTATACTTCCGTCGCCGTGTTTCGCCGTTGTTTCGTTAATCGCGCTGTCAGTTCGGTCTGTCTGTGGACATATGTACATATGTAAGTGCAGCCATCGCTACTAAAAATATAAAATTTGCTCTCATCAGACCACAGAATATTTCGCCATTTGTTGTTGGGCTCATTTAAATGCTCTCTCATTATTTTTTAAATATTTGTGAATGATGGCGAAGGGCTGCGATTTCGAAATAAGAATTATAGCGCGGTCTTCATGAATGGTCGTTTCTCGTGGTCTTCCCCGGTTTTCTTCGATATTAACATTTCTTACTAAATGATCCACCCGTTTTACTCTTTTTGAAATAATTTCTATGGTATAACCTTTTTTCGAAAGTTTTCTATGATTTTTTCTTCACTTTCGCTACAATGGCCGCGGCGACCCATTTTAAAAATTTCTTTTTCAAAAGTGGGTTAGTGAATGATGATTCATCACAATACACTGATGTACTAGTAAATCAGTTTGCTCTGAACTGTTTGAAGGAGAAAATAACGGAGTCTTTCCCATTTACAACGTTTACGTCTATTTTTTTTTCCAACCAATTTTAGTACGTCATGTGTATGGTTCATGCTTTCTCTTATTTTTTTAACGCAAAGTTAAATGTTTGTATTTTGGCTAAGGACACGAGATCGGGACAAAAAACCTGTATACAACTTTTAATCATCAGTGCAATTATATTGAAAATAAGAATGATGGAATGCATAACAAGGCTAAGAATATATATTTTTTTCCACCAGTGTAGTTAGCAAACATTTTTTTTTGTATTTTATTGTTTTCGTTCTTTGCGGTACGTTCAATGGTTTTGTAAAATGCGGGATTTCTGCTTATAAAAAAAATGCTTTCACGACATTTAATAGGTTATTTGTTTATTTAATTAATGGTCTTTCAAGTAAAAACTGTGTTTGTTTTTTTATTAAGATCCTAAATCGGTATTTTTTTTAAAAGATGTGTAGCTAGCAGACGTCGGCTTTTCATAGCACAAGAAGCTCAATTCGCATATATTTAGGGTATTCACAAGGTGTCGTAATTTAAAAAAGTAATTTACAACCACTTCGTTTAACTCTTTATTTTGAGATTGTAACACTTTTTTTGCAAACAGCTAACACTCAATATCTTATTCTACACAATTAGAACACGCACTGGTATAATTCACAGCACTACCCGACAAAAAAATATCCACGGCATTTGATACACCAATCTTATGTAGAATTTTCTGCTGAAATATGATAGTCGCATACTGTGAAAGTAGAAAGATTTTCGACATATTTTGAAGCTTTAAAAAAATTGTGAAGTTACTAAATTTTACAGCCTATTTTTTTATTGGACGGTTCCCTCCTTTCCGGACAATGACAATGTCACCTCATTTTTAAACTTCCAGATTTTGGGAATTTCAATCATTTTAATACACTTTTACAGTAATATCATGTTTGCTACTGCAATGACATAAACGGTTTGTTCAAGGAGTGTTTGATGACCAGTGAATGGCGTCATTCTTTCGACAGAATTAAACTATGTTTAAAGGCTGTTTTGTTAAACCAGTGTAACAAAAGCCATCTATTCCAGTGACGCATGCAGTTGATATGCAAACAATGTTAAATTTAAGCCACTTGTCGATAGACATAAAACTTTTATGCTATCCTTACATTCAAAACACGGTCTTTTCAAAAACTGCGTTAAAGCTTTGTGAAAGAATGACAATTTTAGAGATTTTTTAGAGATGCTTTCTTATATCAGAATCGGGAAAATAGCTAAAAATTTCTAAAATGTATTTATAATTGTTTAGCGATGGAGTTTTAGTAGTGATAACGTCGTGATAAGAATGGTGAGCGTTTTCACCAAGAAATAAAAGAAATGGAATTGCGATGCCAAGGACATTGGTTCTTTCTTCGAAAAGTAGAATCTTTTTGAAAATATTTTTAAAAAAGATATAAAAAAAAGTAAATAAAGGTTCTACTAAATATTTTGTAACAATGACATTTGTTGGAATGGATTTCCGTCATCCCTTGTCAAGTTTGGTTTGGAGACAAACCGTTTTCGGCGTTGTGCCATCTTTAGTGACATTTTTCATTTTATGACATTTTCATCTGATTAAGATCCGGAAAGGAGCGAACCGTTCATTAAAAAATAAGCTCTTGGCCTACGGTGTAAAAACGGGAGGCTATTTCATATATGATTATGAAAAATTACCAAAAGGAAGGTGAATGTCTAAAAGTAATAAAAATATGCATAAAAATTAAACTTTAGTCCACCATAACTCTATCACTTTTAAGCCGATTTGAATATTTAGAAATTGGTTGGATGAATATGAAGATAACAAAAATTTAGTAACTTACTGAAATTTCAGAATATCTCGAAAACCGTTCTAATTTCACACTAAGCGAATATCATATTTCGATTCAGCAGTATCAAATGCCCATGGCATCTCGTAATTTTACTAGTCAGCTGATAACAGGGGGACTCATTCGGGGGGGACTATTTTACCAGCAGTTAAGAGAGTTTCGTATCATATACATATGTACACACGTTGTCCAAACTCTACAACAAAAAATAGTTCTGGTTGGCTTGGAAAAAAAATGGCCCATACAAACCACAAAAAAATAAACAAATTTTCACGAAATACTATAAAATACAAAAATATAAAGTAACCAATTGTTGAAACATGTCCCATAAAGGCTTTTATAATCGTTTTAATAGTTGACACCAAAAAACAAAACAACACCGAACTTCATTAAAAGGAGAAATGTATCAGAAAATTCTTCAAATTCATCCAAAATAGACTATTTTTGGGAACAACTTTAATACTCCTTTCAGCGTGCCCGCATACAACGAAAAATCCAGTCTGAAAGGCTCAAAAAAAAAACTCTTCTATGATAGAATCCGACAAAAGAACGTTTACAGCTCACAAAATAGTCTTCAATGATCGTTTTAGTTGGCCTTCGAAGTCGGAAACGTTGCAATATTTTTTTTGTTTTCAAGACATTAGTTTGAACAAAATATTTTTTTTTTGTTTTCTTCATTTTAAGTTAATTCAATTTTCAAAATTCTAAAACACAAATGTCTTACTTATGTAAATTTCAATTAGCTTTTAGCTGTTTTGTAAATTATTTTAAGTAAAAATCTAACTTCTAAAGTAAATTCTATAAAGCTCTCCCATTTTCCTTCACTTGGTAAGTTTTTAAGAGTACGAGAACGCAAAAACGTGTATACATGGTTTGAAAAAACTTTTGTTAATTTAGAATACACTAATATTACTACTTAATAACATCAACCGAGCGGTAAATATATTTATCTCTAGTTCAAGCTTGGTGAACTATCACTCGATAATTAGCGGGTAATAACATAGACTTGCACATGTTCATTTAGTTTGGTTTTTATGTCTTTATTTTCCTTTTTATTACCACATAAGTAAATGAATAATAATAAAAATAATGGCAAAAATATTTAAACACCTGTCGACCTTAGAAACTTTAAATCGCTGATGACGTCACAAAACATATCACTCTTCTCCACATTGGAATGCAAAAACAATATTTCATTCACCGATTCTGGATTGGAATCAATGGCATTACGATTTTCAAATAATAACGTTCGCGCCTTCACAATCGCCCTTTCGGCAGCGGCTGCTGTCGCAGGTACTCCCAATATTTTGCAACTGGTTTTATATAAAAGCGGAAATTGTGCCTGATGCACTTGCCACCATTGCAGCAAATTGAAATTATCACGCAGCGTCACAATTGTCTCCTCATACAAACGTATTTCGTTGTTCACCATTTCCTCGGCGGTATTGGTCTTTTCGACTGGTTCAACGAAATCATTGAAAAGATCTGGATTAAGCATTGAAACGTTCGATGTGGAAGCGTCTCTCTCATCTTCATCGTTTAATTCCTTAAGATATTCCATTATGGTCTGTTTATCATCGAATTGCACAGCAGAGAATTCAACGTTTGCATCGAGAAATTCTTCATCTTCGATATAAGTGCCCATTATTCGTTTACATTCGGCACGTATAAGATCTTTATCAATTTGGCTGAAGGAAATTAATTTTTTGGCTGGCGGAAATAGGTACAAAGCGATTTTGTGGTACATTGTCATATTTTTCATAACAAGTGTTTCGAAGGCGTTTAGCAAATTTACTTTGAATTTCTTTATTATATTTAGATCGGTCATATTTTTCACGCACAGCTTCCTTAAGCGATGTATATGTACTATAGTTAAATGTAGGGTGGGACAGTTCTCATTTTCCAATTCTTTAGATGCCACTTCGAAGGGTTCAAGCACTTTTAGTAGCTCTGTCAGCTGTTTGAAATCTACATATTCGGTGAGATGTGACTCGGCCTCATCCCAGTTTTCAGCAATCGTCGAAAGCATATAATAAACTGTGTTCCAACGTTTGGGTGAAATATTTTCAACTGTGCTGGTAAATATTCTACTGACATCTTTTAGAAAATTGAAAATTTTGTTCGACACCTCACACAGTATCCTTATTTCGGCTGTTTTTTCGATGGCTTTCTCCAAAGTCGCATGTAATACATTATTTATGCAGAACATATGTTCATTTGACTGTAAGGCGTCCACCAAAGCCTCACTCTTGCCCTTAACAATGATGGTATGGTCGTCGAGAGCGCAATTAAATTTTTGTAGTATTCTCTTAGAGGCTGCTGTGATTTCTTCAACTGAAAGAATGAAAAATAATATTTAATAATTATGAAAAGGTTTTTATTGAAACTCCATATACGATGGATATATGTATGTATGTATAATGTCCCAATGCAGGTATTGTGTTCAATTAAATAGTAACATACTTGTTAATCAAGCAATTTCTATTCCTTTATATACTTAAAATTATATTCAATTTAAAGAGAATTTCTGTTCTAACACATACCATACATGGTCAAAATCTATATTAAATTAATCAAAAATCACCGGTAATTTTGAACTGGTAACTTGAACATCACTAAAGTAACATTTAGTGGCGTTACCCTATTGTATACTCGAAACCGCTCTTAAGCTTCTGAGAAATAACTGTATATTCAGAGTAATGTTCAGATTATACGCTCATTGCTTCTCGAGTATCTAACAACTTGGCTAATATAAATCAGACTTGGACGGAGTCATTCAATACTTTTGAAATTGGGTTCATCCCTTATATCATACTTGTATAAATAGGGTTGTTATTGCAGCAATGGTAGCAATCTTGACTGCTCCTTTTCTGTATCGTGTTCTTTTTCTCTCCTTATTTCCCCCCAAAATTACGCAGTCCCAAAAACTTTGACGTCAATGCAGCAGCTAAAGTTTCATCGTTTCATTCCGATATTTCTCTATCTTTTCTTTATATTTGTAAATAGAAGAAAGCAAAACATAGTAAGTCTTGAAGTAAATTAAAGTGCAGCATGCAAATGCAAACAAAAAACACAAATATTGCCATTAACAATTTCAGGTACTTGAACCATGTGAAACACATGCAAGGAAATTGCTTGTATACAACCTGTACTCACTTTCCACCTGTAAAGCAAGTCAAAACCAAAGTAGAATGCGTCATCTTTAGTTTGCTACATCGTGCTGTCTCTCTATCTACCTGTCTCCCCCTCTCTCTTAGTCAACATCTCTTTCTGCCTTTTTTAACGTCTCTTTCTTTTTCTTTCAACCCCTTTCTCTCTCCCACTCTGTATTTATTTAATATCTTTTTTTCCATCTATTGCCCTCTCTTTTTCTCTCTCTTTATTCCCCTCATTCCCTCTCTCTTTATTACCCTCTTTCCCTCTCTCTTTACCTCACTTTTTTCTCTCTTTATCTCCCTCTTTCCCTCTCTCTTTATCTCCCGATTTCTCTCTTTCTCTTCCTACATCTCTCTATCTTTCTATCTCTCTCATTATTTCAATTTCCCTTTCTTTCTACCTTACTCTCTCGTCCCATATCTCTATCACGCTCTTTCCATCTGTTATTTTTTTATCTCTCACTTTGACATATGACTCTCCTGCTCTCTCTCTCTCTCTTCATAACCTACGAGGCTGGTGGACTTTTGTGGGGGATCGTTCATTGTCGAACAATGTTTAAGAAGCATGAACATGAAATCTAAAGCTTCTTGTACCCGCAATAAACCTAAACTAAAAAAAATACCCACACAAATCAAAAGTTTACCACAAAAATTACTTACCTGTACATTTATCCCCTTCAATCGACTGCAGACCCAAAAGCCGATTAAGCAATTCCCCATTTTTTATATAGTGGATCGTTATGAATAAATAAGATACGCTCGAGTATTCATCTTTTAGCAAATCGACTGTTAAACCGTAGCCAATTTTTCGTATTGAACTTATTTCACTTTTCAATCGTTCAACATTATCGGTGTATAATTTTTCCACATTTCCGATAATTGATGATTGTGGCGGGAAGAGCTCCTCCATATCAATATTTTGTCCATATTTTGCGCCAGTTGCTATTAGAAATTCGACAAGTTTCTGCAAGCCCGAATCCTCGATCACATCGATTGGTCGACAGTTGTCGATGGTCCACTGCAAAATGATGCGCTCAAAACTTTTTTTCGTTTTCTCCTCAATATGCACCGTGATTACAGGGGCACTTTTCTCAACTTTATCTTGCATTTCAACATAACATTTGTGTTTGACCAAATTCGAGGTTGTGTTGCTGCGAAACTTAAAAACTCTGAAACACTTGCTGCACCCGACAACATTTGGAATTAGCTCACCGGTGTCTGTTTCGATTCTGCCAAGAACTTGCCACACTTTGCTTGTGAATCGTTTATCTCCTTTCGATTTCAATTTTACACGATACGATTTTGTTAAAAGTTTATGCCTCAGTTCAGTTGAGTCTTCCAAAGAGTTCTCATTGTACGGGTTACATTTTTTCTGAAAAAAAAAAACCGAAATATGTTTGAAATATCAAATATGGAAATAAAAAAAGTATCCACGAGGTGACCCTCTTAGTCTGAGAGCTGCTTGCATAAGTCTTCCTAAAATAACCAATGGTTAGCCACAATTCAGCGGAAAAAGGTGTGGGATCCTATAAAAGGAGTGGGTGCTCTCTTTTTGTGAGGCTTTCCGCAATTTCGTTGCCAATAATATCAGCGTGTTTCGGAATCCAAAGAACGCGGACTCGTTAGGTCAGACCAAGCGTGCTCAGCTTGTTAAGGACAAATTTTGGGGTTACTTAGTGTAATTTGAGAGCCTTAATAATAACTGTTTGGCGGTACCAAAAGGACCGCAATGTTCCGGTCCGAAGTGACGCCTTTAAATCAACCCTATACATCTTTCTTTTGCATAAATTTGTGACTGGAAGATAAACATCTGTGCACCCGCAGGTCACGAGTATTTTACCCTCGGCTCAAATACAGCTACTTCGGTACCTTTCTCGCTTAATGAGCCGTCCGTGTTTTGGTTTATTTGATAAGCCTACTCAATTCCTTTTGTTGCTCAGCTCGATTTGAATCTTTATGCGAGACTAAACTCGGATTCCATAGAATCTCTCGGTATTTATTGGCTCCTTGCGTTTGCATTTGAAAGCCACATAGGTAATCATAGATCGTGCATATTCATCTAAATATTTTTGGAGAGGAACCCCAACTCTTTCTTGTTTTTTTTTCGTATTATTCTTCGTATTGTAAACCGACCTTTAGCTTAAAAATAACTAATAATACTGAATCAGGATAGCTAGGAGAACTTCTTTAGTGTGATGCGGATGGAAGTTGGCTTCCATGATCATTCATCGCACGCATGAATTCAAGTATATGTACGTTACGGCCTTATCTTCGCGGTAAAAAGTTAAAGTGAAGAAAAAGCTGACTTCTGATGTCATATTCCCTTTGAATAGTATACCGCTATTCGCAGCTTTATAGACAGCAACTCTGTTATAAGAACTGGCTCAAACGAAAAGTTGTCTCTAACTCGACTACCATGGAGATAAAGTACACTTTTAATAAAAGTAGTATCTAATTTATATACAGACGGCTTTTTTGTAGCCGCTATAGAAGCTCATGGGGTGCCAAGAAAATTCTAATTTTTAACTTTGAGTAGCTAATTGAAACTTTTTCGGTAATTCTGCTAGTCGTGCGCAAACTTTTTTTAAGGCTTTCATTTCGTTGTTTGTCAAAAGTTTATTTAGTTTGGAATGGAGTAAGTAATGTGTTTTTTTATTTCTTTATAAAACTTGAATTAAAACGAGACTACAACAATACTTTTTATAATAATATTTTAAAGCTCATCAGACAGCAAATATACATACATATGTGTCGTACTTAGACTTTAACGCTCACCGCAAATACATGTAAGTATGTTTGTTGTTGGGACTGTCGCGGACTGTAAATTTATGGACAATTTATTTTAGAAACATAACTTTTATAAGAGAAAAGAATTTAAGTCATTAAATAATTATTATAGTAAGACAAACATTTTTCGATTTATCTGGCGGGTGTTTTTTTTTTAGACGTGTGATTTTCAATGAGGCAATACTTTTTTCGGAGTTCATCTTTTTGACAGCTTTTACTTGATTTATACTCAGTATGTTTTGCCCTTTTTTAAAACGCCTTGGAAGAGTATATTTGGGGGGAATATGCCGCATGCATATGAAGGAATACTGCATCGACCGTATCCAGAAAGTTTTTATCTGATTTTGTCTCCGGTCCCTGCGTATAAGGCTCGGTGCCAATTAATCAATCTCAAAATGTTAGATACTCGAAGAACAATTCTGTCGCTCTCTTATTTATATGACATTGTTCATGGTAATGTTGATTGCCCAAGCCTTCTGGAACAAATTACATTTAATTGTCCAATAAGAAACTTTCGTTACTTTCCGGTTTTTCATATAATTCGAAACAGAACCAATTACGCGCGCAATGCACCCATTTTGCGGGCTTTGATCGAGTTTAATAATCTTGATCGAGTCTCAAATGGTATGTTAGGCAAATTTTTTTCAAAATATAAATAAATTGTTAACCAAACTTTAAGTCTTAGTTTTCTCTACCTGCTGTAGAATTATGTATTCATTAGACCGAATAATTAAATAAATAAATTGGGCCTCTCGGCAGGAATTTATTCGAGCCAGCCGCGGCGGTCACTTGCCTGCAATCATTTTTAAAACATAATGGCAAACCCTAATCTTTATAATAAAGCTAAATTCTTTGGCATAGCATTACGTTAAATGCGTTTTATTTCTTCTTAAAAACCACATGTCTAAAAAAAACACCCTGTATAACTATTATTCAAAGACGTATGTATGTATATTGTAAAAGTCTTCTCATTTACTTTTGAGACTCTTTCATTATTTTTATCAAGAGACACTTATACATATGTATGTACATAATTCTTGCGAAAATTTGGATGTCATTTTTTACAACTCCACTGTCAAATTACTATTATTGTATTCATTGTTTTTTGTTTGAAATATTTTACAAATCCAGCTCAGGAGAAAAAATTTTTCAGGACATACCTGCTGCTATTTACAAAATAAAACGAGATAAACTTATGCAAAGCATCAGAAAAGCTGTAATAAAGCATCATTGCTTTGCATAATGTGTTTTAAAAAAATACGAACGACTCTCAAATTCAGTCATTACCCTGCAGTAAAAAAATGGTCTACAGTTAGACAGAGCGTTGATTCCGCACTATGGGTTTTGTGACTACCTCATAACCGGTGCAAAACGAGTGTAAGATAATACAAGATTGATATAGAAAAGATTGCGCCGACAGCTAACAAAAATAGTTTACGATCTGCGCATGTATGTACGTCACACCATCAATAACGTATTCTCATTTTGATTGGAGAATTGCTTTATAAGTTCGAATAATATTATAAAATCGCGCTGCACTTCACAAAAAACTTTAATTAAACCTTTTAAATCATAGAACACTAAATATTCACTTCAATCGTGTTGCAATTTTAAGAAACTTTGAAGTGACGTCAACAGACAACCAATATCGTTAAGTAAAAATTAATATGTTTTCAATTTAAGGTTGATTGCAACAAACAGTTGGTTTAACAATAATAGTTCCAGATAAATTTTTCTAGAAATTATTTATTCCTGAATATAAATATACAACTCCTGGAAGATGCCCACATATTGACTAGGTTTTCCTATTTATTTTTTTATTATTTTGTTTTAATAAATTTATTATAATATAGTTTAAAACTTTGCACTGAAATTAAAATAATTTAAAAAACTACATACATACATATATCAAAATTTCAAATAAATGTATCAGAATCAGTTTTATAATTCGATTGAAGTATAAAGTGTAAGCTCAAACTTTACGATTTTTTTTGGGGAGACCGTGGCGTTTTTTAAATAGAATTGCAGCAAAAAAAACGGAACTCAGCGTTAGCCGTTTAAACTAAAATTTAATTATAAATTTTTATACTAAAAAAAATGTAAGAATTCTGTTAAAATAATTTATGAAATTTCGACGTACTCGTAACTATCTTGAAATATAATTGGCAATTTTGTTGAGCTCGAGGCTTGTTTGTGAAAGATTTTATTTGGAAAAAAACAACTACAGTTTTAGTTGTAGAAGTTATAGCCGCTATTTCGAAGATCACCACATTTCATCATCAGACTTCTTTTCACCACTAAAACTGTTGTTGACTTTTACAAATAAAGTCTTTCACACACTGGCCTCAAGTTCAATAAACATTGTTAATTATTTAAAAACGATCCGAACATACATTAAAATAATCAAACATCATCTTTGAAATACTAAATTGTTTTCTTGTTTTTGCTGGTACTAGAAATTTTAAATTACTTTTTTTATACTGAATCATAGTTTTTTTTTCAAACTAGTTTGACACTATCTTCTTACGATTATAAGTATTTATTTTTGAACTATCTTGAAACCAACCTATATGGAAGCAGTTAAAGTATTTTATTGTTCTGCAGAGAGGGATAATTGCTATTTCCTATGACATCAAGGAAGGGATAGTTATAGCGCAATTTACTGCTGGGCAATTACTGAATTTATGTACATATGTATGTATGTATGCATGTATAAACACCCTGCCGGAAATAAAAAGTACATTAAAAGCAATTTAAGAGGTACTTTTTTCATAACACAAGTGGTTTAAATTCACTATATTTTCTTGCCATCAACTAACTTTATTAACATGGCGATGTCCAGGAGCAAGTCAAGTTAGCCGACTTTGCATTTGATTTCAACCACTTTCAAATATAAATATTTGAAAGAAAGACTTTTTTCACAACTACAATAAAATGTGTTTATTTCTAGCTATTTTAAAACTGCTTTGTTTACAACTTTTTTAAAGTCTATTTGTTTTAAACTTCTTTTAGTTATACCTATTTGTTTCCATTTTTTTAAAAACACATTTTATTTCATACATAGTTTTATAAAATATATTTACATATGTATTTTTTGTTTTAACTATGTATGTTAAGAATTCAGTTAATTTTTTTGTAGATAAACCTAACCTATGTTTACACGTTTTTAATGTAATCTAATTGAGTTTTTTTCTGCATATGCACATACATACTTCGTAAAAGTATTGCTTCTTTACCGCCTGAATGGCCTTGCGAATAATTTGCTCTGTATCCTGGTTTTCGATACAGAAAGCATCGTGTGTACCGTCGAGGTTAAAGTTCATAACAACGTCCTTGGACAAAAGAGCCAAAAGCATCTTTTTGGGGTTTCCTTCCATTCAAGCTATTTAATATATGGAAAATATGTAGCTTTAGATAGATATGCGGCTTTACAAATTTCAAAAGGATGCAATTAAATAACTTCCTGTTTCTCTTCACTTCAACATTTTTTTTTAAATTATTTTTAATTACGCTGATTTAAATAAATGAGAAGCATTTGTGGTTAATATTCGATATAGTGCCGCGTAAAAAGGAGGTGGCGGGCGGTGAAGGAGGCGTCGTGGCACCAACCCTAGCACACCGTTAGAAAGGGGAAATAACCTTTTCGCAAGCCCCCTCTGGTTCCTCTAGACCCTCGGTGAGGCCCTAGGGATACCTTAAAAAATGGTCAAAAATTAAACTTTTTCCATACAAAAGTGAGACAAAGTCACCCAGTAAACATTTTTTGTTAAACTCCAGACAAAATGTGGGTTCATTACATATGTTAAATCGCGCGATTTTAAATTAAAAATTTTCAATATATTAGGAAATATTTATTTATTAGTGAAAAGCGCCGCAGTCGAAAATTTGTAATAAAAATCGCGCGATTTTTAATTACAAGTTTTCAATATATTATGAAATATTTATTTGTGAAAAATGCCACAGGCCTTAATTGTGGTGTATATAATTCTGAAACGTATCTAAGAACTCCTTTCCGCGTACTTTTAGCTTACTAGGTTATATCAATTTTCCTTTTGTTTCTCCTTCGCTCGTTGTTTTCAGCAGTTTGACAGATGCATTTGGCAGGAATTTTAGTCTTTTGTGCGGGGCTTAAAAATGCAACTTTTTATTTAAGAAACACAAAGTATTTAAATAGTTTTTGTTTCTAAAAACAGTAAAGGCTGATAGCACAATATATTTATAATACCTACGTGTATGGCAAAATGAATGCATTAGTGGCTCGATATTAAGAGCAGTGAATGAAAATCGAGCACCATATATGTATGTGAAAAATCCAAAAAAAAGGCCATTTTTAAAGTAAAATTTTGATAAAACTTGTGGGCGGATTTTCGCAAAACGATAGTTAAACAAAAGTTTATTTTGTTGTTCATTTATGTGCATTTGAATTTTTCAATTTGGTTTAAGCGTTTAGTCACAGTAAATCAAACTTATGCGGCGCTATATCAAATCCGACCCGCATTTGTTTCAAAGCAGTTGATATCCAATTAATTGAAAATTTGTTAATTTTTCAGACTTTCTGCTATTTTCTGACAGGGTATAAATATGTACGTACATTCACACATTAGTATATATGTATATATTTATATGTAAGTATGTATGTATGTATGCGCATACACATTTTCGTGAGTAGGTATTCACTTTTCTACAAATAATTTGGCGAGTCAAATCGTATCCATGAGCATGGCATGAATGGATGTATACAAACATACTACGTACATAACATAAGTACATACATACATAGATACAGATGTGTATACTGGTATGCGGGTAAAATATGCTTAAAAAACTATAGCAGCCGTTTTCAAACACATCTTTGCACATACATACATGTGTATGTACTAAATCAGCAAAAAAAAAATAAATGCGACTTACCTCATCTGCCATTGTTACATGCGAAAATGTTTAATAATTGCTGAATATTTAATTTGACAGTGTTTTATTCACCACTCGCTTCAAATACTTTACTTGCGCACAAAATTGTATTTAAAAACCTTTACCACTCGCTCTTTACACACAACTGACGATTTACTTGCCTAACTCAGCCAAATAATCAATGTACTCGCCGCGGTTCGACTCGGCAAGAGCACAAATGGAAGAGAGCGACGCGATTCATCGCAAACATACAAATTTATACACAAGTGAGTACATACAATATGTATGTATGTATGTATATGATTTTCTTTGCCTTTATACATATTTTTACTTGCTGAGAAATTCAGCGAGTGACTAACATTTGGAATCGTATTCATCGTTATATTCGCTGCATCTGCCAGTGTTCGTGACGCGCCGCTATTAAAGCAGCTTTATCGGAATTTTGAGTAAAAATAAAATATAATTTTCCTTGTGGGGAAGGAAATAATAATACTTTGTTCACATTACGGCATAAACTCGAGTTTGAGGCCTTGTGTTCAAGAACAACTGTGAAACTATTATTACTAAATTTTGAATTAATTAAATACATATTGAGATTAGTACCTATCATTTTTTTGAATCAAAATCAACCTGAAATGGTTATAAAATTTTTACAGGAAAAAAATTTAAGCTATATTTTTTAATGCATGAATTGATAAAATTCAAATCATGCTACGTCAAAGTTGATCATATAAATTAATTTATAAAAGTACATTTGCATGTATGTACATATGTACATATGTACATATGTATGCATAAAAAAAGGAAATTCTCAAAGCCGAGGAAATGTGGAAAATTCGTTAACTACTGTATTACCTTGTGGGATTTCCGAAAAATCGTAGTAAAAAAACACCAAATGCGCCCATCAATCAGATACAGAGGTTGGCAGATTGTTGATTCTCTTTACAAAATGTACAAAGATCTAACAAAATTTCATACAAATGACGAACTTTTAAAAACATGTTTTAGAATATTTTTAAGTGTGCAGTTTTTTTGCTCATTCAATTTTAGTGTAAGAAAAATTAATGTTTCAAGCACTTACAAGATATTACTGATTTAAAAAAAAAAAACAAAAAATTCAACTGTCAGTTTTCTTCATACAATAAAAAACTGCGATTATTTTTTTATATGGAAGGAATTGCGAAAGAGCGTCAGTAAAAAAAATTTCAAAAATCATTGAGAATTTGTAGCCAATAGAAACTTACACCTTGTTGTACAAAAATTTAATGAGTTGCGTGCTCAGAAAAAATCGAAATATGTTTTTTAAAACTTTGGAGTTTTTATAAAGGTTTTCTTAATTTTTTATAAGATTTAAACATTGTTTTTCGTTAAAGAATTAACGATGATTTAATTGAAAAAAAAATTATATAATTGGAGTATTATTTAAATTGTCCGCTAGAGCGCTTCCGCGCAAGTGACTTCCTGCTTTTGTGCGTGCAGTGAGCACTTTATGATAGCAGTCCGAATGCATATTCATATCGCTATTTCGAGTCTTAAAATATTAGTTGCTTCGAATCAAACGTTACTCACAGATCCAGATATTTATTAACAGAAAGAAGGCTTTATCAGACGATTTATAAGTCGACTTTTGCGTGTTTATAATTTGCGAAAAAGTCACATGAACATATTTTTTGGATATGAAATTTTTTTGAATTTTTTCCATACTACAATTCCGATTATCCTGTTAAAGCAAAACGATTTGCTTGCTGCTAGATTTTTTTAGCAATTTTTTGTGATTTGTTTTTCGAAGTATCTGCCTATAAAAAAAAATTAAAAATTTCTACTTACTTTTATAAAAACTTCAACTCACACAATTTTATTATAATGATGAACGATATTTATATAATTCAATTGCGATTATTATAAATTTGTCTCACTCTCTTTGCTTGCCACTGTACATATGAAACTATGAAACTAAGCGCCAATAGATAATATGTACATAGATAGCGACGAGTAGATACAACTTACATGTCTTATATAGATATATCTACATACTTTTATTTATATAAAACAAAAATTATCATGACAAAGTTGTTACTATAAACATTCAACATCATACATTTGTATAAAAATCGTGATTATTTTTTTTTTAAATAAACGTTATTTTAAAAGTTTTCATCAATCACCATTTCATAGAACATTTCATTTTTGTCAACATTATAATGCAAAAACAGAATTTCAATCACCGAATTTGAACAGATATTCGCAGTGCTACGAGTTTCAAATATCAACGGTCTGGCTTTTAAAATCGCCTCTTCCGAAGCGATTGTTGTGGCTGGTATCGCTAAAATTTTACAGCTAGTTTTATATAACATCGGGAAGTGTGTCCGATGTGAGTGCCACCATTGTATTAGATTGAAGTCATCTCGCAACATAACATTTGTGTCTTCATACAAGCGAAGTTCGGTATTCATTTTCTCTTCGACAGTGCTAAGGTCACCGTTCACTTCCATGAAGTCCTTGAAAATTTCCAGACTTTTAATACTTTTGGTCGTTGGGGAATCAACTTTTTCATCATCCTCATTCATTTCGGTAAGCAAGTCGATTTGGGTCGGCTTGTCGTCGATTTGCATTGCTGAATATGCAACACCTGACTCGGACACCTCTTCTTCTTCTTCATCTTCTTCCTCTACAATGTAAGTTTGCATTATCCGTTTGCATTCAGCTCGTATCAAATCCCTATCACTAGCACTGAACGAAATTAACTTGTTGGTGGGCGGAAAGAGATACAAGGCGACTTTGTGCTGCAAGGTCATATTTTGCCAAACATGTTTGTCGAAAGAGTTTAGAAGATTTACTTTAAATTTCTTTATAACAACCAAATCGTCAATATTCTTAACACACATCTTCCTCAATCGATGTGCATGCACCATTGCCAAATGTAGCGTGGGACTGCTGATGCTCGCCAATTCTTTGGAAGCTTCGTCGAATGGTTCAAAGAATTTCTGAAGTGCGGTAATTTGTTTCAAGTTCAAACTTTTTATTATCTTTGACTCATCTCCCTTGTGTGATTTACATATTTTAAGCGCTTCATTCCAGTTCGTAACAATTGAAGAAAGCATACAGAAAATTATATTCCATCGATTAGGCGTACCACTTTCCACGGCGCTATCAAACTTTTGGCTAAGGTTTTTCAAGAAATTAAAAAGTTTCGTTGACATCTCGAAAATATTTCGTATTTCAGTGGTTTCATCTATGGCTTCTTCGAGGGCACAGTGTAACAAATGGTTTATACAAAAAAAGCGTTCGCTCGAATGAAATGCCTCCGTCATACGATCGTTCTTCTTAATTACAAAAGTGAGTTTGTCGTCAAGTGAGCAATCGAAGTTTTCTAAAATTTCTTCAACTGCTAGTTTGATGTCTTCATCTAAAAACAAGAAGAAAAGTGTATGTATATATTAAAAGCGTATTAAGAAATCTATTGAGTGTTTCATTAATATTTTGAATAATTGTTTTCAATATACTAGGTGGGTTTAAAAAGTAAAGTGACTTTATATTTTTATGAAAATTTATTGATTTATTCATGAATTTGCCATTAACTTAGCGCAGACTCACCTCACGCTACTGTCTACCTTTCAAGCTCTAAAAGCACTTGATTCCATTTTTCACTCAAAGTTTTATGCAAATTCTCTACATATACGAGATGTGTTCAAAAAGTAAGGTGTTTTTTCATACTTTCATAGGTCTTTAAATTTTTTTAAAACAGGAAAAAGTCGTAGGGGGGAAATCTGGTGAATATGGTACCAAAAAAAAGATCGATAATCGAATGTACTTCGCCCACGAAATTTGAACTTTTGAAACCCACCTCGCATTTCGTTTATAGATAAATATTGTCTGCCATGTATTGATTATTTTTGAATTAATAATCTCTTTTTAATTTTTAGTTTATTTCAATATTTGATTCGTCTGAAAGGGGACTTAGTTTTTTTTATAATGAAATTGTTAACGACATCCAGATAAACATGTTATCTGGATAAGTGGTTATCATTTTTGTTGAAAGGATGAGCACGCCTTAAATGCATTCTAATATAAAGTAAATAACTTAAATACAGAAAAAATTAAATATTAAAAAAAAAATTGTTTTTTAAATTTTTTAAAACCAATAAATTTTAAATAAAGAGAATTTTTTACTGCTAAATAAAAAAAAATGTTAGGCGGTTTTTGACGAAATTGTTTCGTATAGAAGATTGTTATTAAAAATAAAAACTCAAATTATAATGAAATCAACTTGGTTAAAAAATTCGAGAGCACAAAATATTGTTTAAAAAAATGTTTTGGGTTAAGGTAATTTTTTCTTAATTTTTTTTTAAATTTTATATAAAATTAATGATTCAAAAACAAATCGTATTTAAATATATTTTACTTTGTAAGTTGGAAGTTCAGAGCTTTGTTTTCGATATCGAGAAAAAACTATAGTTATCTAATCGTTTTCGCACGTTGTAATCTGATTAGTTTCCAAACTGGAATTTAAATAAATTGTCATAAAACTGTTGTATTGTAATTTTGTTAATTTGGTTCGGTTTTTCTTTTATTTTATTTTTTTCAATAAATTGTACATTCAAACTAGAATGTCAAATCCAATGTCAATTTGTCAATGTCAATTGTTCTTTCCGCTTTGGTGGACTGAATGTCAAACTGCTGCCTATCGGAATTTAACAAGAAGTCCACCAAAAAGCAATAACAAAATAAATGTTGTAAGTTTTTTACTAATATACAGTTGCCACCACCTTATCGAATTCGCCTTGGTAAAATCGAATTTTGCTCTAAAGTTAGATAATATGTTTGCTGTATTAGAGATTTTCTTAGAAAATGTACTGTACTTTGAAGGAAAAATATTAAAATATTAATAAATAACTACTCACCTGTATACTTATCAGCTTCGATTGACTCCATTCCTAAGAAACGATTTATCAGCTCTCCATTTTTTATATATTGAATTGTTAATAATACATAAGTTGTCCCCAAATGCACATCACTCCATACACCAGTCGTCAGAGAATAACCAACATTTCGTATCGATTTCAATTCATTTTTAAATTTCTCCGAATAGTCTATGTATAATTTCGACACATTTTTCAATATTTCTTCCGGTTGTGGTATGAGTTCATCCATATTAACGCATGATCCATACCTAGCACCAGTCGCTATCAAAAATTCAGCTAACTTGTGAAGACCTGAATCCTCAATTAAGTCGATGGGTCGACAATTTTTAATTGTCCATTGTAAAAGGATGTGCTCAAATTTTTTCTTAGTTTCCATATTAACTACGACTGGTGCGATTGTACTTTCGGTATCGTTTTTCCAAAGTACATAGCACTTATGCTTAACCAAATTCGAAGTGCTAGCATTACCGAATTTAAATACCCTATAACATCGTTTACATGATACGTAGCTTTCGAGAACCTCTCCAGTATCGGTTTCGATTTGTCCAAAAACTTCCCATACCCGACTTCGGCCGCCTTTAAGGCTTACGGTATATGCTTTGGATATAATTTTTTTACGAATATCATCAGTGGTTTCATTTGAAAATGAATCGTTTGTTGACTGTAAAGAAAAAAAAATCGAATTTATGGATGTACGTGTAACTTGCCCCCCAGCAGAACCTAAAGCGAGAACTCCCCAAGCGAGTAAAGTGGGAGTATTCCCTTTTACATGATTAGGGAGTAATTGGGGAGATTTTTAAATTTTTGTACTCCCTCATTGTATCAATAGGAGAGTGATAATATTGTAAAACTCGTTTTTTGCTCCCCTGCTATCAATAGGTGAGTATTAAACTTCTTAATGCTACTTTTTTGCTCCTTGGGTATGAATAGGAGAGTAATATAATTTCTTATTACTCCCTTCTTCCTCCTTCGGTATCAATAGGAGAGTAATATAATTTCTTATTACTCCCTTCTTCCTCCTTCGGTATCAATAGGAGAGTAATAGTATCAAAAATTCTTTGGAACTAACGGGATTTCTTTTACTTGGCACGCTTCACTTTTTGTCTGTTGCATTGAATAAAGTGACAAATATTTTTAATTATTTATATTTAAAATGAGTGAACAATTAATTTCAAAACGTCATTTATTTCATTGTAGTTAACATTCCTAAAAGAAAAATTTGGCAAGCGTCCAATTGGTAAAGCATTGAAAGAGATGTTCACCGAAGAATTCTTGCTCAAAGTCAATTGGGACGGGGCTAAAGGCCGGATTTGTATTAATAAATTCGCGCTTTTCAATTAATTTCTTTTTGGTATGTTCTATTTATTTAAGTTCTTTCTTCACATTTTAATAATAATATATTTTTAATGTAGATGCATTGAAGGATGAATATGCCACATACGAAGAATACGTTAAGGCAATGAAAAAAGCCTTTTTCGAAAACAAGGCAGCGTCCTATCGAAAAACATATAAACAAAAAACAAAACGTCAACAACAAAAATAAACTAAATAAAATAAGAAATGTAAATATTAATTAATAAAACTTTTCAAACTAAATAAAATAAGAAATTAATTAATGAAACTGTTGAAACCGAAGAAATGTGTAGTTTTAATTGTTACTCCCCTATTGCTCTTTTGGGAGGAATAAGGGATAACTCCCCTATTGCTCTTTTGGGAGGAATAAGGGATCCCTCCCCTATTGCTCTATGAGAAGGAATAAGGGATTACTCCCCTATTGCTCTATGAGAAGGAATAAGGGATTACTCCCCTATTGCTCTATGAGGAGAAATAAGGGATTACTCGCCTTCCTAGGACAGGCAATGTTAAAAGTTATCAATAGAAATTGCATGCATTTACACATGAGTATAGGGAGTGATAAGGAGTAATACATTACTACCCCAGGGATTACTCCAGGAGATCTCGAGGATTACTCACAGGTTCTGCTGGGCCTTTTTATCTTACTTACTAAAAACTGCATACTCAAAAAAAAAAAAAAGCAAAGGTTTGAGATTTTGACGATATTTAGTTAAATCATTGTACATTTCCTATAATAATAATAATTCGGCGCTTACACCAAGTTATATATCTCAGTGTTTGGCCGAGCTTCTCCTACCATTTGTGGCGTGCGTCTTTATATTATACCACAAATTGAGGGACCTACAATTTTGTGCCGACTCCGAACGGCAGATGTATTTTATGAGAATCTTTTTCATATCAGAAATACTCTCGGAGGTTTGCCATTGCCTACAGTGGGGTGACCGTTATTAGAAAACTTTTCTATTATTAAGATTTTGCTTTCCCTGGCTGAGATTCGAACCTTGAACTCAGCTGCATTGCTACCCACTCGACCACAACGACCAAAAAGTTTAAAAAACGGGGTTTTATGGTTTTCGTTAGATAATGAACGATATTTTGATTAAAAATTTATTTTTTTTAATAATTAGAAGAAAAATAAATTTTCCAAAAAATTATATGTGGTTGTGTTATAATTTGTGTACAGAGCGTAAAATCACATGTGTGCCCGATATTGTAATACACTTCCATTTGCTCATGCATATATGTACATACATGTAGCACGTATTATTTATAATTTAATGTCGTAAATATTGTTAAATATTTTAAATTGTTTTCATTAATTAATTATTTTTAATAAGTTGATGATTTTTAAGTATCTATTAAACTATTTTATATTATTATTTTTAATTTTACTTGATTATTATAATTATTGTATAATTGTTGATTATATTTTCTTATTCAATTATTCTTAATTGTTTGATTTTTTTTTAAATATTTGAAAAAGAAAATATTATATAATTTTTTAATTAATAATTATAATATAATTTCTTTATTTTTGTTTAAATTGTAATTACATATTTTTTCAAATAAATTTTAGTTATTTGATAATTGTTAATTATTTGAATATTTTCAATAATTCAATTTTTTCATTATTTTCAATTATTTGATAATTTAAAATTTTGTTAATCTTATTTAATTATGAGATTATTTTTAATAACTTAATTATGCTTATTTAAATTATTTTTAATTAATTTGTTTAATTCAATTATTGTATTTATTTTATTTATTTGGTTATTTTTAATTATTTCGGGATTTTTATTTAGTTGTTTATTGTAATAATTGTAAATTATTTGATTATTTATAATTATTTAAAATTTTAAAGGCCTTTTAAATAATTAATCATTGACAATTTTTAATCAGCTCGAGGCCAAATTATGAACGATTTTTTGTTTGTTTTGGAAAGCAAGATTATTTTGTTAGCAACCGGTCAAAAACACTGCGACGATGAGTGTCCGGTTATGAGGAATTTTACTGTACATGTGCATATACATATTTATATGTATAAATTAATATATACATATGTATGTACATCCATACATACATACATATTTCTTTAAATACTCGTACGTACCCAAGTAATGTACATACATACATATATAATTATGTATAAAAAAAGTGTATCTTTATTTACCTCATTCTGATCCATAATTGCAAAATTTGTTTAAAAATTCAATGTTTGCTTATCATGTATTTATAGTCCAACAAGTACTTCCGAAATGCGAAAACTTATTTTTGCACAAATTCACTTCCCAAACAAACTGATACGAATAACTTTTTAGTGCTAACTGACTCGGATATTCGCTTAAAGTTAGTATTCAACGAGCTCTATGCTGGCAGAGGTTATTTCAAGAGTATAATTCTAAGAGTAAATCAAATGAATAAGAGTAGCCAGCGTTACGGACGAAGGATTTGTCATTTGATGTGCCTTGGTGTACACCCTTCAATATGAATATCAATTTATGCGTGTGTAGGTATGTAAGAAGGGTACAACCGCTCAAAACTGGAAAAATGGTGATCTCTTATTTATTTAAATATGTACATCTCACTCTTAGACTGTGTGTGCTCTGAAGCATTTAATTAAGTAGATATACATACATACACATACTTGCGAGCATGTATGTATGTATGGATGTGTGCGTAGGATAGAAAGATTATTCGCCCGTTCAAATACATACATATATGTAGATACATACATATGTACATAGTTAGCTGCAAGACCGGTAGAATACAGTATTCGTTTAACCATAAGTTAGCTGTATGTATGTATGCAGTATGTACATATGTACTCGTATATGCAAAAACTATCGCAACCCAGCCGGAAAAGCAAGCGAGTTTATTAATATAGCTGTGTTCGGTTAAGAAGTAGTAGTTTATTTTGACACTGTATCTCAATTTTAAGCAAATGCTTTGAATTTTCTACAGTTAAAATATATTTAATTTATGTTTAGAAATTTACAAAATATTTAAATTTTTTTAAATTTTCATCAAAATTTCAAACTTGTTTTTTTTTCATTTTCAAATATGCAGGTTTAACGGTCATTCAGTTTTAGTGCAATAACGAAAAAATATTAAAAGTGGTAGGAAATTTTGAAAAAATTTTTTGTAAGTTTTCAATAGTTTTTGAAACTTGACTTAAAATGAGTTTTATTCAAGAATTAACTGTATTTTAATTGAAAAAGTGTAAATCAAATAAAAGAAAAGTTAGCGGTTAATCAAATTGTGGCTAAACACATTTCTTTTGTTCACTAAACTCTTCATACGTTTTTGTAAAAGCCTGGCTCACTACAACACCTAAATGAACATTTCAAGCTTTGTATAAAATTTATAAAATATACTACATTTTTCACCGAAATTTATACTAACTTTTTAGATATGCTATTTAATAGCGCATTAAATTTTAGAACAAAAAAGTGCAAGTTACTAGTGCCTAAGAAATTCCATTGATTTCTGGATTTTTTTTTAGCAGATATTAAAATAAAAGTACATTGAGGGCGTACTCGGCGTTTATACTCACTAATTTATTCACAATGTCGTCACTTAAACTTTTATAAAAAATTATTAGGCTTAAAAAAACGAAAGAAAAATAACCAACACTTTTTAAAATTTCGCATTTAAATTCTTTCGAACATTAAAGATGACCCAAATTGGGAAGAATGAATACGTAAACTGGGAATTTCAATGGAGAGCGCATTGATGTTTTATTACATAAAAAAAATTTAAAACATGCATATTTTTATTTTGAAATAAAGAAAAATAACTAGAGGTCATTCAAAGCGGCTCATAGTTTCTCCTGCAATTTATATGGGCGAAAATGGTGTCTTGCAGATATGGTATAGAACAAATTTTAATCAATATTTAATTTAAAAAAAATGTATATTAAATATAAAATATTTTTTTTTTTATATTGTTAAATACGAGTATTAACGACTAATTGTCGTTTTTTATTTGTAGAGTATGCAAAACAAATAATTACGGTTATTATTATTTGCAGTTTTCTAAAGAGAAACAGAATTTGCCAATTGAAAATTATTGATTTTCAAAGATTATATGTATACATATATGCTATTTTTACGAAAATGAGATTTTCCTGATATATGTATGTATGTAAAATACAACGAAATTTTTGAGCGCTTTGATCGAACTCTAAACATTTTCGGATATCAAAATAAAAATTGGGGGACTATTTTGCGGTGTAGAAACAATACTGGGTGAGAGAGCGTTTAGGGACTATCCTTATGTAGATATGAATATGTGCGTAGACGTTTCTCTTAGTCGTAAGATGTTTATACAGATGAGAAGAATGCTCGCCGATGTATGTATGTATGTATGTATGTATGGTATCTAAGTATATTAACTTTGGTCCGATGTTTGTAAGTACCAGAACGAGAAGAGTTAGACCCATCAAAAAGTATACCGATATGATCAGAGTGACGAGCAGAATCGATTTAGCCATGGCCGTCTGTCTGTGTGTCTGTCCGTCTGTTTGAACGCAAACTAGTCCCTAAGTTTTTGAGCTATTTTACATTTTATTAGACATTTGTAGGCTGTAAGCAGTTTCCCCTGAAATTCAAAAAATTTACACAAATGTTCACAGCAAATTTTGTTTTCGAACTGTCGAAAAATTTCCATATGTTAGAGCAGTAATGCCGTCCTCCAATAAGAATCTTATGTGATAGAAGGAGAAAGATAGAAAAATATAAGACACATTTTTATCAAAGTAGGTTATGAATAATCGGCATTTCAGCAAAAATTTTATTTCAAAAAATGATTTCAAATTTTTATTATGCTTATGCATGAACAACTTTTTTTTTTTTGATGAACATTGGGGATATTTCAGCGTCAATACTGCAAAGATAAGCCGTCGTTTATTCTTAACCAATAATTAATTGAATTATATAGTTTGTGTTAGTATGATCAAAGGCCGACTTAATCATGAAAACCAGGCCTTCCCATCTTCTTTAGTGTTAACGACGACTTTTATTTGCAGTGTTGCAGTAGTGATTGATGCTCGAACATCTCTATTCCTTTACCGATTTGATTATTATTTTTTATTTAATACTTTATTCAACAGTTTTTATTATTTTTATTTAGTAGTTAATTTTAATAAAAACGTATAAGATAAAATATTGATTAGAAAAATGAGGAGTTTGTTTATAAGTACTGAGGACTTTGTGATTACAAAAATGAGTAGTTTCATTATTAGTGCTGAGAAGTTTATAATAACAAAAATGAGTAGTTTCATTATTAGTGCTGAGGACTTTATAATGACAAAAATGAGGAGGAGTTTGTTTATTAGTACTGAGGACTTTGTGATGACAAAAATTAGTAGTTTGATTATTAGTGCTGATAAGTTTATGATGACAACCTTGCGTAGTTTGGTTGCCAGCGCTAATTACATTATAAGCATAAAAATGATAAGTTGTCTTGTCTGTTAGAGCAAATTAGATATATTCTTCACCTATATGAAATTTTTGTAGGTAGGAAAGAGATATAAAATCACACCGACAAGGGGAAACTACTCAGTTTTTTCCCATGCCTTGAACAAAAATGACTACTCTGCTAAGCACTTTTGTAATTATTTATAATGATGATATGAGTACATATTTGATTATCTGCTGTCTTGTAGAGGTACATATGTACATACATATATACATACATGTGTATGTGTGTTCTCACTGTGCGATTTCAATTTCGCTTAAATTTTCGATACATGTACTATTTCTAAAAAAATGTTAGATAGAGATTTGTACGTAAAATTTTTTTTTTGATAAATATCAAATTTTTTTTAAATTTTGTTTTTATGAAATATAAATTATTTTTAATTATAATTTATTTAAATATTTCGATTTTATCAGAGATTAAAATTTTATGAAACATTTTATTATGTTGAAAAATTTCAGTTTATTTAAGAAATTGCTTTAATATGAGAAAAAACGTCGCCAAAAAATCCCAACAAGTGTAAATACCAACAACTTGAGTATAAATAGCGGACCATATCGCCTTCATTATATATGCCATTTTATTTTGTACATACATATGTACATACCTACCGTGTTTTGAAACAAAGGACTGCTTTCTAAATTGAGACCAATTACTTAAATAAAAACATTAAATTAATTAAAGTTTCGAATGCGACTTTCAGTACTTTTAGTTTTCAGTTAGTTGGTTGCTTTTGAACGGACGATAGATGCAGCAAAAACTAAACTTCAGTTGGAATTAAACTCTAGCTTAAACAGGTACTAAGCCTCAGGAGAACGACTAATGAAAACTTAAAGTAAATTTATAAATTTCTTTTTTAAGGGGAAGAAATTGGATACAACAAATATCTAAATATTAAATTTATTAAAATTTTAGTATATACAAAAATGTTAAAATAACTTTGATTTAAAACCAATTTTATCTATTAAATTTCATCAATAACCATTTCAGAAAATATTTTATTTTTCTCCACATTGCAATGCAAAAACAATATTTCATTCAAAGATTCTGGCAGAGCATTGAGTTCGTTGCGCTTTTCCGCTATTAATGGATAAGATTTCAAAATGGCACTCTTCGAAGCGATCGCTGTGGCTGGCACCGCTAATATTTTACAACTGGTCTTGTATAACAAAGGGAAGTGCGACTGATGCACTTCCCACCATTTAATGAGGTTGAAATTATCTTGCAACATAATATTTGTGTCTTCATACAAGCGTAGCTCCCTATTTAATTTATCTTCGACAGTAGTATGGGTTCCTTGAACCTCCATGAAATCCTTGAAAATGTCGTTATTTGTTATTGATTTTGCCGATTTGGTAGCCACTTCTCCATCTTCCTCGGTCATTTCGGTAAGTAAATCGATTATGGTATGCTTGTCATCGATTTGCATTGCTGAATATGGAATACTTGACTCGGGTTCTTCTTCTTCAACATAGAAAGTTTGCATTATTCGTTTGCATTCGGTTCGTATCAATTCTTTATCACTTGCACTGAACCATTTTAATTTGTTGGCGGGAGGAAAGAGATACAAGGCAACTTTGTGGTGGAGCGTCATATTTTGCCAAACAAATTTATCGAAGGAGCTTAGCAAATTCACCTTCAAATTCTTTATAAAATCTTCATCATCTATACTTTTACCGCACAGTTTTCTCAACCGATGCGCATGCACTATTGTCAAATGAAGTGTGGGACTGCTGATGCCGTCCAATCCTTTCGAAGCCTCTTCGAATGGTTCGAAGAATTTCTGAAGGGCAGTAATTTGTTTCAAGTTCAAACTTTTTATTATCTTGGACTGATCTGCCTTGTGTGATTTACATATTTTAAGCGCTTCATTCCAGTTCACAACAATTGAAGCAAGTGTATGGAAAATTGTCTTCCATCGTTTAGGAGAGCCATTCTCCACGGAGCCAGCAAATTTTTCACTAATGCTTTTTAAGAAATTGAAGAGTTTCGTTGACACCTCGCATATATTTCGAATTTCAGTGGTTTCATCTATGGCTTCCTCGAGTGCACAGTCTAACAGATGGTTTACACAAACAATGCTATCGCTCGACTGAAATGCCTCCGTCATACGATCGTCCTTCTCAGTTACGAAAGTGAACTTATCCTCAAGTGAACAATCGAAATTTTGTAAAATTTTATCCACCGCTACTCTAATAACATCACCTGAAATAAGAAGAGAGAGAAAATTTTAAGAATAAACTTTTGAAAATTAGGCTGTTGAACGAAAGTTTTCAATCTTCAATTTATATAAAAAGTGTTCAATTTTTTTATCAGTTATAATTCAAGGCATATTCAATAGGTAGACGCAGTACATGATTAAATTATAACTACAAATTTTTTTTTTTAAATTGAGCTCTATGTATTTTGTTTTTACTTTTAAAAGCTAAAATTAAAAAAAAAATTTATCAACTACCTTGAATTGTAATGATAGCATTCTTATCACAATGAAATACAAAATTTGACAATTGTACATGATGCAATAATGAAAGGTGTTGTACGTTGGCAACTTCTTGTTCTAAATCGACCATATTGAACGCCCTTAGAAACTGTGATGTCGCTTTGCTGGATTTCGTTACCAGTTTTTTAAAAAAGTGTATGAATTGCAGTATAAAATTAAGTTTTTCATGTGGAACTTCGAAAAGGTATTATTGATTGTTTTGGCATTTTGCACTGTTTTTCTTTATTTGTTAACAATTAGTTTCCTGAATGCGAGAATTTGAATAAATTTTTGTGAAATATTCAAGGTTTTGTATAATAAAACATGATTCATTAAATTAGTAAATGAAATATTTCTCTGGGGACAGGATAAACAATTTTATAGGCATTTTCAATACAAGAAAAACGATCGTTTTTTAAAGAGCATTATTTTACTTTTGTAACTTTTTATTAACATATGTGCTTACATATATTTACGTAATGGAGAAACTGATTTTGTCACTTTGTAATATTGTAATAAAGGCTAAAGGAACTATTTATGCCTTTCCAGTAATCAATAGGTATTTTTTTTTTTTTACAAAAAAACCGACTTTAGTGTTTATATGCTTATATGAATTGAGGATTGCCGTTAATTTCTTCATGAACCATTCATTTAAGCAAAACCAAATTGATGTGGGAAGATCCGTGAGGTTCTACTTGCCCGATAAAAAATTAATCGCTGTACAGACAATGACATTTGTTTCTTTTAATTGTGGCATCCTTAAAAACCAAAATGTCGTACTGCGCGCAGGTTTCATCGGCAATTAAAACACGAATTAATTTTAAAAATAAAAAAATGTTCAGTTATAATCAGAAAAAATTTGTTTGTAATTCTAACGAATTCAAGATTTTTGACTTCAGGAACCTGCCAGATTATTTCTTAAGATTTTACACAATTCTCGTGTCGTATTTCATAAAAGCACTTTCTCTCAACGAATCATTTAAATTGTATGTAGGTATGTATGTATGCACCCTTTGTGCGCAAATTATTTTTCTTCTAATTTTTTAAAATAATGTTTCAATTGAAATGCCGTTTTTTCTCTAACAAAACCCATTGAAGCCGATTTTTATAACTTTATGTAAAATGTACAATCTCATAACAAACAATTTTGATCAAAATTTCGAAATTTAAAACAATAAAAAATTTTTTTTTTTGAGTATGCAGTTTTGTAGTTTATTCAATTTTAGTACGATAAAGTGCAATTTTCAAGTGCCTACAAATCTCGACTGATTGAAATCACGATTTGGGGAATAAATTAGGATTTTTGAAAATATTTCGATAGAATTGTTGTTTTTATTTCTGATAAAACTGGTTTGGATTTCTAAATTTCATGATTTATAATATAAAAATTAGTTCTTACCTTTACATGTATCTCCTTCAAACGTCTCCACTCCGAGAAAACGATTTATCAGCTCTCCGTTTTTTATGTAGTGGATCGTTAAAAATATAAAAGTTCTACACAAATAATCGTCAATCCACAGACCAGTTGTTAAGGCATAACCATCATTTCGTATTGTTTTCAATTCATTTTTCAACTTCGCCGAATAGTTTGTGTATAATTTTGTAGCATTTTTTAATATTTCTTCCGTTTGCGGTATTAGATCTTCCATATCTACACGTGAACCATATTTGGCACCAGTAGCTATCAAATATTCAGCTAGTTTTTGCAGACCTGAGTCTTTAATAACATCGACTGGGCGACAATTTTCAATAGACCATTGTAAAATTAAACGCTGAAAATTTTTCTTAGTTTCTTGCCCCACATTTGTTACAACAGGTACGCTGTTCTTTTCAACTTCCTCTTTGTAAAGTAAGTAGCACTTATGTTTAACCAAGTTCCTGGTAGAATTGGGGAATTTGAATACTCCATGACAAGTTCTACACCATACATAATTTTTGATAGTTTGTCCAGTGTCAGTATCGATTTTTGCAAAGACCTGCCATACTCGACTCCGTCCTCGTTTAACACTGACAGTATACATTTTGGATGCTAGATTCTTTCGAATTTCCGTAGAGGATATATTTGTAAGATAATCATTTGTTGACTGGAAAGGCGAACAACGAGTAAAATATATTTCATATTAAGTTGTATTTATGTGTCAAAATTTTTGAATTGTAATAATTTATTTTCGAACAGCAGCGGTATGTTCTTCAACAGTTGACAATGCAAACAATATTTTAATTTAGAATTTGCAAAATAAAATATTCTCTCTACCTGTGTTTTACAGATACAAATGAGTGACAAAGTCGTAGTGAAGTGTAACGCGATGACTGTTCTCCGAATGTGATACCTTTTACCACTCATTATCTATCAAACTCCTCCCTTTTCTTCATGTTTGAGGGCAGTGTTAACCTCACCTTGGCTGGGACTACTTCCTATTTAAAGTTATGAACTGTTTGCAAATAAGCTAGTTGCGGTATTCTATTGCCTGAGCATGTAGGGGTGACACTCTACAGAAATGGCTCTCAGGCTAATGCCGTGGCCGCCGCAACATGCCAAACCAACATGCTTACTTGAAGGGGAGGTCTAAAGATACTGATTTACATTCCCTGGTCAGTTACAAGGAGTTCTGTCTTCAGATTTCCCTGGACATTGAAGAAGAGTTGAACAGCATTGGTCCGGAGCCCAGCTCATTTCGGATTATTGTAGTATGTTTCAGAAAGAGGTCTCTCCTATTAGGGAGGCCACCGACAAACACCGAACTGTCTTAAATGCTGAGAAAGGCTTTTTCTTTACTCAGTTAAATTTTAAAAAATTTACCGATTTCTATAGGAGATAGAGAGTAACTGTTAAGCGGACGAGGGCACAACCAAGCAATTTTTGTATACTTTCGTACAAATGACTGCTGCAAAGTACGACCTGTAGAATATCTAGGAAAACTTGGGATCGAAAACGGTCTCGTGGCCTATATTCCTTAAGGAGGGATGATATATCTAAATTAATTGACGCTCTAACTGGGCACTGATTATCAGAAATGCATGACAAATTTTGCATATTCATTTTTATTTTACCTAATGCCTTATACTATTTAATCAAAATATATTTTAGCCAATTTTCTCTAGGTAGAGGTTCTTTTTGATAATTTTTGCAATATTTATTTTTATTTTTTTCAGAATAGAGTTATTTTTTAACAAATAACATACTAATCATTGGTTCATAGATTATACAAAAATTACAAATATAACTTATAAAATTTCGAGTACACAATTTTGTAGTAAATATTTTTAGCGACTTAGAAAATTGCACTTTATGTATTTAAATTGAAGCGGCCGCTGTGGTCGAGTTGGTAGCGGTGCGTGCTATAACTCGATATGCCGGTGAGTTCGGGGTTCGAATCTCAGTCAGGGCAAGCAAAATCTTAATCATGGAATAAGTTTTTCTAATAGCGGGCACCCCTCGCCAGGTAATGGCAAACCTCCAAAGGTTTTTCTGCCGCGAAAAAGCTTCTCATAAAATACACCTGCCGTCTGCACTAAATTGTAGGTCCCTCCATTTGTGGTAGAATAAAAAGACGCACAGCACAAATGGTAGGTGAAGCTCGGCCAAACACTGAGCTATATAGTGTAAGCGCCAAAATTATATTATATATACAAGGAGTAGCATAGTATGGAAAGTTTCCAAATAGTGGTGGAATACAATATGTTAATTTTAAAATATTTGCAAGAAATTTTGGGCTTAAATGGCAATAACAAATATTCTTACCTCAATTAATTAATTAAACTGTTATGTAGAAAGAGCATTAAAAGTGCAAGCTAAAATTATGTTAAGCTCTAAAAAATTGTTTAATCACAAAGTGGTTCTGAGTCCGAGTTTTAAAATAAAGAAGCTTTTTCAAGTCATCGAAGCCTCATTTGCATTATTTTGCGACAAGTATAGCTTTTTTACTACGAAGAAGTTATTTAATTGGTTTACTCCTTTTATTTATTTACCGTCGGAATCTGGGTTATTCTTAATATTACGATGAACCCTTGGAGGGTGAAAGAACCAAACATTTTATTCCGATAAATAGTAAGTGACTTTATGGAGTTAATGGAGTTGTAAGAAAATCACAACAAATTTTAGAAAGAAATCTTTATATATTTAAAGAAAAATAAATCAAACTATGTACATAACTCAAGAACGTTGTTCTTACAAATTCTTGTTTTTTATTTTAAATTTATTTTAACCCATTCCTTCTAGAAATAACAAAACTTTCCCCTCTGTCACATCGAATTTATATGCGCGTCATTTATACACATTTACATGAAATTTTTACGATTTGTAATCAGAAAAAATGCTGTCATTAAAATCCGGATTTAAACTTACTGTTTACGTGCACATAAGAAACAAAAAGTGTTGCCTGTTAGTTTTTGGTATTAAAAAGTTTTGAGGTTACTTATATTATTATTAAAAAGCAACACGGTTTTGATGCTAAGGGATCCGTTTGACAAAAAGTGAGCGAGCTAACCTTTTATAATTGAATCATGGGTGAGCTACATTTCCTTTTCGTTTCAAGTTTCAAGTGAGAGGTATTTTTACTCTGATTTTAGAATGTTATTTTTTTGGTCGAGGGTGTCGAGCATTTTCTTTCATTCTAAACGTTGCAATGCATGCAAGAATTATCATTATGCACCAAGTTTCAGACTTTGGTTGTTATAGTTTTAGTTAAAAAAAAAAAATTTAAATGAACGGAAAATTGTATCATGAAAAACATTGTGAATAGACATTTACATATACATACATATGTACATATGTAAGTACATACCATGATTCAATTATGAATTTTATCATACTGCGTTCAAAAAAAAAATATATACATACATACATATGTACATTTGTTGCATGATTCAATTATAAAAGGTTCTGTAATAAAGCAGCTTACTCGTTCCCGCATGACAAATCGGCTTCTTAACTCATGAAGAATGTTGCATATTCCAAAGTTTTCACTTGTAAAAGTAGTATATTGTAAACTTCTTCATACTAAAAAATGCGTTGGCATTACTGACTCCTTTGTCAAATTTCTAATTTTTTCATTCATTGACATTTGATTTTGTGATTGCGTGAATTTTGGGTAAGTTTTGCAAAAAATCATTATTATTTCATAATAATATAACAATTTTTCATATAAAATATCTTATTTCTAGTATAATTAACAAGAACACATGTAGACCGAACCCTTCTGTGAGGTATTATTTATTGTAACATTTTCTGGCCGAGAACCTGGTGAGTAAATTTTGTTTTGTTTTTATTTGATTGCGGCAATGATAAATCCATTTATTTGCAGAATATGTTTCCCCAGTCTGGAATATAATTATATACATTTGAATATGCATTTCCATTGCCGATCGCGTGGTGCTTTGTAAACATATGTATATGTATGTATGTATGTACATAACCACCACCAAGGCAAACACACACGTAGGTAAAATTAAATATCAGTTGCAACTATAAGTATTTTAAAATAGAACCTTTTTGTTTATAGGTTCTTTCGAACGTTTGGTGTTTCCTGTTCCAACTGCAAAGCGAACTTTTTTTCCTACCTCAGACGCACACACACACACGCAAGTAAAATTGAATACAGCAACTTACTTATAAGAGTAAATTAGTTGAACTGTTTTTTAATCGTGTACTACTCGTATACATAAGTATGTATTCTAATCAAAAATAAAGCATTTTTTTTTGCTTAATTATAAATATGAAAAATAATATTGACAAATTCAAATAAAATTTAGCAGGAAAACGTGTTATATCCTATTTTGAAACATAGGATACTTTTTATAAAATATAAGTTAGAATGGCACTTCCCATACATGCGCTGGACTGATAAAATTTGTTGTGGATGTTTGAATAAAAATAAAATCAGTTTCAGGACATTGGAAGAGTGGGCGTACCACCTGTGAGTACTGGAATGATTTTGTTACACACAACGGTTATCTTTTTTTTAAATAAAATTTTAATTATTTTTTGCCAATTAAAATAGAGTTCTTTCTTTATACATTTTATTTGTGTAAAATAGCAGGGTCAAATCACGCGGGTATTAGTTAGTTAATACATAAATTATATAATTACTTAAAAATTGTATTTCGATACGTATTTTACTAAGTTGTTTCTACTACCATTTCGCAAAAAGGGATCACATTATTCCCTCTTTCTGCGTGCTTCCAAAATACAACTATAGATTAAGGAGTGTCAGATTTTAGCTGTCAGTAAGTACATAAACTTTTATAATTGAATCATGAGTACATACAACAAATGTACATATGTATGTATTTATATATATTTTTTTTCGACGCAGTGTGATAAAATTCATAAAATATAAATACATTTTTTTTTTAGTTACTGAAAAGCCCTGCTTATATTTTTTCAGTAAAGTTTAAAGTATATTTTTACACACAAAACGTACATAAATTATAAAGAAACAATCCTAATATTGTGACCGGCGGTATTTATCAAATTTTTGCTATAGCACACATGCGAATATTCATTGTGTTTTGTCATACATTGACAAATGCATATGGATGAATGTATGTATGTACGTAGTTAAACAACCAATTCATAACTCTTTGCATCACAGCGAGATTCTCTTAAATTTGATCCAACTGAGCGAGATATTCTGAGGTATCACCCCACTCTTTCATTCCTCTCGCTTGCAGCTGTCTGTTCGGAATCAATATCTATATACATACATATGTATGTATATATAAACCTTGGTTCGGATTACTCTCCCAAACGAATGTTTTAGAGCTGACAATGAATTCATTCACGCAGATGCTTAATATACATATGTACATACAACCATATTCATATTTACATGTTTATGCATGTATGTTAGTCTATACATATGTACGTACCGAAACAATAAATTTATATGCTACATTCATATGTTTTTAAATGCATAAGCATAGCAAAATTGCCTCTTATCTGCTTACCTCATTCTGGTCCATGATGGCAGAATATGAAATTCTTAATTTACTAATATTCTATTAAATTTGTGTTTCACTACTCCAACTATTCGTAAATTTATTCCAACACTACACTGTTTACTGACTGATACGGACAACTATTCACAGGGAACTGGTTATTGTATTTGATGAAAATATGTATGTAAGTATTCAATGAGTTCGGCGTTGGCAGCTGTTACAGCAAGAGAACGAATCTAAGAGTACCTTATTCGAATGGATACGAGCAGTTTTGTCGGGAGTACATTTTAGAGCAAGGTAAAACGACAGACAAATCTTAGTATTATGAAGACCGAAGTTCGAATGTTTGGGTACATGAGTTCGCTGTAAAACTGCTGTCTTTGAAATTTACTCTCTTTTTAATTTGATTTGATTTTTATATAGTGTTGTATCCTGATAATTTTTTTTTTTGTACGATATTTCTTAATACAAAGTACGTGCTTTAAACAATTGGAAAATATTGTCAAATGCTCAAATTACTTTTTAAGATTTCAAAAATTTAGTTGTAAATTCTGTAAAATTTTTTCAAATTGTCGCACTGTTATATAAATGTTGTATTGCAAATAAAGTTAATAATGCAGTTACTCTTCATTTATAAAGTCGTTTCAAATGGGTAATTCGTTTTTAGATATCTTATTTAGTTTTTGATATATTGTAATTTGTATGACATTTTGTCATTTCCTACAAAACTGTTGCTAAATATAACATACGACAAAATTTTACTGAAAAAAATGATTCATAAATTCAAAGGTAATTAAAAATTAACAAAAACAATTACCTACATAGTTTAAGATTTTCGTGAACAAGTAATTTTTTCGAGGCTTGGTAAAAAATCTATTGTCCCTTTTTGTCTTCAAATGTAACATACGACATCTAATAGGGCTTGATTTAACCCCACTACACTGGTTTTTTTTTTTTTTAATTCTATTAGAACTTATGGTACAGCATTAAATACACGTAACTGTGACTTCCTATCGTAGGTTCGGTTTAAAGGATAGGCCACAAATTGTACATTTAAATTCTTCAATAAAATTCCTTTGCATTGGTGAAAAAAAATATACATCCAATTAATATCATATGCACATACATAAACATGTAAAATTAACGCAATTTGTGTTTAAAATACAATAAAATTAAAAATAAAATCTCCAATGTATATTTCAAAGTAGTGGCAATATTGGGCGTCTGCCGTCGAACACTGTTTCTGTCAAAAAATTAAGTGAAACTACCTCTAAAAGTATTTGTATCATGGTGTTGTATATAAAATAATTTATAAAATTTTCTGAAGTTTTGAGCCATAAACTCGAAGAATGAATAAAACCAATTTTTTTTTGTGTAAATTCTAGTTGCTCCAAATCGAAGTTATATGGTCAAAGAAGAAGTGCAGAAGTGATGGCCATTAGAGTGATGTGAAAAACTACGATCGCAGTGAAAACGGCAACACTGGATACGAGCAGCAATCCTCTCTTTGTGATTTTGACAGAAACGCACCCATTTCTGGACACTCAACATTTTCTTTAAAGACCTGCCAGATAGAGCACGTTACGTGCGTTCCGGCGAAGCATTCGACTGACAGCTAAGTATATTATATGTAGTTGAATGCAGAATGCCACATTCGCAACGCATGCGATGCCGCAACGTAAAACAGTAGCCCAACTCTCTACTTTTAACGCATTTAAATCCGTCGCTAGTGTTAGCTGATTGGCTTTTTTCAATTATTTCCATTTTATTGTATAATCTTTACACAAAAGTAAATATCAGCACAATTTTAAGAAATATTTGATTTGCATACAAAAAAAAAACTAACCGCCAATACAAAACAACTAATTTGTTTACATGCGACAACGCTTTTAATGTGGCGTACCTTTGCGTTTCTTACGCCTTGTCAGTCGAATGCTTCGCCGGAACGCACGTAACGTGTTCTATCTGGCAGGCCTTTTACTTTGACGCTCTTTTTCCTGCTATTAACTAAACCGTGAATAATTCTATTGTTGGTATGAGTATAAATATTTTTTAATAATATAGCGTTTACGTAATTTTCATGATGTGTTTATAATAGACGTCTGCATGAATGTACTCATTGGCCGTTTTAACACATTCACACGTAAGCGCAACATTCTACGCATTCTGCTCACAGCAAGCGCGATGACTGAATAAGTGTGCAGATAGCTGAGAATACTGCGCTCAGTCGCATTCAGAAAAAGAGACATTCGTTGTACAAAGAGTGCCAAATATGTTGTACAACTAGTCATGCGCATTCGGATGAATGAGACCACATTCGGCAGTATGAGACCACATTCGACTGAAAGATTTTATGACGGCGCCAATTTTTGCAAATGATAGCGGCTACATTATATAAGCAATTAAATAGAAAAATTTCAATTCTCTTCATATTTACGTACATACATGCATAATCTACATTGAATTTTACTGAAATTAAAAAGTAAATATAAAATAAATGCATACACTTATAATAAAGTCAATGCACATTTGTATGAAAATATGTTCATATGTAGGAGCAAATGTAAATGGAAAGAAAACATAATTAGAAAAAATTTACACAATGTTTTTATATACAGAATTTCTTAAGACTCTCATTAAAATGTTAGAAATTTTCAATTTCTCATTAAAACGTTAGAAATTTTGGATGGAAAACTTTGATATTTGGAAAATGTTTGCAGTCTGTACAAGTTTTGAAACTTTAATTGATATGGTTCTAGTTAAAGAATACGATATTATTTTATAAAGAATTAACGGAAAGGATTTGTGTTAAAAAGCATTTTAAGTATTGCATACAACTGTAACCTGTTTTTGACGCTGAGGTGCATACATATCTATATACATACATACGTATTTACATACGTTCATATGTCTATTTATGTGTGGGTATAATGTATGTATGGTAGTAAAACCCTTTTATAAATATTCGTTAGCTTCTTCACATCCGTAAATATGCATGTATGTATGTATGTATGGATATGCAGCCTACTTACTGAGTGCCAGGCCATTTGCTCAACTTGGTGATTATCCCTTTTGTATGTATGTACACATATTCATACATATAAACATACATACATGTGTATTGTACGAATGCATAGAGTGTGCGTCAGCGCTTGTGAACACATACATATGTATGGATGTATGTATATATGTACATACATGCATAAATATATATATTCTATTCCTGAAATTGTGTTCCTATATCATATTCTGTAAACCTTTGAAAAACAAATTATAAAGTTTCTGGTTCTGATTTTTAAAAATGGAAGTGCACTATAGTTTCAATGGTATTATAAAACATATTCATACATAAGATTTCGAATTTATTCCAAAAAAAACCATTAAAATGCATTAATTTTGCGAGCTTTCTACTTACTACATATATCTCGAAAATAAAGCATTTAACTACTATTGCATATACCTACATACATATGTACATATGTATGTACATTGAATTGTGGAAAAGTAATAATATCAAAAAAACAACTCAGAAAATATTTAAATATTCAAATTTCAAATTATCTTTGAGGATTATTTGGACAATTTAATGAAGTCAAATGTCCACTAATATTTTATTCACATCAATATTATTTAAGTCTTAAATTATAATAGTATTGTATAAATAACATGAGTTAAAAGAATTCTAATCAGTTATCCATCCGCTTTAATAACAAAGTAGTAAGCATAAGCGAAAACAACGCATATGCTAAGCGTTGTTACGTACACACATAATAACAGCCTGCGCCTTACATACTATGTATGTGTGTGCCTTTGGTGGTGTCTCCCTGCGCAACGTCCGCCACGTTCGTCACATTCGTGCAAAATCCGGACAGGCCGTGAATGCATGAATGATCGATGACTATAAATGAGCGTAGCGAAGAGAAAAATTTGTACATCCCTTAAATCATAAGCAGACAGTACCCATATTGGTCTCTTTTTTCTCTGTAAGTACACATATTTATGATCGCATGAGTGCCTGAGTTGAATGAGCACCGCATTCACATTCGTGTAATCCGGCTAACAGAAGAACTGAATGTGATCATGCAGCCCTCTAGTTTATAACTTAGATGGTGGTGCACGATTTAGAAAATACAGAGGTTGCGCCTTCCGCAAACCGCTATTCGCTCTCAGCAAATTTATGCTACGTCACAGAACGCTTTTAGTTTTGTTTGTATGTTTGTAAGCATACAATTGTTTGTACTTAAATTCAATGCTTAAAAGCTATTTTATTTAAAATAAAGTTATTTAACATGAAGTGCGCAGTGTTAAGTGTTAAATCACAGAGTCTATCAATGATACGGGGCTATAAAACTCGCTAAAAGTTATGTGAAAGTGTAGCTGTGCGCACTTGGTAGCAAGTTAAGGTTCTTGTGTCTCCTAATGCTGCAATGAATTTTTTTTTCAAAGCATCCAATCAAACACAGTGCATGAATGAAGTTATTTGAATATAAATATGTTGCATAAAGTGCCGAAATTGGTAAACATTTTAAAATTTAGAAATCCTAGCAGAACCTAACCTCACATTTTTGTTTACAATTTCTTTCGATTCTCAGTAAAACCATGTTCGTGACGTTGCACGCATTTTGCTTCACATCATTTTTCGTCGGGAAGGCGCAATCTTGTATTCTATCGTTCTTGATGGTGGTGCATTTACTCTACATTACATTTCATTCGAATTTTTTGTTTTGATTTGTTATCTCTCTCTCCCTGCTCAACCAGTGTGACGTCACGCAAAGGCAAATCCTCTCTGATGAGCGCAATCTTGTTATCCATTATTCTTGGGTAGTATCTTCTCAGGCTCTCGCATTGTCTCTGTATCTCGCTCTCATTCAGAAAGCTCCTGATTGCTGATATTGGATGTGTTCGCTCTTTGTAATAATTACCGCAATATTGTAACCTTCTTGCTTTATTGATGCTCTGTTGTTGATTAGCCTTTGTATATACATACATACATACATGCATACTTACAAAAAATGAAATCGTCCAAAAACCGCGATATAACAATTTAGTTTTTCATTTCGTTTGCTTATGGTAAGCGACGGACTGTCAATTTGTTTTTTTTATCGAATAATAGTGGCAGAGTCGCCCAAACTTTTGTGTGGAACGTGGTGGTCTTACATCATTTAATACAATGCGAATGGATTCATCCGATGTTCGCCATTCATCTTTTATTGAAGTGAAAATTCTTAGGCGGCGAATCGAAAATGGAGAATTAAACTTTAAAAGCTACTTTCGTTCAGTACTAATACAAAGCGAAAAGACGAACAGTTTGAAAAAAATCTCAAAATTCGTTTGATATTAAAAAAAAATTATCGGAAACTTGCAGTGAAAGAATTGTAAAGAACTTTACAGAAAACAAGATGAGTCCGGGGGTCGTGTAGGCTACACAATTAAAAAATCGGCTTCAGGGAAAAAAATTCACCATTCTTCAAAACGGATAAGGAAATTAGGTCAGTCAAAAAGCCAAGTACAATATTTTATAAGTGACAATACTGTCAACAAAATTGCTTTCGCAGCTATTATCAAAAGTTGATTCGTCTAAAATAGCGGCGACTACACCTTCACAATCGTGAATTTGGCATCGAGTAAAAAAAGATGTAGAAAGGGAAAAGAACTGGCGTAAATAACGTGCCGCTGAAGAGGAATTTTTGAAATCGGATCATAACCACGCCCATCTCCGAAATAACGGAAGTTTTAGAAAATGCAAAACTTAATTTTTCGGTATCTATAAAAACAAATGGAGTGAAATTCGGTATTTGAACTAAGAAATTAGGTATTTATGTAATTTTGAAAAATGGGCGTTGCCACGCCCACTTATGAAACATTTTCTGTATCTCAATAACAGTATTAGGTATCGTCACAAAATTTGGTGGACATATTTATCTCAATATTGGTGTTATTATCGTTCAAATTTTATTAAATCGGGCCATAACCTCGCCCACCTTCCATATAACGGAAATTTAGAAAAATGCACGCCCATATTGTCCTTGATATCACTAGCATTACCGTCAACAATTTTTGAAATCGGACCATAACCACGCCCAATATAAAGAAAAATTTTAAAAATGCAAAAAACTTCGTATTTCAGTATTTATTGGAAGAAAATTAGTAAAGTTTAATACTAGCTGCGATTTGAAACAAAGATGCGGAATTTTATGAAATCATGGTCACCGACCATACAAAAATATATTGCGAGGGTATATAAAAATCGGTTTCGCCCGAATTTAGATTTTCTTACTTGTTTTACATGTTTTTTTATTTTTAAAATATTTTCAAAAACTTGAATAACTTAAAATTTCCAAATTGCATTAGACATGTTTGTGTATGTATTGAAATACGTCCCTGCAAGACAAGACTAAGCAGTTTCCCCTGGAATTCAAAAAATTTACACAAACATTCACAACTTTTACGCATTTCACCCACACATTTACAAATTTTGTTTTCGAACTGTCGAACAATTTCCATATGTTAGAGCAGTAATGCCGTCCTCCAATAAGAATCTTATGTGATAGAAGCAGAAAGATAGAAAAATATAAGACTAGTTTTTATCAAAGTAGGCATTTCAGCAAAAATTTTATTTAAAAAAATTATTTCAAATTTTTTATTATGCTTATGCATGAAACAATTTTTTTGGATAAACTTCGGGGATATTTCAGCATCAATACTGCAAAGATAAGCCGTCGTTTATTCTTAACCAATAATTAATTGAATTATATAGTTTGTGTTAGTATGATCAAAGGCCGACTTAATCATGAAAACCAGGCCTTCCCATCTTCTTTAGTGTTAACGACGACTTTTATTTGCAGTGTTGCAGTAGTGATTGATGCTCGAACATCTCTATTCCTTTACCGATTTGATTATTATTTTTTATTTAATACTTTAATCAACAGTTTTTATTGTTTTTATTTAGTAGTTAATTTTAATAAAAATGTATAAGATAAAATATTGATTACAAAAATGAGGAGTTTCATTATTAGTGCTGAGGAGTTTGTGATTAGAAAAATTAGTTTTTTGATTATTAGTGCTGAGGACTTTGTGATGACAACAATGAGTAGTTTGGTTGCCAGCGCTAATTACATTATAAGCATAAAAATGATACGTTGTCTTGTCTGTTAGAGCAAATTAGATATATTCTTCACCTATATGAAATTTTTGTAGGTAGGAAAGAGATATAAAATCACACCGACAAGGGGATACTACTCAGTTTTTTCAGCCTTGAACAAAAATGACTACTCTGCTACACACTTTTTTAATTATTTATAATGATGATATGAGTACATATTTGATTATCTGCTGTCTTGTAGGAATAAGACATGTTAAATTTTCGATACCTTTTTTTCTTTTTTGATAAATATAAAATTTTTTTTAAATTTTGTTTTATGAAATATAAATTTTTTTGAATTATAATTTATTTAAATATTTCGATTTTATCAGAGATTAAAATTTTATGAAACATTTTATTATGTTGAAAAATTTCAGTTTATTTAAGAAATTGCTTTAATATGAGAAAAAACGTCGCCAAAAAATCCCAACAAGTGTAAATACCAACAACTTGAGTATAAATAGCGGACCATATCGCCTTCATTATATATGCCATTTTATTTTGTACATACATATGTACATACCTACCGTGTTTTGTAACAAAGGACTGCTTTCTAAATTGAGACCAATTACTTAAATAAAAACATTAAATTATTTAAAGTTTCGAATGCGACTTTCAATACTTTTAGTTGTCAGTTAGTTGGTTGCTTTTGGACGGACGATAGATGCAGCAAAAACTAAACTTCAGTTGGAATTAAACTCTAGCTTAAACAGGTACTAAGCCTCAGGAGAACGACTAATGAAAACTTAAAGTAAATTTATAAATTTCTTTTTTAAGGGGAAGAAATTGGACACAACAAATATCTAAATATTAAATTTATTAAAATTTTAGTATATACAAAAATGTTAAAATAACTTTGATTTAAAACCAATTTTATCTATCAAATTTCATCAATAACCATTTCAGAAAATATTTTATTTTTCTTCACATTACAATGCAAAAACAATATTTCATTCAAAGATTCTGGCAGAGCATTGAGTTCCTTGCGCTTTTCCGCTATTAAGGGATAAGATTTCAAAATGGCACTCTTCGAAGCGATCGCTGTGGCTGGCACCGCTAATATTTTACAACTGGTCTTGTATAACAAAGGGAAGTGCGACTGATGCACTTCCCACCATTTAATGAGGTTGAAATTATCTTGCAACATAATATTTGTGTCTTCATACAAGCGTAGCTCCCTATTTAATTTATCTTCGACAGTAGTATGGGTTCCTTGAACCTCCATGAAATCCTTGAAAATGTCGTTATTTGTTATTGATTTTGCCGATTTGGAAGCCACTTCTCCATCTTCCTCGATCATTTCGGTAAATAAATCGATTATGATATGATTGTCATCGATTTGCATTGCTGAATATGGAACACTTGACTCGGGTTCTTCTTCTTCTTCGTCAATATAGTAAGTTTGCATTATTCGTTTGCATTCGGTTCGTATCAATTCTTTATCACTTGCACTGAACGATGTTAATTTGTTGGCGGGCGGAAAGATATACAAGGCAACTTTGTGGTGGAGCGTCATATTTTGCCAAACAAATTTATCGAAGGAGCTTAGCAAATTCACCTTAAAATTCTTTATAAAATCTTCATCATCTATATTTTTACCGCACAGTTTTCTCAACCGATGCGCATGCACTATTGTCAAATGAAGCGTGGGACTGCTGATACCGTCCAATCCTTTAGAAGCCTCTTCGAATGGTTCAAAGAATTTCTGAAGTGCGGTAATTTGTTTCAAGTTCAAACTTTTTATTATCTTGGACTGATCTCCCTTGTGTGATTTACATATTTTAAGCGCTTCATTCCAGTTCGCAACAATTGAAGAAAGTGTATGGAAAATTGTCTTCCATCGTTTAGGAGAGCCATTCTCCACGGAGCCAGCAAATTTTTCACTAATGCTTTTTAAGAAATTGAAGAGTTTCGTTGACATCTCGCATATATTTTGAATTTCAGTGGTTTCATCTATGGCTTCCTCGAGTGCACAGTGTAACAGATGGTTTACACAAAAAACGCTTTCGCTCGACTGAAATGCCTCCGTCATACGATCGTCCTTCTCAGTTACGAAAGTGAACTTATCCTCAAATGAACAATCGAAATTTTGTAAAATTTTATCCACCGCTAGTCTAATAACATCACCTGAAATAAGAAGAGAAAAAAAAAGTTTAGAATAAACTTTTGAAAATTAGGCTGTTGAACGAAAGTTTTCAATCTCTAACTTATATTAAAAGTGTTCAGTTTTTTTTTATCAGTTACATATGTATAATACAAAATTTGAAAATTCAAATTAAAATAAAAATAAAAAAGTTCAAAAAAGATTATAATAAAAAATTTTTTTTTTTGTAATTTTAACGAATTCAAAATTGTTGACTTCTGGAACCTGCCAGATTATTTTTTAAGATTTCTATTAGCTTACACAATTCTCGTGTCGTATTTCATAAAAGCACTTTCTCTCAACGAATCATTTAAATTAAATGTATGCACCCTTTGTGCGCAAATTATTTTTCTTCTAATTATTTTAAATAATTTTTCAATTAAAATGCCGTTTATTCATGTAAAATGTACAATCTCATAACAAACAATTTTGATCTAAATTTCGAAATTTAATACAATTAACAAATTTTTTTCGAGTGTGCAGTTTTGTAGTTTATTAAATTTTATTACGATAAAGTGCAATTTTCAAGTGCCTACAAAACTCGATTGATTAAAATCACGATTTGGGGAATAAATTAAGATTTTTGAAAATATTTCGATAGAATTGTTGTTTTTTTTTTCTGATAAAACTGGTTTGGATTTCTAAATTTCATGATTTACAATATAAAAATTAGTTCTTACCTTTACATTTATCTCCTTCAAACGTCTTCACTCCGAGAAAACGATTTATCAGCTCTCCGTTTTTTATGTAGTGGATCGTTAAAAATATAAAAGTTCTACACAAATAGTCGTCAATCCACAGACCAGTTGTTAAGGCATAACCACCATTTCGTATTGATTTCAATTCATTTTTCAGCTTTGCCCAATAGTTTGTGTATAGTTTTGTCGCATTTTTTAATATTTCTTCCGTTTGCGGAATAAAATCTTTCATATCTACACGTGAACCATATTCGGCACCAGTAGCTATCAAATATTTAGCTAGTTTTTGCAGACCTGAGTCTTTAATAACATCGACTGGACGACAATTTTCAATAGTCCATTGTAAAATTAAACGCTCAAAATTTTTCTTCGTTTCTTGCCCCACATTTGTTACAACAGGTGCGCTGTTCTTTTCAACTTCGTCTTTGTAAAATAAGTAGCACTTATGTTTAACCAAGTTCTTGGTGGAATTGGGGAATTTGAATACTCCATGACAAGTTCTACACCATACATAATTTTTGATAGTTTGTCCAGTGTCAGTTTCGATTTTTGCAAAGACCTGCCATACTCGACTCCGTCCTTGTTTAACATTGACAGTATACTTTTTGGATGCTAGATTCTTTCGAATTTCCGTAGAGGATATATTTGTAAGAGAATCATTTGTTGACTGGAAAGGCGAACAACGAGTAAAATATATTTCATATTAAGTTGTATGTGTCAAAATTTTTGAATTGTAATAATTTATTTTCGAACAGCAGCGGTATGTTCTTCAACAGTTGACAATGCAAACAATATTTTAATTTAGAATTTGCAAAATAAAATATTCTCTCTACCTGTGTTTTACAGATACAAATGAGTGACAAAGTCGTAGTGAAGTGTAACGCGATGACTGTTCTCCGAATGTGATACCTTTTACCACTCATTATCAAACTCCTCCCTTTTCTTCATGTTTGAAGGCAGTGTTAACCTCACCTTGACTGGGACTACCTCCTATTTAAAGTTATGAACTGTTTGCAAATAAGCTAGTTGCGGTATTCTATTGCCTACAGAAATGGCTCTCAGGCTAATGCCGTGGCCGCCGCCATATTTTTAAAACTTTGACAGGCCTCGATATAAATATGTTCCGATCTTGGCGCCATTAAGTTGGAAGTAGGTAACAGTTAAGGCAGCTCTACGATTCTACGGTGACTACAACACTCGAGTGAGTATGGAAGCTGCGAGTGAGGACCCTATAAAAATGTACAGACCAATGAACTTAAAAAAGTAAAGCATCGTAAGGCTGCGGGTATCGTTTTTTTTATAAAATAATATATTACATGTACATTTACAACGTTTTGTAAGAATTTATCGGTCATATCTCTTGAAAATTACAAAACACCCTGTGTTGACATCTTCAGTGTGCATGTGCCACGCCTTTACCTGGAGTAATCTGTCTAAGGCTTTGGAAATTTATTATCTACATAAAAAGGAATAATTTGAGGGGGCGGTACAGTATTTTCAAATATTTTTTTTTCATACAAAATAAGTTCAGTCTAATCTACATACATAAGTACATGCCGCTCATTTACTAAGGGCCAGCTTTTCAGTGCAAATTTAACTCTGTTTGTCGTTTAAGTTGAGTGTAGGCTCAGTAAGCAGTTGTTCAGTCAACTTTAAACGGCCGATATTGAAGGGTTGAATTTAATTTATGTACTTTAAACTGAGTTTAAGCAACACTCATAAATTATAATAATCGATTTGAGTATGCAGAAATGCTCAATCAACAAAAAAGTAAGATATCTCGTTCCATCCCTCTCTAATTTCCGCCCTTTATCTTTCTGTTTTGACAGTGTAATTTTAATGGCTGACCTGTACGAACCACGATTTAGAAAATACAGAGGTTGCGCCTTCCGCAAACCGCTATTCGCTCTCAGCAAATTTGACAGAATCAGCTGTTTATGATACGTCACAAAACGCGATTGGTTTTGTTTGTATGTTTGTAAGAATACAATTGTTTGTGCTTAAATTCAATGCTTAAAGTGATTTTATTTAAAATAAAGTTATTAAACATGAAGTGCGCAGTGTTACATAAGTATTAAATCACAGAGTCTATCAATGATACGGGGCTATAAAACTCGCTAAAAGTTATGTGAAAGTGTAGCTGTGCGCACTTGGTAGCAAGTTAAGCTTCTTGTGTCTCCTAATGCTGCATTGCAGTTTTTTTCAAAGCATCCAATCAAACACAGTGCATAAATGAAGTTATTTGAATATATGTAAATATGTTGCATAAAGTGCCGAAATTGGTAAAAACTTTAAAATTTACAAATCATAGGAGAACCTAACTTCACATTTTTCTTGCAATTTCTTCCGATTCTCAGTCAATTCATGTTCATGACGTTGCACGCACTTTGCTTCACATCATTTTTCGTCGGGAAGGCGCAATCTTGTATTCTATCGTTCTTGTGTACGAACCATGATTCAATTATAAATGTTTGGCTAAATAATGGTTCTATCTTACAAAAGGTTGCATTTACGGAGGGCGTAGAAATGGGGCAACATGCAATCCCCTTTTGCGAAAAGGTGGTAGAAAATTAGAGCAAATAGGTCATTAGTGGTAGAATGTTAACTACATAATAACGAAATATAATTTGGAGAATTAATTAAGCAAATAAAAAATAATAACTTATAGCAGAATCACACTCTCAAACGGGTGCGTGGACGGGTACTGCAGTCAAGCAAGAAAACGGATCAAAGACCTATTAGGAAAATGTCCTTGTAATATATGCACATTCAAATTTAAAAGATCTTTTTTTTACTTAGTTGTATGCGTACGTGGGCTGCACTCGGGCAGGATCACACTCTCAAACACGTGCTTAGTATGTAAAGAAAAATTTTCTATTTTTTGTAAAATATTTTACTTTCTACCACAATTTTAAAATACTTTAGAAAATTCACACAAAAACATGCTTAGAAAATTTACCTACATATGTTAAATGGGATAGACCACCTGTTACGAGTGAGGGAGAAGGCTGCTTAGTTATCCAACCTTTTATAATTGAATCATGGTACATATGTATGTACTTATGTATGTAAGTATGTTTATGATTGTTTATATTATTGTATGTACTTACATATGTATGTAAGTATGTTTATGATTGTTTATTTGGATGAATACAACAACAACGGTCAGTATTCTAAGGCTTTCTGCACATTTGTCGTGAAATCATTGTAGCGTCATAGTTATCGTGATGATCGAAGGTTTACATGATTATTACACTTCTGCACACTTGGTCGTATTACTTGATTCATCAATTTCGAATCGCTAAAGGAAATATTTGTTTGGATTTGTATTTTGCGCGAGTTTATTACAAGTAATCAAATATTGAAATAATTAAAGCAGGCTGCAGTTTTAATATGACCAAATGTACATATTTATTTTTGCGTTCCTACTTGACCAACCTGGAACGGATCCACCATCACTCCAACACAAACAACCAAAACACTTCACTCTCAATTCGCATTGCCTAAAATTCCATGACATTTGATAACACATTCGGGACCCTACTGCGCTCAGGAGCTGCATACGGTAATCAGAAACTTCATAAATGTAATTATATACAATACAAACTTTCCACCTGGCCATTGCATCTGCCTCGATATATGTATAAGTATATCCATGCTCGTTCCGTTGCGTCCTTCCTAGAATATTCCTGTAGAGTGTTATCATACAGCCACGGCTATTTCTCTATTAACTCCACAAATTTTAAACAGTTGCCGGCATTGAAATACAAGTGCTCGGCTCGGAACATAAAGGCGAGACGATAACGCTACAATGATTTCACGACGAATGTGCAGAAGGCCTAAGTTAGGAAGCTTGCTTATTTTTATATGTATATTTGCACAAAGTTATTCTAAACCAGTTATGAATGTTCATTATTGCAAAAATTCTTTAAAGGATTATATATATCAGAACAATTCGATTTTAGAAAATCCCGAAGCCGTAATAAAGATCAAAATTTGGCTCAATTCAATGCACTTAACGCTAGCCGATCACAGGACTAAAGCGGTTTTGATAAGCAGCAGAAAGTCCTCGAAGTCTCCGAGTATTCACGTGGGCCAGACAAGCCCGCTATCAAATATTTAGGGGTGATGATTGCCTCCCAACTAATTTCAAGCCCCATTTGGAGAAGCATCAGGAGTGCAGTCTTGCTTAAATCGCATAATGCCAAATAAGGAACCAAGTCACAGCAAACGACGTCTTAACCATAGGGTTACCATACCGCATTTCACACCAATCTAGGCCGGCGCACTGCTTGCGAAAATTACGTGAAACTGATAACGCGGTCTGTACAATTTCAAAAATAAAATTCAAAAAATTTTGGCTTTCAAATTGAACGAATAGTGAGATCAAAACAAAATGACAAGCTATCAAATTTAAGTTCACGGTTGCATTTAAAGGGATATGTGCAAATTTATTCCTTTTACTTAATTTGACGCATATTATGAAAAATTAATAAACGGTATTCAGAAAATTTCATTTTACAAAAGTTTAAAATATATATGTACTTACGTATGTGTAGATATGTACATACAATAACACACATTATTATTACTATAAAGCAATAGCACATACGTTTGTACATATAATTATCTGATCAGTCAGGGCTTTGTAAAATCTTAGTGCTCTCAAAATCAAAATTGATTCCATAGTTGATGTGTGAGAGTACGCTGAAATCCTACATAATTTGATTTATATGTACTTATGTACGTATCAAGAAAGGATTATGGACCATAACCAAAAATATGAACTTAAAACCAGATGCGTATTTTTATATAAATATTTATGTATATTGCAGTAATTTAAAATGCAATAAATGTCCAGTTCTCTTTGAAATAATATTTTCATGATCTGTTTTTTTTTTTTTTTTAAAACCATATTTTCAAGTAAAGCTACAACCTAAGTACTTTTTATTACTAAACTATGAAATTTATCTCTTTACTTAGAGATTTAAGCACAACATTTAGTAAAATAATAACATCAACTCTAGTTTTTATCCAAATAAAATTGCACTGATTTGATAGCTTTTTTCACGCATTTCGTGGTCCCCTGATTCGGTATTGTTGCCAGCTCAAACCGCGAGTTCGGGGACCAATTCAGTAGCAGCGAAAGATAGTTTCGTATCATATCCACCCTTATTGTGAGTTTCGCCCGAAAAATAATTCACCCGAAATTTTTTCATTCGCCCGGATTGAATCCGTCTATTGTGAGTTTCACCCGGAATAAATTTCGCTTCGAAAATTCGAACATGGAAATTACAACTCTGAAATATGTATACTTGAAGTGTAAAATTATCAAATAATTCAAATTCAATAGTAATTTGACAAAATTTATCAATTTTCCAGGCCCCAAACTATGCTTATCCTTATCTGTTTTCATAACTCAGCTACATTTTCCTTGTTTTCTTTGACAAATCCTCTTGTAATATCCGGCTTTTCCTGCAGCCTACCTAATATTATCCCTCTTTGAACTATGTTTACTGTTTTGTTTCTGGAATAGGCGATCTTATGTAAAAAATATTTAATTAACTCTTTCGATTCGAACGGGACATATACGTCCCGGTACATGTTCAAAGATACCTAGCGTTGAAAATAAGCTGCCGAAATGGGTCAAATTACTCCCATTTCGTAGCCTTTACAATTCTTAACGGTATTTATTTCCATTCGTGTCATTTTAAGAAGAAACCACGTGTTCATTTATCAAAAGCGAGCTCATGGTTGGACGTAAATTTCGTAAGAGGTAGTGAATTTTGTGAATAATTGTTAGTTTACAAGTTTCAAATCGACTAAAAGTTTTGTAATCGGTTGTGCTAGTGTTCTCGTTATCTCCTGAAGTCGGTAAGTACCAATTGTTTGATGTATTTTTTATATTATTAGTATATTTATCTTCCCGGGACATAGGTGTCCCATCAGTATTCTTGTTGAGCTAAAAGTGTCCCAGTCAGGATCTATCATACTCATTTTCTGCCAACATTTTACAATGCTTTCATATTATTATTATTCATAAATTCACCTTATACTTTTTGTATAGACTCACAATGCTGAAACCACTTGATCGTGACACAATTGCTGATATTTTAGAGTATTCTGATGTGGATCAAGACTTTTCGAGTGATAGTAGTGATAACTACGAGACTTCAGATAGTGACGTATCTTCTAATAAAAGCTCTATGGAAGAGGCCAATAATGATCGTCAAGAGGAGGATACAGAGGATAACTTCGAATAAATAAACTCTGCAGCCAGTTCTCAAAATACCTCAACTATATGTTCTGCACCCAATGCGGCTTTTGTTCCAAGAAAAACTGTGAGTAGCCATCGAATTCGAGATATATACCAACGCTTTGAAAGGACTGAAAATCCTTACGATGTATTCATGAAAGCCATTTTATGCGCATTACTCAATGTACCAACGAACGCATTGAAATTTTACGCAAATCTAAACCGTCGCACAAAAATACAAAGCTAACAGATGTTGGAGAAATAAAGATTGTTATTGGCTGTATGATCATTATGTCATATAATCGTCTGCCATCTATTAGACATTATTGACTTCATGATCGTTTTGGCCGAAAACATGATTGCAGAAGGAAAAAGAAGAGCAACTGTTCGTCGCAGTGGGTTATCTTCGAGAAAGAGAAAAATAGCCGCAGGGCACTTTCCTCTACAAATTCCCAACCGAAGACGTTGTGCTAGTTGCGCAGAACAAAAAAAAGAGAGACGAACGAAAACAATATGTGAAGAATGCCAAATTCCTCTCTGCAAGGATTGTTTTGCACCATATCATAAATAAATACTGATTTTTTAACTTTTTCTTTTGTTTAAAATTTTTATTTTATTTTATAATCTTATTTTAAGTATGTATGTATCTCTTTAGTGTTTATCGAAAATGTTCATTGGATTAGAAATAAAAATAGATTTCATATCAAAACAGGATGTAATAATATGTCTGGTTTGGGAGCATAACATACTAATCGGGATAAATATGTCCCATCCAAAAATCCTGACGGAACATATTTGTCCCAACTCCTCCCCCCGCCCCTAATTATCTAAATTTCTTTTTTATGGATAAAACGTTTCTTCTACGTCCATTGTCACGATTAATGATGTAAAATAGGTTATATTTACTTTCGGGGCTTTTCGGATCGAAAGGGTTAAATTACTTACATTTTGAATTCGCGAAGTTTTTCGCCTCTCCAAAAATAGTGAACCAATTTAACTATTTCCGCCCGAAATAAGTGTTGCCGATAAGGGAAAGCAATGTTCGAAAGTGGAAAATTTTCGCCCGAAATTCATAATAAGCGAACAGTGAAAAGTGAACGATTTCGGGCGAAAACGAAACTCACAATAATGGTGATTATCTATGGGAGCACCTTTCATTGTGGCAACATCGTATTTGTTAGCATCCTCTCTATCAAAAAAAAGGCCTTGGTTTAGTAAAAATGACAAAAGGGAGTGTCGCGAAAGACACAAATCTTCTTACTTGACGGCAGATTGCAAATGAAAAAGAGAGCAAGGAAGAGTTGGAAGAATAATATATTTACATGGAATGTTTTTATTATAAATCACATTTCGCACATCATTGCATTTAAATACATATTAGCAAGGCGAATTAACTAAAGGTCGTATCGATGGCGAAAAGGCGAATTTGAAGTACATGAAAATGCCATAGCAAAAGAGAATATATGGATGTCATAAAAAAATATAAAGAATAGAACAAAATAAAAAGCTGTTTACTTATCTCGATTAGAATAAAAAGTGTTGCTGTGCGGAGAGATAATCAGAATTACAACGGGAATATTTGCGATGAAAAATTTGTTGAAAGCGCAATCTGGTGAGTTTGTTAGGCGATCAATCAGCTTATGGAATCAGACTGTGAAAGGGATTCCATTGAGGTGCATTCATTCGGTTCAGCACTCACTACTCGAATTTATCTTCCAGAAACGCACGTCACATAGTCGAATCCCTCAATGCACCAGCAAGTCGACGGAAACTATACAGACAATAAATCTTCGCTACAATGCTACTCGCATAATACCAATAATTAAATACTTTTACCACGAAGCTCTAATCTCGTCGAACAATCACGTGAAATTTAATGTACTCAAAAGGCAATTTTTTATTCCTCTAAAGGTGGATCTGTGGTGCAGGAGAATATCCAATTGCAATCCTACAAGAATTACATAATTTCATTAAGTAAAAAAATGTTTTTATTTTTTCTGAAATTCATTTGTATGGCTTTATTTATAAATTAAAAGCTAACATGCATTTCTAATCTAATTCGTGTTTCATTCAAACGTATTTGAAGTTTGTTACATAACATACATGTACTTATGTAACTATTTACACAGGTATGTATATTATACATACATTGTATATACATACATACATATGTATGTAATAACCTAATAATAGCCTGTTCAAAGACTTACGCTTTCACCTAATGCTGTTAGAAAAAAAAATTTAAAACAATAATTATTTAACAACAATTAAGTCAATAATTACGTGGTTCACGAGGTGTCATTAAGAGTGGTAGTGTCGCTTGCGGATTGGAAATACACACATCCCAGATACATGAAAATAAGCTTTAAAAGTTGTCAATTCCAAACAACTTCATAACCTATCCTAACTGGCCATTATTGGTAGTTTTGCTTTTTTATGCTGCACAATCGGGCTAGGAAAACTTATTCGGTTGTAGATACCCAACAAACATCAGAAAAATATTTCTCAAACCTTGGAGAAATTCATAGTTCTCAAGTTGATATCCAACGTATTTCTTCAACTCTTCTCATTTTTTTGGTATTTTCATATGACTATCAAAAGCAATAAAGTACGAGTATAATGAATTTACATACTTCACGGTGTTTTAAATTCGAAAGGAAGAAAATATATTTTCGATATTTATGTCAGTACTGCTACTAAACGTTTGAGACCAATTGGAGAATCACATTTGAGATCAAGTTGAGAACTAACTTTTTCTCAACTTGAGAATCATAATTATTGCCATAAAAAAAATCCCCTTTTTTTGAGAACGCTATGATTCTCAACTTGAGATGCACTTGAGAAACAACGTTGGAGGTTTGAGAAGTACCTTAGTTCTCAACTTAACCTCAAGTTGAGCTCAAGCCTAAATGTTTATTGGGTATGGTACAGCTTTGGCAAATAAATCTGCCCTTGTTCCTCCACAAATCATATCCTCACGTAAAAAATGATCCGAACACACAAAATGGTTAAACTCGTAGAATGAATAAACCTAAATTTTTTGTGTGTAAATTCTAGTCGCTCCAAATCGAATTTATATGGAAGAAGTGCAGAAGTGATGGCCATTAAAGTGAAGTGAAAAACTACGATCGCAGTGAAAACGGCAACACTGGATACGAGCAGCAATATAGAATTAATGTATGTATGTATAATCATGTATAAATATTCATGCAACTCTCTCTCATTGAGAATGCTCCTGATAGCTGATATTAGATGTGCTCGCTCTGACGCGATATAACATTTTTGTTTTTGATTTCGTTTGCTCATGGTAAGCGACGGATTTTCAATATTTTGTTTTTTTAAACGAATAGTAGAGGCAGAGTCGCCCAAACTTTTGTGTGGAACGTGGTGCTCTTACATCATTTATTGCAATGCGAATGAATTCATCCGATGTTCTCCATTCATCTTTTATTGAAGTGAGACTTTTTAGGCAGCGAATCGAAAATGGAGAATAAAACTTTCAAAGCTACTTTCGTTCAGTACTAATAGGGTAGGTTACACAACTAAAAAAAATGCTTCAGGTTTTTTTCTTTTTTTTTTTTGGTTTTACCTCCGAACTCTGCAACTCAGTCTCATCTCAAGTCTCAAAATAAGCTAGAGATTATTGCCTTTCCTCGCTTTCACGTTAATTTATTTTGTGTGACCTGCTCATCACCAGGTTACAATTTTTAGACTTTATTTTGAGATTAGAGGCTTTATTTTGAGTCTAATGGATGCCAACTGGTCCAATATTGTGATTTTTTTTGTCTCTATTAGAGACTGAGACAGCTTACTGAATTCGGGCATGCAAAAGTCTTAGGAAAACGCCTAACGACAACTTAAACTAAATTTTTACATATGTACATTTCTTTAAAAAGGAAAATTTTTATTTTAGTATAAATTTTTAAATAAATTTTTTTTATCAATTTTCATCAATAACCATTTCAGAAAATATTTTGTTCTTCTCCACATTGCAATGCAAAAACAATATTTCATTCAAAGATTCTGGCAGTTCGCTGCGCTTTTCAACTATTAAAGGATTAGATTTCAAAATGGCACTCTTCGAAGCGATTGCTGTGGCTGGCACCGCTAATATTTTACAACTGGTCTTGTATAATAAAGGGAAGTTCATCCGATGTGAGTGCCACCATTGAGTAATATTGAATTCTCCTTGCAGTATAACTTTCGTGGCTTCATAAGCATGTAGCTCTATGTTAACATTTTCTTCGACTGTAGTATAGGTTCCTTGAACCTCCATAAAATCCTTGAAAATATCATTATTCGATATTGATTTTGCCGATTTGGGAGCCACTTTTCCATCTTCCTCGGTCATTTCGGTAAGTAAATCGATTATGATATGATTGTCATCGATTTGCATTGCTGAATATGGAATACTTGACTCGGGTTCTTCTTCTTCAACATAGAAAGTTTGCATTATTCGTTTGCATTCGGTTCGTATCAATTCTTTATCACTTGCACTAAATGATTTTAATTTGTTGGCGGGCGGAAAGAGATACAAGGCGACCTTGTGGTGGAGCGTCATATTTTGCCAAACAAATTTATCGAAAGAGCTTAGCAAATTCAACCTAAAATTCTTTATAAAATCTTCATCATCTATATTTTTACCGCATAGTTTTCTCAACCGATGCGCATGCACTATTGTCAAATGAAGTGTGGGACTGTTGATGCCCTCCAATCCTTTAGAAGCCTCTTCGAATGGTTCAAAGAATTTCTGAAGTGCGGTAATTTGTTTCAAGTTCAAACTTTTTATTATCTTGGACTGATCTCCCTTGTGTGATTTACATATTTGAAGCGCTTCATTCCAGTTCGCAACAATTGAAGAAAGTGTATGGAAAATTGTCTTCCATCGTTTAGGAGAGCCATTCTCCACGGAGCCAGCAAATTTTTCACTAATGCTTTTTAAGAAATTGAAGAGTTTCGTTGACATCTCGCATATATTTCGAATTTCAGTGGTTTCATCTATGGCTTCCTCGAGTGCACAGTGTAACAGATGGTTTACACAAAAAACGCTTTCGCTCGACTGAAATGCCTCCGTCATACGATCGTCCTTCTCAGTTACGAAAGTGAACTTATCCTCAAGTGAACAATGGAAATTTTGTAAAATTTTATCCACCGCTAGTCTGATGTCATCGCCTGAAATAAGAAGAGAAAAAAAAAATAAATTAGAATAAGTTTTTGAAAATTAGGCTGTTGAAATTATGATTAACCGATATTCTCTAAAAAAAGTTACAAGCCGCCAGTCTAAGAGTAGACATACATACATAGTATATCACCTTTTATCGAAAGATATTATGCCACATGCGGTAACACAAAGGGTGTGTGCCGTCTTTTCTAACCTATCGATAGTCATATTAACGAAAGTTTTCAATCTCTAATTTATATAAAAAGTGTTCAATTTTTTTCAGTTACATTTTTTTGTAATTCGAACGAATTCAAGTTTATTCACTTTCGGAACCTGTCAGATTATTTTTTAGGATTTCCTTCGTATTTCATAAAAGCACTTCCTCTCAACGATTCATTTTAATTATATGTACATATGTATGTATGCACCCTTTGTGCGCAAATTATTTTTCTTCTAATTATTTAAAATCATTTTTCAATTAAAATTCCGTTCATTCTTTAGCTAATTTTTTTAAATTTATGTAAAATGTACAATCTCATAACAAACAATTTTGATCAAAATTTCGAAATTTTATACAATAAAAATTTTTCTTTTTGAGTATTCAATTTTAGTACACTAAAGTGCAAGTTTCAAGTGCCTACAAATCTCAACTGACTTTTGTAAATGTTTTCTAAACTTGGTCTCTATTGATATCACGATTTGGGGAATAAATTAGGATTTTTGAAAATATTTCGATCGTTTTTTTTTCTGATTACACTGGTAAGGATTTCTAAATTTCATGATGTACAATATAAAAATTAGTTCTTACCTTTACATTTATCTCCTTCAAACGTCTCCACTCCGAGGAAACGATTTATCAGCTCTCCGTTTTTTATGTAGTGGATCGTTAAAAATATAAAAGTTCTACACAAATAATCGTCACTCCACCGACTAGTTGTTAAGGCATAACCATCATTTCGTATTGATTTCAATTCATTTTTCAACTTTGCCGAATAGTTTGTGTATAGTTTTGTCGCATTTTTTGATATTTCTTCCGTTTGCGGAATAAAATCTTTCATATCTACACGTGAACCATATTCGGCACCAGTAGCTATCAAATATTCAGCTAGTTTTTGCAGACCTGAGTCTTTAACAACATCGACTGGACGACAATTTTCAATTGTCCATTGTAAAATTAAACGCTCAAAATTTTTCTTAGTTTCTTTCTCCACATTTGTTACAACAGGCGCGCTTTTCTTTTCAACTTCGTGTTTGTAAAGTAAATAGCAGTCATGCTTGACCAAATTCGTGGTAGAATTGGAGTATTTTAATACTTTCTGACACATTCTACACGCTACATAATTATCGATTGTTATTCCAGTGCCAGTTTCGATATTTCCAAAGATTTCCCATACCCGGCTTCGGCCTCGCTTAACGCTGATGTTATAAATTTTTGATAATAGTTTCTCTCGAACTTCTCTAAGGGATTCATTTACAAAAGAATCATTTGTTGACTGGAAAGGTGAACAAGGAATAATCATTTTGTTAAGTTTTTTTTGTAAAAATTTTTGCAATGCCATTTTATATTTTTGATCAGCAGCGCTATATTTTTTCAACTATTGGCAATGCGAACCATATTTTTTAAAATTAATTTTGCCAAAAAAAAAATTCAAAAACGAAACGTATGAATGAAATGAAGAAGTAAACTCACCACTGAGAAATTTTCTACCCAGGGTGGCTTTTTCTATGTAAACTTTGGGCTTAAAAGAATCGAACTGAGCCGTTGAGTCATTATTGTAACTTGACAACAAATTGTCTTTGCATTTAATATTAATTTATAATCATATTTTGACTGATTACTAAAAATCTGCAAAACTTTTTTAAATTATTTAAATAGTTATTTTGGAATAGCATCCAACTTTGCTTTAATGTATTGCACACTACTTCTTATTACCATCCTTGGAAAATCTGATTACCGACAAGGTCTTGATATAGTTTTCGTTAGATAAAAGGTTATACTTTTAATTTAAACGGATGAAAAGGACATACATACATACATATACATACATATGTATGTCCTTACATGTTTATGTTATATTTGTTAAAAAATTAATAAAAAATTGTTAAGTTATTAATAAATGTTATTGTCTATTAGAGGGCTGCATGGGCACATTAATTTCTTCTGTTAGTCGACTGAGGAGAATGTGAATGCGGTGCTTATTCGACTCATGCACTCATGCGCTCATAAATATGTGTACTTACAGAGAAAAAAGAGACCAATATGTGTACTCTCTGCTTATCGTTTAAGGGATGTACAAATTTTTCTCTTCGCTACGCTTATTTATAGTCATCAATCAGTCATGCATTCACGGCCTGTCAGAAAATTGCACGAATGTGCCGAATTTGGCGGACGTTGTGCAGGGAGACACCACCAAAGACACATACATACATACTTACATATGTTTGTAAGGGCAGCTAGCGATGCCTGTTATTATGTGTGTATGTAACAGCGATTAGCTTAATACTTTGTTATTAAAGCTGTTGGATAACTGATTAGAAAATTCTTTTAACTGATGTTATTTATACAATATTATTTTATTTAAGACCTAAAAAATATTGATGTGTATAAAATATTAGTGGACATTTGACTTCTTTAAATTGTCCAAATAATCCTCAAAGAAAATTTGAAATTTGAATATATGTATGTATAACAATTTTCGGAGTTGTTTTTTTGATATTATTACTTTTCCACAATTCAATGTAAGTACATATATGCAATTGTCGTTAAATGCTTTATTTTTGTGATATAGTAAGTAAAAAGCTAGCAAAATAAATGCATTTTAATGGTTTTCTTTGGAATAAATTCGAAAAGTCTTATGTATGAATATGTTTTATAATACCATTGAAACTCTAGTGCACTTCCATTTTTAAAAATCAGAACCAGAAACTTTATAATTTTTTTTCAAAGGTATACAGAATATGATATAAATACATAGGAACACAATTACAGGAATATAATATATGTATGCATGTATGTACATGCATACTTACATACATCCAAGGTTGCTGACTATTTATTTGACCAATAATCGGTCGGTGATTTCGTCGCAGATTTCCTGGCCGTCCAACGCCTACTGGTGAAACACAACGACGTTTAGCCGCTCGCCTCGAAGAGACTGGCACAACACGAGATGCTGCCAGGCGTGGCAGACCCCGGAGTAGCCGTTCTGCAGAGAATATTGCTGCTGTAGCCGAGGATGTCATGGAAGCGCCGTCGACATCGACCAGACGACGTGCCACGCAAATGGGTATCAGTCGACGGTCTTTACAGCGAGTTTTGGTACAAGATTTGAAGATGTTTCCGTACAAAGTCCAGACGGTGCATCAGCTGTTAGCTGCTGACCGCCAATCGCGTCTAACATACGCTCAAGCCAACATCGGAAGTTTACTTTTGCGCCACCTTGTACATACATATGTGTTCACAAGCCCAGACGCACACTCTATGCATACATACAACACACATGACATATGTCTGTACATAAATACAAAAGGGATAATCACCAAGTTAAGCAAATGGCCTGGCACTCAGTAAGTAGGCTGCATATCCATTCATACATGTACATACATGCATATTTACGGATGTGAAGAAGCTAGCGAATATTTATAAAAGGGTTTTACTACCATACATTATACCCACACATAAATAGACATATGAACGTATATAAATACGTATGTATGTACATATATAGATATGTATGCACCTCAGCGTCAAAAACAGGTTACAGTTGTATGCAATACTTAAAATGCTTTTTAACACAAATCCTTTCCGTTAATTCTTTATAAAATAATATCGCATTTTTTAACTAGAACAACATCAATTAAAGTTTCAAAACTTGCACAGAGTGCACACATTTTCCAAATGTTCAAAGTTTTCCATCCAAAATTTTTAACGTTTTAATGAGAAATTGACAAATTTCTAATATTTTAATGAGATTCTTAAGAAATTCTATATGTAAGTATATAAAAAGCATTGTGAACATTTTTTCTAAACTTGTTTTCTTTCCATTTATGATTCAATTATAAAAGGTAAGGTACATAGGTAATGACATTCGAATTTTGACACTCCCTTATAAAGGGTTGTGTTGCGAAGTATGGAAAACGGGTTAGATTTTGTTACCCTTTCTTAAAAAGTAAGTAATTAGTAGTAAAATGTTAGTGATTTTTTTAAATAAAAATTCCGAAGACATTTCATTTAAATTGAGAAATACAATAGCTACGCTCACAAAATTTAAATAATTATGTACTTCTTGGTAGATATTTTTTTTTCTAATTTTCAACCAGCGAATAAATTTTCAATATATTTGTCCCATGAACTAAACGATTTTATGGTATAAGGTAAATATAAGGTATTTATTTCGTTAATTCCTTTTATATATATGTACATATACCATCGGTATCAGGGTTGTTCTTAATATTGTGATGAACCCCTGGACGGTGAAATGGACCAAACATCTATTTCGATAAATAGTAAATGACTTTATGGAGTTTTAAGAAAATCACAATAATTCGAAATTTTAGAAAGAGAATCTTTATATGTACTTATATAAAAAGAAAAATAAATCAAACTTTATAACTCAAGAATTTAGTTCTTACAAATTCTTGTTTTTAGCATTTGGATAATTATTATGTCACATTATTTTTAATTTCTTTAAACCTATTCCTTCTAGAAATTACAAAACTTTTTACTCTGTCACATCGAATTTATATGCGCGTGAAAAGCATTCAATGAAAAAGCGAGTCATTTATACACTTACCTGAAATATTTACGAGACGGGGTCAATCTTGTAATCAGAAAAAACGCTGTCATTTAAATCCGGATATAAACTTACTATTTTCGCACACATAAGAAACAAAAAATGCTGCATGTTAGTTTTTGGTATTAAAAAGTTTTGAGGTTACTACTATTATTATTTTTTAGAAGCAACACGGTTTGGATGCTAGCTGCTTAGTTACCAAACCTTTAATCATGCTTTCCATTTACATTTGCGCCTACATCTGAACATATTTTCATACAAATGTGTATTGACTTTATTATATGTGTATTAGGGTGACAGTTAATTTCGAAAGTGATATTTTCTTTGGTCTCAGTATTTTTTTGTGTGTAGTTTTATTTAAAAAAAATTCTAGTAAAATTTCAAGGTCGTAGGAAGAGGATTAGGGGGCGCGTCGGCCCCCCAAAGTTACACAAAATACGTTTTTTCACGCAAATTCTTACTTTGACTGCTTGTAACTTTCTCTGTGTTTTTTTTTTTTAAACATTACTGGCGAAAGATGTTCATTAATATGTCTACAATAACATCTGTCAATAACATTTTTGTGTAATGTTAATATTTAATGAAAAAAACTTAAATATAGGAGAAAAAGTACGCCTCAATGTCGATTTATTATACTTAAATAAAATTACTTATATGATTCAAATTTTGGATTTTGTTCAGATTTATTTAATTAAAGATTCATATAGAAAATTCCTTATGATTTACGTAAGAGTAGCTTCAACAATTATATACAGTAAGACCTCGCTAGTCCGAACTTCAGACTTTTTTTGTTTACTTTTGTTTTCAAGTGTAAGAATTGTCTTTAAAAGTTTGCTTCAAATTTTTTTTGCCTGTATGCTGAAGCGATCTATAATATTGACAATTGGGACCGAGAATATTCCCGTTACAACCTCAACAATATTATTCTCAATGCTTGCGTAAGCTACCGACAAAAAATCAGCACCAATGTTTCTCGGAAAATAGATTCTTATTTTACAGTTATATGCAGCAGCCGCAAACATTTTTTAATAGCATTAAATTTGCAAAAAAATCATTCGAAGTGAATATTTGAATGTGAAAAGTCGAAAATGTCTGCTAGAAATTTACGTGAACGCATATATTTAATTGGTTATTGTACCAACTCATTAACGGGAAGTAAACTACCCTCCAATATAGAAGTGTTGAAAGTTTTGTTTTTCAATTTACGTGTAGTAAAAAAAAATTTACGGGAAAGTTCAGATTTAGTTGTAAAAGAACTATTCGTGTTCTGGGAAAAAGCCCGCATTCCGGTCAAGGATAAACAACGCTGCATTACAAATGTAGAGAAATTGTATAAAGAATGGCAAAGCTTTCAAAAAGATTCAAAGAAGACTTCTAATTTCCATAAGAGCAAAGTAAACACGTGGAAAGAAAAATTGGATATGCTTTTTGACGTGGCGCATGCAAGTGCATTAAAAATAATGTCGAATCAAGAAGATATTGATTTCTTGATAAGTCAACGAAAAACGGGGCGCCCAGGCTTTATGTATGGTATCGATTACGAAGAAGTACGCCGAGAGTGCCGACTTGAAGAACGCAACAACAATTTATTACAACAAGTGGAGCGGAATAATCGTGAAATTGCATTAATTGGTTCGTTGTATGTTATTGTTTATTTTCTTTAAATTAAGTCGTTTTTATTAGATGAAACTGCAGAGTTGCTGTCATCTGAATCTTCAGAGAATGATAACAGTTTTCCAGATATGGAATGTGACCCACGTTGTAGTCAACCTCCAGCCAAAAAATGTAGGGGAACAAATAAAATACTAACACCAAAACTGGCGGCCGCACTCGATGTCTGTAAAATCAGTAACAGACATGCGGTTCATCTAATAAGCGCAGTCGTTGAAGCTCTGGGTAATAATGTTGAAGATTATATTTTAAACCGAACGTCTCTACACCAGGAAAGGGAACAAATCCGTGAAGAAAGAATTTCAGCATTAAAAAATAAATTAAAATTAAATGAGCTCGACGCTATCTGCCTTCATTGGGATGGTAAACTTTTGCCGGCGCTGACGGGAAATGATAAAGTGGATAGGTTGCCTATAATAATATCGAGCGGTAAAGTTGAACAGCTTCTTGAAATACCTGCACTTGATTCCGGTACTGGAAAAGAACAGGCATCCGCTGTATGCGATGCTATTTATGAATATGGTCTGCAAAATCACATCAAAGCTTTAGTGTTTGATACAACAGCGGTCAATACTGGGCGTTTCAATGGTACCTGTACGTTAATTGAAAATAATTTACAAAGACAACTTTTATGGTTACCATGCCGTCATCATATATACGAGATTGTTTTAAGATGCGTTTTCGAAGAAAAAATAAGCTGTTATGGAAGTCCAAACGTTAAAATGTTTGAGAAATTTAAAAATGCTTGGGCTAAGATTGATGCTAAAAACTATGAGTATGGCATCAACGATCCAACTGTCAAGACGTACATGAAAGAGTCTGCTGTTCGCATTATCGGTGCAGTAAATAATATCTTGGAAGAAAAACAACCCAGGGAAGACTATAAAGAATTCTTGGAACTCACTTTGCTCTTCCTGGGTCAAAAACCAGAAAAGACACATCCAAACAGCCTAATGTTTCGATCGCCAGGAGCTGTTCACCATGCAAGGTGGATGGCAAAAGCGATTTACTGTCTAAAAATATTTTTATTCCGTAACGAGTTCCAGCTTTCAGCAACTGAATTAAATGGGCTTCGTCAAATTTGTGTTTTTATTGCTGAAGTCTATGTCGAAGCGTGGTTTTCTGCTCCTTTGGCCATTAAAGCGCCATATCAAGATTTTTTATTTTTACAAAAACTTGAAAACTTCAAAAAAATTGATGCTGCTATATCTTATGTTGCTCTTAAAAAGTTCAGGAACCACTTGTGGTATTTAAGCCCTGAGGCGGTTGGTCTTGCATTTTTTGACAGCAACGTATCCCTTTTTTCAAAACAAAAAATGGAGGCGGCTTTGGAAAATGATTTTGAACAAGAGCAAAACACAAAGCGAGCTACAATAAATGATAGAGAAATCGTTGAAATATTCCATGACGGAATTGAACGTCTCTGCCGAAACAAAAGCATTATTTGAAAGATTTCAGATTTTTTTAAATTAAACCCAGACAAATGGGAGCAGGACCAATCTTATTGTAAAGTGGCTGAACTGATGAAAAAATTAAATGTTACAAATGACACTGCCGAAAGGGGGTTAAATTGATGGAAGAGTATAATAAACTATTTACCAAAAATGAACGCCAAAAACAATTTGTTTTAAAAATTGTTAGCGATTACCGCCATCGGTTTCCGGACTGTAATAAAAAGACATTGTCTCAAGTGCTTTAAACAATATTAATAAAAAGAGAAATCATATACATAAGTAGTTTTATTTAAGTATAATAAATCGACATTGAGGCGTACTTTTTCTCCTATATTTAAGTTTTTTTCATTAAATATTAACATTAGACAAAAATGTTATTGACATATGTTATTGTAGACATATTAATGAACATCTTTCGCCAGTAATGTTTAAAAAAAAAAAACACAGAGAAAGTTACAAGCAGTCAAAGTAAGAATTTGCGTGAAAAAACGTATTTTGTGTAACTTTGGGGGGCCGACGCGCCCCCTAATCCTCTTCCTACGACCTTGAAATTTTACTAGAATTTTTTTTAAATAAAACTACACACAAAAAAACACTGAGACCAAAACAATAAAGAAAAAAAAAATACTCCATACATTTAATTGTCACCCTAATGTGTATACATTTATTTTATAGTTATTTATTAATTTCAGTAAAATACAATGTAGATTATACATGTATGTACGTAAATATGAAGAGACATGCATTTATTGAATTTTTTATATTTAATTGCTTTCATAATGTAGCCGCCGCTATCATTTACAAAAATTGGCGCCGTCATAATATATTTCAGTCGAATTATGTGTAACAGAGCAACCTAAACAAGAGCGGAGAGCGTCGCGTTTTCCACCGCCTAGCGCTACCGCTTAGTTGTCGTACCTAAACAAGATCGGCAGCGCTATGTCAAATCAAGGAACAACAACTACTCAGGGAGGAAATTTAAACAAAGTAACTAAAAATAATATAACTAAACATTTATGGAATATTAAATAATATAAATTACCAACCTCCATTTCAGCAGAATGCAGCTTGGCGCAAAAAAATGTCATCAACAATGTCAATTATTCGTTTTCTGCAGCTTACACCACTTCCTAACGCGCTGTCAAAATCGGATTTTCCAACCGCTCGGCGTTGCCGCCGCGTTATTTCGGTCGGCTTCATACAAATTGTATGGGCATTAGGAATTTTTGACAGATAAACGACGCTGCCGCTCTTGTTTAGGTTGCTCTGTTATACAGCCGGATGTGGTCTCTTACACCCGAATGCGCATTAGTAGTTGTACAAAATATTTGCATCTCTTTGTACAACGAATGTCTCTTTTTATGAATGCGACTGAGCGCAGTATTCTCAGCTATCTACACACTTATTTAGTCATCGCGCTTGCTGTGAGCAGAATGCGTAGAATGTTAAAACGGCCAATGACTACATTCATGCAGCCGTCTATTGTCTATTATTTCCACTCAAATTTAAAATATCTATGTATGTATGTACATATGTATGTATGTACATACATATATGTTATACATAACCTTTTCTAGCGCCGATTAAAAGAACTCGAATTAATGGCTTAAACTAATAATAATAATTTGGAGCTTACACTATAGAGTTCTGTGTTTGACCGAGCTTCTCATCATTTGTGGAGTATGTCTTTTATATTATACCAGACATGGAGGGACCTACAGTTTTGTGCCGACTCCGAGCGGCATACATACTATGTATTTTATGAGAAGCTTTTTCATGGCAGAAATACCCTCGGAGGTTTGTCGTTAACAGACAGTACTTTGTTATCAAATTTGTTTATTGGTTTTGTTAGTTTCTGCCGATACGTGACATTATCTGTATTTTTTTTATTTAAAACATGGAAAATTTCTTTGTATTTTTTGTGTTTCTGTCGGACACGTTCAATGAAAAAACACTTTTTATCAGGATGTTTAGAAAACTATATCGCGCACGAACGGAATTCACAGGGTTGGCCCCGGAGAAAACAACAGATTGAAAATCAAAACTTAGTCGTTTTGTAATGATTTAAAAATAAGAAGCCTCGTAAAACAGCAAATAAAAAGGAGATATTCATATTCATTATTATAAAAACCGTAATAAAAATAATAAGCGAAATTCAGAAATTGTCTTTTATGTAATGCCATAGCTATTCAAAAGTTAGTTAAAAGCGTAATTTTAAACTCCCATTCTGAAATTTTTACAGGTTTAGTTTTACATAAATATTTGAAGAACAGATTTGAAGAAACAAATTTTTATGAAATCATGAGTAAATTTGAAAAAAAAAAAATATAATTTGGTAAATATTCTTTTTTTTACTAACAAATTTTTTTTATTAAAAAATAATTTTATCGACTTCTCGTAATCACCATGATTAAGTTTTTTTTTAAATACTTATATTAAAAAGCCCTTCTTTGGCATGCTTAAAGATCAAAAAAATATATGTATCTCGGAAGCTGTAAATATCAAACGAAAACAAAAACTATACGTGTCTTATATTTTCACCCAAAGAATGCATAGAAAAAAAGAGTCGAGCGGAAAAAAATGCTTAGTGTAAATTTTGCATTGATTGGCCCCTATATTTTTTCTAGTATCGAGTATTGGGTACCGACAACTCAGCACAACGCTAGCCAAAGATAATATGATACGAAACTCTTTGTTTCGAGAGAGCGCTGTCAAAAGGCGCATTTTTTATAACATTTTCCAAAAGAGCCACTCTGTAGAAATCGTATCGGGGGATTTTTATTTAATTTTTTGGAGATTTTGCAGTTTCCTCGCCACCGTTGAGGTTTGCTAACAGAATAAAGGAAAATGCAATACAAATAAGAGTAAATAAGAGATGTTATTTACCTTAATGCCAGAAGACCATATATATAAAATCAAAACAATGAAAACAATTAAAATATCGCAGAAATTCATATTTTGGAAAAACCTGCTTTTATATATGCATTAAACATAAATTTAAGATATAGCGTGTTTTCTTATAAACATACATGTTTATTTATGTATATTAAAATGCAATATATACCTAGTTCGCTTTGAAATAAAAGTTTTGGAATATATTTTTAAAATAAAATACAATATTAGTATGTAAATCAAAACCTTCATAGTTTGCCAAAACTTATATATTAAATGTAACTCTTAATTTAGAGATTTCAAGACACATTCTATAAAAAACTAACATTTACTCGCTTTTTTTATCCAAATAAAAAGTATAGCTTTTTCACGCATTTGCCTCTGGTAGCCCACCTTTTTGCGTGCCAGCTGTTCAGTAGCCCATGATTCGGCTTTGTTGCCAGCCCAAAATGTGAGATCATGGGCTCTCGCAGCAAGCGAAAGAGAGAAGTTTCGTATCATATTATCTTTGACGCTAGCTGCGTTGTTATAAAATAATTTAAATTTTATTTGCCATAATAGCTTACGGTCGAATATTCGTTATATTTGGTAATACATTCGCATACGCATACGCGCGCTACTCTCAGCTATCTGCACACTAATTCAGTTCTCTCGCTTGCAGCTGACTGTTCGGTATACATATGTAAGTATGTATGTGCATGCGAATATGGTAAAACTGGCAACGACTGCGCTCATGCAGATGTCTACCTACATATATATGTATATAAACATATCTATGTATATTGAAAGCTACAAGCATATACGAGTATAAACATACATACATACATACTAACTCCTAATTATATACACTCGTCAGAAAAATTATCCGTACACATCGACATGAAAACAATACACTGAGAAATTTGTGATCAAATAACTTAGTATGAGTTAAAATAATTTACAAAGGTTTCATTTACTTTAATTTGTACTACACTTTCCATACATTTTTTTTTGTTTGACATAACTTTCAAAAAAAAAAAATGTCCAAAATGAAAAACAAATTCACTTAAATTAAACAGAAAAAGTATTCGTACATTTTGAAATTAATCAAATATATTTAAATTATTTAAAAAAAATTAAAATCCTAGTAATTGGTGGGATAGCACTTACATTTTAAGACCTCGGCAAGTCGATGTGACATTGAATGTGTCATGATTTGTCATTTTGGCCCATTTCTTCATGATCACATTTTTGAGCATTTCTCTGGAGGTTATGGTGTGTTGGCGGATTCTGCGCTCCAGTAAATCCTACAAATGCTCGATGGGGTTAAGGTCTGGAGATTGAGGTGGCGAGCGCAATTGATTTTTTTTTTGTTATATGTAGAGCAACGAAAGCTTTATATTGTGTGCCGTGGGCTTTGAATCATTATCGAGTTGAAAAGGAAAATCATCACCAAGCCTCAACTGCTGAGCACTTTCCTCCAAATTATTTTTTAAAATGCTTAAATAGCCGAATTTATCCATTATTGAATCTATAAATCTACACCTCCGCCATTATTGACGGTGGGCAACAGATTTTTTTTATGTTTTCACATATTTGCGAGGCAATAAGTCGAGAATTTGCTTTTACATATTGTTCGTTTTTCTCGTACCGTCAATATACTTTATTCGACCAGAACGTGGCTTTGACGCAATCGAATTGTTTTTTTTAAAGCTTGCCCGACATACTGCTCAGAAGAATAAGTCCTTTATATCATTGTACCTAATTACCGGAATGATTTGCCTTCTTTTCTGAGTTTAAGAATAATTTTTCTTTCAACAGCACTAATTTCTTTAATTTTAGAAGCATCGCGAATTTTGCACAAAAAAGTCTTTGACTTTAAAGTCAACTGTTCAAAGCGAGATCAATTATTCACTACAATAAAAGAGCTTTTGTGAATATATTTGTCACCATATTGCAAAGGGAATAAGCCGTTTTGATGTGTACTGATACTTTTCTGTTTCATTTAAGTCAGTTATTTTTGTTTTTGTTTTGAAATTTTTTTTTTAAGTGCATGCCAAAAAAAAAAACGTAAGGAAAGTGTAGTACAAATACTAAAAAATCTTTTGAATACTATTTTTATACAAAAATTTCTCAGTGTATTGTTTTCATGTCGATGTGTACGAATAATTTTACTGACGAGTGTACGTACATAGTCATGTGCAAAGCGCAATACCAACTTAGATACTTATGAATAACTCCACTTACCTCATTCTGGTCCATGATTGCAAAATATGAAATTATTAATATACTGATATTATATTCAATTTGTATTTCACTACTTCAGCAATTCGTAAATTTTAATCCAACACTACTCCGTTAAATAACTAATACCGACAACTCTTCTGAGCGAACTGATTTCTGCATTTGCAAAAAATGAGTATTTAATCAATTTGGCTTTGGCAGCTGTTATAGCAAGAGAACAAAACTAAGAGTACCTGATTCAAATAATTGCGAGTAGCAAATAATTCGAAAGAAACCGACTGGCAGCATGCATACATATGTACATACATACATCCCTGCTCGTACATATGTACACATATAAGAGAGATCGATAGATGCATGGTGCAGCGAAACGAGGTAACGCCAAGAATGATTTGTAATGATGGATGGTTTCGCTCAATCGTGAGGTAACGCCACCTTCTTTTATTTGTTCTACTGTTTGTAATGTTTGTTATCTCTTCTTTGTATTCATTGTGCTTTTTTTACATTCTTCCACTCTTGTTACTTGTTAAATTGCAGATACAGTGCCTTAAAGTTATAATGGAACGGTATGAAAAAACTCATTACTATGTAAATGGTTATAAGCAAGAATGGCATTTTTTTTTATTTTAGTTTTTAGAAGTTTATGAAAATATGGAAAACTATATTGCAATTAAAATTTTCAGTTGTGATAATCGCAATTAGTTTCAATTTATTTTTCATGCCGTTTTAAACTATAAAAAGGAATCCCCTGAAGCGTTGTTTTACAATTTAAAAATTACATTTCAATATTGTCGAACATTTCTTAATTAGTTTGATGGTAAATATTAATCTATTATTATTGTTAATCTAGTGGCCGCTGTGGTCGAGTGGATAGCGGTGCGTGCTATTACTCGATATGCCGCTGGGTTCAAGGTTCAAATCTCAGCCAGGTCATGTAAAATCTAAATCATAGAAAAGTTTTTTTCTAATAGCGGTCACCCCTCGGCAGGCAATGGCAAACCTTCGAGGGTATTTCTGCCATGAAAAAGTTTCTCATTAAATACATCTGCCGTTAGGAGTCGGCACAAAATTGTAGGTCCCTCCATTTCTGGTATAATGTAAAGACGCACACCACAAATGGTACGAGAAGCTAGGCCAAACACTGAGCAATATAGTGCAAGTGCCAAAATTATTATATACATACATACATATAAATATTAATCTTTGTACTGTTCAATTACAACTTTGAGTCACTGTATTATATAAAAAAAAACTGGATAAATAACAAAGCAATTAAAGAAACATGAAACAATGTGAACGAGTGTATTCTTTCGCCATTCTCCACTTCTCCTGTTTGTTATACTCCCTTCTTCGGAGGCGAAAGTTTGTTCTTTATAAGACGCGTTTCCGCCGACGACTTTTCATTCTTATTTTCGTTCTTCTTTTTTGACATTCTCTTTTAAAAAGTCTTCGAAAATATTCGCGCTTTTACACGATGCCTTTTATTTGAAGTATTCCTTGGGTTTTTTTTCGTTTAAGCGGCCAATTTTCTTTGGTCATATACATACATACATACATACATACATACATAATAAAACAGCTTTTAGAAATCGCTAAAAAAGTTTCTCAAATATCAAATTATTAAGAATTTTTTTATAAATTAGCTTTTTAACAACAAATTTAGTCAAAAAAAATTCCAGGAAACATTAGAAATACTCGTAGTATAATTAAATCTTGAATTTTAGGGACAATAAATATTAAGTAGCTATGAATCCTCTATAAGCAAGAAACCTCAACTTGGCAGCTAATTTCAGCCCAACAAGTATGGACGGCGGTTTTATTAAAGTCTTAATGTTCTAAATAACATCATGAAACGCTTCTTTTAATATCCTATAGTGCGAAACAAGGCTGTAAAAGAATCTTATACGTTAATGTTGGGACTGTTCATGTATACGTTTTGGAATATCCAAAGGATTCGAGTGTTCACTTAGAAGACGTGTCGAAACTTTTTCATTCCTTTTCCAGTCATTTCCATATAACTTAATAAGCTGAAAGTATAATAATGCACTTTAAAATAAATTTTCGATTATAAATAAAAAATTTTGTTGCCTGACAAGCAGTTGCTCGCATCTCGTACTTATTCGTGCAATTTGTGTGTTGAGTGTTTTGGAGTTAGGAATAAACTTGTATAATATTTGCTTGTACCCAAACTCCAACCAAAACAAGTTCAAATGCAAGGATAACGCATAGTAGTAGGTAGGTAGATAGGTATATGTGGCTGTCACCGTTGCTTCGGCGACCCACTTAGGCCATGATTGGAGGCCCATTGTGGCACCACCAGCTTAGCGTTCACTCCCATTCGCTGAACCATTTAGAGCTCTTGACGAGTCTCGTCCAGGATCTTGGGTCTTTAACACCTAATTCTCTGAAGTCTCCAAAAAGTGGTGCCCCTAAAAAGCGTAGCCTGGTTCTCGCTAGCGCTGGAGAATTGCATTGAAGATGAAGAACAGTTTCCTCCTTCATAATTTTTGCAGCTTCTTCAACATCTGTGAAAGGGTACTCCGAGACGCCCCGCGTGGTTGCCTATGAGGCAGTGCCCTGTAAGGGCTCTAATGACCTGAGACCTGAGACTACCCGACCGTTTACGATCCTATCTGGGCCAAGTCTGTCTAGAGATCCTACAGGTGTCATTTGCACGAGCATAAGCATATTCTTTTAAAAGCAGCCTGCAAGTGCCAAAGGGCATACCAATGCGTTCTTTACCAGGAAGAATCTGCTTGGTTGTCTCTTCCCTCGCAAGTTCATCCGCTATACAGTTACCCTCGATGTCCCTGTGGCCTGGAACCGAGATGAGGTTTAGTCTGTTCTGCTTAGCCATATCCTGAAGAGATCGGCAGCAATCCAGTACAATCGTTGAAGTTATCGCAGCTGAGCTCACTGCTCTAATTGTCGCTATCGCTAATATAAAAACGTTATTGCCTTTTAAGACGGTTTGCAACCTGTCCATAGCCTCCTTAATGGGTAAAACCTCAGCTTGAAAAACGCTACAGTGATCCGGCAGCCGCAAAGAACAGCTCAGAGAAAGACCCCTCCTCCTACTCTGCCACTCAGCTTCGAACCATCTGTGAAAACCGTAATACTTCCAGGTGGAGTATAGAAATTTTTAGACCACTCCTCCCTACCTGGAATCAACATCGCGAAGTTTCTGTCTGGGACCATGGTATCGACGCAGCGATCAGTGCAGTCCGGAAGAAAGCTATACTTACTCCGTATGCTTGAGTGTCCACATAGGCTAGACTCCCATTGATATGTCTCTCTTAGTCGAAGCGCGGCAAGAGCCGCCCACTGTTGACCCACTAAGTCGAGGGGTAGAAGGTCCAGAAAGACATTCAAGGCGTCGTTTGTTGTTGTTCGCAAAGCTCCGCTAATGCGAATGCTAATGGCTTTTTGCACTTTACTAAGTAGATTGAGGTTAGCATTTTTGCTCAAGGCAGGCAACCATACCATGACCCATAAAGAAGAATCGGTCTTACCACCTCTGTATATATCCAGCGGCATACGCTTGGATTTAGACCCATTTTCTCTCCAATGGCCCTTTTGCAAGAGCATAGGGCCACAGAAGCCTTCTAAGTGCGCTGAAAAATATTATTTCTCCAGCTTAGTTTCATATCTAGTGTGACGCCAAGAAACTTGGCTTCCTTCCTTAGATTTAAACGAATACCATTCAGTACCGGAGTAATTAACTCCGGTGTCTTATATTTTCTAGTGAAGCGTAGCAACTCCACTTTTTCCGAGTTGACGCTAAGACCACATCGCGTGGACTAGTTCCCTACAGTACCGATTGTTCCTTGCTTCAAGTCACACAAGGTCTGCGGGAACTTGCCCATGTATGCTATGACGATGTCATCTGCATATGCGACAAGTCTGGCGGCACCCCATTCCGTCTCTCGCAAGAGTGAATTTACTGTTAGATTCCAGAGTAGGGGTGAAAGTACACCACCTTGCGGCGTTCCGCGATACAGATGCCTCGAAACACGGTTTGCGCCGACTTCTGCTGTATTCTTTCTACCTAAGAGCATTTGCTCTATAAATTCAACCAGGGAGTTCTCTACACCAAGTCCTCTTAGGGCCTGGGTTATGGCCTCCGGATTAATGTTGTTAAAAGCTCCCTCAATGTCAAGAAAAGCTACGAGGTAAAATTCCTTGTAACTAAAAGACGCACAGTAGTAACTAAAATATATTTCTAACTCAAAGGTACACAAATGTCTGACGCAGCTGATATGACAAAACTAAAATTATTTATTCATAAACTTAGAAATATGCATTTTCACAAAAAAAAAACAAAATTACGCGACTGTGATTCCACAACGTATTTAAAGTTAAATGTTTTCTTAAAAGGTTTTGTCACTATCATTTTCATTATGCTCCATATTGAAATGCAAAAAGAGTATTTCATTCACAGAATTTGAGTAGGCGTCCAGTGGGCTGCGATTTTCGAATATTAACGATCTAGCTTTCAAAATGGCTCTATGCGCAGTGATTGTTGTGGCTGGCACAGCCAATATTTTACAACTTGCCTTATATAACAACGGGAAGTTCGCTTGATGTAAATGCCACCATTGAATGAGGTTGAAATTATCTTGCAACATAATATTTGTATCGTCATACAAGCGTAGCTCCATATTTACTTTATCTTCGACAGTACTTTGGGGAACTTTCATTATCACGAAGTCCTTAAAAATATCGACAGTTGTCATTGATTTCGCCGATGTGGAAGGCACATTTTCGTCTAGGTCATTTATTTCGGTAAGGCTATCGAGTATATCCTGTTTGTCATCGATTTGTATAGCTGAATATGCGACGCTTGACTCGCACACGTCTTCTTCTTCTTGTTCAACATAGTAAGTTTGCATTATCCGTTTGCATTCAGCTCGTATCAAGTCCCTATCGCTTGCACTGAACGATATTAACTTGTTGGCGGGCGGAAAGAGATACAAAGCAACTTTGTGGAGCAGCGTCATATTTTGCCAAACAAATTTATCGAAGGACTTAAGCAGATTTAACTTAAATTTCTTTATTATATCCAAATCGTTAATATTTTTAACACACAGCTTTCGTAATCGATGTGCATGGACAATTGCCAAATGTAGTGTGGCACTGTTAATTCGGTCCATATCCTTGCAAGCTCCGTCGAAAGGTTCTAAAAATTCCTGTAACGCAGTAACTTCTTTCAAACTCAAATTCTGTATTAACTCTGGCAATTCTCCTTTGTGTGATTTACATATTTGAAGCGCTTCATTCCAGTTCGTAGCAATTGTAGAAAGTATATGGAAAATTATGTTCCATCGATTGGGAGCGCAATTCTCTACGGAGCTGGCAAACTTATAGTCAATTTCTTCTAGGAAATGGAAGAGTTTCCTCGACATCTCGCATATATTTTGAATTTCTGCGGTTCCTTCTATGGCTTCTTCGATTGCATATTGAAATAAATGGTTTATACAATAAATGCTTTCGCACGATTGAAATGCCTCCTTCATATTCTCGTTCTTCTCGGTTACAAAAATAAGCTCATCATTAAGGGAGCAATCGAAAGTTTCTAAAATTTCTTCAGCTGCTTGTTTAATGTCTTCGTCTAAAAAAGAAAGGAAGAAAAAATTAAAGGAAATTAATAAAATATACATAGAGATTATTTAACCAAATTTCTTTTAGGTGTGGACTTCGAGAATTGTGTGGATTTCGAATTTAAAACGAAGCGAAAATTTATCAGATAACGGAATGAAAGAACCCAGTTGAAAATGTTTTAAAGAACGCTGTTATCGAACTATTTTGCATCAAATTCAAACGCAGTTTTTTTTGCCAAGATCGATATTGTGGCGATATGCCAAAACACGAATGACAGATCAAAGCGAAATAGAGAATAACGATAGTATTTTCGAAAAATCGAAAATAAAATGTTCACTATCGAGAACTTTCGAAAACGACCGATAATGTTCTAGAATTGCCACAGGTTAAGCAGCTAAGTGTATAAATGGGATTAGCCACGGTGTGTGGCAATTCAGTTTGTAAGTTGATATTTGATAGTGTTGTAAAGCAGTAAGCTTACCCTGCAAAAAATGCGATTAGTCTAGGATGAGTCCGGGAATAGTCGCAAGGGAACATGCGACTAATACAACTTCTGATCTCTTTATATGGAAAGAACTGTTCCCTTTTGTTCGAGCATGTCCTATTAAGAGACTAATTGACCCCTTCTATATTCGAATGGGTATAAATGAAAAATAAAAATAAAAATCTTTGCTCCGACTTAGAATCGAACCAGCGCCCCGAGGGTTGCTAAGCGAATGCTCTCCTTACATGCCACGACGTGCATGAAATTTTATTGCCTAAGTGCGTGCATATACCAATGCATCGTTTATCATACCCGAAAGAGATGAATACAGGACTAATCTACAATTATACCCGTTTGAGACTTGTTGCGACTAATTAATGCCCAGTTGTACCCGATAGGGACTAATCCCGGAATACTGTCTTTAGAGATTAGTCGCTAAATTTTTTGCAGGGTAGTCTTTCAAAGTTGCGAGTGCGCGAGTATTCGTATTCGGGAATTTTTAGCAATACAGTGGTCGAACTTGTGGGATGTGGAAAATCATCGGCGTTTCAGGGTAAAAACGTAACATTATAAAAAAACAATAAAGATGCCTTTCACCTGATTAGATATACATATCGATAAACATCATATACACGATTTATGTATTGCTACTGTCATCGATCAAATTCACTGAACTCCACAGCTCTAGTAGGCAGACCACAATAAAAGGTTAAACACGTACATACATATAAGGAGTTATGTTTCTCGATACTCAAAATCTTTCCAAAAATTTCAAGAAAAACTATGCAGACTATCAAACGTTCAATGCATCTATCTATATATCATTACAGTGAAAAGTCAATAAAAGGTTAATTAGATCAAACGATTACCTTCGACGAGCGGTTATTATGGTATATGTAAAATAATCAATAAATATTGAAATCAATCAAAACGAAACTCACGATAAATCGATAAAACCACATGAACGATGCATATAAATTGTTCGATTAATACAGCCATCACTAGTTATCTAGTTGAATGAGCGACTAGAAACTGTCATCGATCAAAAGCCGAATTATCGTAAAGCTTCTTATCTCTATCGATCACCATTGAAATGAGGATTAACAAATTCCATTAATAACTACACACAACTACCATAAAATTAAAATAATTTCAAAATTAATTACCTGTACATTTATCACCTTCAATCGACTCCACACCCAAGAAACGATTAATTAGCTCGCCGTTTTTTACATAGTGGATCGTTAAAAGTACATAAGTTTTCCGAAAATAATCGTCTCTCCACATGCCAGTGATTAAAGCATAACCATATTTTCGTATCGATGTCAGTTCATTTTTCAATTTCGCCGAATGATCTGCATATAATTTTGTCACATTTTTTAATATTTCTTCTGCTTGCGGTATTAGATCTTCCATATCTATGCTTGGACCATATTTTGACCCGACAGCTATAAAAAATTCAGCTAGTTTCTGCAGACCTGCATCTTCAATCACATCGACTGGTCGACAATTATCAATTGTCCATTGTGAAATTATATCCTCAAGATTTTTCTTAGTTTCTGGCTGCACAGTAACTACGATTTGAGCGGCGCTGTTTTGTGTTTGGAGTTTATAGAGCGTATAACACTTATGTCTAACCAAATTCGAAGTGGAGGCACTGAAGAATTTATATATTTTGTGACACCTTCTACACGAGACGAAATCCGCGATGGTCTCTCCAGTGTCAGTTTCGATTTTTCCAAAGACTTCCCATACCCGACTTCGGCCTCGTTTAGTGCTTACTTTATAAGTTTTTGTTTCTATATTTTTTCGAATCTCGTCTGCATAATTGTAAAGATCGTAGCTTTTTGACTGAAAAGCAAAATACATACAAATACATGTTACGAAACATACATACATACATACTAGGGTATTCCATTACTCGACTTTTTTGAAAATCCGGTTTGCGGATTATTTGAAAAAAACCCGTTCCTAATTTTTAAATCAGGAAAAAACGGGTAAACCGGTTCTCTCAATTGTGATCAGGTGATAAGCAGGTGACAAACCTTAAGCCAAACACAAAAAATAAAAACCTGAAAGCGAGGAAAGGTCATAATCCTAAACTCATACATAGTCTCAAATTTTAAAACTTCTTATGACATTTTTCTAAATACATATAAAATATTCTAAAATACATTTGATGCGTTTTTTTCTGCAAGTTATTTGGATATTGAATATATATAATGATTTTATCTAATTGATATGCACTTTGTCGTACATGTTTCCATAAAAAAATAAATCAAATCAACAAATTTTAATTTAATTTATTAAATATTTTCTGAATATTTATTTATATATATAAGATATGCAAGAAAGTTGCAACACCATTGACAAAACAAATTAAAAAAAAAATTAACGCTAGTTTCTAGCCTCTTGAAACTTTCACATTGAATAGGCTATAAAACTGAATACTCAAGAACATGCTAAAAATCTATATAAAAATTTATTGAATGTTTTTTTTTAGTTCTCTACAAAATTTTCAATTAAGACTTAGGTAGTTTATGTTAGAGAATGAACTGAAATTTAATTGCAATTTTTTTAAAACAAATAAATAAATAAATTTCAATTCGGTTGCAATTGAAATACGAACCACTGTACATGTGTAAGCGACTAGCAAAAGAACGTCCAACTCGCTTATAATCAACTCTCTTTTATTTTTAATACATTTTACAACACTAGTATGTCAAAATTAATGGGCGTTTGTGAAATTTGCTAGCAAAACAAAATAGAAATTTTTGTAAGAGACTATTTTCCTTACTATGTACGTCTGCTCTATCTTGATTTTACTTATTTTGGTGTTTAGCAAAAATTCCCCAATTTCCCTTGGTACTATCCAATGATTATTCACAATAGCACCACTTTCTCACTTTTCAACACTTTCAATGAGGTCGGCTATTTTTTAAGCGAGTTTATTTCAACCCGCTTATTTCAATTCAACTCGCTTATTTTTGTTGTTGGTTTCCAAGCTGTACGATAAGTTACCTAGTGTTCTTTTGCAAGTCGAATACAAAAGATGAGGCCTTTATGTATTTAAGCAGATCTATAGGTAGGTACAGTTGCGGCCATATAATTAGAAACATTACTTCTTGGTTTTGATTTATTTAAAAAATTATTATAAGAAAATAAAACTTTCGAAGAAATACTAATATGTAAATACATTTTTTATTTGTTAAAAAAAAAATAATACACTACTTTTAAATTGCCTAAAAAGTACTGTTATTGCACGCAGCAGAGAGAAGAGCTGACGCCTTCCGAGGTGCCGTTACTTAAAATGGGTTTGATTTGCCAGTTAAGTGACGTCAAGTTAGTGACAGCAATGACACAAATATTTAAATCCAATAACAAAACTCTAAAATAAATAAATACCAAACCCAGAAAAATATTACAAAAATTTGTATAACTCGTCAAAACTTTCAAGAAAAACAAGCTTAAATTTAAACGGAGTATAACTAAACTCAGGTTAAACCAACACAGGAAAACTGGCCTTAAAAGGTTGGTTTTTGAGTTATAAAAGTGTTTTAATTAATGATATATGTACATATGTATGTACAGTAAAAGCTCTCCTTGCGGACAGCTCTCTTTAGCGGACAAATTTCTTGGTCCCAAAATTTTCGCCTTGTTTCAGGAAGGAATCATTCTCCCTTAAGCGGACGCTGCCTTGGACGGACGCGGACACTTTTTTATTACGAAACATCTCCCATGAGCGGACAACTCTCTCTTCAACTTCACCATTTGTCTTGCTTTATCAAGTTTTTAAATCATTGTTCGGCAAACGCATACAACCATAATTTAGAGTTTGTGTGGGTGAGTTGCTCTCTTTCCTCTCCCAAATTGTTATACAGTTTTCTCATAACTATGTACAAATTTATAAACAAGCAAAGAAGAAATCATATTCCCATACTTCTTCAAACATTTTGATTTTCACTGTCGTGGCTAGCAACATGCGTCAGACAAGTAATGTGCGTTAAGCTGTGATTCCCCGTATTTTGTTCATAGACAAAAAATGCCGCAGCTACTGCGATTAACCGTTACTTTAGAAATGGGTTTTTTTATGCTGTACTATAAACATTAGTTGAAAATGATCACTTGTGTGTAACTTTTAATCAGAATGGCATCGCGAAATGTGCTCTCCTTAAAAGAAAAAATGGAAATAATAAATTTCCAGGAAAAAGAAAAAAAATCTGTGCGTGATATTGCAAAGAGGAAACATTTTTGTATTTTTATTGGTCGGCCATCAATTCATTCTTACGATTTTCTTAAGGTTTAACATTGGAAAAACTGCAGCAATTATCAAAAATAAAGGAGACATCAAAGCTAAATGGAAGTCTGGGTTTAATATTAACCAAAAAAGAATTTTCCTCACACCGAAGGGCTCCCAGGTCGATAAGTTGTGTTATGACTGGTTCGCTGTAACAAGAAGCAAAAACATCCCTCTTTCAGGTCCAATAAAATCCAAGGCCAAAGAAATAGCAGAACACATAGGATACACAACATTTTCCGCATCAGATGGATGGCTTCAGAAGGGGCGAACTAGACATAACGTCGCATTTAAATGCATATCGGGTGAAGCTGCTGATGTTGCTCCAGAAGATGTAAAGCAATTCAGGGAAAAACTTCCTTCTTTGCTGAGTCAGTACAGACCTGAAGATGTGTACAACGCCGATGAAAGTGGTCTCTTTTTTCGAGCCATGCCTGACAAAACGTTGGCTCTAAAATCAGAGAAATGTACTGGTGGTAAATTGTCGAAGGAAAGACTTACCATTATGTTTTGCGTCAATATGGTTGGACAAAAATAAAAGCTATTAGTCATTGGAAAAGCGGCCCGCCCGAGAGCTTTTAAACACATACAAATTGCAGATTTACCAGTCGATTGGAAATCGAACAAAAAGGCGTGGATGACAAGAGAAATTATGACAGAGTGGTTACGACAACTTGACACAAAAATGAAATCTCGCAACAGAAATATGCTTTTATTTTTAGATAATGCTGCCTCTCATCCCAGAGATATCTGCCGGACAAACATAACTTTAGAGTTTCTACCTCCTAATACAACATCCATATGCCAGCCCTTGGATCAGGGCATAATACAAAATTTAAAAGTCATATACAGAAACTTTATTATAAAAGATATGCTATCAAATATGGACACATCTAAATCCGCATCAGAATTATCAAAAAAAATAAATATACTTGATGCTCTGTGTTTTGTTAAAGCTTCTTGGGACAATATTGAAGCGTCAAACACAGAAAACTGTTTTCGAAAATCTGGATTTATACAAAATTCGAATTTCGACCTGTTTGAGCTTGAAAATGATATTCCATTAGCAACGCTCTTTAATTTAAATGAAATTGCACAACTAAGTGACTTTATATTAGAGGATTATTTAAATATTGATAACGTTGCATACACAGAAAATGACAGTATTGAAATTGATTATGAAGGCGTTACTAATACTGTTGCATATCAACAACTAACGTCTTTAGAGATTCGTCTTATAGAAAATGAGAAAAAATGGAAGCAAACCAACCTAAAGCAATCAACAATCCGTAAATTTTTCCTGCAACAAAACAAATTTTTAAATTTTGTATATGTACTAATATCTAATACTAATTTCATTTAAGTTTATGATTTATGAATCTAAATTTCTTATACATACATGAATATTTTACTTTAATAATAAAAATTGATTACAAAATGTTTTGAAATGTATTAACATATTTATTTTTTTAGTAGTGGGATTTAGAATGTTGGTTTTTTTTTTTTTTTCCCTGAAAACGCTCTATTGGGCGGACATCTCCCTTAGGCGGAAAAAATCGCTGCGACCGTCAGTGTCCGCTTAAGAGAGCTTTTACTGTATATGTTAATCAGCAAATTTCTTGCACATTTGTAAGAAAGTTAGCAGTTGTAAATATTTTTTAGTAGTAATTTAGTATTAAAACCTTAAAAGCAAATACTTTATAAAAGATTCCCAAATAGAAAAACAAGTTTACCAAATCCGTTCTAATATGAAAAATAATTTCAGTTTTGGTAAAAAATTACCAAAGTGGCAATGCTGTTCTGGGGTGGCTCTTCTGCTTTTACTCTTCTGTCTCATCTCTTTGGATTACACACAATGGTTAGGAAAGGCGCAATCTTCTTCTCTATCACCCATGCTGTTATTATTGCCTTTCTCTTGATTCTAAAAATAATGAAAATATATATGTACATACAGGACAGAGAGCTCATTCTAAAAAAGAGAAGAGCGCATTGCATTGTAGTTCAGCCCAAGTGCCTTGGTTCAGCCCTTCAATTCGCCTATTGTTGAGTGGTTCAAGAATGTGTGTGCGACCGAATCAAAAGAAACATAGACGATGTCACAATGTGTCCGAAGCAAAGCAAGACGGCTTGTGCAGGGTTCTAGTACATATGTACATATGTATGTATGTATATTCATACATTTATGTTTCATGCAATTGTATATTATTTTTGCTTATCAAACAACTAATATAAAAAAAATTAACAAAATGTAGTTTAACTTACATCAAGTTGATTCATCATAAGCCGAAAATATGAATTTAACTCGCTATTATTATATTTTTAACTACTTCAGAAGCTTAAAATTTTCTTTTCCCGCTACGATTATAAACTAACATGAATAGCACATCACAGTCAACTGATTTCGGTATTCGTTAAAAGTAAGTATTCACCTAACTTGGTGCCGGCAATAGTCAAAGCAAGAGAACGAATCCAAGAGTGCCTTTTTTAAAAGCATTCGAGTAGCGAACAATTCAAATGAAGCCGGTTGCCGGTTGCCGGTTGCCTTTGTGTGCATGCACATACATTTCAAGATGTACGTATGTATGTTGATATGTAGGTAGAAAAATAAATACATTAAACAGCTTGCTCTTGGCTTGAGGTTCGTGCAGATACATACATATCTACGTATCATACGATTTATTTTCGCAAACCCTCTCAGACACTGTCTGTCTGAATGGAGAAGAGCGCTTGCATTGAATGTTGATATGTACATATGTATGTACGTACATACAAGTGTTGCCTCTTTGTTACAAATGCATAGATTTGTAAATAGTTATGAATCAAAATTAATAGGTCGTTCGTTTACAATCTCCAACAGAAAATATCCAACAGCAAAATTCAGAAACTTGCAAATTCAACGAACAGCTGATTGAATTCTTGTCCGCATCCAAATATGCAAAATGGAAAACATTGTATTAGTGCATTCTTGAAACATTCTACTAAGGAAACTTAACCAAAATAACTTTTACTTGCTACTAGCATGTTTAACACTCATATTTTATAATTTTCACCTTTAAAATTCTTAAACAATAATTTCGTAATTATGGGAATTGCAATCATCTGTTTTTGATCAGCTGTTTTGCTGTTTTGCAGAAACCAACAGCTTCCCCTCAAATTGAAATGTCACTTTGCTCTCTCAATTTCCCCTATTTTGTTAGTTTTTGTGTACGCGAACGCTAAAAGCTGATAGTTTTCGAAAACTTTCAATAATTATCCGTACCCGAACTTACCTAATACATATTAACTTCTTTCAAAAATAGATGACAACTTGTTTCCTAAAAACGTCGCTTTACCCAAAAGTTGGCAACATTATTTCATATTAAACTGAGTAGCGATTTCGATTTGGCATGTCACTCCATTTTTAACACAGAATTAAGAGCGATTGTTTGCGATTTTTATTTTGTTTCAAACGACAGGCAATTTTTCTTGTTATAACTAAGATATTTCTATTAAGAAATAACATTCCTTGATATAAGGTAAGTGTGCCAGAGACCGGAAACTGAACTTTTTTTCAACTTCGTGCTCAAGTTCGTTTGCAGGCAGTCAATGATATCGAAATATTTGATAACAATTCAGGACACTTAACATATTCAAAGTCGGCTAGGTATATCAGTTTTTACCAATAAGAGCTATTTTTTTGTTTATAAAATTAATTTTTGTGAGATACATACATACATATGTCGTATTTATCCAGTGACCGGACACTTTTTCTAGTAAGCGAACATCAACGATGCAGTGAGCGGACACCTGTGTTTTTTAATAAAACATAAAGATATTTAAAAATATGTAACTATAATTCATATAAATATTTTACATTATTGAATAAAAACTAAAATTTAAGATTTCGGCTTATCTCATTGACAAAGAAGAATTACAAATTTAAAAATAGCAAAACCCACTTCCGCCTCGGTGTACCATCTTTAAAAGGAGATTTTCTACCGAAAGTGTTTAAAAACAAATTAGCAATGCAGCTCTCTTCTTCCTTTGTTAAATATTATTGGGAACCCGATTTGTATGGCAACTCGGTTCCCTTTCCCTGGAGACGATCTTGGATAGTGGACTCAAGGATTCCCTAAATAATGACTGCTTTTCGGAGCCTTAAAGCATTGTTCGGTATATACGCTAATGCCGTCTGCCTATTTCCCTTATTTTAAAATTGCTTAAATTAAAAATAACTTATATAATATTGAAACAACGACCCGTACGGATACTGGAATAATTAGAAAATTCACCTTCATTTCTATTCCATTAACCGGACAGTTGAATTTTTTATAATTTTTTTAAACAAAATTTGTGTCACAAGTCATTTGTATCACCAAATCTAAATAATATCCAACACATTTCCACGCATTATAACTCATAATGCTTACCTCTAAAAATCTATATTTCACTAGCAAAAAAAATATTTTTTCGCACTTTGCGTAGGTGCACTAACTAAATGCTCTCAAATAAAGTCACCGTCGCAATTATTAGGAAATAACACTTGTTAAGCCGTTATAAATTAATACCTGCTCCTATGGAATTTTAGTTTAACATAAAACTTTTAGCGGTTTTCTTATTTTATATGTATAACGTTAGTAGTTAGTAGTTAGTAGTTTAGTACAATATTTATTTCATAAAAGAAAATGTTTGATACATTGAACAAAACTTGTCTATGAATTATAATTTGAATGAAATGTAATGAAAACTTCTCTAGGAATTTGTTCGAGAAGTTTTAAATGCCGGGATACTCTTTTTTTCTGAGATGAATACACTTCTAAATTTTTGACGAATACAATAAAGGCTAACGCAGTGGCAACACTGAATGCAATGCGCTCTTTTTTTTTTTGGCCTGAGCTCTCTGTGTCTTGTGTGTATATATTTCCATTGTTTTTATTATCAAGAGAGAGGCAACAGCAATAAAAAATAAAATTTTTTATAATGAATCACACGGATGTTTTGCTCTTTCCGTTGCCCTGCTATGCGTTTTGTTCATTCTGTGATGGGAAATCAAATAAATAACTATTTTGTTCATAAAAGTCCCTAATAAGTTAGGGTTGGGCAATGGAAATTACGAAATATTATTAATAAAATAGTTGTACTTTTTATAGCTTTCATGGAAATGATATATATAATTTGGTCCGATGTTTGTAAGTACCAGAAGGAGAAGAGTTAGACCCATCAAAAAATAAACCGATATGATCAGGATGGTGAGCTGAGTTGATTTAGCCATGTCCGTCTGTTTGAACGCATACTAGTCCCCAGTTTTTGAGTTTTCAAATGAAACTTATCGAAACCAGCCAGATCGTATATAGAAGCCGATTGTTCAGATATTATATTTTACTCCATAACTTCATTTAAATTTTGCAAGAAGGTCTGCTATTTTTAGCTCTATATAAGCAGTGAAAATCATATAGATCAAAGAAATATAATATATATGTATGTATGTAGCTCCCATACAACCGAGTTTTCAGATATTTTATTAAGCGCGAATGACCCTCCATTTAAGCAGCTTTCGTCGTTGAAATTTTGCGCAAATGATAGCTATAATTAAATTCCAGAACGTAAGGTTATTTGATAAAGCGCAAAACGCCTATGGTATGGTGCGAACAAAAGAACCATAGCGATGATTGTTACTTTTGTTCGTGTAATGTGAAAGGGTATAATTTAAAACGGAAGCAGTAAATTTCATACCCCAATCTGAAATCAGTGCCCAAGGTCCTTGCTACCTGAACCCGATGACATGTCTAGTTTTGAATTTGAAGATGACAGCAGTCCGAAATAGTTTTCCCAGGGTGAGCTAAATGATTTGGTAAGAGACTTGACTCTTTCCAAAAACGCTGCTGAGTTGCTTACTTTTTGTGTCTATGGGATAGTAGAGACCGAGCAAATCACTGGACCAAAAACTGTTGGCCTACGAGGGAGCTTAAAGTTGGCGAAAATAATGCCCTGCATGAAACTTTGGTGCCTCCTCATAAAGTTCGTCTACCACCGCTTCACATAAAGCTGGAATTGATGAAGCAATTTGTAAAGTCACTTCCACGAGATGGAAATTCCTTCAAATACTTAATATCAAAGTTTCCAGGCCTCTCGGAGGCAAAGTTGACGGAAGGTGTTTTCGTTGGACCAGATATTAGACGGCTTATGGCTGATCCACTCACTATTCATCACAACCATGACGGATCCTCAAAGAGAAGAAGAAGAGGTCATAAAGAATGCTTCCCACAAGCGAAAATGTACCAAAAGGAGTCTCACTAAGAAAACGAAATGTGTTTAGTGCTTACTAATTAATGTATTTTACATACATAAATAAATTAGTTTTGTTACGCAATTAAAAATTACAAAATTTTTTTTTTTAAGATTTTATATTTTATTTTAAGATGATAACTTGTTTAACATAGACACCTACATTGTCAGAAAACGTGACGTTCTATGACAAAATTAAAGTTATTTTCGGATTCAGTATACCCAAAAACATAAGAATTACACAAAAACAACTGAAACAGCTCTCAATTATTTTTTTGTTAATTTTTTTTTTTCGTTTTTATTCAATAATAAATATTACAAAACACGCTGCCGCTCTTGCACGATTCTTTCCGAATAAAAAATAATCACGGGTTTGCGTTATATGTAAGAAATTGTATGTTGAAAATAATCAGTGGGAGTTTGTAAGTACTTGAAACTTGTACTTTCTTGTACTAAAATTTAATGAGCTACACAACTGCAAACTCAAAAAAATTAAAAACTTTTTTTTAAGTTGAATAATGATCGAAAAACGACACTGAAGATGACACAACCCACGTAAAATCGTTCCGAAATTCAGTTAAGGAATGCGCTTTATTTTATGTAATTAAAAAATTATTATAAGAAAAATAAATTGCCCAAATGTGTTAAAGTGTGGTTGTGCTATTAATTCCCTGTAAAAAGTTGTGCGACTAATCTCTAAAGAGAGTATTCCGGGGTCAGTCAATTGTACATTAAATAGTCGCAACAAGTCTTAAACGGGTATGACAAATGACGCACTTAGTCAACACAATTTTATGCGCGTTGTTGGCATGTAAGGAGAGCGTTTGCCTTCCAACCTTTGAGTAGCCGGTTCGATTTTAACTCGAAGCTGTCATTTTTTTTTTTTGTTTTAATAAATAAACTGGTCCTCATTTATACCCAAAATTAAAATTTATTTCTAAATCAAAGGAACACAAATGTATGACAACGCTGATATTTAATCATAAACTAAGGAATATGCATTTAAAAAAAAAAGGTTACTCGACTGTAGTTCCACAACTCATTTCAAGTTAAATATTTTTTAAAAGGTTTTGTCACTATCATTTTCATTTTGCTCCATATTGAAATGCAAAAAGAGTATTTCATTCACAGAATTTGAGTAGGCGTCCAGTGGGCTGCGATTTTCGAATATTAACGATCTAGCTTTCAAAATGGCTCTATCCGCAGCGATTGTTGTGGCTGGCACAGCCAATATTTTACAACTTGCCTTATATAACAAGGGGAAGTTCGCTTGATGTAAATGCCACCATTGAATGAGGTTGAAATTATCTTGCAACATAATATTTGTATCGTCATACAAGCGTAGCTCCATATTTACTTTATCTTCGACAGTGCTTTGGGGTACTTTCATTATCACGAAGTCCTTAAAAATATCGACAGTTGTCATTGATTTCGCCGATGTGGAAGGCACATTTTCGTCTAGGTCATTTATTTCGGTAAGGCTATCGAGTATATCCTGTTTGTCATCGATTTGTATAGCTGAATATGCGACGCTTGACTCGCACACCTCTTCTTCTTGTTCTTGTTCTTCTTGTTCAACATAGTAAGTTTGCATTATCCGTTTGCATTCAGCTCGTATCAAGTCCCTATCGCTTGCACTGAACGATATTAACTTGTTGGCGGGCGGAAAGAGATACAAAGCAACTTTGTGGTGCAGCGTCATATTTTGCCAAACAAATTTATCGAAGGACTTTAGCAGATTTAACTTAAATTTCTTTATTATATCCAAATCGTTAATATTTTTAACACACAGCTTTCGTAATCGATGTGCATGTACTATTGCCAAATGTAGTGTGGCACTGTTAATTCGGTCCATATCCTTGCAAGCTCCGTCGAAAGGTTCTAAAAATTCCTGTAGCGCAGTAACTTCTTTCAAACTCAAATTCTGTATTAACTCTGACAATTCTCCTTTGTGTGATTTACATATTTGAAGCGCTTCATTCCAGTTCGTAGCAATTGTAGAAAGTATATGGAAAATTATGTTCCATCGATTGGGAGCGCAATTCTCTACGGAGCTGGCAAACTTATAGTCAATTTCTTCTAGGAAATGGAAGAGTTTCCTCGACATCTCGCATATATTTTGAATTTCTGTGGTTCCTTCTATGGCTTCTTCGATTGCATATTGAAATAAATGGTTTATACAATAAATGCTTTCGCACGATTGAAAAGCCTCCTTCATATTCTCGTTCTTCTCGGTTACAAAAATAAGCTCATCATTAAGGGAGCAATCGAAAGTTTCTAAAATTTCTTCAGCTGCTTGTTTAATGTCTTCGTCTAAAAAAAAAAGGAAGAAAAAATAAAAGGAAATTAATAAAATATACATAGAGATTATTTAACCAAATTTCTTTTAGGTGTGGACTTCGAGAATTGTGTGGATTTTGAATTCAAAACGAAGCGAAAATTTATCAGATAACGGAATGAAAGAACCCAGTTGAAAATGTTTTAAAGATCGCTGTTATCGAACTATTTTGCATCGAATTCAAACGCAGTTTTTTTGCCAAAATCGATATTGTGGCGATATGCCAAAACACGAATGACAGATCAAAGCGAAATAGAGAATAACGATAGTATTTTCAAAAAATCGAAAATGGAATATTCACTATCGAGAACTTTCGAAAACGACCGATAATGTTCTAGAATTGCCACAGGGTAAGCAGGTAAGTGTATAAATAGGATTAGCCACGATGTGTGGCAATTCAGTTTGTAAGTTGATATTTAATAGTGTTGTAAAGCAGTAAGCTGAGTATTTCAAAGTTGCGAGTGCGAGAGTATAAGTACCCACGAATTAAAAAGCGTGAGGATAACGTTGGCTACACTGGTGGTCCCGCGAGATTGCCGGAGACAGTTTAACAGGGCGAAAAGGCTAAGTCAGGAGTTTTTATGGCAGACTTATAAGCAGCTCTTGCGGGCCTATAAAAAAGCCCTTCGTGAATCGAAAAGGTCATCAGGCCTTAAGAGAACTTGATGTATAGAGCTTCCTGGTTGAATTTACAGAGCAAATGCTCTTAGGTAGAAAGATTACAGCAGTAGTCGGTGCAAACCGTGTTTCGAGGCATTTGTCTCGAGGAACGCCGCAAGGTGGTGTACTTGCACCCCTACTCTGGAATCTGACAGTAAATTCACTCTTGCGAGAGAACGAATGGGGTGCCGCCAGTGTTATCGTATATGCAGATGAAATCGCCATAGCATACATGGGCAAGTTCCCGCAGACCTTGTGTGACTTGAAGCAAGGAACAATCGGAACTGTAGGGAACTGGTCCACGCTATGTGGTCTCAGTGTCAACTCGGGAAAAATGTATTTGTTACTCTTCACTTGAAAATATTAGATTCCGGAGTTAATTCCGCCGGAATTGAATGGTATCTGTTTAAATCTAAAGAAGGAAGCCAAGTTTCTTGGCGTCACACTAGATATGAAACTAAGCTGGAGAAATAATATTGTCCAGCGAACTCAGAAGTCTTCTGTGGCCCTATACTCTTGCAAATGGGCCATTGGAAAGAAATGGGGTAAAAATAGAAGCGTATGCCGCTGGATCTATTGTTCTTTATGGAGTCATCGTATGTTGGCCTGCCTTGAGCAAAACTGCTAAAGTGCTGAAAACCAGTATGAACACCAAGCGACGCCTTGAATGCCTTTCTGGACCTTCTACCCCTCGACTTAGTAGGTCAACAGGTGACTGCTCGGTGACCGGACGGAAGTCTAGCCTACGTGGGCACTCAAGCATACGGAGTAAGTATAGCTTTCTTCCGGACTGCACTGATCGCTGCGTCGATACTATGATCCCAGACAGGAACTTCGCGATGTTGATTCCGCGGCTGCCGGATCACTGTAGTGTTTTTCGAGCTGAGGTTTTACCCATTAAGGAGGCTATGGACAGGTTGCAAACCGTTTTAAAATGCGATAAAATCAAAGATTGTACTGTATTGCCGCCGAGATCTTCAGGAGATGGCTAAGCAGAACAGGACTTAACCTCATTTGGGTTCCAGGCCACAAGGACATTGAGGGTAACTGCTTAGCGGATAAACTTGCGAGGGAAGGGACAACCAAGCAGATTCTTCCTGATAAAGAACGCATTGGTATGCCCTTTGGTAATTGCGAGCTGCTCTTAAAAGAATATGCTTATGCTCGTGCAAATGACACCTGTAGGATCTCTAGACAGACTTGGCCCAGATAGGATCGTAAACGGTCGGGTAGTCTGTACGGGATGATATATCTCAGGTCATTAGAGCCCTTACAGGGCACTGCCTCATAAGCAACCACGCGGGGCGTCTCGGAGTACCCTTTCACAGATGTTGTAGAAGCTGAAAAAATTATGAAGGAGGAAACTGTTCTTCATCTTCAATGCAATTCTCCAGCGCTAGCGATAAGCAAGCTACGCTTTTTAGGGGCACCACTTTTTGGAGACTTCAGAGAATTAGGTGTTAAAGACCCGAGATGCTGGACGAGACTCGTCAAGAGCTCTAAATGGTTCCGCGAATGGGAGTGAACGCTTAGCTGGTGGTGCCACAACGGGCCTCCAATTATGGCCCAAGTGTGTCGGTGACAGCCACATATGCGTACCTACCTTCCTAATGGAATTAAACGATTAACTTCGACGAGCGTTGATTATGGTATTTGTAAAATAATCAAAAAATATTGAAATCAATCGAAACGAAACTCACGATAAATCGATAAAATAATATGAACAATGCATATCATTGTTTGATTAATACAGCCATGACTAGTTATCTAGTTGAATGAGCAACCAGAAACTGTCATCGGTCAAAAGCCGAATTATCGTAAAGCTTCTTATCTCTATCGATCACCATTGAAATGACGATTAACAAATTCCATTAATAACTACACACAACTACCATAAAATTAAAATAATTTCAAAACTACTTACCTGTACATTTATCACCTTCAATTGACTCCATACCCAAGAAACGATTAATTAGCTCGCCGTTTTTTACATAGTGGATCATTAAAAGTACATAAGTTTTCCGAAAATAATCGTCTCTCCACATGCCAGTGGTTAAAGCATAACCACAATTTCGTATGGATGTCAGTTCATTTTTCAATTTCGCCGAATGATCTGCGTATAATTTTGTCACATTTTTTAATATTTCTTCTGCTTGCGGTATTAGATCTTCCATATCTATACTTGGACCATATTTTGACCCGACAGCTATACAAAATTCAGCTAGTTTCTGCAGACCTGCATCTTCAATCACATCGACTGGTCGACAATTATCAATTGTCCATTGTGAAATTATATCCTCAAGATTTTTCTTAGTTTCTGGCTGCACAGTAACTGCGATTTGAGCGGCGCTGTTTTGTGTTTGGAGTTTATAGAGCGTATAACACTTATGTCTAACCAAATTCGAAGTGGAGGCACTGCAGAATTTATATACTTTGTGACACCTTCTACAGGAAACGAAATCTTCGATGGTCTCTCCGGTGTCAGTTTCGATTTTTCCAAAGACTTCCCATAACCGGCTTCGGCCTCGTTTAGCGCTTACCGTATAAGTTTTGGTTTCTAGATTTCTTTGAATGTCGTGAGCATAATCGTAAAGAGAATGTCTTTTTGACTGGAAAGCAGAATTTGCAATTGAAATTTGATCATTATATAATATAAACCAGGTAAAATCAAGATTGAAACATTGTAGAAAACTAAAAATCAAAACAACAAGTTTCAAGTGGTTGCAAAATGGCAAAAAATTTTATAATGCAGCCATCTGAAAATTTTTATAGAAATTCAAATTAAATTCGAAAATTGTAACAGAAGATTATGCATAGTTTAAAGCTTTTGCTTAAACGGTTTTTGTTAGAGAATTATCTGTATTTTAAGTTAAAAATAAGAAAAATCGAATGAGAGAATAACTAATTCTTAAAATGTGTTCTTATAAATACAAATGTAAATCACTGCTTTTATTTTGAATGCATACGATTATCGGGTATTAGACTCCTGCAACGAATCACACATATTGAATTTCAAACCACAGCGACATTCTGCGTTAAAGCGTTTGACTGCGTCGCTGCATCAGGCAAAAAAAGGCGTCACATAAACATCTTGACGTTTATAAAAAAATCCGCTTTTTCGAACAAACAAACAATTGTAAGCAATTGTCATACTTAACAGTTGACAGTATTGCCAGACTTACATACTTGCGGCAAAAGTTGAGAGTTCAGCGATTTTTTCAGTTGCGTTACCAATGTGGAGGCTTCTATTTAAAATCAAAGAGTTAACTTAGATGTCAGTCAAAAGCATCCCTGTGACGTAGAAAAGAATTTATGTGTGGCGGGGCCTTAACGCAGTGTTTGAACAGATCAGCATATAAACAAAGGGAGAATGTCGCTCACTGCACTGTAGTAAGAAGGGATAGACACGGAAGGCAACACATTCTGTAGGCAGTTGACTTAAAGTGTTCAGCAGATAAAATTTTTTGATCCCGTTTTGGGTGAAAAAATTAATTAAAAACAATAGCAGGTTGTGAGTTTTTCATACGATATATGTACTTATTTATGATTCTGTAAAATGTTTTTTTTTTGAAATAAATTGCGAAGGATCTACTGAATGGATTTAAGAAATTTTTATTTTTATTTTAATGGTACATGTTTTGATTTAAAAATTTTTGTATTAAATACATAAAAAAAACATGTCGACCTTGAAACGTCATTGACTAAATTGATGTAGAAACTGCATGGGTCCCGCTTAAGTAAAATTCTGACCAGTTGTGTAATCTGTACATATTCTTTATAATGACAGTTACGTTGGCTATGATTTCCCGAAACAGAATATTTTCATTTTGCAAATTGTAAAATTTATGCAACGATTTGTGAAAATGTTTAATTTTCACGTCGTTTTTTGACATACTCGTACACATTAGAGACTCTAAGAATAAAACAAAATAAAATTTTGCAAATCGTATTCGGGAATACATAGCGGGATGTTCACTGAATAATTAAAAAAAAATTATTTTGAAATCGGACCAATATTTTTATAAAAAGTCTTACTCGCAGCTAAAAAACACAACTTTAGGGAAAACGCTTTTAAAGATAAATTACGGTGCATAACCTGATGGAGACGGGTACATTACGGAGCCCAGAAGCAGGCAAAGGAATGATATTTCTACGAAATCCTATCTGTGGATACATATAGACTAAAACTAATTTAAAAAAAATCGATTTTTTGAAAACCGCAAGACTGTTTTTACTTGCGTCTTGCAAAAGATTCTGCAAATCTTATGTGACGACTTTGAAATCGCACTCAATATTTATAAGTGAAAAAATCACCCACCAGATACATGTATACATACTAGGGATGTCAATTTTGTTGATATTGGGATTTTCGAGATCTGAAAACAAAATCCCGAGACAATCCCGGGATCCCGAACTTCACAAAGTTTAAATTCGTAAATTTTAATTTGTTAAAAAATTGAACACGTCTGTAATCATTGTGTTATAGAAGTATGCAAAATAACATTAATATAACAAAGAACGATTTGTTGTAATTAATGTATGTATGTATTAATTGGTATTTTCATGAACAAAAAAAAGAAGGAGGCTGTGTCAGAGACACGGCCATTAAGTTTAACGTAGAATACGCCATCCGATAAGACAGAAAACATATGTATAATAATAATTTATAATGATAAATAATACAAGCAAATGAATTTCTTTATTTGATAGTTACTTTTGATGATATACATAAGCTTATGATAGGAAAATAGGATAAAAATGTTTTTAAATTATCAATTAAATTTCTCGCAAAAACGAAGTCAATGGTAGTTATCAATAGTAAAGATAAATGATAAATAACAGACCCAAATCTATTTGTTTATTTGAAAATTTCTTTTTGAGAATATAGGCTTATGATAGGAAAAATAGGATAAATATGTTTTTAAATTATCATTTAAATTTCTCGCAAAAACTAAGTCAATGGTTGTGTTATCAATAGTTGTGGGAGCATCATTTCGAATATAATCCAAATTAAACGTATCGCTCATAAATTTCGCCAATCTAGTATTTGAAGTGATTTCTGTGTTAAAATCACCACCAATAAGCAGTAGTTGGCAGCGCTTTCTCTGCCTTTACTCTACTTAAATTTTCCCGCCTAAAATTATGCAATAAAATGAACGTCTATTGACCACTACTACACACTCAATCAAACACCACACACATATTTGTTTGGATGTGTTTATAAAATTTTCATTTGAGAAATTTAAATATTAGGAAGATATCAACCAATATGAAATGTATGTCAAACGAAAGCTAACATCTTCATTTGACTACAAAAAAATTAAAAAAAAAATTATCGCGCCGTTTCCTTATAAATAAAGAAATAGAGATTACAACAATAACAATCTGACATGGGTGCCCATACCGTAAGGTAAGACGTATTCTACGCCAATAAATAAACGTAAAGTTTGACACACATTCATACATATTTGGTAAAGAAGCAAATGCACCTACATAAAGTAAAATTATTTTTAATCACTGTTTGAGACCAATATTAAATACTTATGTATATATTACCATTCACTAAAAAACTTCACCCATTACAATTTAAGCGAGCCAGAATTATGCCTTATTTTGATCGAAATGTAATCTTAAAGAAATAAAAGACTTAAGTGTGATATCCTCCGACCTGTGCAAATTTAGGTCCAGGTTGCTTTTAATATCTGAATTAGAGAAGCACCGCTCCGACTCAACACTTGTTGGTTGGATTGTCGGCAAAAGTTAAATGCTCTCTGTAGGATATAGCTTTTATCGCCCCCATTACAAAAACTATTAATTTCTTTTACCAAACCCTCTGATAAATTGTTAAAACTTGATGCAATTTATCTTTAAAAGCCTTTATTCGTTATCGTAATACAACATTTGTAAACTTGTTGATTTTTTTTCTCATGTTAAATTTTCTTATTTCAATGCAACTCTGAAAAGTCTGTTTAGTGTGTACTTTGTGTGTTCGATTGGCTCTTTCTTTTTTAAATCATTTGAGGTTTATATTTGTTTGAAAAAATGTTAATTAAAAATTTTAAAAATAAATGCTTATTAAATTTCCTTTTTTTTTGGTATTCCGGGATTTAAATAGACTGATCCCGGGATATTCGGGTGTTGAAATAGGCCGGGTTTCCGAGATTGACATGCCTAATACATACATACATATGTACATATGTACATACCACATATGAAGTGAACAACTACTTTTTTTCAATTGATGTACATACGTACATATACATATGGTACATATCGCGCATGAACTTCAATAATGTCATAACTTAGAAAACCAAAAACTGACAGCTTTAACGTTTTAAATTGCATTTATGCCCATGGTAAAAATGAATACATATTTTGTTATAGTGAGCTACTGTTAATCGGTAAAAATATAAAATATTTTACACAACGTAGAAGAACGGTTATTTAATTTTTAAAGTAACTGAGCGATATGTAAGTATGCCTGGCTTTTATATTTCCTCGCTCTAATTTATCAGAAATAATTTTAACCAAACTTTATTTCGCCAATCCGAGTGTAGGGTAAACTGGGGCAGATTCTTCACTTTTTTTTTAAAGTTCTATAATTCAAAAGTTTTTCGATGTAATTTGAACTTTAATATTTTGTTTAAAACAACGGTTATTGGTTTATGAAATATGTAAAAAGTTTCGTTTTATACCTAAAGAAACATATAGTTTTTGGCGTTTTTTATCAAAAATACCATTATGCTGAATCTGCCCCATAACAGGGGCAGTTTTGTCTTTTAAAGGGGCACTTTCGGCAGATTCGAAAAAAGACCACAGAAGCTCATTACTTTCAAGTAAATTTATTTAATATAACAGTTTGCAATTTACACCGTACGATTAAGACTCATTGCTTTTAAGTAACACTTATTTAATATAATAGGCCCAGAAATTCAAAGCGTTTGATTTCTTTTCATAAATTCGTATAACCAATCATCGCTGGCCTCATTGCAAGTCTTCCATTTGTCCGGAAAAATAATGTTATTTTTAGTTACGTATTCGTATACAAATCTTCTAAATGTACGATAGGATGGTATAAAGCGCACTTTTTCACATATTCCACCAACTGATCTTCATGATATTTAGTCAAAACTTGACGAGAAGAATATTTGGACTGGAATACTCTGCACTGAATTCAATTCTCAGAGGATTTAATATCTTTAAACGGGATTGCAGGGATTGCAGGGTTTGCCTTTTAAGACCGTATTCTCGGGCAGCTGAAACAATACTTTTACGTCCGTGCCTTATATCAGAGAGTGCTTTTTTAATGCCAATCTCGTTTATTGCAGAGCGATTGGTCTTTCTTTTATAGTTTCGCACCATTGTCTTAAAATATTATAAACAAAGCAAAATTATTGCATTTTAACCGCTATTTTCCCAGCACTTTAAGCAGAATGGCATAAAAATAAAAATCTTATGTTTTTTTAATTATAAAACGAAAATCTTAATATATTTTGCAAACCATTAACCAATTTTTAAAACAAAATATTAAAGTTTGAAATTCTTGGACCAATACAGAACTTTGAAAGAAAAAGTGACGAATCTGTCCCAGTTTATCCTTCTGTGCTGAATGTACCCCAGTCTAAATTGCCAAATGTGCCCCGAGAACACTCGATTAACTTCGAAATATTTTTTTCCATTATAACAAACGGAATAATACTACTTTTACTTATCTTAAATTAAACAAATATTTTTTGAAAACTTTGCAACTACCTTTTTTGAAGTTCACTTAAAATTAGCTCTATAGGCTCTTTACGCACTTGTCAAAATTACAGCAGCCTACTGAAAACTCTTTAAACACGTGCTGCTCTTTTCACTTTCACACTACAACTGCCAAACTTCAGCGAAATATATGTAATTGATCAAAGGCATTTTTACAATGCAAACTGCTGAGATAGTAATTTTCTTTCATACAAAAAACGGCTTTGACGAATGTGCCCCAAAGACGAATCTGCCCCAGTTTACCCCACTGATTTAAACTTCTACGCTCAGATATATGTAAATACATGTACATATATCCTTAATTATCTTAAAGAAATTCAGATGCATTTTAAAATTCACATTTCTTTATCTTACATCTTTATATGTACACAGTAAATTTTAGAACTTTAAGCTTCGACTAGTTAATGCTGTGCTAACTTCTTGCAGATATTTTCAAAAACAAACACACATGTACATACATAAATACCAATCTACGCTAGCCAAAAACAAAGGTCTATAATTATCTATAGATATGTACATACATACTTATTCAAGACTTTTATGAAAAAAATAAACATGCACCTTTTTCCATTACGACGTCTTATTTATTTGTTTTCACTTCAAACAATGAACAAAACGCATAGCAAGGCAACAGAAAGAGCAAAACCACCGACTGATTCGGTGTTATTAAAACAATTTATTATTGCTGGTAGTTGTTGCCTCTCTCTTGATATGAAAAACAATTGAAATACGAGTAGGTATATGTATGTACATATACACACAACACACAGAGCGAGAAGAGCGCATTGCACTGCCGTTTAGCCCTTCAATTCGCTTATTGTTGACTGGTTCAAGAATGTGTGTGCGACCGAATCAAAAGAAACATATGTAGTAGATTTGGTGGCAATGTGTCACACTGTGTCAGAAGCAAAGCAAGACGGCTTTTGCAGGGTACTAGTACCTACATACATACATACATACATACAGTGTATCCATAGATGTATTTATACATTATTTTTGCTTATCAAACAACTAATATATATAACAAAACATTAAACAAAATGTAGCTTAACTTACATCAAATTGATCCATCATAATGCCGAAAATATGAATTTAACTCGCTATTATTATATTTTTAACTACTTCAGAAGCTTAATATTTTCTTCTACTGCTACGATTATAAACTAACATGAATAGCACATCACAGTCAACTGATTTCGGTATTCGTTAAAAGTAAGTATTCACCTAACTTGGTGCCGGCAATAGTCAACGCAAGAGAACGAATCCAAGAGTGCCTTTTTTTAAAAGCATACGAGTAGCGAACAATTCAAATGAAGCCGGTTGCCGGTTTCCTTTATGTGTGTTCACACTCATTTCAAGATGTATGTATGTGTGTTTAAGTGTAGGTAGAAAAAAAAATATATTAAACAGCTTGGCTCTTGGCTCGAGTCTCGTGTACATGAATATATACGATTTATTTTCGCAGACCTCAGACTCTCTGAGTATGTAAAAAATCTCCGACGGTTTACAACTAAATGTATTTACATACAAATACACAAATGTATATGTATGTATGTATATATTCAGATATGTTTGCACAAGCCGTCTTGCTTTGCTTTGGACACATTGTGACACATTGCCATCGTCTATGTTTCTTTTGCTTCGGTCCCACACACATTTTTGAATCGCTCAACAATAAGCGAGTTTAATGCTTAGAACACTTAGACGACGTAACGACAGCAACATTTTCTTATCTGTAAATGTCGTTTTAAAGCCAGCTTCTAAATATTTTTAAGGCGTCAGCGACATATCGAACAGTTCATTTGTTGTTGCTATATTAAAATATTTCACTTCTATAAAATTAAAATATTTAGTTCAAAGTGAATTTTTTGTGCAAAAAATAAATAAATAGGTCGATTCATTTGTTTCAGATGATCTATTGTTATTACATATGAAATATCGGAGCTAGTTTATGTCTTTGTTGATAAAATAACGTAAGACTTTTTTAAAGTTTTTAACTATTTTAAAATTCACGTTTTAGTGGCAGCACTTCAGCTGCTTATTGTAGTCGGCAAAATTAGAAATTGTTTTAATTCGGCGACAACGACAACTGCGTCGTGAACTCGTGCTGTTTTCCAAATAACTGTGCCCATAAGAACTTGTGTATTTTAATATTAGAGGGATGCTGTCTGTCGCTTGCTGTCTTCAAAGTGTTCAAAGCATTAGTGTTGTGCTGATCATGTCGCTGAGTTCCAACAATATCAAAATAATATCTCACAAAAATATTCGCTTTCTATGAATGTGTGTACAGTGGAAAAAAGATATATTAGATATATGTTTTAAATGAAATATGTTTATATTATTATGAAATAACAATTCATTTGTTTTTTTTGCAAAACTTACCGAAATTCACGCAATAACAGTACAAACATCTATGGACATGGTTTTATGACTTGACCATTCATACGGTTTCCACTTGATCGACCCAAATAAATGTACTCTTCGTGTTTATGCAGTTTGTAAGTTCTTATTTACGAATTGTATATCCCGTCACGTGCTCTTAAACGTCTTCATGAAGAGTCCCAATATTAATTTCGGTTGGAGCTGATGGCCTCAGTAGCCAGTGCTCAAACAAAACATTTCTTAGTACTGGTATTTATACTAGTATCTAAATAACAATAATAATAATAATAATAATTTCGGTTGTTTCCTCAACACTGAAATCGCAATTAAGAGCTTCATCTTTGAAGAAATATTTTCGAATGGCTCGTAAAAAAGCCTTTGTGTTTTGTCTTCTTCAACAATACCTCGTGTGGGCAGGCTTCCGTATTTAAGGCTGTCAGAACTAAAGCCTGTAAATTTATTTAGTGTACTGAATGGAAACCTGCTACACGGCCTAAGTCCAAATAGCAAGATGAGAAAGATGCAATGTTGGATCAAGTAGGTTTGCCTTTCAAGAGTCATATGACAGCTAACTCATACGAATAGTAATACCGGCTAAGAACATAATCGATCATTATTATTCTGGTATGTGTAATATATTCTAAGATAATTTTGTATTAGAATAAGGCAGGTTAGGTTAGGTGGCAGCCTACAGGAGGCTCTTATCTGGATGGTCCATTGTTGTACCACTATTAAAGTTTCCTTCCCTGAAAAAAAATGACAACCATCGGTAGACATATGATTAATGACCCCATCAGAGAGCTCCTCAGAGCCGATGTTTAGCAATACAGCGCGGATCCCCATCCCAGTGTTCGCTGAGCAGACTGTAAGCCCAATTTTCAGATCAACCGGATTTGGAAGTCTTCTGAGGCAGCCAAAACCAGAGCTGTAAAAATTTGCAATCAATTTTTTAGCAATCAATGATTGAACTACTAGTTCGATTGCAATCAAATCACTGATTCAATCAAAGATGTTTATTGTAATCTCAAAAATGCAATAATTTATTTACGTTTATTACATTTTACAATATTTGATGACTTCATAATCTTATTTGTTTTACAAGCTTATGCTTGACATCTGCTAGCAAAAAGTGGTTGCTGCTGAAAAAAAAACCTTTTATTCACAAAACACAAAAAGGTGTGAAACACTTTATTGTTGTTATGCATTGACGATACGAAATAAGCAGTATAACTTTGGAATTAGGTTACAGTTATACATCTCCACGCATTGATAGTAATCCATTTGTTCTTACGAGGGTCTCTCTGAATGTTCCCAAAAACGTAGAAAAAAGTAAATTAAGGAAAAAAGTTTTATGGTTTTTCAAAACATTTGTCTGAAAGACTTGAAAAACTAGGTACAACCTCATACAAAATCGCGAAAATCGAAGAAACTTTGTGAAATCCAAAGACTGCAGACTTTCTCTCTACTAAAGGCTCTTGCGAAATCGTATTTGTATTAAAATTTTTTCAATGTGCAAGAATGCTTCTGCATACTAGTTATAAACAACGGAATGAAGCCGTTCCAATCTTTGTTTTTGAATTCAACAGCAATTAAAATCAGAAGTTACTATTGAGTTTTAGGGTGGCCCTCGTATTTTGATTTGTAAGTTCGAGTATGCAGTAATATGATAACACATTCTTTAGGTGATGTTATAAGGGGAATAATATAGTGAACCAAAGTAAAAAGTGGTCAGGCAAAGGTAAACGGTGAAATCTTCAATCTTAAATGTCAGACAGTGAATTGTTCGGTGATTTTTCTTCGGATGATTATCAGAATGACCCCAGCATTTCGCTGGCAGGACAGAAACCACAAAAAAAGTGTAAACCAAAAGCTTCATGTCGTAAGAGGAATGCTGAAGAAGCTTTTAACTGAGCATCCACAAGTCAATCGTCGTTGTCAGAAAATATTTCGAGAAATTATTATTGCTGAAAGCCAATAGTTTTTTAAACTAAAACTTTTTAATTTTTTATTGAAAAAAGGGGTTAAGTTACTAAACTCATTCGTTGTAGCTAATAACGGTTTCCTAGTTCCGAATTGTTAATAAAATGAAGTTTAACTTTAGTTTAATATAAGAGTCTTAAATTATTAAAAATAATTTCTGTTTGGCAAAATCCTAAGCTATGTTATTGGTATAATATGCGATTGCAATCCAATTTGAATGCAATTTTTTACAGCTCTGGCCAAAACGGATGCCAGCCATTCCCCGAATAATTTTGACCACACCGTCAGGAGTCCCACTGCTCTGATTGCGGTTTGACTGTCGGAGTAGATGCTTACCTCACTCTGTGTTGTCACAACGTAGACAGGCAAGTACTTCCTGATCGAACCTAGTTCGGTTTAGTAGACGCTACACAGTAATCTGACAGCCTCAATTTAATGTCTAGCGATAACTTCTTACAAAAGACACCTCCTTCCACATTATCCTCCCAGAACATGTTCACTGCGCCTTTGCACCAAAAGACATGCGCTTCCCACTCATCCCTTGATGAGATATGTGTGTTCGGGGTTAGGAAGAACCCAGCGCTTCGCAGCCAGATGGAATGATACCAATCATCACATTTAGAGGTAGTGTTGGAGTTGTGCGCAAAGCTCCACTGACTTCAATCGCTTCTCGGCCTAATGTCTAAGGTCAAAATCTAGTAAATTAAGGCAACAAATCGCAATAAAAAAGTATTGCATACACGTAGGTTCTTCATTAGTTTATTGTATCTAACAAAATATGTTCGATTGCAATAATTACGCACGAATCAAAAGATTTTTCGATGGTTGAATGTGTAGCAGTTCGTACTGCAACTCGCTATTCCGCTGAGATCGAGGATCATACCTCAACCAGGCAAATAAAGTCTAAATCATAAATAAAAAAATTTTCTAATAGCGGTTACTACTCGGCAGACAATGAAAATCCTCCGAGCGTATTTATATCATAAAAAAGCATCTCAGAATATATGTAAATCTGCCTTTCGTTGCTGGCATAAAAATGTGGGTTTCACTATTATTTGTAGAATATAAAGACAACACTGGTAGGATAAGCTGAGCTATACAGTATAAGCTCCACGACAGTTGTCGCACTAAAATTTCGATCAGCAGACATTAGATCCTCTGACCATATTCTGCAAATGAGCTGGAGAAGATCCGAAGGCTTTGTTATCCTTTATACGCTCTAACATTTTTGGAATTTCTTCAGAATTGGTTGGCGTCGATTACATCGTCATTGAGTTCTCCAAAGTGGTAGCTGCTGTCATCATTAAGTAGTGCGGAGAAATAGTCGGAGACGCCTTCGAATTTATGTGACCGGGGTGGAATGTAAAATGTTCAAAAAGACCTCCTCATGCTGAGTAGGTGGGCGATATCCAGTGGAATGCTGATTGTCTTTCAATAAGACACATACAAATTGGAAAGTACGTGGCAAGGCATTGTGTTGCATAAAAAGAAAGAAAAAACTGATGGATTCTGGATTCTTTAATGATGTAGAAAGATTGGTTAAAGTAGAAAAACATCTGCTTCTAAGTTTTTAGAATCAACACAATGGTTTGGGTGTAGTGTCTTCTAATACTCGTACGAGAACTACTACTACATACAGGGCTCGTTAAGGATTTTGTTTTGCTAATTCGATTACTTTCAGCCACTTAAACCAAACAGGACCTACCCAACCAACTAACATAAATAAAGTCGAGCATTTTTCAGCTAAAAATTCCATTCGATAGCGTCATTTTGTTCACACGTTATGTTGTAAGTGAAAAGAACATTGAAGCCAGGTGTTAAAGCAATAAATTATGCTAACTAAATAAAATATTGCACAACAGACAGACACGTCCAACTAAAGTACATAAATCCCGAACCGAAAATAATATTTATACGCATGTATACAAATACACATCGCAACAAAGTGTTTCAACGGCTGGATAGCAATATCATTTTCTGCGGCCAACATCAATGGGACTGTTTGCCACCAGCGTCAATGGTTAATACATACATACTGTAATAGTCTAGGTATAGCGTGTAAGCATAGACTAAGTAATAGGTTAAGCATTTTGTGTCTAGACCGTAAGTTATTTCGATTGTGTTTCGTCCCTTAAGAACAGCTGTAAGAAGAAATGTCAAAAAGGAAGAGAATAAAAAGATCATTCTGGATTGAATAGCGAAACCGAGCGTTACAGTTTATTTAAGTCGCTGCTAGTAAGTTAAATTTGGCTTATAATCTTATACCAAAGACCGATAGACGGGCGGAAGCGAATAAGCATACAACGGCAAGGACGGTGAGTGCAAATAATAGTCTCGAGACGCAAGTAGATTGTGCAGCGCGTATACATTTCATCAGAAGTGGTCTTCAGAACCATTCCCTACGCGAAATGGAGTCCGAAAGGGTAAATGCGGAGCGGTACTCCCTTATGCAGTTGAAAAATTGGTGTGCCGCCGTGGGCGTAAACGCAAGCGGCGCTAAAGCATCGCTAGCCGCTAGGTTGAGCGAGCTGTCAGCGGAGGCACGCGGCATTTGTCCTGGCACAAACGACGACGAAAATGTTACAATGGACAATGGAGCGAGTGGTGGAAGAAGGAACGTTGCGGACAATGGAGCGAGCGATACGGACAATGAAAATGGTGCGCCTCAAAGAGAAGACAACGGTGGTACAAATGAGGTTAGAAACGATGGTGACGACGTAGTGTACGTTGAAAGTGGCGTGACGCGTTTAAGTAGCGGTTTGTTTGGGTACCGTTCGGACCAACGAAGCGAACAAACACACAGTGAGCCAAACCAACCCTTGTGTGAGCGAGACAACGTTGAGATGGAAAAATTAAAGTTAGAGTTGCTGCAGAAAGAAGTAGAGGTCCTACAACTAAAAAAACAGCTACTCGAAAAAGAGCAAATGGCGGCGAGTGTACGGTATGACAAAGGCGCGAACAATGCTTTTGATATGCTAAAAGAGGTCATCAGGAATTACGACGGTGGCAACGATTTCAACGCTTGGCAAAAGCAATTGTTTCACTACCGTGATATTTTCAATGCAGACAATGCGACAATGGGAGTTATTGTTCATCTGAAGTTAAGAGGCGCGGCGTTGGCCTGGTACAACGCAAAGAAGACTTTTCCGAAGGACGTGAGTGAACTGCTAGGAGAGATGAAGATGGTATTCGCGTCTTGCGAAAACAAGTTCGAAATGCGACGCAAGTTCGAAAAGCGTGTATGGTCGTCGGACGAAAGCTTCGCAAATTACTTCAACGAAAAGTGCGTTCTAGCTGGCGGGTTAGACCTCGGCGATGGTGAGATAGCTGATTATTTGGTCGAAGGGATTCCGGATAAACAACTGCGCGTCCAAGCCAAGCTGCAGAATTTTTCAACAGCGAGTGAAGTAGCTAGAGCTTTTCGCTCGATTGAACTACCGCAAAGGCCAACCACAACCACAGGGATAAGCGAAAGGGTGAGGTGTTACAACTGCAACTGCACGGGCCACTATTCCAAAGAGTGCCGGAAACCCAAAAGAGAAGTCGGATCCTGCTTCGCCTGTGGTGAACAGGGACACTACGCATCCGACTGTAAGCACTACAAAAAATCGACAACAAAAAATTCATTCGTAAGTTATTTTAATTTAAGTATCACAACAGAATCCGATATAAGTATGTTTGTAGAATGCCTAGTTGACTCCGGAAGCCCTATAAGTTTGATTAAGGAAGTTATGGTGCCAGCAAGAGCGCAGTTACATGAAGAACAAAGTGACTACTATGGTCTAAATAAATCAGTTTTAAAAGTTAATGGAAAAATCAAATGTTTTATAAAAGTTTTGAATAAACAAGTTTCAGTTGAACTTTTAGTGGTTCCAAATGAGTCAATTGGTTATTCTGTGTTGCTAGGAAGAAATTTTATAAATGAATGCGGTGCTAAATTAAAAATTGGAAATGTAGAATTTTTGGATAAGACGGAAGAGGTGATCGTCAAAGAAAATGTTAACGAAGTTGAGAAATTACATACGAACAAAGATGAAGACAAGGTTAGCAAAGTTGAGGAAATGTATACGGCCGAGGGCAAACACAATGTTAATGAAGTTGAGAAATTGTATACGATCAAGTGCGATGTTAATGATACCAAAATAGGAGTATGTACTGTAGAGGGTAAAAACTACGTTGACAATGTTGAGAAACAAGAAAATAAGATAATTGCAAATGAAAGTTGTGAGTTGAATGATGTCGTTAAACAAATTTATTCGATAGATGTTTGCGATGACAATAGAACAAGCGAGAGGGTAGCTTACAAGATAGGTGAAGAGGTGAAGTTTAGGGATGAAAAACGTTTTCGCGAAATTTTCGACGGAACGTACCTCAACGCTAAAAGACCAAGTAAGCCTATCGTAAGGAAGGAAATGCGGTTGGTGCTAGAAAGTGATAAGCCATTCAGTTGTAGCCCAAGGAGATTATCATACAGTGAGAAGCTAGAACTACAGAAAATTATTGACGAATATTTAGCAAAGGAATATATACGACCTAGCGAGTCAGAGTTTGTGTCGCCAATAGTATTGGTGAAGAAAAAGACAGGTGAATTGCGGCTGTGTGTCGACTACAGGAAACTAAACAAAGTTACGTCAAAAGATAATTACCCTATGCCCCTCATAGATGATTTACTAGATAGGCTTGTAAACAAGAAAATATTTACCAAACTAGATCTCAAAAATGGGTTTTTCCACGTCTTCGTAAGCGAAAACTCTGTTAAGTATACCTCGTTTACAACGCCGCTAGGGCAATATGAATTTTTAAGAATGCCTTTCGGGTTGAGAAATGCTCCAGCGACGTTTCAGAAGTTTATTAATAAAATTTTCGCAGATATGATTAGAAATGGAGAGGTTATTATATATCTCGATGACATTATGATTGCAACGTATAGTATTGAAGAGCACTTAGGAATTTTACAGAAAGTTTTCCAAAGACTAGTACAAAATAATTTAGAACTACGGTTAGACAAATGCGAGTTTTTACAGTCGAAGGTATCATACCTAGGTTATTTGATAACGAGTGAAGGCATACAAGCAGACGAAAGAGGATTAAAAGCCATAGAAAATTTTTCAGTCCCAACTAAAGTTCACGAAGTTCAAAGTTTTCTTGGCCTATGCTCATACTTTCGAAGATTTATAAAGGATTTTTCCACTATAGCCAAACCCCTTTATGACCTTACGAAAAAAGATAGAAAATTCCAGTTCGGTGAAACAGAACTCAAAACCTTTAGCAGTCTCAAAGATAAGTTGATAAGATCCCCTGTGTTAGCAATATACGAGCCGAATGATACAACAGAGCTGCATTGCGACGCGAGCGCTTTGGGTTTCGGAGCAATACTACTCCAAAAGAAAAAAGACGGGAAATTACATCCAGTGTTTTACTTTTCTAAACGCACAACAGATGTTGAGTCTAGGTACCACAGCTTCGAACTTGAAACGTTAGCAATAATCTACGCACTCAAACGATTTCGAGTATACTTGCAAGGTGCAAAGTTTAAAATCGTTACTGATTGCAATTCGTTGACTCTCACTCTTAATAAGAAGGATATGAACCCAAGAATCGCCAGATGGGCGTTGGAGTTACAAAATTATGATTACGAACTTGAGCATAGAGTAGGGAAAAGGATGCAGCACGTTGACGCGTTAAGCAGAGTAAACAATGTTTTAGTTATACATACGAACACGTTTGAGGAAAATTTAATAATATGTCAAAGTAGAGACGAACGCGTAACAGAATTGAAAAATGCTTTAGAAAAGTCGGAAAACAGCTTTTACGAAATGAGAAATGGTATAATTTATAGGAAAAAAGGCGACGAGTTGTTGTTTTACGTACCTGCTTCCATGGAGCAGCATATTTTCTATAAGTACCACGATGAAATGGGGCACATGGGCGCAGATAAGGTTGTTGAGACTGCAGGCAAAAGTTATTGGTTTCCCAATATGAAGAAAAAAGCGTTGATACATGTTCAGAACTGTCTAAAATGTATTGCGTTCTCCAACAAAAGCGGGAAAAAGGAAGGGTTTTTGAACATGATCCCTAAGGGGAACAAACCGTTCGAAATGATACATATCGACCACTACGGCCCAATAAACAGTAAAGATACAAAGTATAAGCACATATTAGTAGTAATAGATGCGTTCACAAAGTTTGTACGCTTGTACCCAGCAAAAACGACCGCGTCTAAAGAAGCAGTTGTGTCACTGAAAGACTATTTTAGAGCGTATAGTAGGCCAAAGTGTATAATCTCAGACAGAGGAACCTGCTTCACGTCAAAAGAGTTCGAGGAATATCTTGAGAGTAATAACGTGCAACACATAAAGATAGCGACGAGCTCGCCTCAAGCGAACGGACAGGTTGAGATTGTCAATAAAAGTTTAGGACCGATGATAGCGAAAATGGTAGACGAAGAAAAGGATTTAAGCTGGGCAAAGGTCCTAGAGTCGGTGGAGCATGCAATGAATAACACAGTTCACAAAGCCGTTAAAGAACAACCTAGCGTAGTGTTGTTCGGGGTTAGACAAAGAGGGGAAGCCATAGACAGCGTCAGAGAAAATGTGTTAGAGGTAATTCAAGAAAATACCAGAACAATAGAAGAAATTAGAAATGAAGTAGAAAATGAGCAAAGGAAAGCTCAAAACTATAATAAAGGTTATACAGATACTAAACGACGAAGTCCGCATAAGTTCAAAGTAGGGGATTACGTAGTAGTTTCCAATGCCAATTCGCAAGTAGGGGTGTCCAGCAAACTGATTCCTAAATTTAAGGGACCTTATAAAATAACTAATATTTTAGAAAATGACCGATACTCGGTTGAGGATGTGGAAGGGTTTCAACAATCCCAGATACCATACAAAGGCATTTGGTCAGTCACAAATTTAAAGCCGTGGTACCAGTGCTAAACACCCAAAGTTAGGAAATACGAGGTAAACTAAAGAAAATTTTGCATCGTAGAATCAGGAGATTCTATTGATCAGGATGGCCGAGTTGTAATAGTCTAGGTATAGCGTGTAAGCATAGACTAAGTAATAGGTTAAGCATTTTGTGTCTAGACCGTAAGTTATTTCGATTGTGTTTCGTCCCTTAAGAACAGCTGTAAGAAGAAATGTCAAAAAGGAAGAGAATAAAAAGATCATTCTGGATTGAATAGCGAAACCGAGCGTTACAGTTTATTTAAGTCGCTGCTAGTAAGTTAAATTTGGCTTATAATCTTATACCAAAGACCGATAGACGGGCGGAAGCGAATAAGCATACAACGGCAAGGACGGTGAGTGCAAATAATAGTCTCGAGACGCAAGTAGATTGTGCAGCGCGTATACATTTCAATACATACATGCATTCCAATTACAAACCGACATACACAGAGTGTAGTCATCAAATAATATACGCACATAAATGAACATGTGCCCGAATAAATAAATACATACATATATGTTTAGAATCACGAACTATTTACAGGCACGCCATGGCGTATGAGTGATATTAAATCATGGAATTCGCATTGAGGTCATCAAAGTTCAACGCAAAAGGCTGAAACGCCTATGCACATATTTTGATGTTTACACGCACATTAATAGTTGTTTGAATTGCAAACGCATATATGTACGAGTATGTATGTACTATGTATGTAAATATGTATAAGCGCTTGTGTTTTGACCACAAAATGTCGGTGGGTGTTCAATTGGACAAGCGTTATCGCTTACTATAAAATCGATTACTAAAATAAAATATGCTCACGTTACGATGTATCTGGATATTAGCATGAATATATACCCAGCTAGAAAGTTACAGAAAACATTACTGGTAATTTTACCTGCAGTTGTGACTAATAGTTTCAGTATTTCTCACATCAAATTCTTAAAGCTAAAGGGAACTTTTGTGACCGTTTTATACCATATCGTCACCTACATATATGAGAAAATGTGCTAAGTCGTGTTTTTTTTGAAAAAGTAGAATTTGATACTGTTTTAGAGAGTAGTTAAAAATACATCATTAAAAAAAAAAAATATTTTTACGTGCTGCTGGCATTGATGTGTAAATGTGTCAAGTTGTCAGCTGTTGAAAACTGTGCGCTAAGTCGGTAATGTCAATCTGAATTGCTAGTCATTTTTTCTTTTTGCGCGCATTATATTTGTGAAATGTATGGTCTTTGTGTTATATTTTAAGCATAAAAGGTGAGGAGTGAAGTTTATTAACTAATTTTACCAATATATTGTAAAAAAAACAAATTTTTTAGTAAATACCAACTGCTTTGGATAACAACAAAAAGGGTGCTACACAATCACTTGAAATCAGTCATAATTGCTATTTTGGCAATGAAAGCGTTGATGGTGTTATTGCACTTGTGCCTTATGGCTTTCATACAGACTCAGACGACTCCTTACCTAAAACATCCAAAAAAAAAATAGGAATAGAAGATCGCAAGACACAAAATAAAAAGCGAAGAGAGTGCGGTAAACAGTATCTGGGAAGACAAAAGAAGGATGATTCGTGGAAGTATAATGTATTGAAGGATGCAAAAGCCATAAAAGAAAGATGCAGATGTAAAAAAAAAGTGGTACTGCTACAATAAAATGCGCCTGGGTAACGAATGCTCAAAGGCAAGAGCCGTACTTTTGGCTTATGGACACAAAAAAAAAAAAACGTCAATACATTAGTTGATACTACGAGCTCTAACCGCAAAAAAAAAATGTAAGCGAAACAAACTTGATTTTACAGGAAAAGGTTTTTTTTAGTTATTTCTGAAATAAAATAACACTTTAATCTGAAATTCGGTATGCAATATTTATATTGTATAAGATGATTAATGCAATAAGTTAAATTTTTCTATCAGTACCATAGCAGGATTTTTTGTGGCTTACATTTTTTTGCTGTCATAGTGTTAAGATACTCCTGTAAGGTTTGGCGGTTGCATCAAAATAACCACATTAAGAAAACCATTGCCTGTGTAAATATATTTCTTTTTTTCTTTCTTTTTTTGTACAAAGTAGGAAAAGAAAACTCGTATGTCTATAATAAAAATTCAGTTTTTGAGTATTACTTTTATTTTTAAATGATAATGAAAAACTTAGAAAATTCACATTTAATTATTATAATTCAACAAAAACTTCGCATATTTGGAAAATAAATTATTGTACACTATCGTCTTCATCTGTTTCTGGTGCAGCACTGTTAAAGATTAAATTTAAATATTCTTTGTGAAATCTTTCAGGTATTATGTTTTTATCACAGAGTTCTTTTAAGTTCTTGTATGTACTTAGCCGATGAAATTTTTAAGAGGGAAGGGCCATTTTTTAATATTTAAAGGTTACGTCTTGATCGATAAGTCATTTCATTTTTCAGAGTGTTCAAAGTAGCCATATTTGAGTTTAATAATATTATTATTTTTTTTAAATGCAGCAGAACGTAATGCTTAAAATGCAATTTTTATTGCAGTTGGAAACATTGCTTGGGAAAAACGTTTCCAATCTTTAAAATCAGAATGATTCATTGCGATACAAGTGTACCCAGTTGGATTAGTCCTAGAATTACTAATCATGGTGTACCATTGTGTTGGAGCCCAAACAGTTTTTTCACGAATAAATTACTCAATGGTACTATGTATTGAGTCGACGGGCATCATGGTATGTCCAGGTAATAAATAAGTTATTTTTTTATTTTTAATGAACACAGAAATAATGAAATCAACCAGTCCCTTTGGCTTACTTTGTGACCCATACCCCAAAAGTGTTCATTTATTAATTTCCGATCGCTTTCACTAAAATTTTCCGCGCACGCTTTTCCATATTTTTTTATTAACACAAGAGTTATCCAGCACTTTAATACACCGCTTTTTCTTTTTTAGGATCCTCTTAGGCAATGGTTGCTGCTTTTTGTAGCCCCTTTTCCCTACACATGTTTCCTCCTCGTAATCCTCGCAAGATTCGGTGTCAGTATTACTGTACGGCACAAGCGTGCCATGAACTGAAAGCTGAAATAAAAAAAATATTATACTCTTAAAAAATTTATAAATATGTACACGTGTATGTACTTACCCCAGGTATCAAATAACTCATAATGTATGAAAACTTATGAACTGCGAAAACGGTGGAATTGAAAGTAAACTCAAAGCAGAAAATAAAAGTGTAAGCGACATCCCGCGGTCAAGCAAAATGTAAACAGAAATGAATTGGCACTTACATTAAAATTTCTTTTACCGCAACTTTATAACGGTACATCTCAGAGCTGCAAAAATTTCACAGATGATACATATGATTGTAAACTATCGATATCTTGCAAAAAGTAAAAATCGATGACCGTGTCGCTTACATCTTTTTTGCGGTTAGGGCTCGACTAGTCCGCCTTCCAGTCCTCGAAACCGTCAAAATCCCGATCAATCTAGAAGATTCCGCTCTTTAAAATACCACTTTAAAGTCGATAATGGATGGATGCTAATGTGCAGAACATTTTTTATTAACTCCTTATGCATAGGTAGACGCTGTGTACTTGATTGGGTGAAGAATCCTCTGGTTGCCCACAAAAATATGTCGACGGTAGTTGAGCAAAACTTTTCCGAAGCGAAAGATGTTTGCATTTATTTTTTGATTCGCTTCCAGTAATGGAATCCCATTACTGTCGCGCCTTAACATCTAAAAAATATCTTCTGCGAGAATGGAGATGTAAGTAAATGATTTATGATCGCTACTGCAAAGATTGGTGTGCAACACGCACCGTACAGCCCCTTTAAATGTCGACATTTAATTCCATATTTGTTACTAGGAACTTTGGCTTGTTTCAACCAAAATAATATCTCCTTATGTACACGATATTTTCTTGGCAGCATTTCGTTAGAAAGTTATACTAAACATCAGCATAAAAGAGAAGAGGCAAGAAAAGAAAAACAAAAAGATAAATTAGAAGAAGCAAATATTTTCACTGTGGATATGCAAGCAGTGTTTATGGCTCCAAAGTCGCAAGTAAGCAGCTCATATTACCGAACAAAACTTTAGGTACACAATTTGGTTTTCTATCACCTTATTAACAAAAAAAGCCTATTGCTATCTATGGAATGAAGCAGAAGGTGGAGCGAATGCTGAATAATTTGCCAGTGTTTGGGTGCATTTTATTGTAAATAAAGTTATTCCAAGCATTAGCTGCAATAATATTTTATAGCGATGGGTGCACATACCAAAACCGGAATTGTCTTATGAGCAACGCACTTCTCAATGTAGCTATGAAGTACAATATTGTAATAGAGCAGCACATTTTAGAGCCAGGCCATACGGAAATTAAGGCAACTAACGTTCATTCAACCATTGAGCGTGCAATGCGAAATTGTCGAAATGTCGATGTAGCTGCCGAATATATTGAAATATGCGAAGGAGCGCGAAAAAAACCTGAGCCATATGATGTGACTTATTTAAGTTATTATTTTTTCAAGTAACTTAACAAAGTAGGATTGTGTAAAAGTATTCGTCCTGGACGTGGCAAGGGCGACGCAAAAGTTACAGATATTCGCAGCTTACGATACACACCAACTAAAGAATTTTTTTTATAAATTACGCTTCTCAGGTTCTTGGACAGTATTACCCCAAAGAGTGGACAAAAAAGTGCCTGCCTTGAAATGGTGTGACTTAGAACAGCTTTATGAAGACACTTAGATACGTATTTGATTTAACGAATTTACAGCAACGGAGTAAGACTGTTTATAAATGTTCCTAAATGCCAATAAAAAGGTTCCTTCATATTTTAAATTGTTTCTGAGCTCTCATTATTTTTAAACTATGGGGAAACATATAGAGTAAAAAGTGCTAAGTGCACGAGAATAAAAATATTTTGAGTGCGGAAATTGTTTATTATTTATTCAGTTTTTTGTGTCTCCTGCAAAATTCGAAAAACACGACTTGGCACATTTTCTCATATAGGTGACGATATATTCCTGTTGTGTAAATGTCCATCTTGTTTTAACTTATTGCTTGTGCGCTTTTGCATTAATGGAAACGCATTGCTACTATTTATTTTTTCAGTTTTCAAAATATGTATCAAATTAGCTTTTACGTACATTTACAATATTTAATATATGTACATATATGTATATTCTCATAAAATCAATCAATTTATACTTTTCCCTGTTCCTGTCGATCTGTGATGAAGAACTCTCGGACTGCAGGAAAAGACATCGGAGCTAGTACGTTTCTCTGCAGCAGAAAAATAGAATTTCAGCGCAGTGTAAGAAATTATACCATAATCTCTTATCCTGTGCTGAAATTCTCTTTTTTCTTTGCTTACAAGATTGTTTGTTATAGATGTTCCACTGCCGTTTCGCGAAAGATTTTGTTTTTTTTTCGTTATTTTAACACGTTTAAAAATTTTATTGAATTTCAAAAACCTAATTAATCACATCACATCAATGTTTCCATTTCATACGAAATATAATGTAAAAATAAATGTTTTAAGAATTGAGAAAAAGTCATGTTCTTATTATAAAAAGCAACATAAATCAGAAAAATCAATTAGCTCGTCTCTTTTATGTTGTGTCCATGACACAATCATTTTTAGAGTTAGTTTCCCTTTCTCATTTCAGACGCTTATTAACCATTTGACAGAAACAGTGTTCCAGATTTTCGATCTACTTATTCCTTATTAAAAACAATCTCTAGATTTTTACTTAAGAAAAACAAAGACAACAAAAATAAAATTTGAATATGTGTAAAGCTGCATTTATACTATAGTTAAGGCGATTCAAAAATCGGTTGCCTCAAAGGACATTCACATGTACATATCGTTGTCCGGATAAATAAATGTCGTATGAAAATTGGGCCAAATTTAGTTAATATTACAGCTATGTATACTAAACTTATTACGATTTTTTAAATGGCGCTATCCGTTTTTTGATTTCTCTTTCAGTTTCCGAGATATTGAGTAAAATTTTGTCGCATGTGCAAGGTCGAAGTGATTTTGTTCAATTTGGTCATATGTCACAAACATTTTTTACATACGACAATTCTTCATATACATTTCGTGCTTTGAACGCGTGCTCGTATTTTAACACGGATAAATAAATGCTGTATGTGAACATATTTCAAAATTTGTTAATAATGCAGATTTTGTTGATTGTCATCCGCGTTCATGCAAAACTGTTGCCAAATGTATAATACGGCACAATTTTACTAAGGAAAAACCTTCATAAGGTCAAAAGTAATTAAAAATACACATTAAATAATTTAAGATTTTTGCAAACTTGTAATATTCTCCGAGACTTTGCACAAAATCTATTGTCGTCTTTTTGAGAAATTGAATTCCAAACTTCAAGCGCGGTTTTCCAAAAGGCATTTACCGCCTGTCAAGAAATCTCCTCATGGAAATGCAACTTTAAGGCTTTAACTCTTATAAAAATACACGTAACTCTGACCACCTATCATTAGCTAAATAGTTTTAAAGAATAGGCTACACATTTCCCAATAAAATTCCACTGCATTGGTGAAAAACTTGCATCCAATTTACATTTGTACATACACACATAAAATTTACACGCTTTGTTTTTGAAATGCAATAATATTAAAATTAAAATCCCCAATTTATATTTCAAAGAAGTGGCAAAATTGTGCGTCTGCCGTCGAAGACTGCTTCTGTCAAAAAATTAAAAGTGAAACTACTTTTAAAAATATTTGTATCATGGTTGTGTCTATAGGAACCATGATTCAATAATAAAAGGTTCTGTAATAAAGCAGCTTTCTCATTTCCGCATGACAAATCGGCTACTTAACGCAAGAAAAATGTTGCTTATTTTACAGTTTCCACTTGTTATAAGTAGTACTTAGTAGATTGTAAACTTCTTCATATCAAAAAAAAAACGTTGGCATCACTGACGTGTTTGTCTAAATTATTATTTTTTCATTAATTGACATTTGATTTTGTGATTGCTTGAATTTGGGTAAGTTAAAAATTTATATGATTTCATAATAATACAAAAATTCTTCATTCGAAACATCTACTATATCTTTTTTCCAGTGTAATTAACCACATCACATAGAAAGCGTTTCCTTCTGTGCGATATTATCATAACATTGGAATTTTCCGGCCGAGAAGCTGGTGAGTAAATACCAGTTTTTATTTGATAACACAATAATAAATCCATTTTATTGCAGAATATATTTCTTTCCGCTTTTTTCTTACCCATTTACGAACCATCCCGAAGACGATACAAATCTCTGGTTTTTGTAAATAATGACCAAATAAAAGTGGGTTTCCTCGTTACAGTTTCAAATACAATCAAATTGTTTTATTTTTATTTTAAATTGAAAAAATGTACACGCCCGTTCTGCATTCCGATTTCGACAAATTTCGATGTATAGCAATGCCATTCATTCCGATTCCGATCCAATTTGTCAAAATTGAATTGCAGACTTAAAACTGTGAAAGTTTGTATGTTTATTTAGCAGGAAGACAGCTTATAAACTTTATAAGATAAGATAAGATAAGATATTGTTTATAAAATATAAGTGGGAATGGCATTTTTCATACCTGCGATAAACTTATGGAAGTTGGTAACATACATATACATATAAAATCAGTTTCATGTACATGTAGAAAACTATAGAATTGTCCAAGAATGGGCGTAGCCCACCTCAGAACATTTGATACCGCATTTCTCCGAAAAAATGTGCGATGGAGTACTGGAATATTGTTTTTACACATAAGCGTACCACACACGACGGTTGAGTTTTTTTAAATACTTTCTTTTTAAATTTTCATTTTAAAATAGATTTGTTTCTCTATAAATTTTATTTTTATAAAACAGCGGGGCATAATTCCGCGGGTATAAAATATATTTTAATAAGTATTTTACGTAGTACCTTTTTGCCACCTTTTTGCACATTCTTTCCTCTTCTGTGTACTTCGAAAATACAACTATAAATAAAGGAGTGGCAGAATTTAGATGTCAGTAAGTACAGAATCTTTTATTTCTGAATCATGTATAGGAACCAAATCGAAATTTTTGTTTTTGAAAAGAGATTCGGTAAGACAATTTTTGCAGGGATGTGTATACATGACTCAATTATAAAAGGTTTGCTTAATAAGCAGCTAGCTGGCTCACCCTTTGTCAATGGGCTCCCTAAGCCAGACACTGTGTTGTTAACTCTTCAAAGTTGCGTGAAAATTGAAGGAAAAATAAAATTTGTAGAACAAAAATTACGATGTCATCACTGCTGCCTTTATCGTTGTTTACTTTTTACGAATTGGCTGTCATTTCGTTTTCTGACTGCGTCAATTTGTGTAAGTTTTTCAATAAATTAATTTTATTCCAAAATATGATTTATTTCTAATGTATAATAAATCTCATTTGCAGAGTTATTAATATCAGCGTTCTTGTACGTTGTCCATTTTGGCTGTTCAAGTGCAGCACACTATATTTGAATGTCTTTCCTGTCCCAGAGCAGTGACACCGTTCTGTCTTATGCAGCTCAGATACGTATCGGATCTTATTAGTTAAACAATAAAATAAATAGAAAACAAGAACAGAAGCCCTTTAGTTTTACATGCCAAAAAATTCTACGTTTACATACTTGGTAGGTAGAAAAACTAATTTCGTTTTTTTTGACCAATTTAGTAAATCAAAAATGCCAAAAGTTGGAAATTATGCCATAAAGCATGATTTGAATACGACCACGTGAACGCTACTATTCGTCACCCATGAAACTATGTCCAAGATGCGGTCGCATGAGGACTTAAGTCGTCATGAAGCTGTTTTTAAAACATTAATGTATCAACGAATTAGAAAACCCGAACAAAATAGATCAGAAACAAAAGGCGGCAATAGGTTAAAACAAAAATCGTTTAAATTAATGTATATTGTTTAATCTGTTCTTTGTGCTGTCTAAATTTCAATGGCATACGAATTTTTTGTTACATAGCTTCGTATTATCGAAACGCTTATTTTTTGCTTAGAATTAAAAAAAAAAGGAATTTTATGTTTGCCCTTTCTTCATACTCCTTAAATGCAACCTTTTACTTGGGAGTGTCAAAACTTCAATGTCATTAGTAAGCAAACATTTAATAATTGAATCATGGTATGTATAGAGAGATATGTATGTATGTATGCATGTACATATGTATGTATGTATGTATGTATGTGTATGAAATGCCTTTATGTGAATCCATAAAGAATCAAACAAGCACAAGTGCAGAGAAACATTATTTTATACTTTTTAAAATATTGTTACGTTTTTAGCCTGAAACGCCGATGATTTCGAAAATCCTTCAGGTTCGACCACTGGATTGTTAAATAAAACACGCTCGGATTTCCTTAATGCAAACTTTATTTGTTTACAAATAATTGACAACACTTGCGCACTCGCAACTTTAAAACTCTTAGCTTACAACTTTATAACTTTTCTCTTCAAGGTTTAATTACAAACTGAATTACCTAACGCCGTGGCAACGCCTTTTTATACTCCGAGCTGCGTGCACTGTGGCAGCTCTAGAACATTATCGATCGTTATCGAAAGTTCGCGATTGCGATTATTCAATTTGCATTTTCTCGACGTCTCTATCTCTTTCTCGGTTTCTCTTTCGTATGTCATTCTCGTTTTGGAATATCGCCACAATATATTTAGCTTAACATTTGTTTTATAAGTGACGAACATTATTGAATTGGAGATATGTAGGTATAAACGTATGTACGTAGTTAGAGCAGTGATTCAAAAATACACGGCAAATATAATATTATATTGTCGCAATATATAAAAATCCCTTAAAATAATTTTTCAAAATTAAATTTAAAAAAAATCAGCAAAAACCATTGCAAGTTTCGAACGACTTGAATTTTGCAGTTCCTTATACTACATAAATTCATTTCTTTATAGGACTACACATTATTTTTTCAAATTTAAAATTTTGCGAAAAAACTTCAGTGTTTTACACATTTTGTGTAAAGTTGAAATTTAGATAATGTTTTTAATTTTTTCTTTTATGTTACTAATTTTTCCCTATAAAAATACACATCATTGCTCTAACAAATTCACAAAAATCCAATTTGGAACTTTGTTCACAATTTACAAAAAATGACACAAATAAAAAATGTGTTGTTGAGAGGATACGATGCCAATCGGATGATTTTATTAAAGCGAAAAAGGAAATAGGACGTTTATGATTAGAGAAGTGTATAAAGTTACCATAGACAAGTAAGTTAGAGTTTTATATGAAATACAGCAGAGGGCGTTAACTGTGGAGTTGTTGGAACTGGTTCGCATTTTTCAACCATATCAAACTGAGAATTTCTATATCATTATTATTGGGTGAACAAATCACAAAATAAACACAATTTCTTAACTAAAATTTACATAAATTATTTCAAACAACACATCAGTATAAGTAACGTAAAAACTTTTATTCTTCATGATTATCTTCATAGCTTGCTACAAAACCACATCAGGACATGTCTGATCTATCAATAACATTTAAATTTTAAGTAGCGGTTTATGAGTTGTTAGTCTTTGGTCGGCGGTGTGCGATATAAAGAGTTTTCCAATAATGATATAATTTCTAAGTGTTGTTTCGGCCATTTTTAATGTGATCTGTCATTTTTTCATTGTATTCAGTTATGTTTACAATTTCATCGTGGAAAGATATACGCAAGAACAACGTTTACAAATTATTCAATTTTTTTATCAAAATAATCGTTTTCCAATTGCAACTTTTTTAAGAAAATCGTCTTCTCCGATGAGGCTCACTTTCATCTGCTTTGGACTACTTCTTGTGGGGTTATTAGAAGTCATTGATCTTTAGCAATAAACCACACTCTATTCAAGCTTTAGAAGTCAATATTGAATGTGCTATTCATGACGACTTGATTTAGTGGAAAAAGTACTGGAAAATTGGGTTCATCGAATTCGTTCCTGCAAAAGAAGTCGTGGAGGCCATTTTAATGCTGTTATATTCAGAACTTAATTTTATCGATTGTACTTCACATTAAATAAAAAAACATTTGGATTTTCTTTACAATTAGTGTGTTTTTTTTTAAAGACATCATATCACTCTTATTGGAAAACCCTTTATTTACATACACGAAATGTATTTAAACTCATCAAAATGTATTTAAACTTATGTAACTATGTAAGCAAATATTTACAATGAAAACATAACAAAAGAAAAACGCATGAAATTCTTGTAATTTCAATTGGTGAAATTTGCAATTAAAAAGCATAAATTAAAATGCAATAAAATTCAAGAGTAAACACATAATACTCGTACAACACTCAAATAACATCAGCCAATGGCTTTGAAAGCTCGGTGGCCGATTAAATATTTACAAAAACAACATTGAATTTGTGGATTTTGTACATACATACATGCATACACAGTTTAGTTGTGAATACAAAATTATGATTGAAATAAGTTCAGCCAAGCCATGCCAAATTGAAGCATTGATGAGATTATAACATAAATCAAGGGCAGAGGGCAAATAACAACAATTTAGCGTACAAATTTGAAGTCCTAACAACACTTTAAAAATGCATGCTTTGAATAGTGGAATTTGGGGCTTAAAATGTGCTTCTTTTGGTGACCTTCCCAAAAGTTAGAGGCCTGATTGATTTAATAAATTAAATGAAGAAAGGATTTGGTAAGTAATAGCGGAGTCCTAAGATTAAAAATATCTCATATATTTAATGAGGTTAAGCATTGGCCATCTGGCCGCTGTGAGTTCACGGTTCCAATCTCGGCTAGGGCAAGTAAAATCATTGCGTCCTCGGCAAGCAATGGCAAACCTCCGAGGGTGTTTTTGCCATGAAAAAGTTTCTCATTAAAAAGATACGAATACATTTGCCGTGCGGAGTCGGCACAAAACTCTATTTAGTTGTAGAATATAAAGACGCACACCACCAATGGTAGGAGAAGCACGGCCAAACACTGAGCTATATAATGTAAGCGCCAAATTATTATTAAAGCATTTGCCGTAATCGATATCTGGGTTGTTATAACATTTACTTTCTTTCTTCATTATCCTTATCGGTTTCTTTATAATTCCCTATTCATATCGGTATTTTTATCGATAGCTGTTATCATTCAGTAATCGACATAGGCGATCGAGGCCAATTCTCTTCTACATTCCTTGGCTCGTTCCGGCCTAAATGTGAGTATTGTTACTTGAATGTCTGAGCAGACGATAATGCTAAGTAGTTTATTCACCAAGCCATTCCTTTTAGTATCTTACGAGTCTCCGCTCGAGCCTTAGTTGGGCCGAGTATCATAGCATCTGCTACGCCAACTGCTAATCTCACTGTGATTAATCATATATTGCCCTGTTCTAGGACCCTGTATTTGGGTGAATAAATCTGTTTATAAGCGAGAATAAGATTCACGACCTTACAAAGTAATCAGCTTGTCATTACCTTTGTTTTTCCTCGGACCGTGGACCGTAACCAGTTAAAGCACTTTCATCTTCGGCCATCGAAGAAAGACAGCATTAGAAGCTGGGTGACTGAGAATGCTTTATTTCACTGCCTTTTATCTAAGAAGGAGTGTGTACTTACAACTTGTTGGATCGTTGACCGGTCACTTCACGTGGCATAAGTACCTGTCCGGCGAAAGTCGTATTTGACTTTTCCAAGTGCCCGTTCTATCTTGAATCGTATGAGACGGCGGAACATTGTACTCGTTAGTTCTTCTACCCTTTCTCTGCCAAAGCTAGCTATGTGGTCTTTGGCAGGGATGTATTAAGAGAATGAGACCGGGTATATTTGACACCCAACGATCTGTGATAGATTCGTTCGTAAATCTTGCAAATTTAAAACAAGTTAAAATTTCAAAGAAAAAACAATTTTCAGAACTTAGGTTGACTTCTTCTTAACGTAGGCATGTTGAGAGTTCGATAAATTAAGAAATATCTACACTGAGCTCTTGTGAAGCATTATTATGCGAGATTCCATCTATTATTCCGGGATTTAAAAAGCCAAAGGTGAAAATAGTAAATTTACCTTCTTTTCCTGTAGAAGCTTTTCCAGAAGTTCCATAGCTATGTGCATGGCGTTGATATCCGGAGCCACCATTTGTACTGGGGAGCGTGTTTTTAAGAGTACGTCCATTTCGTGCTCCACCGACTCGATACACAAAACCTCCTACTTTTCAGTGTACTTATATCTGCTGAGAGGGTAATTTGGCGAGGATTCTACTTGGCCTGGCTGACTCGTTTGTACCATCGATTAATTCTATAAGCATGTCTCTTTGATTGATGCATTGATAGTGGAAATTTCAACGAGCAATGAAATAAGTCTTTGCTGTCTTGTGGGTGGATTTCTGATCGGGAAATCTGTCGATTATGTGAGGATCCAGAGTTGTAACCGACTGAACGTTCTTGTCTACCTCCAAAACGATTGAGCTATACCCTAAAAACCGTAACCTATCTGTGCCCTTGTAACTGTTTGCAGACGTATGCTGACATACCTTTTTTAATCGCTGATACATACCAACATATGTACATACATATGTATGTCTGTATGTCGACACACAGACGAGTTCTGATAGCTAAGCTCCTGTTTGATTTGATTGCTTTATTGGTTTTTGGATCGACAATTTGTGCATCCTTTTATGGAAGTTTCTAAATATTTATACATACATTCCATACATACTCTATATATTTATATTTATTTATTTATGTACGAATAGGTATTCAATTGTACGAGTATGTTTGTTTTATTGAATGGTTCACTGCCGCATCGCCATTCTTTGCGGATTAATTAATTATCAGTATGTTGTTTTGTGTTTTGGCCTCCGGCCTACAATTGTTGTTACTATGTAGCAGTTCAGTTGCATGAAAATTTAATGTTTCATATTGTCGGCATTTTTTTTATACAACTGTGGCCACAATGAGCCGCTGGTTGTTGTCCGCTTGGATTATTTATTTATGCACATACATACATACATATATGTAGATACATAAGTGTGTAGATATTATGCCTTGGCAGCATTTTGTATTTTCGGTGTAGATTTCAACGTTGATTTATGCCATTATAGCAATTAGTTTGTAAATTTCTCTGTTAATACGATTTATTAAATTTGTAATATGAACGCTGAAGGAGTCATTAATTAATGATGCTCAAAAATAAATTTAAATTGACAATTTAATAATTACGTGATGTTGATTAAATTTTATTCAAAGTTAAATATTAAAATATTTGAAATCTCATTTAAAGCAGGTTTTTCAAGTGTTTAAAAAAGAAAAATTCGCTCTCTCCAAAGCGGCTACAAACATACTTACATACATATATAATTAATATGCAGGTTTATCGAAACATTATAAATCCTAGTTATCATCTATGAATGTACAGCTGCAATTTTATTAAATGCTGTCCTTGCAACAACATTTAAAGTGGCATATATTGCCACTTATATGCTTTCATTGATTTTTGACAATTTTTATTTATAATTCTGTATAATCTTTAACCGAAGTCATATAAGTGAAAGTTCCAAAGCTTAATCAAAATTCGGAAAAATTAAAGAAAATTTTAAAAATTGTCATCAAAATTTCTAACTTTTTATTTAGGATTTTTAGCAAAATTCTGGGTATGCAGTTTTGTAGCCCAATCAATTTTAGTAAAGTGTGAGTTTAACCTGGCTAAAATAAACCGTTAATTTATTACAATTTTTTTTGTAATTGGGTACAGTAGTGCTTCTGGGTATGCGGTTACAGTTGCACGGCTGTACTCAATCCCTACTCTAACGTCCACGTTCGTGCACCCTGGGCAACGTGAGCAACCCATGTGCGAGATACGGTAACCAACCCGTGTGGAGCCATGGGTCACGGCTAATAGAGAGGGAGCTTTAGTGG